>CM060922.1:95997334-97244834 GCA_030737875.1 Allium sativum
CATATAAATTACAAGCACATTTTGGGTAAGTATTATAATCAAAGGTTACCAGAAATTCTTAATAGTTTTTTTAACCAAAGAAATTCAAGTGAGCATCATTCACGGTAATTTAATCAAAGCAACAATCACGCAAGTCAGATTAATTCATATTAATGAAATCAGAGATGATTTTGGGCTTTTATATCCTATGTAATCTACATCAATTCATCAAAGACTTGTATTAAAATCAAGCAACACAAATTCTAGAGGAAAAATCAAATCAAATCAGAATAATCATGGGTTTCAATCGCAAGCCAAACCCCGAGTCGAATGGCACACGAGCAAGAAGGAATCAAAGCATTAGAAATTATCTTTTTGTTTTCTATCGTGATTTGGGGGGTTTTGCAAAACCTTATTTTAGATTCACCGACCGCCAAAGAGTTAAAAGGAGGAAGCCGATATTTTAAGTAACAAAGAAAACAAGGGGCCAACTAATTTATTTTTGTAAGGGGGTTTTGTCTTTACTTTATTGTTGCTTTGTTTATTTCTTTTGTAACTGATATTACAATTTTCTAGTTTATTGTAAATTAGGTGTATGAGTTACGGGTCTGTAATTTGAGGAAAAATCTGATCTTAGGGATAAAGATCAGTCCAGATTTTTTAGCATAGGATTTGAGCAGTAGCAGGGTTTGAGAGTTTACAGTGTTTTGTAAGCAGGAATATGTTTTAATAACTAGTAGAAATCTTAGGGAATGCAGCAGTAGGCAGGGGTCTGCCGAAGCTGGGTAAATTCTATGTCATTTACTTTCTGCATTTATTTTCTCTGTTGCAATCTGTGTTGTGATATTTTTTAATTTCTCATAAAATTCCAATAAACTCTATTCACCCCCTATAGGGTTAATCTAGATCCAAAAATTTCCACTGAAGTTGGAGCTTTTACAATTTTAGTAATACATTGGATGATGGTAATTATACTCAATTATCTCAAACTCGCTAATTCGAAGTCGTATTCAAGTCGATTCATCAAATCTTCCATCCGATCATAGTCTAAGATATCAAATTTTGGAATGATCCAGATGATCAAGATACAATATGAAGGAACTTATTCACAAAAGTTCCTTGTTAGCCTTCTTTGCAAATATTTCCCCAAACGATAATTGGTGGAAGAGCTAGACATATTAATCAATCGTGATTTACCAGTTATAAAAATTTGTTGGAATATAGTGTAAAAGAAGATGCAACATATTCCGTCCTTAGTCGATGAGTAGAAATACAAGTGATGCATTTATTCAGAGCGGGTTTAGGAATTGGAAACATAATCAAAGGCTTAAAGAATATGCTAATTCAGATGTTAATAGAGCAGCATATACAAAATCCTAGAATTTGATGAATCAAAGTCAACATATTGCAATAACAATCGAGTGACAATCAACTAAAAGCAAAATATACTATCAACACCGATTAAACTCAAATCTTTTATGCATTCGATATTTTTTACATCAAGATTTGCCTTTTCGTGGTCATGATGAATCCGAAGAATCAAAGAATAAATTAAATTTTCTTGATTTTCTGCCATGGCTTGCTCATGAAAAGCTTTCGGTTGATGTAGTTGTTCTAAAAAAATGTACCACTAAATAATAAGATGACAACACCGAATATTCAAAAATATATAATCAATTGTATTGCGATGGAAATTATAGAAGCTGTCTTACAACATCTACATTTTTCTAAAGGATTATTTGTACTACTTATTGACGAAGCTCGCGATACATCGATTAAAATGCAAATGACAATCTTTACAATATGTGGATGACTTATGAGAAGCCTTCGGTTCATGCAATTGTTCTAAAAAATGCACCACTAAATAATAAGATGACAATATCGAATATTCAAAAAAAAAGTCAATTGCATTTTTGTGGATATTATATACACTTTCTTGTAACATCTGCATCTTTCTGGAGGACTATTTGCGCTACTGGTTAACGAAGCTCGTGATACATCAATTAAAGAGAAAATGACAACTGTTTTACGATATGTGGATAAGATAGGAAGTGTTAATGAAAGGTTTGCTGGCATGGTGCATGTTCCTAATACAACATCAATTTCTCTAAAAACACCACTTGATGTATTTTTATTAAACATAAATTGAGTTTGTCTATGTTTCGGGGCCAAGGTTATGATGGTGCAAGTAATATGAAAGGTATGTCTAATGGTCTTAAAACACTTGATCTAAATGAGAACAAGTCTGCTTTCTATGTTCACTGTTTTGCATATTAACCTCAATTAACACTTGTTCGTATCGCTAAAGATATGGATCTTATTCTCGAGTTTTTTTTACTTGGTTAATAATTTGTTAAATCTCGCTGGAACTTCATGCAAACGTCGAGACATTCTTATAGAAAAAGAAGCTAATATAATATTTAGTCAACTTGAAAGTGGTGAAGTATCTAGCTAGTGGTCAGGAACTAAATCAAGAGCATAGTTTGGAACGACCAGGTGACACACGTTGGGGTTCATACTACGGTACATTAGTTCATTTGATTGTCATGTTTCCTTTGGTTATTGATGTCCTTACCGATCTAGTTAAAGATATGTGTGGTGATAAAAAGGGGAACTCTTACATTTAATCAAAGTATTGCAATATTATGATTTTGTATTTATTTTTACATTTGATGAAAAGTGTTCTTGCAATAACTATTAATCTTTCCAAGGCACTACAACAGAAAGATCAAGATATCATAAATGCTTTGATATTGGTAAAAATATATAAAGAGCGAAAGCGAGCTAGTTGATGGGACACTCTTCTAAATGAGGTTGACTCTTGCTGCACCAAACAAAAAATTCATATTTTGAATATGGACGATAATCATATTATTTTGTGTATATCAAGAAGATGGCCAATGATTACAAATTTACATAAATATCAAGTTGATTTTTTTTTCCTTTGTCTAGATAAGTAGATTGTTGAACTTAACAACCGTTTTGATGAGGTAAATTCAGAATTACTTCTTTGTATGTCCTCTCTTAGTCCAATCGACTCATTTTCCTCTTTTCATAAAGTGAAGCTAGTTCGATTATCTGAATTTTACCCTAATGATTTTTCTGACATAGAACATATGGATCTTTATAACCAGTCAGAGATTTATGAAATTGACATGAAGTCTAATGTGTTGGTTCATGAAGTTTTGGGTTTAGACAACGGAAATGAAAATCAATTGAAACGTTAGTATATGTATTTGTGTGTTTAGTGTGTTAGATGATTGTTAAAATCTATACTCATTTTATATAACACATATACACGAAATTCGAATATATATATATATATATATATATATATATATATATATATATATATATTAATGGTTTAAAAGCAGCCACTACTAGGGTTTATACCCTGGACCAGTCGACTGGTAAGGGAATAAATTCCCAGTAATGGCTATTTTTCTGTCATTTTTAAATATATATGTGATTCATGTTTTTTACCAGATGACTGGTGATTTTTATACCAGTCGACTAACCCGACAATAACAGCCATATTTCTGAAGGGTCGCTTTCTTTCATGAAGAGCTCTCTTTTGATTTCTAAAAGAAATGGTTGCTTCTTTTCAATAAAACTCTTCATGAACCTTGACTATTTTTCAACCACTATAAATATAGTACAAACTTGTTTTTCAAATCATCAACTCTTACTGATTCTATTCTAGTTCTTGTTCTACATTTCTAAGCACTCTTGTATTCTAAAAAGCTCTAAAATATCCAAATTGCTTTTTGAATCATTGAATTTATTTCTAATCTCTTGATTGAATAAGTAATACATTTGACGACCTCCCATAACCACTGCACTACACAAGAGGAATAATGCGCTGAAAAGTGTACACGACAGTTATGGACGATCATCAAAGTAGGTAAACATCATTGGAACCTATCGTAAATCTCACAGCGCAAGGATAAAATATAATATAACATATACAACATGTAATATTAGTGAAGCATATTTGAGCAGAAATCTCAAATTTTCAAAACAACAAGAAAGTATATCCTTACACTAGGAATGCAATATATGTCTGAACAAATTTGCCTCACGACAGCACTTAGAGTAGAATAACAAACAGTGGAAATCCAAATACTATATAGTTAGAGAGATAGTACGCCAGCCTCATGCTTGCCTCCGAACTGCTACATCATCTTTACTAAGCTATCACCTGCCACTTAGTCTACCCGTCCAAAACCAAATGAATAGCCCAAGATAATAACAGGGAAAAATAAAACCTTGAGTCAGAAACCAGTCTTAGTAAGCGATAAACAACTAAAAAACATCAACAATAAAGTATATGAGAATAGGTAAATAAACAAACTAATCTACCCAACTCTAGAGAAGAATTTCCACCCGCCTTCCCCACACATGACAGTGATAGTCTTTACAATCCAACAACCAACCATACATCTATAGGAATCAGAACAACCACCAATAACATTCATAGCATCCAGAATACATATATATCACATAGACAATCATAATCGAGATTAGCATTCCTCAAGCACCATCCCCAGAAGCCTAAACCAATATCAGTCCAGCACTCAAGGAACATCTCCCTCGACATTGGATAATCCACGTGAGATGATATAGACAAAGCATCCAGGAATTAAATCATCTATGACAGACACTAGCTATCACCGCCAATCCTGCTTCGAAATCATCGTTAATCGTATGACTAGCCATGTCATATTACCATCCGTCAAGGGTTAATGTTAACCCCGGTTCTTGCAAAAACCCCATACACCTTTCAATGAAACGTACCTAGGCCTTTCAACGATACCCAGAGTACTCGACCTACATCCGGTCTTTTAGGTGCCCCTATTATACCCCTGCTTTGGGCCTGCTAGAACCTATGACAATGATAATTCCTCGGCATTCAGTATCTCTAGTCGTCATCAACGACGACTATCCAACCACTATCACCCCACTTAGAACACCTTTGAGTTGTAATACCATTCATTGTTCTACACAGATCAACGAACATCTTTCAACACTAGGAACCTTCCTACCTGAATATACATCAAAGCTACACAATTGCTCATGAACATACAATATCATTGACTAGCCCGTCACTGGTCGATCCCTCATTGACCGATCCCTCACTGACCGATCCCTCACTGGACCGATCCCTCGCTCGACCGATCCTTGCTCGACAGATCCCTCGCTCGACCAACCCCTCGCTCGACCGATCCCTCACTTGAGCGATCCCTCGCACGACCGATCCCAACCAAGTCCGATCCCTCTATCGATCGATCTCTCATTGGACCAATCCCTCACTAGATCGATCCCTCGCTCGACCGATCCCTCATTGGACCGATCCCTCACTGGATCGATCCCACACTAGACCAATCCCTGACTGGACTGATCCCACACTCGACTGATCCCTCGCTCGACCGATCCCTCACTGTACCGATCCCTCTGACTTGCTCCCCAAGCCATGTGCAACCGGTGGCCTGTACAACCACAATTCAAGCCCGATTTCGACCAAAACTTCACCAATCAATTCAATCGACAGAATATACTCGTCTAATTCATTCAACATAACCACAAACATGTTATGTAATCATTAACAATATAAACATGTCAATTATCACCAAAATTGTACAAATTTCACCAAATATCATGATAAATGAACATGTGATCTAAATTGTGGATGTTACCTGCATAAACATGTGGAATAGCATAGAATTTACCTGTTTAAGCTTGCTAAATCAAATCCTATAATGATTCATATGAAAATGAACTTACCAAAGTGTAGATTTATGGGAAAATACTTGAATTTGATGAAAAACATGATCGAACATCCATATACTACATTGAAGCCATGTGAGAGATGCAAATCACTCACCAGTTCTCCAAATCAAAGAAAAACCGATGAAATAATATTTCGAATAGCAAAGAACTTGATCCAAATCGTTCGATCCGATGAATTCTCCTTTGCAACTGTGTAGATCTAGTCTCAAATGGTGTAGATCTTCGATTTCCTTCCTTAGATCTCAATTTTTAATGGCGGGAAGGTGTTAAAGAAAGGAAGAACATAGGCCACCAAATGACAGAATGGAGGAAGTAAAACAATTCTCTATACCATTTACCCCCTATTTATAGCATTCCACCAACCCACTAATGGGGGCCTCTACAAATCAGCCTATTAAGGCTCCCAAAACTTGAACAACTAACTATTAAACCTTAAAACAGCGATTCCTCCCAAACCACTAAGCCAAATCTTTAAGGTAACCACGCTATAGAAAGGAAATCATCATTTCCTTTCCAATGGCATAGGTTTCACCTCCTGACTCCACCAGAGTCAAAAGTTATCCCCTGTGCAAGACTGGCAAGGGAAAAATGGTCACAAACAAAACTGGTAAAAATTATGGACATGTCTCACATCCCTACAAGCAAAATATTAAAATATGAGAATGATGCAACCCTCAGGGAATAAAATAAAATATTTTACGATCTTTCGATACGTAAAATGCGAGCGTTACATTCTCTCTCCCTTAAGAATTTTGCCCCCGAAATTCCAACAAAAATAAGCAACCAAAACAATTCCGCATGCTTATCATCTATGAGCAACCAATTCTATCATCCCAACTAATTGTCATCAAACGATGCATCCATAGCCTTACCCTAGCATGCATAATTCTAATCAATACCAGCAAAGATAACGACAAGAACAACAATAACAAAAAGCTACAATGATGTAATGATGACGCGATATCAATGGGTCATACGGACGAAGAGTTATAGATGGGTCATCTTCATACCCCCTTCCATCTCCCACGTACAATCGTCGTATCCTCCCTCCATTGTACCTTGACTAACTTAACCGTCTTCCTCCTATGTTGTTTCATGTCGTTTGCTACAACACGAAGTGGCTTATAAGGTCTCGTAACCGCGACCTCGACTTCTAGGTTTTCGTATTGTTCCAGAGATGCTACCACATCCGGATCATGCACATATTTTGTAGAAATGATTCATAAAAAGCATTATGCACACACGATATTTTCTCAGGTAACTCCAACCCATGTGTGAGCTTTCCAATTTGCTCGACTATCGGAAATGGTCTAACAAATTTTGGAGATAACTTTCCCTTACTTCTGAACCTAACCATAAGCTTTAACGGCAAGATTTTCACAAAAACATATCTTATACATCGAATTCCAACTCTTTTCGACGTTTATCTGCGTAACTCTTCTGACGATATTGGGCTGCCTTCATTTGTTGCCGAATGATCTCGATACAATCCGAGGTCTCTCTAATCATCTCTGGCCTAAGTATCAACTTATCCCCAGTTTCTAACCAACATGCTGGAGAACTGCATGGCCTACCATACAATGCCTCGTATGGTGCCATCCCAATGCTAGACCGGTAGCTATTATTATATGCAAATTCAACTAGATGTAGATGGCCTTCCCATGATCCCCCAAAATCTTCCAACACACAAGCTCTTAGCGAATTTTCCAAAACTCGGTTAACCTTCTCGGTTTGACCATCAGTTTGGGGATGACATGTCATACTCAAACACAACTCATTCTCAAAGTTTCTTGCAAACTTTTGCAAAACCCAATTGTAAACAATGGATCTCAGTTAGTTACTATACTATTTAGGATATCATGAAATCAAACTATCCATTTCACATAAAGTTCAGCCAACACTTCAGGTTCCAATTCACATCGTGGTCTGAAATCAAATCTCACCAAATACTTAAGGCACTTCCATTCTGAAGACATCGCTACCAAACTCGCATGTCTTCGATGCACTATCCTTTATCACTCGCAATTGGTGAAATTTCGTTGCCAAATCCATTTGAGAAAACACTTTGGCGTCATAAAGCTGATTGAACAAGTCATCGATCCTCGATAACGAATACTTGTTCTTTTTGGTCATCTTGTTCAACTCATGGTAGTCCTTACACAATCTCTACAAGCCACCACACTTGGTTGCAGATACACTAGAGCACCCCATTCGGAAACATTCCTTCGAATGAATCCTTTCCCAAGAAGTCACGAACATGCACCTCTAACTCTCGATGTCCCTTAGGCGCCATCCTCCTAAGAGGCATAACAATAGGTCTAACACCCTCGACTAAATCGGCCCTAAACTCAATATCACAATGTGGCGGCAACTCTTTGACTTCACCAAAGACATCGTCATGAGATTAGCACCGATGACAAGTCTTCTTATGGAATTCCAAGCGAATACAACTACCCACAAGAACACCATCTTCAGGTTACCCCGAATCAACACCTTTCGCCCTTCCACATCCCCAACTTTCATCCCTAGCTTTTTGCAACTCACTTCTGCTGCACACCTCTTAGGCCAATCCATACCCAAGATGATTTCAAACCCAGCGAAAGTTATAACTAAGCAACCACTCAGAAATGAGCATCAATAATCAATAATACTTGATCCACAAATTATGCAAAGAGAAGATGAACCCATACTAGATTAGTTATAACTAAAGGTCTATTACAACTTCAAGTTCCAACTTATTCGGCATACAATCTTATTATAGGTAAAAGAAAGCAATGCTCTAGTACCAAATAGAACTTAACAACTCCATTGGCTGAAAGCATATATCCAAACTAACAACTTCTAATTCTCATCAGGAAGGCAATAGGAAATTGGAGTGGCTTCCAGAACACATGCTTCCTCCGGTTGCTTATCCTTCAGAAAATCTGGGCATTCTTTCTTCTTATGCGCAGGCTTGCCGCATTTAAAGCAATTCCTTTAGGCTCTTAGCCTCTTACAATCCTTGGATAATGGCCCTTTAGCTGACAGTTAAAGCAAGTATCATTCTTCATGCGTTTCTTCTTTTCCCTATTCAGCTTCCTTGTTTTACTAGGGCCAGCAAAAGTTTCTTTGTGAGGTTCATGTCTGTTTCTACAAGCCTCATCCCAAAACGCGTTGATCCTCTCTCCTCGCTCCTTGGCCCGACATCGAAGTTGCTATAAAGATATATCTCTTCTTAACTCATCTTCTTCATCTGTAGGAGAATAATCCCTCTGTCTCTTAGCGGAATCACCACTAGGTACATGTACAGGAACATCATGCCTTATTGCCGCTTCTGGAATGGGTATTCTTAGCAGGAAAGTGTCTATCATGGCCCTAAACATAACTAGGCATTCAGGTGCAATGGGTAAAGCTCTCAATTAGCTTTCGTCTCCTACTCCTCCAGTCTCAGGCTCACCCCTAGAAGTTTGACGACTCATTCTAAATCTAAAATGGAATGATTAGTCCACATACAAGATAAGCTACTAAAGAAGTACCAATGCTACTATACTATATAGTATCATATAGTATACATCCAATTGAAATCTACAAGTACTTCTCTCATACGTGATTATGTCCTCGAACTTTGGCAATAATCGTTAACCAGAGCTCTGATACCAAATGTGACGACCGCCCATAACCCCTGCACTCTACAAGAGGAATAATGGACTGAAAAGAGTGCAAGGCAGTTATGGACGATCATCAAAGTAGGTAAACATCATCGGAACCTGTCATAAATCTCATAGCATAAGGATAAAATATAATAGAACATATACAACATGTAATATTTGTGAAGCATATTTAAGCAGAAATCTCAAATTTTCAAAACAACAAGAAAGTATGTCCTTACACTAGGATTGCAACATATGTCTACACAAATTTGCCTCACTACAACACTCAGAGTAGAATAACAAACAATGGAAATCCAAATACTATATAGTAAGAGAGATAGTACGCTAGCCTCCTGCTTGCCTCCGAATCGCTACATCGTCTTTACTAAGCATCACCTATCACCTACCACCTAGTCTACCCATCCAAAACCGGATGAACTGCCCAAGATAATAACAAGGAAACATAAAAACTTGAGTCAGACAACAGTCTTACTGAGCGATAAACAATTGACAAACATCAACAATAAAGTATACGAGAATGGGTAAATAAACAAACTAATCCACCCAACTCCAGAGAAGAACTTCCACCCGCCTTCCCCACACCTGATAGTGATAACCTTTACAATCCAACAACCAGTGAACAACCATACATCCACGGGAATCAGAACAACCATCAATAACATTCATAACATCCAAAATACATATATCTCACATAGACAATCCTAATCGAGATTAACATTTCTCAAGCTCCATCCCCAGAGGCCTAAACCAATATTAGTTAAGCACTCAAGGAACATCTCCCTCGACGTTGGATAATCCACGCGAGATGGTATAAACAAAGCATCCATACATTAAATCATCCACGGCAAAATCTAGCTATCACCGCCAATCCTGCTTCGAAACCATCGTTAATCGTATGACTGGCCATATCATACTGCCATCCATCAAGGGCTAATGGTAACCGTGGTTCTAGCAAAAAACCCATACGCCTTTCAACGATACGTACCTAGGCCTTTCAACGGTACCTAAGGTACTCAACTAACATCCGGTCTTTTAGGTGCCCCTATTAGACGCCTACTTTGGGCCCGTTAGAACCTACAACAACGATAATTCCTCCGCATTCAGTATCTCTAGTCGTCATCAGCGGTGATTATCCAACCATTATCACCCCACTCAGAACATCTTTGAGTTGTCATACCATTCGTTGTTCTACACTGATCAACGAACATATTTCAACACTTCGAACCTTCCTACTTAAATATACATCGAAACCGCATCATTACTCATGAACCAATAATATCATTAACTAACCTATCACTGAACGATCCCTCAATTACCGATCCTTCATTGACATATCCCTCACTCGACCGATCCCTCACTGGACCGATCCCTCGCTTGACCGATCCCTCACTGGACCATTCCCTCGCTCGATCGATCCCTCGCTTGACCGATCCCTCATTGGACCGATCCCTTGCTCGACCGATCCCTCCCTGGACCGATCCCTCACTGGACCGATCCCTTGCTCAATCGATCCCTCGTTAGACCGATCCATCGCTGGACCGATCCCTCGCTCGACCGATCCCTCACTGGACTGATCCCTACCTCGACCGATCCCTCACTGAACCGATCCCTCGCTCGACCGATCCCTCGCTCGACCGATCCCTCACTGGACCGATCCTTTACTCCATTGATCCTCACTTGACCGATCCCTCTGACTTGCTCCTCAAGCCATGTGCGACCGGTGCCCTGTACAGCCCCAATTCAAGCCCGATTTCGACCAAAGCTTCACCAATCAATTCAATCGACGAAATATACTCATCTAATTCATTAAACATAACCACAAACATGTTATGAAATCATTAACAACATAAACATGTCAATTATCACCAAAATTATACAAATTTCACCAATTATCATGATAAATGAACATATGATCTAAATTGTGGATTTAACCTACATAAACATGTGAAATAGCATAGGAATTACCGGTTTAAGCTTGCTAAATCAGATCCTATAATGATTCATATGAAAATGAACTTACCAAAGTCTAGACCTATGGGAAAATGCTTGAATTTAATGAAAAATTTGATCAATCATCCATATACTTCATTGAATCCATGTGAGAGATGCAAATCACTCACCAATTCTCCAAATCAAAGCAAAAATGGTGAAATAAGATTCCAAACAGCGAAAAACTTGATCCAAATCCTTTGATCCGATGAATTCTCCTTTGCAACGGTGTAAATCTGGCCTTAATTGGTGTCGATCTTCGATTTCCTTCCTTAGATCTCAATTTTTAAAGGTGGAAAGGTGTTAGAGAAAGGAGGAACATAGGCCACCAAATGAGAGAATGGAGAAAGTAAAACAATTCTCCATACCTTCCACCCCATATTTATAGCATTCCACCAACCCATTAATGGGCATCTTCAAATCAGCTCATTAATGCTCCCAAAACTTGAACAACCGACTGTTAAACCATAAAACAGTGATTCCTCCCAAACCACCGAGACAAATCTTTAATGTAACCACTCTGCGGAAAGACAATCATCGTTTCCTTACCAATGGCACAGGTCTCACCTCCTAATTCGACCGGAGTCAAAAGTTATCCCCTGTACAAGACTGATAGGGGCAAAATGGTCATAAATAAAGTTGGTAAAAAAATATGGACATGTCTCACATCCCCATAAGCAACATATTAAAACATGAGAATGATCCAACCCTCAGGGAATAAAATAAACATATTTTACGATCTTTGATACATATAATGTGGGCTGTTACAATATACTTCCTTCAATCTTCACATACACGTTATATACTTAAGGATAAGATTATAGAAAGGGTGTACTTAATTGTTGGCTATTCAGTGTTGTTCAAGAATAGAACCAGAAATCAAATTCTTATTGTTTTTTAAAGTCTTGTGTCAGTGCTTAGGCGGGAAATCTTTGTGGTGCTCGGATTGTTGTGAACCTGTTCCTCCAAGTGAAGAGAGTGTCTTGATTGTAGAATTCCAGAGTCTGGGACTGGACGTCGAATGAGAAGTCCGAACCAGTATAAAATTCCCAGTGTCACTTTTCTTATTGCATTTACTTATATGTGATTTCTTATATTGCTGAATATTTACTTGCATAACTATTGTACAAGACAAGTTACTATATTATTCACTTCCGCATATTCCATATATATATACACACATATGCACACAAAAAAGTGTGTGTGTATATATACATATCAATACTTACTGCCTTAGTGCTGAGCATGCATGATACTATGTTTGTTCACATGTTTGCCATCTTCCGGTTGCTTAATCTTGCCTGAATCTGTGCATTGTTGTTTACCTTGATTTGTATATATTTTCTTGAACCTAAAATATGTACTTGCACACACCTTTGGCAGCAGCAGTTGCACTTGCATTTGTGCAGTTCTCACGTTTATGCACTGTACATGTTTGACCAATACTTGAATTTGATTTATTTCTGCCTTGATCATTCTGATTCCTTGCTTGTTCTTTAGTTTTACTTGCACCATTTCTTTGTGCATGCATGAACCTTCTTGCAAGCCTCTATCTTGTACATGTCGCCATACACATTGCACATGTTTGTGCTATTTCCATTTGAACTGCTCTGAGTTGAATTGCTTTTACTATCATCTTGACTTTGATATTGTTGTAACCAATTGTGCTTGTCCAGTGAACCATACATGTTTGTTGTTTCTTGGCGTATATGTGATCTGCCATGTTATGTATATTAAAAAAAAACTATTGACCTGTATGTACCTTTACGTTACTACTCCACAAATGCACACCCATGTTGATGCTTAGTGTCCAATGGTTGTTCATGTGTATATATGGTATGTTGCATTATTGTGCACTCTATGCTTTTGCACTTGATCTATTTTGATGAGCTTGTCGCTGCCTCCTTGTTGCATTTCTTGTGAATGTGTTTGTCTCTCTCTGGCTTTTGATCTCGCCATATATATATATATATATATATATATATATATATATATATATATATAGAGAGAGAGAGAGAGAGGTATACACACACACACACACCAGTACGTTAGGCATGTCCGTTGGACGTGTGTATAGATAATCAAGAGTAAATTTATGAATTGTGAAATTTTAGCTATATGCATAGATAATGTGTAGACACAAATAAATATGTGAGTTAAGTTTTGCATGCGTGGTCTGTGCTACGCACACGGAAAATTGTGTGACCAAATTAAAACATTTTTTCTTTGGAACATTTAAGTCCCATGTAAAGTAAACCATGGAGTTTGATAAGCCTGCTTCCTTGAATGTTTGTTCGTTGCAGTAATCGAGGCTTTTAGCTGCTCCCGGGATCGCTTCTATATAAAAATATGAGCCACATTTAACAAACAATATCCATCTTTAAAAGTTAAAGCTGAAACAAATGAATTTGTTTTGCTATAGCTCAGACCCTCGAGGTAATATTATGCGAAATTTTTTAGCGACTTAGCCTTAACAACAGACAATTGTACTTTAGTGCATAATGAAGACATCGGTTCATCACAGTCACTTATCTCTTCACAATATTCTGGACTGGGCTTGGCCCATGTATCTATTTATTACATGCTTTATTTACAGTTTGGCTATATATAAGTTAGCCCACCGTCTTGTAATATAACTCTAGCAATTACATTTGTTCTAAATAATTTCTAATTGCAATAATACAAAGCAATTTCCTCTGCAAATTCTGTTTTGGTATCAGAGCATCTCAGCCTAACAGCATCAACAAGATCCTCCACCGCTGCATCACAGAATACCTGCAATATCAAGAACTGAAAGCAACTGCACACATTAAAGCAGTTAGCATTAGCAGTCTCTCCTCAGTTTTTATTTCATCATCGGAGTAAATACCGTTCTTGCATGTAGATCTATTCATATCAGTCATTCTTTTCTTTTAACTGCCTCGCCAACCAGCGATATCAGAGAATCTTCATCATTTATCACCAGTGGCTGCAGTTCACCCATCTGATCGTCGCAGATCATCATCTGGGATCAGTTTCTGGTTGCAGAAATTACTGTAACCAATAAGATTGCCATCCAAGAATCACCACTGTGAAATTCTGGTTGCAAAACTCATTAGGAACAACAAATTGCCATCTAAGAAACACGATTTCTGAACTAGTGTTATTCAAGAATCGTTTACCAATCTGTTTTCTCCTATCATGGCAAGAGATAATGAAAGTATCAACTCAGCCACCGCTGGTAGACTGTCATCTGAAACTTCTTCATCAACAACACCCTTTAACCTCGTAAAACCAAAAGTCATGTTATTAGTATTCTCCTCAATGAAGATAACTATACGTTATGGAGATATCAAGTGGAAACCGCAATAAGAGGATATGGGTTGCAAGAATACGTACAGGGCACCAAATCAGTCCCACCTGCAACAATCAAAGACAAAGATGGAAATCTTGTAAGCAATCAAGATTATGTCATGCACCAGAAAAAAGACAGCCTATTGGCATCTTGGTTAATCTCTTCTATAAGTACAAATCTCCTATCACAGATTATTGGTAAGACAACCTCTTATGAAATATGGAATGCAATAAAACAAATCTTTAATTCGCAATCTGCAGCGAGAGTTATGCACTACAGAAGTCTATTGCATAGTATGCGAAAGGAAAATATGACTATGAGTGAGTATCTTACCAAGATTAAAACATTATGTGATCGATTGGCAGCTACATGACACAAGATATCAGAAAGTGAGCATGTATTGTACATTATTGGGGGTCAAGATGAGGAATATGAATCTATTGTCACATTTATTGCATCACAAAAGGTTGTTCCATATCTAGAGTATGTTCACTCAACATTATTAGCACACGAGGGTAGGATTGAACAGAGGAAGGCATCTCAGCCAGAATTTTCAGTTAACTATGCCTCTACTTCAAGAAACAAGACACAACAAAAAGCAAATCCTAATCAAAAAGATATTCAACCACAAAGGGGAACTGCTAATCAGAGAGGAAGAGGTTCAACACTGAGTTCAATACTGGCCAGCAAAGTCAGAATAATCAAAGGGGTCCTAATGTGAATATGGCTCAAGTTAATCAAGCTAGGAACAATTCTGAAGGTTCAAGAACCCAAGGATCCAACAATGATGACAATAGTAGAATTGATGACACAAGTTTGGATGATTGGTACCCAGACAGTGGTGCTACGAATCATGTGACCAACAATCTACAAAACCTGAATCTTGGCAATAAAAACTACACAGGTACGCATACTGTTTGTATGGGAAATGGTGAGACGACAAGTATATCTCATGTTGGCCGTGGGTACATCAGAGGTAAGCGGCAACTCTATCTCAATAATTTACTAAGAGTACCCGGTATTACAAAAAATCTAATTAGCGTGTTGCAATTTGCTAATGACAACAAAGTATACTTTGAGTTTCATCCAAAATACTGCCTTATTAGAGACATCCTAAATAAAGACATCTTATTACAGGGTAAACTGGACAAGGGTATATAGAAGTTCAGCAACGTGAAATCTGGTTATAGAACTAATTCAGAAAATTACTGTAATAATGTTGAAGTTTATCATGTTGACAGTAATGCTAAATTTGAATGTTGGCATAATAGATTGGGTCATCCAAATTTGAGAATTGTAAAGCAAGTGCTGAATGAAAATAATATTTGTTCTGAATGCATACATGATTCATATATTTGTACACATTGTCAAATTGGCAAGAGTCACAAATTACCTTTTAATGACTCCAATACTATATATACTACACCTCTTGAATTGATTGCAGCGGATCTTTGGGGTCTGGCACCCATGAATTCAGATCATGGACACCGGTATTACCTTTCTTTTGTAGATGCCTTTACAAGGTACACTTGGATTTTATTTCTCAAAAACAAGTCAGAAACTTGTAAAGTAACAACGCACTTTATTACATACATAGAAAAGCAAACTGATTGCATGGTCAAAGTGTTTCAAACTGACGGGGGGTCTGAGTTTAAGCCCTTAAAAAATTATTTAGAAAGAAAAGGCATTCAACACAGAACAACATGTCCATACACTTCTAAGAAAAATGGTTTAGTTGAGCGAAAACATGCGCATATTGTAGAGACAGGGTTGACACTGATGTCACAAGAATCTCTGCCAATAAAATTTTGGACAGAAGCTTTTGCAACAACAGTTTACTTAATAAACAGGTTATCCACTATCAAACTCAATGGTAAATGTCCCTATGAAATGCTACATAAAACTAAACCAAATTATTAGAGTTGAAAACCTTTGGATGCTTATGCTTTCCACATCTCAGACCCTACAATAAGCATAAATTAAGCCTAAGGTCCACAGCATGCACTTTTCTTGGCTATGCTAGTGATCAAAAAGGTTTTAAATGCTTAGATGGAAGAGGCAGGATTTATGTTTCTAGACATGTAAAGTTTAACGAAGCTGTATTTCCTTTTGCAGACAATAACATCAAGACAGTCAAAAAAATAACTGGGGTAGAGAAAATGATTATTCCACCACCAGAGTTGACTGAGTGTAAAGCTAGTGAACCTGATCAGGAAGCAAAGGAGAGTACAGATGATGACTGCACCGTACCCAGTACCAGAACAAGCTTCAGCTCATCAAATTTACTAAACAGTATGTTTCAGGATGATATTGCTACTCAAGGAAATGTAGACATTAATGAGTGTCATAATGAAGGTGGTACTATGTCTAGTGGTAGACAGACAAGGAATGACAACAACGAAAGATCAAACAATACAAATAGTGGAAACACAGAAAGTTCAAGTAGTGCAAACACTGATAATCCAGAAGATCATGCACAACAAGCTGGGCTCAACAAACATCACATGCTAACTAGAGCTAAATGTGGGATATTTAAACCAAAATTATATAATGTTAGCTTGATTGAAAGAGATCCTATCAATTTCAAAGAAGCAGTCAGCAATGAAAACTGAAAAATGGCTATGAAAGAGGAATATAATGCATTACTGAAGAACAAGACTTAGAGTTTAGTTGAAAGACCCAAGCACAAAAACATCATTGGATGCAAATGGACCTATAAACTGAAAAAAAAGCCTGACGGAAGCATTGAAAAATACAAAGCTAGACTCGTTGCGAATGAATATTCACAAGAGTTTGGATTTGATTTTACAGAGACTTTCTCTCAAGTAGTTAAGCCCACTACCATCAGAATTATGTTAACCATTGCCTTACATAAACAATGGAACGTAAAACGGCTGGATGTACATAATGCATTCCTAAATGCAGACCTACATGAAGAAGTTTTTATGATGCATCCTGAAGGATATGAGATTGAGAATAAAGAAAAATTTGTATGCAGACTACATATGGCTATCTATGGTCTTAAGCAAGCATCCACAGTATGGTACGAGAAACTCAAAGACACTTTTGCAAGTTTAGGATTCACTACAGCCAAGTCAGACAATTCATTGCACATTAGAAAAAGAGGTGATAATATGATATTTATACTGGTGTACGTTGATGATATTCTCATAACTGGAAATAATGACAAAGAGATCAACAATATCATAAAGCACATCAGTGACACATTCTCCATAAAGGATATGGGGAATATAAACTACTTCCTAGGTATCCAGATTTTACAAAAATCTAAGGATGACATTCTTCTATCTCAAAAGAAATACATTTTAGAGATTTTGGCTCGTGCTAAAATGGATAAAGCGAATCCTCTACCTACACCCATGACTACAAACTTAAGATTATCTAAACACAGAGGTGAATTCGAAGCGATTAATGATGCAAAATTTTAAAGAAGCATAGTCGGGGCATTGCAATATGTTACTGTCACGAGGCCAGAGATTTGTTACAATGTAAATAAAGTTTCAAAATTTATGCACAATCCCTTAGATGAACATTGGTGTGCAGTCAAAAGAATTCTACGTTATTTAAAAGGCACTTTAGATTATGGCTTAAGATTGATAAATATCAAAGAAATTAATCTACAAGCTTACAGTAATGCCGACCGGGCTTCAGATCCAGACGATCGACGATGGCTCGAATCCAATTTCCTGGTGTTCAAAGAGGCAAGCAACAATTTCACGTTCCAGCACGGAAGCTGAACAATTGATCTGTGGAAAGCACCGCAGCTGAAATCATATGGATTAATTCGTTGACCAGAGAGCTAGGGTTTCAATCCAGCAAAAAACCCACGATTTGGTGCGATAATATGAGCATTATGTCTCTCTCAGCAAATCCCGTTCAACATGCATGCACGAAGCACATCGAGATCGATCTTTACTTCGTGCGTGCTCGCTGGGAAACTGGAGGTGAATCATGTACCTGCTTACTATCAAAGAGCTGATATATTGACAAAACCCATCTCCGCCAGAAATTTCCAAAGGATGAGAGAGGAATTGTGTGTTATTGTTTGCGGTGGAGTGAAAGAGGAAAAGGGAAAACCCTAGTTGTATTTGAGGGTGGATAATGAAGACATCGGTTCATCACAGACACTTATCTCTTCACAATATTCTTGACTGGGCTTGGCCCATGTATCTATTTATTACATGCTTTATTTACAGTTCGGCTATATATAAGTTGGCCCACCGTCTTGTAGTATAACTCTAGCAATTACATTTGTTCTACATAGTTTCTAATTGCAATAATACAAAACCATTTCATCTGCAAATTCTGTTTGTGCATGCCCACTCATGGTAGGCGATTGCTAATGAATCAAAAAATCCATTTACACTGGAAATGGAGCATGGTTGTTAAAGCCTCATCTTCACAAGTGTAAATATTGACTCCCTTATCATGATATGCATGTTCTAGATAGGTTCAGTACAACATGTATTATATATTTTAGGCTATATATTCTTCTTGCTAGGACAAAAATGTGGACTCGGTTTTGACTCGGCTGTTGATATCTCTAGGTCATACTCTACCACGACTGTGTGGCACCATCCGTAGCATAGATTACCCATGACTGTGCACTCTGCAGTTTTAGTTATGATAGAGCTCCTCAGTTTTTTTCCATAAAGTACTTTGTAATACCATATGAGGTTAATACAAACATGCTAAGAAATAAAACTTGTCACATGCAAAGTTTATGCGCCAACGTCTAGTCTATCAACTTGTTTCAACATAAGTAGCATACAATAACTCGCCATGTGCCCTGCTCGTCCTTATCTCTTCAGCTCAGTTGAATTCCAGGCTCAGCCTATCATAGTTCAGCTCAATGCAGGAGTTCAGTGCATCCTTCCTGTAATCGTTCAAGGGTAGAAATGTTGATGTATTATTAGAATAAATGTTGTAGGTATAAGGTATACAAATTTCAAAATATAACAAGCTGACATATGTTAAGAAAACCGAGATTACCTAAATTGATCCAGGACCTGCTCGAGTTCCTACCACTACTAGAAGCCTTTACCAATTACTACAGCTCCCAATTCAGACTGCATTGATATGATGATTGTGGGCAACCTGTTGTCTAAGCCTGCGTTCATCATGCAGCCTCTTTTGGCCGCAACTCCTGCCTTAACAAATTGGTTTTCCAGCTATTAACTCAACGCTTCTAAAGGTGATGTTGGACGTGTGTATAAAAATTCAAAAGCAAATTTAATTATTGTAAAATTATGATGATATGTATAAATAAAGGTCTTCTTGCTTACATGTATTTGTAGTTGTTTCAATTGATTAGATCATAACCTATTTCCCTAATTAAAAAAAATCTAAACTACAATACTATAAAAGAAAAAGAAAAAGAAAGAGGATTTAAATGGATTCCCTTTTGTTTATTGAATTATTACTGAAATCTGTATTTCAATGAAAAATACTGTGAGAGTAAAAAAATGCGATGAATTTGGTAGAATGGGGATGTGCTGATACGATGAAAAATGATATTGTTGGGTAGCTTGTGACAACACCAAGTTTGTGCCATTTTTCGTTGGGAGTATTCTACGTAGCAAAGTGATTCACAAAAATGAATTGGTGTTTAATCAGTTACAGCCAACTTATTCTTAATTGTAGACAGACTGCGAATAAAACAGCTAGTGTAATTGCGTTGTGAGATGAAACTACATACATATTTTTCAGTTTTCTTCCCTTTTTTTTTTACTCTATTATGTCTAATGCAGACCATTCACTGCATATATTTTTTCCTAGATAATGTGCAAGTCATTCAAATTTAAAACCTTAAGTTTCGGCACATGATTTATTTATCTGTATGCTATAATTACCGAATCATGAACTTATATGTTACTAATAAATTTAGAAGAATTAAAATATTATTTAAAATTGACTAAGCATTAACATACTTGTAGCAAACGTAAACAAGAAAACTTAGTCTATATATGGGCATGCTGAAGAAAAAAAATCATCCCCCATATACCCAATAAAAGCAAGCATAAATGACATGGCCAAATACTGACAACTTCAACATTGATATCGCGCTGTATAAGTGAAATTGTTCTATTGCATTGTGATATGCGATACTACATGTGTTGGATTGAAGAGGATGAAGATAGCTTCGAGTCGGAGGTGACCGTTCGCAAATCGAAGCTCGTATGTAGGAGATATGAGCTGGAAGGTGCAGTTTTCAGTGGTCTGGTGCATCAGACGTCTGTCATAGGGGATGACAGACGTCTGCCTGCAGGGAATTGGTTTCCCGAAAGCTCAAACAGACATCTGATACGTGAGGGGCAGACATCTGTGCTGAGTACATTTGCCCAATAAATTCTGGAAGTGGACAGACGTCTGTCAGGAGGTTCGACAGACATCTGAGCGGGTTCTGGGCTATTTTTAGGTTGGAAATTAGCAAGCTGATTTGTGACTAATTCGGTGGCAATTTGGGTAATTGGCCAACCTCTATATAAGCTATTTTCTGAAGTGAATTAAAAAAAAGCTTGAAGAATTGATTTGGGATCGAGGGTTTATTCTCAAGGGAGAATTAGGGTTTATAACCTAATTCCAATTCTTCAATTCTATTCTCCTCAAACTCTTTTCTATATTGAAATATAGTGATTATTGGATCAACCTCTTGTATTCCTTTCATCGTGGTAATAAAATACTCTATCCAAAGTGGATGTACACTAACAAGTTGTTAGTGGAACCACAATAAATCCTTGTGTGATTTATTTTTTCTACTTTGTCATTAGTTTCTTGCTTGTGATTGAGATTTGGATTGTTCGTGATTGGTTGATACTGGTTTTGTGACTAGAGTTATTGCTTTGGTTGTTTTTGCAAGTCTAACAACGATCTAGTCTTCCGCTAGCGCATTGTGGTTTAGATATCGGATTCGAGTGGTCTTGAATCAGATTAATCGAAACTATTTCAACAGTTGGTATCAGAGCTGTTTTGGTGCGTGTTAGGTGTTTGTGAAAATGCCGGAGACGGATAGTAGCTCGGTAAGTCCTTCAACCGGAAGTCCGAATAGTGTGGCGCCTTATGTACGGGGTTCGTATGCGGCGTCGGGTTCTCAATTGGTTATTGACAAGTGGAATGGTGATAAGAGAAATGGCAATGGAAAATGAAGGCGGTTCTTAGGTGGAATTGGGTGCACCGGGTAGTATTTGATACTCACTTATTGCCAAGTGATATCTCGGTTGTTGAGAGAGAGGAGATGGAGGAATGGGCTTACACTACTCTTCAACTTGCTATGGGGGAGAATGTGATCTCCGAAATTAGTGGTGAGACTACCGCTAAAGGTATTAGGGACAAGTTGGAAGAACTTTATATGAAGAAGTCGCTCACTAACCGTTTGATCTTGTTGCAAACGTTTTTCACCTTCAAGATGAAGGAGGGTAATTCGCTTAAGGCACATTTGAATGCCTTTGATGACTTGCTCATGAAGATGAAGGCCGTTGATTTAAAGATTGAGGAAGAGCAAAAGGCGATGATATTATAGTGTTCGTTGCCGGACCGTTATACGGGTTTCTCAAATAGTTTGATCTATGGCTGGGATACCTTGACTCTAGATGATGTCAAAACGGATCTTCTTAGTGAGTAGTTGAGAGATCAAATGAAGGAGATGAGCGAGGGTAGTAGTGGAGCTAGTAGTAGTCAAGGGTTGTTTGTGGAGAAAGAAAAGAATGTGAAGAAAGGAAACCGGAGCGTTCTAAATCAAGAAAACCTGGTGGAAAGGTAAATCGAAAGAGAGAAATGGCAAGTGCTTTATTTGTAAGAAACCACGACATTGGAAAAATGAATGTCCGGACAAAGATAAGAAGGAATTAACGTCTTCATCCGTGGCAATGGAGAGTGGGGATGGTGAGATAGATGAGAACGTGTTGACGGCGGTAGCAACGGGGGTTTCGGGTAACGAGTGGGTACTCGATTCGGGCGCGTCGTATCATATGACGCCAAATAGAAATTGTTTTTCATCCTTTGAGGTCAAAGAAGGAAATGCAATTGCTATGGGAAATGGTGCTATTTGCAATTCGATGGGTAGTGGCTCCGTGCAAATAAGAATGTTTGATGGAGTTTTTCGCACGCTCACCAATGTTAGCTATGTTCCGGGACTTAGGAAGTCGCTTATATCTTTGGGGCAATTGGATTCTCTAGGATGCAAGATCACTATCGAGAAGGATTGCTTGAGGGTTTCTAAGGGGGCACTTGTGGTTATGAAAGGTGCTAGGACTCATGGTATATATTTGCTTCAAGGTGTGACCGTAGGAGGTGAGACTTGTGTGGGTGTTGATAGTTCTCGTGACTTGGATGCGACACGGTTGTGGCATTTGAGATTGGGTCATGTCTCGGAGAGGAGTTTGGATATTCTTCGGAAGCGGGAGATGATCAAGGGTGAGAGTGTCAACAAACTAGAGTTTTGCGAGGAATGTGTCATGGGGAAGCAAACAAGGGTATCATTCGATGAAGGCAAGCATGACTCAAAGGAGGTTCTTGAGTATGTTCATTCGGATGTTTGGGGACCGACACCGGTTGCTTCTTTGGGAGGAGCAAGGTATTATATTTCTTACATTGATGATTTGTCTCGAAAGGTATGGGTGTATGTAATGAGGGCCAAGTCAGAGGCATTTGCTAAGTTCAAAGTGTGGAAGGCTCTTGTTGAGAATGAGAGCGGTAAGACTTTGAAGGTGTTAAGGACCGACAATGGCGGTGAATATGTCTCGCATGAATTCTTGGAGTATTGTAAGCATCACGGAATCCGAAGACATTTTACTATACCGGGAGATTCGCAATCTAATGAAGTAGCGGAGAGAATGAACCGAACTCTACTTGAGAAAGCTCGATGCTTGAGATTGACTTCGGGTTTGTCTAAGGGATTTTGAGCCGAAGCTTTATCAACCGCGGTGCATATTGTAAATCGAATTCCGTGCTCGGCCATTGGTAACAAAATTCTGGAGGAAATGTGGAAAGGGAAGAGTGTTGACTTGAGATATCTTTGTGTGTTTAGTAGCCCGGTTTATGTGCATGATACGGGGAATGATAAGCTTGGAGCTAGAGCGTTCAAAGGGGTCTTGCTTGGATTCACGAATGGCGTGAAAGGCTATCGGATTTGGAATCCGGAAACGAAGAAGGTTTTTAATTCTTTTCATGTCACTATTGATGAGTCGGCTTTACTCAAGGCGAATGACAGCTCATCGGACGTTCCGGATTTGGTTCATGGTGAATCAAAGGAGAAGGAAGTCATTCCCACATTCCGTCCAAGTGATAGTAGAGTTGAACAAGCTCATGGGGTTGAAACGGTTGATGAAACATCACATAGTCCACATGGTTCCTCTAGTGATGATGTTGGTGATGTACATGATACTAGAGAAGTTTCGACTCAAGGTGGAGCCGAAAGGGGTTTGGGTGATAGTATTGCTACTCGGGTTAGTCGACCTGCAATAAGGCCTCCCGAAAGATATGGTGATTGGAACTACCTTAGCTTTTGTGATCATTTGGACTATGCTCTCAATGTAGTCCAAGATGAGCCTATGGACCTTGATGATGTCATGGAGTCAAGAGAGAGCTCGAAGTGGATTTGCGCATGGAGGAAGACATGCAATCGCTTATGAAGAACCGAACTTGGGAGTTGATTCCACTTCCTCAATGCTATAGGGTGAAAATGGATTTACAAGGTGCAGGATGATGGAAGGTACAAAGCAAGGTTAGTGGCAAATGGGTTCTCACAAAGGAAAGGAAAGGAGTATGATGAAATTTTTTCACCGGTGGTTCGTCATACATCTATCCGGGTTTTACTAGCCATAGTTGCTATCCATGATTTGGAGTTGGAGCAACTTGATGTGAAAGCCGCCTTCTTGCATGGAGACTTGGATGAAGACATCTACATGGAGCAACCGGAAGGGTTTGTTGTAGATGGTAAGTCTAAACTGGTTTGTAAGTTGAAGAAATCACTATATGGGTTGAAGCAATCACCCAGACAATGGTACAAGAGATTTGATCATTTCATGCTTGAAAGCGGCTTCCATCGAAGCATCAAGGTTTCTTGCGTATGTTTCAAGAGGTTGGGAAATGATTGTTGGGTGTATTTACTCTTATATGTGGATGATATGCTCATTGCTTCCAATGATCAAAATGAAATCAACAAGTTGAAGATGCTTTTGAAATCGGAATTCAAAATGAAAGATCTTGGAGAAGAAAGAAAAATCTTGGGCCCGGATATTGCAAGGGACCGAAAGAGTTTTGAGTTCAGATTGACTCAAAAGGAATATATTAAGAAAGTGCTTTGTCGGTTTAGCATGGAGGACGCAAAGGCATTAAATACACCTTTACCTTTTCATATGAAGCTTTCGGATAAAGGATCACCTATCGGGGATTAAGACAAGGCTTATATGGCAAGGTGCCATATGCAAGTGCGGTTGGTAGGCCCGATATTGCAAATGCCGTCGCGGTGGTTAGTCGGTATATGGCTAATCCAGGGAAATCGGATTGGGAAGCCGTGAAGCCTATTATGAGATACTTGAAAGGCACAACATCTCATGGTCTTGTCTTTGGCGGTAGTGATGATAGGAGTTGCAAGTTGGTTGGTTATTGTGACTCGGACTACGCCGGTGATAGGCATCGGAGGAAATCAACTTCCGGGTATGTATTCACACTTTGCGGGACAACCATTAGTTGGAGATCGCGATTGCAAACCATAGTTGCTTTATCCACTAAGGAGGCGGAGTTGATTGCCGCTATGAAAGCGGCCAAGGATGCACTCTACTTGAAGCGATTGTTGTGTGACTTGGGTTTCGAACATGAGAGTGTTGATGTTCGATGTGATAGCCAAAGTGCTATCCATTTGGTAGAGAATTTGGCGTTTAGCTCACAGACCAAGCATATTGAGGTGAGGGAGTCATTTCTTATAGCCATGGATGAGGGTAAGCTAGTATACCTTCGGAAAGTGCACAAAGGATAATGTGGCAGATATGTTTACGAAGGCATTGTCATATGGGAAGTTCGAACATTTCTCGAACTTAATTCACTTGTTGAGTTGCTAGGTGGCACGAGGTGGAGAGAGTGATTTTGTGTTTGATGAAAAAGGAATAGCGGTGAGAGATTGGAAATCCATCTTCAAGGTAAGTACTCGTTACACTCCCGAGTACATTGTCTTTTGGTGAGACGATTTTTGGTTTGAATATTTTCAACACTACATTGGCAGGTGTGGGCTTTGCTTGAACTCATCGGTGTAGTGCAATGGGAGGTGGCCATGCCGGAACTCATTGGGGAAACATTCAAGTTGCTTGGTCGAAGGTAGAAGGAAGTGCATGGTGCATTGGAGTTTGGAGTTGATATGGTTGTAGTATCGAGGTGGAGTGTTGTGATATGCAATACTATATGTGTTGGATTAAAGAGGACGAAAATAGCTTCGAGTCGGAGGTGACCGTTCGCAAATCGGAGCTCGTATGGGGGAGATATGAGCTGGAAGGTGCAGTTTTCAGTGGTTTTGTGCGACAGACGTCTATCATAGGGGATGAAAGACGTATGACTGCAGGGAACTGGTTTCCCAAGAGCTCAAACAGACGTCTGACACATGAGGGGCGGACGTCTGAGCTGAGTACATTTGCCCAATAAATTCAAGAAGTGGACAGACGTCTGTCAGGAGGTTCAACAGACGTCTGAGCGGGTTTTGGGCTATTTTCGGATTGGAAATTAGCAAGCTGATTTGTGACTAATTCGGTGGGAATTTGAGTAATTGGCCAACCTCTTTATAAGCTATTTTCTGAAGTAAATTAAAAAAAAAGCTTGAAGACTTGATTTGGGATCAAGGGTTTATTCTCAAGGGATAATTAGGGTTTATAACCTAATTCCAATTCTTCAATTCTATTCTCCTCAAACTCTTTTCTATATTGAAATATAGTGATTATTGGATCAATCTCTTGTATTCCTTTGGTAATAAAATACTCTCTCCAAAGTGAATGTACACTAACAAGATGTTAGTGGAACCACTATAAGTCCTTGTGTGATTTATTTTTGCTACTTTGTCATTAGTTTCTTGCTTGTGATTGAGATTTGGATTGTTCATGATTGGTTGATATTGTTTTTGTGACTAGAGTTATTGCTTTGGTTGTTTTTGCAAGTCTAACAACGATCTAGTCTTCCACTAGCGCATTGTGGTTTAGATATCGGATTCGAATGGTCTTGAATCGGATTAATCACAAACGGTTACAACATATTGTAGCCCTCACACAAACAACATAAGACAAAATATTATCAAGATTTTTTGTTGTAGGCTACAGACATGTCAATTCTCTTAAACCATATTCATGTGCTACCAAACTCACTCATACTTTTCTAAGTTTCATTTTGGATTTCATAAAAAACATTCTCTTTTAGGAGCATGACCGACATCTTTGGTAGCACTCCAGTTTCTAGCATAAGACCAAGCATATATCCAACTTTACGTATTGCAATTATTCTAATGAATTTTTCAGGAGCATGACCATGCAAAACACACTGCATCTTTCCGGAGCGTAAGACCTGCATCTTTCAGGAGCATGACCGTGCAAACACACTGCACCCATATAATGAATATTCAGTATATTGTATAAACTGATCTAATACTACAATCTTGATAATTTTATGGCAGTCAACCAACAATTATGCTTCTTAGCATATTGTATAGACTGTTTTGTTAAAGTCCATGGTCGACCTTTTAAAGTACCCCTCCTATTGATGAGAATGCAACCCAATGTTTAAAAAATTGTCAGCTTGGAATGGTGCTAATAATATTTGATGTAACAAACTTGGGTTAAGTGAGAATAATGAAAGACAGATGTCTAAAAAATGAATAAACAAATTTATAATGTGCATGTAAAGACATAATTCTCATCTTTGAAGACAGATGGGTTTAAAACTATACCCAACTGGGAATTATGTAGTCATATTGGAAATAATCATCACATTCTCAGTTTGGAATGGCTTCTTGTTTTGAGTACCTTAATTGATTTATTTATAAATAATAATAAAAGAACGTTTGAATCTAGTCAAATGAACCAATAGATCCAAAAAATTACATTAAGTTATAGGCATCAGTTATTAAGAAGAGGCTCAGATCATAAATACCTCATTTTTGAAACCAATAACAAAGTGGATTAAAGAAGGTTGATTACATATGGTGAATCATGGACAAATCCAAGCCAGAGAAATGATATAAAATTAGTACATAAAATTTATTTCAAATAATATTAGAAAAGCATATCGGACATAGTGGATGTTGCCATCAACTAAAGCAACTTCAAAATTTTACTTCAAACATTATAAAGAAATTTTAATTTAACTCATCCTTAGCACTATATATTTATATATGAGATATTCTGATTGTATACATGGTAGACAATTTAAGTAACAAAATAGCAAAATTAAGTAACAAAAAAAAGCGCAATACAGTTAGGCAACTTACATAGAGTGTTGGGAATGCCAATCCAAATTCCTTACTCCATGTATTCCATACTGCAATCAAATACAAAATACTGACATGAGAAATTTGCACAGTAATATTCAAAGTGTAAAAGTTAAACATGTGCACCATAAGAAGCAACAAATTTGTAATTACAAAAGGTGCCACTCACATGCAAAGTTGGAGAAAACATATTAACGCAGAAACCAATTATTATCGATCCATATAAAAAATAACTGATCTAAGGGTTAAGATTCTGGAAACTTACATCATCAATTCTGAGTTGTCCCGGTCTTGCTGCTGGGATCATCAAACACCCAACATAGTTGGATTCAATGCTGTAGAATAGAACGTGCAAAAAATATAAAGTAGGTAGAATGAACAGGGAAAAATATCACCAAAAAAACTATTTAAAAGCATTAATGATGTGCAACATATGTTGAAGTCTGCGATACTATATGTTAGATTGAAGAGGATGAAGATAGCTTCGAATCAGAAGTCACCGTTTGCAAATCGGAGTCTGCACGCAGAAGTTATGAGCTGAATGGTGCAAGTTGTTCAGTGTGCAGTGCGACAGATGTCTATCGTGGGATACGTCAAACGTCTGAGACTACAGGGGTTTTTTCCCGAGAGTTCCCACAAACATCTGGCATCCCCACGACAAACGTTTGAAAGTGGGACAGACGTCTGTCATATTGGGGAAAAACGTCTGAGCTGAGAGTTGGAGCCCAAATAATTCCCTCGAAGGGACAAACGTCTATCATATCCCACGACATACGTCTGATGAGTGTTTTGGGCTATTTCGGGCTGGAAACTTGACAAATTGATTTGTGAAGACACGGGGGCAATTTGGGTAATTGGTCTATCTCTATATAAGCTATTTTCAGGTGTATTAGTGGGAGAGTTTGGAAAACTTGATTTGGGATCAAGGGTTTATTCTCAAGGGTGAATTAGGGTTTATAGCCTAATTCCAATTCTTCAATTCTATTCTCCTCAAACTCTTTTCTATATAGAAATATAGTGATCATTGGTCAATCTCTTGTATTCCTTTCATCGTGGTAATAAAATACTCTTTCCAAAGTGGACATACACTAACAAGATGTTAGTGGAACCACTATAAATGCTTATGTGATTTATTTTTGCTACTTTGCCATTAGTTTCTCGCTTTTCATTGAGATTTGGATTGTTCGTGATTGGTTGATCTTTGTTTGGTGACTAGAGTTATTATTTTGGTTGTTTTTGCAAGTCTAACAACTATCTAGTCTTCCTGTAGCGCTTTATGGTTTAGATATCGGATTCGAGTGGTCTTGAGTCGGATTAATCACAACGGTTACAATAGTTAGTATCTGAGCTGTTTTGGTGCTTGTTTAGGTGTTTGTGAAAATGTCGGAAACGGATAGTATCTTTGTAATTCCTTTAACCGGAAGTCCAAATAGTGTGGCTCCTTATGTACGGGGTTCGTATGCGACATCAGGTTCTCAATTGGTTATTAACAAGTGGAATGGTGATAATGACTTTGAGAAGTAGCAATGGAAAATGAAAGCGGCTCTTAGGCGAAATCAGGTGCACCGAGTAGTATTTGATACTCACTTATTACCAAGTGATATCTCGGATGTTGAGAGAGAAGAGGTGGAGGAATAGGCTTACACTACTCTTCAACTTGCTATGGGGGAGAATGTAATCTCCGAAATTAGTGGTGAGACGACCGCTAAAGGTATTTAGGACAAGTTGGAAGAACTTTATATGAAGAAGTCGCTCACTAACCATTTGATCATGTTGCGAACGTTTTTCACCTTCAAGATGAAGGAGGGTAATTTGCTTAAGGCACATTTGAATGCCTTTGATGACTTGCTCATGAAGATAAGGACGTGGATTTGAAGATCGAGGAAGAACAAAAGGCGATGATATTATTGTGCTCGTTATCGGACCGTTATACGGGTTTCTAAAATAGTTTGATCTATGGCAGGGATACCTTGACTCTTGATGATGTCAGGACAGGCCTTCTTAGTGAGGAGTTAAGAGATCAAATGAAGGAGATGAGTGAGGGTAGTAGTGGAGCTAGTAGTGGTCACGGGTTGTTTGTGGAGAAAGAGAAGAATGTGAAGAAAGGAAACCGGAGGCGTTCTAAATCAAGAAAACCCACTGGAACAGGTAAATCAAAAGAGAGAAATGACAAGTGCTTTATTTGTAAGAAACCGGGACATTGGAAGAATGAATTTCCGTACAAAGATAAGAAGGAAGTGGCATCTTCATCCGTCGCGGTGGAGAGTGGGGATGGTGAGATAGATGAGAATGTGTTGACGGCAGTGGCATCGGGTGTTTCGGGTAACGAATGGGTTCTCGATTCGGGTGCATCGTATCATATGACACCAAATAGAAATTGTTTTTCATCTTTTGAGGTCAAAGACGGAAATGCAATTGCTATGGGAAATGGTGTTATTTGCAAGTCGATGGGTAGTGGCTCCGTGCAAATATGGATGTTTGATGGATTTGTTCGCACGCTCACCAATGTTAGCTATGTTCCGGGACTTAGGAAGTTGCTTATATATTTGGGGAAATTGGATTCTCTAGGATGCAAGATCACTATCGAGAAGGATTGCTTGAGGGTTTCGAAGGGGGCGCTTGTGGTTTGAAGGGTGCTAGGACTCATGGTATTTATTTGCTTCAAGGCGTGATCGTAGGAGGTGAGACTTGTGTGGGTGTTGATAGTTCTAGTGACTTGGATGTGACGCGGTTTTGGCATTTGAGATTGGGTCATGTCTCAGAGAGGAGTTTGGATATTTTTTGGAAGCGGGAGATGATCGAGCATGAGAGTTTCAACAAACTAGAGTTTTGTGAGGAATATGTCATGGGGAAGCAAACAAGGGTATCATTCGATGAAAGCAAGCATGACTCAAAAAAGGTTCTTGAGTATGTTCATTCGGATGTTCGGGGACCGACACCGGTTGCTTCTTTGGGAGGAGCGAGATATTATATTTCTTTCATTGATGATTTATCTCTAAAGGTTTGGGTGTATGTAATGAAGGCCACGTCGGAGGAATTTGCTAAGTTCAAAGTGTGGAAGGCTCTTGTTGAGAATGAGAGTGGTAAGACTTTGAAGGTGTTAAGGACCGACAATGGCGGTGAATATATTTCCCAGGAATTCTTGGAGTATTGTAAGCATCACGGAATCCGGAGACATTTTACTTAACTGGGAGATCCGCAATCTAATAGAGTTGCGGAGAGAATGGACCGAACTCTACTTGAGAAAGCTCGATGCTTGAGGTTGACATCGGGCTTGTCTAATGGATTTTAGGCCGAAGATTTGTCAACGGCGGTGCATATTGTGAATCAAATTACGTGCTCGGCCATTAATAACAAAATTCCGGAGGAAGTGTGGAAAGGGAAGAGTGTTGACTTGAGATATCTTCGTGTGTTTGGTAGCCCGGTTTATGTGCATCATCCGGGGAATGATAAGCTTGGAGCTAGAGCATTCCAAGGGGTCTTGCTTGGTTTCACGGATGGCGTGAAAGGCTATCGGATTTGGAATCCGGAAACGAAGAAGGTTGTTAATTCTCGTCATGTCACTTTTGATGAGTCGGCTTTAATCAAGGAGAATGGGAGCTCATCAGATGTTCCGGATTTGGTTCATGGTGAATCAAAGGAGAAGGAAGTCATTCCCACATTCCGTCCAAGTGGTAGTAGAGTTAAAGAAGCTCGTGGGGTTTAAGCGGTTGATGAAACATCACATAGTCCACATGGTTCCTCTAGTTATGTTGGTGATGTACATGATACTAGAGAAGTTTCGGCTCAAGGTGGAGCCGAAAGGGGATTGGGTGATAGTATTGCTACTCGGGTTGGTCGACGTGCAATAAGGCCTCCTAAAAAATATGGTGATTGGAACTACCTTAGCTTTTGTGATAATTTGGACTATGCTCTCAATGTAGTCCAAGATGAGTCGATGGACCCTGATGACGTCATGGAATCGAGAGAGAGCTTGAAGTGGATTTGTGCCATGGAGGAAGAGATGCAATCATTAATGAAGAACCGAACTTGGGAATTGGTTCTGCTTCCTCAAGAAAACCATGCTATAGGGTGCAAATGGATTTACCAGGTGAAGGATGATGGAAGGTACAAAGCAAGGTTAGTGGCAAAGGGGTTTGCGCAAAGGAAAGGAGTATGATGAAATTTTTGCACCGGTGGTTCGTCATACATCTATCCGAGTTTTACTAGCCATAGTTGCTATCCATGACTTGGAGTTGGAGCAACTTGATGTGAAAATCGCCTTCTTGCATGGAAACTTGGATGAAGACATCTACATGGAGCAACCAGAAGGGTTTGTTGTAGATGGTAAGTCTAAAATGGTTTGCAAGTTGAAGAAATCACTATATGGGTTGAAGCCATCGCCTAGACAATGGTACAAGAAATTCGATCATTTCATGCTTGAGAGTGGATTCCATCGAAGCATCAAGGATGCTTGCGTATATTTAAAGAGGTTGGGAAATTATTGTTGGGTGTATTTACTCTTGTATGTGGATGATATGCTCATTGCTTCCAAGGATCAAAATGAAATCAACAAGTTGAAGATGCTTTTGAAATCAGAACTCGAGATGAAATATCTTGGAGAAGCGAGAAAAATCTTGGACATGGAAATTGGAAGGGATCGAAAGCGTTTTGAGTTAAGATTGACTCACAAGGAATACATTAAGAAAGTGCTTTACCGATTTAGCATGGAGGATGCAAAGGTGTTAAGTACACCTTTATCTTTTCATATAAAGCTTTCAGATAAGGTATCACCTATCGGGGATAAAGATAAGGCTTATATGGCAAAGGTGCCATATGCAAGTGCGGTTGGTAGTTTGATGTACGTAATGGTGTGTACAAGGCCCGATATTGCAAATGCCATCGGGGTGGTTAGTCAGTATATGGCTAATCCGGGGAAATCACATTGGGAAGCCGTGATGGCTATATTGAGATACTTGAAGGGCACAACATCTCATGGACTTGTCTTTGGCGGTAGTGATGAGAGAAGTTGCAAGTTGGTTGGTTAATGTGACTCGGACTACGCCGGTGATAGGGATCAGAGGAAATCAACTTTCGGGTATGTCTTCACACTTGGCGGGGCAGCCATTAATTGGGGATCGCAATTGCAAACCTTAGTTGCTTTATCCACTATGGAGGCGGAGTTGATTGTCGTTGTGGAAGCGGCCAAGGAGGCACTCTACTTGAAGAGATTATTGTGTGACTTTGGTTTTGAACATGAAAGTGTTGATGTTCGATGTGATTGCCAAAGTGTTATCCATTTGGCGGAGAATTTGGTGTTTAGTTCACGGACTAAGCATATTGAGGTGTGGGAGTCGTTTCTTGTAGCAATGGATGAGGGTAATCTAGTATACCTTTGGAAAGTGCACACAAAAGATAATGCGACAGATATGTTTACTAAAGCATTGTCGGTTAGGAAGTTCGAGCATTGCTCGAACTTAATTTGCTTGTTGAGTTGCTAGGTGGCACGGGGTGACATGGGGTGGAGAGAATGATTTTGTTTGTGGTGATGTAAAAGAATAGCAGTGAGAGAATGGAAATCTATCTTCATGGTAAGTACTCGTTACACTCCCGAGTACATTGTCCTTTGGTAAGACGGTTTTGGTTTGAATGTTTTCAACACTACATTGGCGGGTGAGGGAATTGCCTGAACTCGTTGGTGTAGTGCAATGGGCGGTGGCCATGCCGGAGCTCATTGGGGAAACATTCAAGTTTGCTTGGTCGAAGGTAGAAGGAAATGCTTGGATGCATTTGAGTTTGGAATTGAGATGGTTATAGTATCGAGGTGGAGTGTTGAAGTTTGCGATACTATATGTTAGATTGAAGAGGATGAAGATAGCTTCGAATCGGAGGTGATTGTTCGCAAATCGGAGTTCGCACGCGGAAGTTATGAGCTGAATGGTGCAAGTTGTTCAGTATGCAGTGCGACAGACGTCTAAGACTGCAGGGTTTTTTTCCTGAGAGTTCCCACAGACGTCTGTCATCCCCACGACAGATGTCTGAGAGTTGGACAGACGTCTGTCATATTAGGACAGACGTCTGAGCTGAGAGTTGGAGCCCAAATAATTCCCTGGGAGGGACAGACGTCTGTCACCTCCCACGACAGACGTCTGACGAGTGTTTTGGGCTATTTTGGGCTGGAAACTTGACAAATTGATTTGTGAAGACACGAGGGCAATTTGGGTAATTAGCCAATCTCTATATAAGCTATTTTCAGGTGTATTAGTGGGAGAGCTTGAAAAACTTGATTTGGGATCAAGGGTTTATTCTCAAGGGTGAATTAGGGTTTATAACCTAATTCCAATTCTTCAATTCTATTCTCCTCAAACTCTTTTCTATATTGAAATATAATGATCATTGGTCAATCTCTTGTATTCCTTTCATTGTGGTCATAAAATACTCTCTCCAAAATGGACGTACACTAACAAGATGGTAGTGGAACAACTATAAATCCTTGTGTGATTTATTTTTGCTACCTTGTCATTAGTTTTCTTGCTTGTGATTGAGATTTGAATTGTTCGTGATTGGTCGATTTTTGTTTGGTGACTAGAGTTATTGTTTTACTTGTTTTTGCAAGTCTAACAACGATCTAGTCTTCCGCAAACGCTTTGTGGTTTAGATATCGAATTCGTGTGGTCTTGAGTTGGATTAATCACAACGGTTACAACAACATATATCATTACAACTAATCAAATATTAGTAACAATGGATATTAATTTCAAGACAAATAATTTATAATTATCATTTCCACTAATTGATAGGAAAAACTTACTAACTAATGATAGCTAAACAAAATAATAAAAAAAACTTTTTAAATGCATTGACTATTTGCAAATTTTGTAATCAGTATTTGATGATTCTCAGATCAGTTTATAATAAATATAACTGAATGATAAAATTTCAATCATAGAAAAAGAAAATAAAAACTCAGAAATTAACTGAAAATTGGCCTTAAATGGTCCAATGTGGGAACATTAAACTCACACATCTTTGCTGTTCACTCTCACTATTTCCTTTAATACAAAACTAATCGACATGAACGTGTATAATAAAGGGATGTTGAAAATTGCAGTTGATTTTTTTTATAGAAAATACTTTAATAGAAAATTATAGTAGGTTATTTTAGCTTATATGGAAATAATAAATGATATGGCAAAATTTTATAAAAAAAAACTGGACTTGCTAACTACTATATATATATCCTGTGGTTTTTCAGGCATCTATTGGGTCATTTTCGTAGTTGTGCATAGAAACCTCAAAATCTAGAATTTGGACGCTTCCAAACTTAGGCTTCTCCTCTATCTTCTCATGTATACCATCATCAATAAATCATCCTTTCTTTCTATCCCTCAACAATCCTAAACTGAACCCCAGAACTCATGTTCCAAAATCCCACCTTCTCTACTTGAAATAGTACTCTGCTACACAGCCCAAACAAAAACACCCCAGCAAACAATGAAGTAAATATTAGATTCCAAAATACTTAATATGCTACATATGAAACTTTGAACAGTTACATCCAAAATCCCCAAATTTTAGTTCCTACTTCATCAAGGTTGTGTTTCATTTTGCAACCGTGGCAATGTCTATTGTATTATTAAAAAAATAAATAGAAAATAAAAATATTAAGCAGTCAGCAAACAAATTTTTCATGCAGCAAAAAGGAGACAAACTTCTTTTTAACTTATACTAATCTAAACAACCAATAATTACATAAAAATTAAGATGTTTTCTAAGATGCAACGCCTAAAAATGATAATGAAACTTATATATTGAATAGTATTAATGTAGGCAACTTTAGGAAGTAATTAAAAGTATCAGCAAATGAGAAAAGATTTTAACTCAAATAAGGTTGAATCTTTGTTCTTATGATTAAAGAGTAAAAGTACAATGATTCCAAAGATTCAAAATGTAGTATGCTTTCAAAGCAAGGTTTCAATAGAAGCATCTACCATTTGATTGCAACTAATTTTTGTGAGCATGAAAGCTATAAAATATGCTTCAAACTCAAAATTCATGTAATAAATCAAAAGATATGTTAGTTGAAGTACATTAAATCAAAGAAATACAGTACCTGCCTTCAAACTTATTAATGTAATTGTGATGATAGTTGACATAGTCATTGATGTTTTATCATTTACCATTCATGTATTGCTCCCTACTTAACTAAAGAGCTCCCCCACTGTAACTGTAGGAATATGTGGTAGTATAAATGATTATAAGACAAAAAATAATAATGAAGTGCATCATAATAGAATTTGGAAGATGAACGATAAAGACAATAAAAATGTAAATATATTTTAACTTACCTTTATAAGCCTAAGCTAGTAGAACTTCGAGCTAGCAAACCATTTGTTAATGTAGTAATGCGAGGGTTAATAACTACGTAGTTACATTGTTTTCCTACAAAAATATTGGCAATATAGTAATGGAAACCGCTTAAATGTTTCATAAGTATTCATTGTCATAAGCTGCAAATCATGCAATACGATTATCTATATTATGCAACAGTCGTAATTATAAAAATAACAGCAGTAAAAGTAGCTATTGAACACTTTGCTAATTTTCAAACTTCTTTTTGTTACATGTGCGGTCTTCCTCTTTTTCATCTGACAACGTTGCATCTTGGCATAAAATAAATCAGCACGTACAATTTATGAACATATTACCTCTAAAAAAGAAGAAGATTACCCCAACTATAACTGTAGAAATATTTGGTAAGTACAAATGATTTAAGGCATAAAATAATAATCAAATGCGTCATAACAGAATTTGGAAGATGAAAGATAAAGATAATAAAAAGGTAAATATATTTTAACTTACCTTTATAAGCCTAAGCAGAAGTTCGAGCTAGCAGACCATTTGGTAATGTAGTAATGTGAGGGTTGTTGGAATCAGAGATAATGCATTCAATCTAACAGTATTAATACTGCAACCCAATTTAGTACAGCAGCTCCATCAATTCCTCCCTTAAACTGCATTTCTTCAATCAAGCAGTTTACCCACTTAGTACGGCGCAAACTCCCATCAAGCATCGCAGCTTCTCAAATGCCTCTATCTTCAAAGCCTTTGTCATAATACCAGCAATTCCAAGGTTTGATGGCCATTATGACCATTGGGCCATGGTGATGGAAAATTTCTTACGATCTAAGGAATATTGGAGTTTGATTGAGACTGGGATTCCGATGGTAGCAGCAGACAGTACAGAGGCACAGAGAAAGGTTGTAGAAGACATGAAGTTGAAAGATTTGAAAGTAAAAAACTACCTCTACCAAGCCATTGATCGCGCCATTATTGAGACGATCTTGAACAAAGATTCTGCAAAAGGAATATGGGATTCCATGCGTCAAAAGTACCAAGGATCTACAAAGGTGAAACGGGCTCAACTACAAGCATTGCGGAGAGAATTTGAGCTTCTTGGAATGAAAGAAGGAGAAAGTGTTGATGATTATTTTGGTAGAACTCTTACTATTGCCAACAAGATGAAATCCCATGGTGAACGCATGGAGCAAACTATCATTGTTGAGAAGATATTTAGATCAATGACGTCTAAATTTGATTATGTCGTATGCTCCATCGAGGAATCAAATGATCTTGCTGAAATGACCATTGATGAACTTCAGAGCAGTCTACTTGTCCATGAGCAAAGAATGAAGGGACATAAAGAGGAAGAGCAAGCTCTTAAAGTGAGCATTGGAGAGAGATCTGAAGCAAGGGAGGATGTTCAATTCGGAGGCAGAAGTAGAGGTCGTGGAGGCTTTAGAGGTCGAGGAAGAGGACGAGGCAGAGGTAGACATCCCATTAATAAAGCAACCATTGAATGCTTTCGATGCCATAAACTAGGGCATTTTTCTTATGAATGTCCTAGTTGGGAAAATGCAGCTAATTATGCAGACCTGGACAAAGAAGAAGAAATGCTGCTTATGTCGTATGTCGAGATTCATAAATCAACTAGAGAAGAGGCATGGTTTTTAGATTCGGGTTGTAGCAATCACATGAGTGGAAATAAACTGTGGTTTACAGAGTTAGATGAAGGGTTCAAACACTCAGTCAAGCTTGGCAACAATTCAAGAATGGCAGTAATGGGAATGGGATGTGTGAAGCTGAAAATAGCCGGAGTGATGACAAAGATTGGTGGAGTCTACTACATCCCAGAGTTGAAAAACAATCTGTTGAGCATGGGTCAATTACAGGAGAAAGGTCTAGCAATACTTATTCAAGATAATATGTGCAAGCTATTCCATCCAACTTGAGGTCTCATAATGGAGACAATCATGACCACAAATAGAATGTTTGTTATGCTTGCATCAATGCCTCAAAATGAATCGGCAGCAACATGTTTTCAGACTAGTGGGGAGAGTGAAGCACAACTATGGCATAGGCGGTTTGCTCATCTGAGTTTCAAAGGCTTAAGGACTCTGCATTATAATAAAATGGTTGAGGGACTACCATCACTTAAACCTCCTACAAAGGTGTGCATTGACTGCTTAGCCGGGAAGCAACATAGGGATAGTATTCCAAAGAAAAGCCACTGGAGAGCCTCATACAAGCTACAACTTGTTCACTCCGACATTTGTGGACCAGTAAATCCAGAATCCAACAGCGGAAAGAGGTATCTAATTACTTTTATTGACGATTTTAGTAGAAAATGTTGGGTTTATTTCATTACAGAGAAGTCGGAAGCTTTTAATATGTTCAAAAGGTTCAAAAATTTAGTTGAAAAAGAAGCTGGTTCATTGTTGTGTTGCTTACGGACTGACAGAGGAGGCGAATTCACTTCCAAAGAATTTAATGAGTATTGCAATGTGAATGGGATCAAGAGACAACTGACTGCAGCGTACACTCCTCAGCAAAATGGAGTCGCTGAGCGGAAGAATCGAACAATCATGAACCTAGTCAGAAGCATGCTATCCGAAAAACATGTCCCTAGAGAATTTTGGCCGGAGGCAGTGAATTGGTGTGTGCATGTACTAAATAGGAGTCCTACGTCGGTAGCCAAAGACCTCACACCGGAAGAAGCATGGAGCGGTGTTAAACATTTAGTGGACTACTTTCGTGTGTTTGGTTGCATCGGACACGTACATATTCCGGATGCGAAAAGGACGAAATTGGATCCAAAGAGCTCAAAGTGTGTATTGTTGGGGGTAAGTGAAGAAACAAAAGGTTACAGAATGTATGATCCAATTACAAAGAAGGTGTTGATAAGTCGCGACGTGGCCTTCGAAGAAAATGAGATATGGGATTGGAACACATGCAAAGATGGTAATACAGGTACACTACTTGAGTGGAATGATGATGAGAATTATGTGACAGAAGAAGAATTTGAAGAAAAAGATGATGAAGTTGGTGAGCACGAGCAAGATGAAGCAACCGGAGTGATCAGTCATTCCTCATCGAGTACATCTTCAATAAGTTCAACTGAGAACAGTGAACCAAATAGGCCTGCTGTCCGGAATCGAAGACCACCATACTGGATGGATGATTTTGTTACAGGTGAAGGTTTGTTCGAGGAAGAAGAAACTCAGAACTTGGTATTTTATACCACCGCTGGAGATCCATGCACCTATGAGGAAGCTTCAAGAAGTCAAAATTGGAGGGATGCAATGAATGATGAGATTTCAGCAATAGAAAGAAATGGTACATGGCAACTAACCATTCTACCAAATGGTGCGAAGAAGATTGGCGTGAGATGGATATATAAGACAAAACTAAATGAAAAAGGGGAAGTTGACAAATACAAAGCCAGGCTTGTGGCAAAGGGGTATGCACAAAAGCATGGGATCGACTACACTGAAGTATTTGCACCGGTAGCAAGATGGGACACAATCCGAATGGTTTTAGCTATGGCAGCCCAAAGAAGATGGAATGTGTATCAGCTGGATGTGAAAAGCGCATTCCTCCATGGAGAATTGAATGAAGATGTGTATGTGGAGCAGCCCCGTGGCTATGAGAAGAAGGGAGAGGAGTACAAAGTTTTAAAGCTAAAAAAAGCATTGTATGGATTGAAGCAAGACCCACGAGCTTGGTTTAGTAGGATTGAATCATATTTTATAAACGAAGGGTTTGTTCAATGTCCTAGTGAGCATACTTTGTTTGTCAAAACTCAAGGAGAAGGAAAGATTTTGGTGGTGAGCTTGTACGTAGATGACTTAGTGCTCACTGGTAGCGATGAAGAAATGATTGTAGAGTTTAAAGCTTCAATGAAAAGGGAGTTTGATATGACTGATTTAGGTAAGATGAAATTCTTTCTTGGAGTAGAGGTTGTGCAAAATGATAGAGGAATTTACTTGAGCCAAAAGATGTATGCTTTATAGATTTTAGAAAGGTTCGGATTGGAGAATGCAAATTCAGTTCGTAATCCAATAGTACCAGGTGCTAAATTGATGAAAAATGAAGATGGAAAGCAAGTGGATGTGACTCAGTACAAACAAATGGTAGGTAGTCTGATGTATCTATCGGTGACTAGGCCGGATATTATGTTTGTGGTTAACTTGGTCAGCAGATATATGGAGAGACCTACAAGCCTACATATGCAGACTATCAAGAAAATTTTTCGGTATGTGAAGGGATCAATGGACTTGGGAATTTGCTATGAATGAAGTGCTGCAAGTGATGAAATGTTAACGGCATTTTCTGATAGTGACTATGCCGGTGATTTGGATGACCGTAAGAGCACCTCTGGATATGTTTTTATGCTCAGTGGAGGTGCAGTTGCTTGGAGCTCGAAGAAACAGCCGGTGGTCTCACTTTCAACAACCGAGGCAGAGTTTATATCTGTAGCTCATTGTGCTTTTCAAGTAGTGTGGATGAGAAGAGTGCTTGAGATGCTAAACTGCAAACAAGGTACACCTACTGTCATACAATGTGATAACATGTCTACTATTAAGTTGGCAAAGAATCCAGTTATGTATGGCCGGAGTAAGCATATAGACATCAGATTTCATTTCTTGCGGGAGCTTTGCAAAAAAGGTGTGATCGAGTTGAAGTACTGCAGTTCACAGAACCAGGTTGCTGATATTATGACAAAGGCTTTGAAGATAGAGGCATCAAGGGTTAATAACTGTGTAGTTACATTGTTTTCCTACAAAAATATTGCCAATATTGTAATAAAAACCACTTAAATATTTCATAAGTATCAATTATCATAAAATTAAACTGCAACTCATGCAATATGGTTATCTATATTATGTAACAATCCTAGTTATAAAATAAAGGCTGTAAAAGTAGCTATTAAACATTTTGCTAAATTTTCAAACTTTTTTTTGTTACATGTGCGGTCTTCTTCTTTTTCATCTGACAATGCCGCATCTTGGCCTAAACTTCTATTATAAAATCTAATTTAATATGATTAGACGAAAACAAAGTAAAATATAAACCGTAGGAGAAAACCGATTTTGCTAATTTAAAAATAGAAAATAAAATGTTACCGTAATAAGAAATTAAGTATTAGGCTTGAACAGTCTTGTCTGTTCGTTACTGACTGTAATAGCCAAGGTAAGGATAACACAAAACGATATATGCAGATCAAGACCTTTGTGAATTTAGGGAACCTCTTTAATGATGAAGGATGTCTTCGGATGCAACATCTAAAACTGAAAATAATGAACAAAAATTATTTGACCAAAACCAACATTTCATGTCAATATGAAGTTAAAATCTCTGAGTTCGCTTTTGTTGTATAGATATCCTGAAATGGCTTGCTGCGTAATGAAAATGTGAATATTTTCTAAAATGAAAATCTCATATGTGAAGAAATAAAGCTCAGAAATGAAAACGAATCCCAATTGCTTGAAGTTCAACCAAGTTTCTACTTTTAAAAAAAGAAAGAAAAATTGATGTAATCTAAATGCAATCGACTTGAAGACACAGGTTTTTTAACGACTAACCAATAATTTCTTTAGTAAAGAGAGAGTTGAAAGGAAAAGAATACCTTATAAATTGAGTCTCAAATGCTTTCATGGAGTACAGATATTTTTTAAATGCTTCATGCATGGTAAAAAAAACCGAGTCATGCTTTAAAAACCTTATAAATAATGCATAAGAAGCCAAATAAGAAATATAGTAGGAATACTGACATAATGTATGCTTGTTTGGGTGCAAAAAATGCTGGAACTAAACTATCGTCATAAATTACTTCGGATGCAAAAATTACTTCACGACATAGAAATAGCGGCGGCAGCAACATCCCGCTCTTCTCCTATCTCCTCCACCTTCGCCTCCGATGCCTTCCCACCTCTTCCATCTCGCGCTCCTCCAAAACCCCCCGACCCACCACCTCCTTCCTCAGCAAATCCCTCTACTTCCTCAGCGAATCCCGCAAATCCTTTCTCCTCGTCAGATCCCAATCTGAGTGATTCGAATCTCCCATCTGCTAAGGCTGATTATGCAACCCTCTTCAATTCTCCACCTAGGAACGCATGTTTATACAAACCAATTGATTTCAACATACCGAGGAATGGTAAGAAGCAATTGGTTCCTGATCTCGTTAAACAGAAGGGCCTAAACTACTGGAATGATTTTTTGATTGGTTTCTTCCTTGATGGTACACTATCTTATCACGCTGTTTCAAATTATTTGCGAACGCGTTGGAAGCTTATTGGGGATGTTGATATCAAAACCGATGGGTTTCAATTTTATTTTAAATTCTCCAATTCCTCTGATAGGGAGAAAATCCTTAGATCAGACCCAGTCTTCATACGTGGTAGGATATTTATAATCTCAGTTTGGGATCCATCCTTTGGTTGTGCCCAGTCTCAGGTTAAAAAGGTCCCTGTTTGGATCCAATTATACAATATTCTCATGGTGTTGTGGACCTTAATAGGCATCAATTGGCTTGTTAACCATATAGGGAGACTAATTTGTTATGATATCAGTACTGAAAGACTTGATCGGTTCAGATACGCGAAGGCTTTGGTTGAAGTTTCAGCCGAATACGAGTTACCTAATATTATTGAGTTTGATGGTTTGAGAGAAAATTGTCCAAGTGTTAAGGTTAGGTATGACTGGAAACCAAGGATACGTGTACACTGTAAAGTATTTGGACATGATTCAATCAATTGTGAGTTGCATGCTAATAAAAATATGGATACTGTAGTTGATAAGAATTTAAGGCCTCAGCATTCAGAGGAGCACATTCACAGGCCTCACACTAATGCCCGAATAAATGCAAATCAGGACCAGTGGAATAATGTCTTCAATAAGCGGAAGAAGAATTGGAAAATGAAAGAAGTGCGAAATAATAAGGACGGCGATAAAGATTCTGAGGTGCCAATGGTTAAAGTTAATCCTTTTAGTGTACTAGAAACTGGTTTGCAGAGTAATGGCAATGAAGAGGGATCAAATACTCAAGAGCAGATTAATAGTGGAACACTTGACAGTGATGTTCGCAAGGAAGCGCAAGCTGATTTGCAAAGCTTTGGCAATGATGGGGGATCCAGCGCTCAAACGCAAACTAATAGTGGAGCACTTGATAGTACTGTTGACATCCAAGAGCAAGTGATAGGAAACACAGGAGAAACACAAAATATTGAAGTTAATAATGGAGTGCAATTTGATGATGATGCACTGTTTGGCAATCTCATTGAAAGTGATACAAATATGACAAGTCATTCAGGTATGTCTTCACCCGACTTATCAAGCCCAAACATCTCTAGACCTTGTCCACTGTCTGTTGGACTTTCTACTCCTTCCTATGCTATTGAAAATAATAACCCCATGACACGCTCCGCAATGGCAACCTCCCGTTATGCACACTTGAACCCTCCTCAGAATTTTATTCTTCCACCTCCAGTCTCTGGCTGTGGATTGACTTGTGTAAGCATCCCTGCTAGTTCGCTACCGTCGTCTAAATCCAAGAAGCTTAAAGGAAAGTTCTGGGATGATACTGATTTAGATGATGGTATCGACTACAATCCAGAAGATGTGCTACCTCGCAACACGTTGAAATCCTCTAAAAGACATACTAGGAAAAATCCTGGTCCTATGTTCGATCCTTGTCTACACTAACCTGTCGTTGTCAAAGTGAACTACTATTGGGAAATTGTCTCCTGATTTCGGTAGCAAGCTATTTGGTCTTTAAGCTAGGTAGAAGAACTTTTGTGTTCTCAACTAGACAAGTATAAAGTCAGAAATTTTTATTATTTTCTTTTATTAAGTACAAGGCTAGAAATGTCAAGAGTCTGTATTGCATTAGTATGTCTATTGTTATTTTGTAACTCTTGAAGTGGTGAATAAAAACTTTCACTTGCCTTTCAAAAAAAAATGCTGGAACTCTAGATATGAATATGTGGGATTATGTTGTTTTAAAATGGAAGTAAAATTAATCAGCACTTACAATTGATGAACATATTACCTCAAAAATGAAGAAGATTACCCCTTTAAAATCTTATAAACATCTCGTCTCGTTGTATCATGTACCTTAGGATTTCACATATATCCATGAATTCAGAAAGAACTGACTACATTAAAAAACATACACTGTTAGTTTCTCCTAGCCATGCATGAAAATACATACATGGTCAAAATATGAACTTAGTACTAATTTAAAGTTTAAAGTTCAATAAATTCTCGATACATAATATAAACCAAACATGCATAGAGTAATATTCTTGAATCAACTTGTATCAAAAACTAAAATATGGCAAAAATATCACTTAGCCCGCCCAGTTTTCAAGCAGAACATAAGTAACTCTGTAACTAAGCACATAAAGTATAGAGTGAACTATTCCCTCAAAAATTACAAAATTACTTGGATAACGTAATCCCCAACTCAAGTACCATAAGCGAACATAAAAAACTTAAAATTTATGCAACATAGCCAATAAACAAACAACCAAGCTTAAAATTGATCGTGCATGCGTTGTAAATTGAAGTGTGCCCTAAAGCGATTCAATCTTATGCCCAAAAAAGCAACCTGCTAAACAAAAAAGGTTGAAACTAAAAAGATGATTACTCAAAATTAGAATAAAAGGATCAAAAATTTAAACAAAATTGAAGACTACATTTTAGATTAGAGAAAATTAGTACGACTTGCGTAATAAAGATTGGATGATGTAGATTTTATAATCAAAAGAGAAAATAATTGTTCCTTCTAATCAGTTGATAAGAAGATGAAGACCCAACGTTTACAAACCTGAAGTCGACGTCTTTGATTAGAGAAAATCAATCGGGCATACACGTCTTTAAAATCGAATGTTATAGGCCTCATAACTGAAAGGAGAAAATTTTTAGCTCGCAAATCGTTTGTAGGAAAACGAAGAAGTGGCATTTGTGTTAAGTGTCATGGGTGAAAACGTGGAAGTATCGATAACCTTTCCACTCTAAAATGGCTGAAAGTTTTGCGTAGAAGGCTAGATTACGTGGTGTGGGGATTGACATTTATGCCCTCTTGTCAATGCTGCTGTGAATGGGGTTAATTTTGTCATTTTAAAGGCTTTATTTGGAGGTATTCCTATTATATATATGTATTGTGTGTGTGTATTTCTTGCTGTAGCATTTGTATCCATGTATATTTAGCACTCTTGTTCTTGAACTTGGTTTCCTGTGACTTATTTATGACTGTGCTGCTGTGTGGCAAAATTTCTCTCTCACCATTTACTCTTGAAGTTGTTGCTTGTTTCTTTGCGTCCAGAGAACTTGTGCATGTATCATTCATGCAGCCTTGTAATCCGATGTATACATTCATGCATATATGCACACACACATGTGTGTGTGTGTGTGTATATATATATATGTATGCTTGTATATACATGTTGCTTCACATGTGCTTTGTCACTTGTATTGGATTTCTTGGTTCATGTACATTCACTGATATTTGACCATATTACACCTACACAAAATATATGTGTATATACATATGTATGTGCATACATGCATCATGCATGTGCAGTTTATATATGAGTGCTATTTAAATGACAGACAGTCTGTGAGCACTTGAGATATTGTCTACCTTGTGGTATTTACAGTGGCTTACTGTGAATATCACAGGAACTTTAGACACTTATGGAAGAATATGCATATCAGACCAAGTCATAAAATATGATGAGAAACACACAAAAATTCTGAGACAAATAAAATTTAAAATAAATTTATATCTTCTAGAATGTAAATCAATTTTTGTTCTAGTTTACTATGTGTGTTTCTGTGACAGGTATGCAGGTGACTGGACTGACTCTAAAGCAGACTAAAGACAAAGTGAATGTCAGTGAGTGAATGAATGTATATGAACGGCTGAGTGAAATGTAGTGAGGAGCTATGTATAAGAAATTATATATGACACTGAAAATGTAACTAAGTGAACACTGAGTGTTGTAGTGAGAGCTGAACGTAATAAATCACTGAGAAGTACAATAGTGGAGTTAGATGATTGTACTATTCAAATATTGAAATACAATATTATATTTAAATAAAATACTGTTTGAATATTTAAATTCTTGTGTGGTAGTATTATATTCAAATATGAATATTTATTTATGTATGTGATGTAGTAGAATAGTACAATTAAAAACACATTTATAATATATATATATATATATTTATTATCATCAAACAAAAATCATATTGTTATATACAACAATCTTCTATGTTTGATGTGGACAAACATATGATAAGATTTTGAATATAATAAATGTGTTTGACACTGAAGTGAAAAACTGCCCCTATATGTATGCTTACCTTACAACGAAACTCTCATTATATATTTACATGTGAGTTAAGCATAAATATCTGAATTGAATTTCCCATAATAAAATATTCATGAAATATTCACTCATCAATCAAAATCTTATCCATTCTCCCCCTTTTGTTATCATCAAAAGGATATAGAAATCAAAATAGTGTTGAAATATAGACAAGAAATTGTAACACCCCGGATTTTTTTGAATAATCGAATTAACTAAATTAAAGAATAAATGTTTAGCATTGTTCTAAGGTTTGTAAGAAAAAGACTTAGTAGCCCATTTGGTTGGAACATGCGACTTGCATAAAAGAAGTACAGAGTTCGATCCCCGCCAACGCCATATTTTTGTTTTAGGGGAATGGCTAAAAGCGGCTTAGTGTGCATGCGGTTCAAAAAGTACTTTAGTATGAAAATGGTTAATTAGGAAGATAGAAATATATATAGATATATTTATAAAAATAAAATAAAAGTCAACCTAAAATTTAAGAAAAAATTCAAAACAGCGGAAGCGGGAAGGCAAAACACCAAACCGACCTATTTTATGGGTCGACCCAAGACCCGCTGGGTCGACCCCAGGGTCGACTCAGGAGGTTCGGAATTGGTCCCGTCGGCCCTAAATGGTCTATGACGAAATTTTATGTTTTAGGGCTTAGGTGGCAATTTCCGGTTGGTCTGTTGACATCATTACTTGGTTTCTAAGGCCTAGATGGATTCTACAGTGATCTGACGGCTGTAAATAAATTCAAAACTCTATAAAAAGACCCATAGACTCAAACCTTAAATCAAAATTAAAACTAAAACTATGGCCGTCATGCTGTCGTCTTGAACCCTAGAGTAGCCGCCACCAATTAGAAGAAGATTAAAGCAACTCAATTCAATCCAACAGCAAATTCAATTACAACAAAGGGACACTAATAAATTCCAGAGCTTCGTTGAATTGTGAGTTTGATCACTTTAACAAAATAATTGCTAAATTAATTATGATGTGATATACTTTGGATTATATGTTGTGGTTGTGGATCTAATTTATATGTTTAATCATGTATGTTAACTTGATTCATATTATATGATGTTATGCAAGTTTTATATATGATGTTATGCAAGTTTCATGTATGATGTTATGCAAGATTAATATGATTATGCAAGTTAATATGATTATGCAAGTTTCATATATGATGTTATGCAAGTTAATATGATTTTATACAAGTTAATATGATTATGCAAGTTTCATATATGATGTTATGTAAGTTAATATGATTATGCAAGTTTCATATATGATGTTATGCAAGTTAATATGATTATGCAAGTTTCATATATGATGTTATGCAAGTTAATACGATTATGCAAGTTTCATATATGATGTTATGCAAGTTAATATGATTATGCAAGTTTCATATATGATGTTATGCAAGTTAATAGGATCACGCAAGTTGTATGCGAGTTATATGATGTTATGTAAGTTTGGATCCAAAATATATGCTAGTAGTTCATGATGTTAACTTGTGTCAATGAATCCCTTTTTATAATCCAATCAACTAGGTTTATAACATCAGTTTTTATGCAAATATGGATGTGGAACATATGCTAGTTCATACAAGTATTATGTTCATACGCAAGTTTAAGTGATAATTGGATTCACATATATACAAGTTTACACCTTTAAAGTTCAGATCCATATTCAAGTTGACATTTTTATGTTGAAACTATGACATGCATAGTTATGCAAGTTTACACCTTTATGTGGATCCATAGTTTACTCAGATTAACACCTTTTATTGGATCCATAGTTATGCAAGATGACACCTTTATGTTTAGGTTGGCGACATACATAGTTTATGTAAGTTTGTGATATTTACCTAGGCTGGTTGGATGTAAAACTATGTTTATACATGCAAGTTCACACCTTTTAGATCTATGATTTTTGGATCCTTGATAATACAAAGACTATGCAAGTATGTTGTAATTCTTAATTGCAAGTTAGATGCAAATTAGATCTATTATTGTGTGTATGTGACTTTTTGACATTTATTCCCTTTTTTTTAAGTATTAGACTATTTGCTAGTCTAATATGTATATATCATGTTAAGCGAACGAATTACGGGGGTACAATGGGGATAATAGTGGATACACACATATTGTGAATTTGGCATGTAATGGCCTAAAAAGGCATGTAATAAATTTTAAGGAATAAAATTAATTAGTGATGAAATTGGTATAATTTATATACCATAAATAGATGAGCATAATTTAGGTGATAAATTATGGACATAAATAAATATGGAAATTTGAATAGGGAAAGTAATTCAAATTTGGGGAAAATTAATTATGTATAATTAATTGCCTAAGACACGAGGTTGGACTCATTTGTGGTGTAAGACTGCCGGACCCGCCCGGCAAATCCAGCAGCCACAAATGGTAGCCCAGTGTGAGAGGTCAAAGGCCCAAACTAAATGCGTAACAATTGTATGGACACAAGGTTAGACTCGTTTGTGGTGTAAGACTTCCCGGACCCGCCCGACAAATCCAGCAGCCACAAATGCCAGTCTAATGTGAGAGGTCCTACAGGGGTTACGGTAGCAATAAATTAAGAAACACTTAACCAAAGTAAAACATGTGGTGGGACATGGGGGTTAAGTGGGTGCCTTGGGTGGCATGAGGAAATACGATTAGTAACACTTAACCAAGGTAAAAACATGTAAGCGGGACATAGGGGTTAAGTGGGTGCCTTGGGTGGCATGTGGAATTACTAATAGAAACCCTTAACCAAATTTAAAACATGTAAGTGGACATGAAGGGGGTTAAGTGGGATGTACTAGAGGGGACCAAGCCAAGGTGGAAAGCTTGTGTCAAGCATGAGGGCCCTTTTCAATCCAGTAGCCCATTAAGTATCTTTGTGATCTCGACCCAAGTCGAGGACGGGACACCCCTACTGGGTCTGATTGTTAGAGGCTAAAATGGGTTAGCGGTGGCAACGCAAGTCCAACGGGGTCACGTGCGTGCATGGGTCGGGGCTGGTAGGTAAGACGTTGTTGCATCGTGTAGTTATAAGCCGTGCATTCCTTGCGTGGTATAAGGTTGCCATATTGGGGAGTGATACACCCCACTATGGGACCTGCACAGGTATCTACGAGTTAGAGAGCCGATCAAATGGGGCAGGGTAGTGGGTACACCTAGTGGAGATAGGATGTAACACCCCGCAAATTCTATAACTGTGAAATTAACAAATTATAGTATAATTAATTTGAAATCAAAGAACTAAGGGAAACGGGATACGACATTGCGTTCGTCTCGGAAAAATACGCGAAATAGAGTCCGATTTTTCGAAAAACGGAGTCCGTATGAAGAAGATATGGCCTTCGGAAGTTTCTGAATTAAATTTAAAATTCGAACAGAATAAAACAGTTTAAAAATTAAAAACCGGGCCCAATTGGCCAAGGCGGGAAAATTCCCGCCTAAGACACCCAGGTCGACTGGGCTGTCGACCTGGTCTAGCCAGGTCGACAGGGCTGTCGACAGGCATGTCGACCTGGTCCAGAGCCAGGTCGAACCCAGCCCAACCTGGCTGGCCTATTCTCTGTTAGTCGATTTTCTGTGGTCTGCTTTGTCATTAGGGCTAGGTGGCAGGCTCTAATTGGTCCCTCTTGCGAATGAATGGCTACGATCAATCCAAGCAACATCAATGGTCCTAATCAGTTTATAACCCCTATAAAAATGGCCCTAGACTAACCCTAATCTATTCATTCAAAAATAAGAACAAAGCCGCCATGTTGCTGAGGAACGACTAAGAGTAGCCGCCAAATTGGATAGAGGATTAGGAGGCAAATTCTAAGGCATAAAGCGACCTAAACAAATCAAATCAACGAGGAATCGTATCTCCAAATCCCTAAATTGGAGAATTCGCCGCACCATTGTAAGTAGAGTATTATTTTGGTATGAACAAATAATTGTGTTGGTTTGTATACTTGATTTGTGGCGATAAAGTAATTCATATTTGTGCGTTCTTATCGATTTGGAATATTGTATACGTTTGGATATTCTCGAATTATGTTATTCAATTATGAAAAACCACATGCGGTAGTTTTATGCAAGTATACGTTTGGAATATTCGCAAATGATGTAATCCATGTTGAAACTACATGTATGTAGTTGATTAATTGAAATTCATGCAAGTTTGGGGTTTTGCTACTATGCCATCATAATGTGTATTTTCATACAAACATCGTTTTTGTGAAGTAATTGGAATAAGTTTGGGTTATCATAATCCATATGAAATTATGTTGAAAATTTGGCATCATGTATTAAGCCATGCTTTTGTACTAGAAAACCTATTTGCAAACTTATGAATATGACTAGGCTATGATTGATATTTTGCATAATGGAAATCCATGTTAGGTCTATATTGTTAACAAGAATTGTATGATGACATATGTGGTACATAGCTAGGTTAGATTCAAAAATCCCTCTTGCAAGTTTGCATGACTAAAGTAAAAATCATGATTTCATGTTAGAAATATTTATGCCATGTGAATAGATTTAAAATCATGATTAAGTTGAACTATACTTTTGTGTTAGTAACAAAAGTAGGTACCTTTGTAAACATGTAGTAATCTTATGGACATGATTCGCTTATGTTTGACATTATGCCTAAATAAAAATATAGGTTCATGTTGTAGTTATGACTATGTGTCAATAATGATACCCAATTTAGATTCTTATCTCAACTACAAGTTTACATGCTTTGATTTATGTCACCTATGCTTTATGACCAAAGTATATGTTACCACTATGCAAGTACACCAGTTTCTATTTTGTAGTTCCAACGTTATGTTGCAAGTTCATGCGCTCACCTTCCCCTTTTTGTGTATGTAATCACGCTTTAAGCCTCCCCTTTTTCTCATGGCTAAGTTGGGCTTAAAAGCCTAAGCCCAACATATATAATAAACAAGCGTATTAAACGGGGGTAAATAACGTTGGGCCAAATTAATTAATAAATGAAAATATAAAGTAGAAGGGCCCAAATTCAAGTATGGGTTGGGCCCATGATTGGTGTAACCTTTACACCATTAACTTAATAATTGGCCGCAAATATTTACATATAAGAAAATAAAGAAGAAAGACAAAATATGTAAATGTAGAACATACGATGTGTTTAACCCGAGGTTGGATTGAGTTGTGATGTAAACCTGCCCGGAACCGCCCGGCTGTCCAGTAGTCACAACAATACCTATCCAATGTGGGAGGTTAAACATGGAGCCCAATAAGGACCCGAGGTTAGACTGAGTTGTGGCGTAAGACTGCCCGGAACCAACCGGCAACAGGCAGCCACAACAATACCTGTCTAATGTGAGAGGTCAAGGCTTTAATAAGACAATTAAGGCTGAGTCAGGATTGTTAGGATTAAGTGAACTAAAGACTTAATCAAAATGGAACATGCTAAACTAAACGGACTGGTGGGGGTTAGGTTAGAAAACACTTAACCAACTTAGCATGTTGGCTAGAGATAGAAAACCTAGTAACGGGGGACCCTTTTCAGCAATAACCCTAGAAGGTGTATCAGGATACCCTGAAACTAGGCAGGGTGGGGCACGATTACTGGGCTGATTGTAAGAGGTCAAAATCGACGGCGGTGGTGTAGCAGTGTAGGTTCTAACAGGGTGCGGGCGTGCACACACTCCGGCACAGAAAAATAAGGCACTGGGCACCAGTAGCATACCTGTGCATTCTAGGATTGTGTCGGGCTGCCACTACGGGACTTGATACACCCCATGGTGGGACCAGCATAGGTAACTACAACATCGGGGGCCGTAAGACACATGTAACTATGCGAGTAGGAGCCAATCATTATAAAATGGATCACTTCACCCTGATTATGGGGTGCCAGTTGGAAACTAGTTTATATGGGTTCAGAGATTAACATGGGGTACGATAGTATATTCGACCCTAGACAACTTAACCAAGTTTATAGTGCTTGCCCACTTCTTGTTTATACTTATCACACCCAGTTCTTTATTCATAGACAGAATAGTACTAGACTTACTCAGGCTTTATGTCTGACTCTACTTTTCTTTCGTCTTCTTTTCTTCCGTCCCCCCCCCCCCCAGGTCCACAGGGAGGGAACACAGCAGCTTGACCAGCCTTAACATCCAGCTTGAAGAAGAGAAATGTATTGCTTGGACCTTTTCGTTTTGAACTATGGCTTTGGACAACAACTAAGGGGCTTTTGCAGTTTATCTATGTTTTATTTATGCTTCTTTAAATAATGTAATCAAGACAGATTATGAAAGTGTTATGTTATGTTTGGAAAAGATGTAAGACAATTATGGTGATGTTGTTGTAGCACGTATTTGCTTTTATGAAATAAAAGTTGTTGATTTTCCGCTGTTTACAAATATGTGTTCTTATATCTGTCTTGTATATCTGTGACTTATACTTATAAACCTCCACCAAAATTAGGGCATTCCCTTTGAGAGTGACCCTAACGGAGGTGGGGTGTTTCACTTGGTATCAGAGCATAGGTTTACCAGATAAGATAAAAAGTTTTGAAAAATTTATTTTCAAAAAGGAAATTTAAAGAAGCATTTTTAAAAGAAAAATATTATTTTATTTTAAGTAGGCAAAGTCCCCCTAAAGCCATAGGTACTATCTCTTATCCTTCGTTTTGAATCTATCCTTTTTGTTTCAGCATGTCCGAAGATCTTAACTTGCCAGAAGGGGTGCCAATACCTGGTTGGTTTAGACGGTTCTTAGAAGCAAGGGCCACTCAGCCAGGTCCTACCATTCCTCCTCCCCCAGCTGCAGGAAATCATCCAGCTGCAGCGGCACCTTTTCCTCCACCTCCTCCTCGGGGAAACCCTTTTGCTAAGATATGTAAAGATTTTAAAGCTATGGGAGGAAGGGATTTCCATGGAACTGAGTCCTTCGTGGCAGCTAGAAATTGGCTGAAAGAAACGGAGGACCTATTCATCATCTTTGAGGTAGAAGATAGACAAAAAGTACAACTGGCAGTGTGGCTATTGAAGGGCGAGGCTTCCTACTGGTGGGAAGTCACTAATGCTGAAAGACCAGTGGAGACATGGGAGGACTTTAGGGCAAGGTTTGAGACTAAATTTCTCTCAGATGCGGAAAGAAGTTTGCAGTTGGAAAAATTCTTATTTCTTAAGCAAGGGGACAAGACAGTCAGAGAGTATGTGAATCAGTTCGATGAGCTGGCTAGGTTTGGGCTTGACCTAGTCAACACCCCGCACAAGAAGGCTCTCCGTTTCGTCAAGGGGTTGAATGAGCCATTACACAGTTTGGCCATGACCCATATACCCATGGGAGCCACGTATGAAAGATTGGTGCAAATGGCATTGCTGAATGAAGAGGATAAGGGCAAGAAGGAGACAAAGGCAGAAAGCTCTCAGGGAAAGAAAGAGGGTTTGCAGCCTAAGAAGACAGACTTTAAGAAGGGTGGGAAAGGCAACAAAGAGAAGAGGAAGTGTAATTTCTGTGGCAAAGTGGGGGCACTTAGTAAAGGACTGTCGGAAAAAGAAGGCCAAGGAGAATGGTGGGTGCTTTTCTTGTGGTGAGACAGGCCACAGGGCTAAGGACTGCCCAAAGAAACGAGGACAGGGGCAGAGGGCTGGATCCACCCCAGGGGCACAGGTTCATGTGCTGGAAGCGCCACCTCTGCAACAGCGAGGTATAAATACTTCTGTAGAAAGTGTAGTTTATCTTTATGATCACCCCATTCGCACTTTATTTGATTCTGGCGCATCACACTCCTTTATCTCGTCTGCTTTAGTAGAATCTCTGCACCTAAAAACTAGTATGGTAGAGGACCCCTTAATTGTTTCAAACCCAATTGGGGGCCCAGCTCATTTGTCTATGATCTGTTTGGAATTGAAAATTTCTATCCTAAGTGTAGAATTTCAATGTAGTGCCTTTGTTTTGGGCTTTTCGGGTTATGGTTTGATTTTGGGTATGGATTGGCTATCCAGTAATGGGGCCATCCTTGATTGTGAAAAAGGGTTGTTAGGCTCCTAACCCAGCTCGGTAATACTTTGGAAATTTCTTGTAATCCCTCGTATGCGGTTATGCTTAGTTATCTTGAATCGCTAGATGCCTCTGTTGAAAATTTGCAATCAGTTAGAGTGGTCCGGGAATATCCGGATGTCTTTGAAGAGGTGAAGGGCTTGCCTCCGAAGCGGGAAATAGACTTCCGCATATATCTTGTAGATAATGCAAAGCCCGTTGCGTTACCCGTTAGACACATGGCTCCACGGGAAAGGAAAGAGCTCAGTAAACAGATTAAAGAGCTTCTAGAAAAGGGGTTCATTAGGAGAAGCATTTCAGAATGGGGCGCTCCGGTGGTGTTCTCTACAAAGGCGGATGGTTCACTCCGTCTATGTGTTGACTATAGGGAGCTCAACAAGCTAACGAAAAAGAATAGGCACCCTCTCCCTAGAATTGACGATTTATTTGACCAGCTTGTAGGAGCGTCTGTTTTCTCCCAGCTCGATTTAGCAACCGGTTTTCATCAGCTAAGGGTGGCTGAAGATAGCATCGATAAAACGGCATTCAGAACCCCAGACGGCTTCTTTGAATGGCTTGTCATGCCTTTCGGCTTGACAAATGCACCTGCTTACTTCGTGGACCTGATGAGTAGGGTATTTAGAGATTTCCTCAACAAATTTGTAGTGGTCTTCGTAGATGATATCCTTATCTTCTCAAAGAGTGAAGAGGAACATGCTCAACACTTAAGGGCAATCATGGAAACTTTGCGAGTCCATCAACTAAAAGCCAAATTCTCCAAATGCCACTTTTGGAGAGAAGAGGTGAGGTTCCTTGGGCACATAGTATCCAAACAAGGGTTAGCAGTGGACCCTGCTAAGGTAGTGGCGGTACAGGATTGGAAGACACCAAGGAATGCAACTGAGGTCCGAAGTTTTCTAGGACTAGCAGGGTTCTATCGAAAGTTTATAAGGGATTTTGCGAAAATCTCAGCTCCACTCACGAAATTGACTAAGAAGAATCTAGTGTTCAATTGGGATTTGGATTGCGAGTTTGCTTTCCAACGACTGAAAAGGGCTCTTACAACAGCCCCAGTTTTGACGCTGCCAGATGGGAGCAAGATGTTCACTGTTTATACGGATGCATGTGGGACAGGGCTAGGCGCCGTCTTAATGCAAGAAGGAAGGGTAGTAGCTTATGGCGGGAGGCAGTTGAAAGTGCACGAAAAGAACTACCCAACCCACGATCTTGAGTTAGCCGCCATCGTCTTTGCACTCAAGTCTTGGCGACACTATCTCCTAGGTGAGAAGTTCGAACTTTACACTGACCATAAATCGTTGAAATATCTTTTCTCGCAAAAGGATCTTAACTTGAGGCAACAAAGATGGATGGAGTTTCTTGCCTCGTACGATTTCGAAATCTCCTACACTCCGGGCAAAGGCAACGTAGTAGCAGACGCGTTGAGCCGAAAGAAATTGACCCTAAGCCCGTTGTTTGTTGAAAGACAAAGCCTAGAGTTTATAGCCAGCTTCGACTTTAGGCCTTCCTCCGATTTCGTACCAGGCTTGTTAGCATCTCTCGAAGTGCGCCCAACTTTAGTGGATTCAGTAGGGACAACACAACGCGAAGACCCTCAGCTTGTGGAAACAATTGATAGGCTAATTAGGGGTGAGACTTCAAGTCACCTCAATAGATACTCCATCGACGATAAGGGTTTGCTAAGGCGAGACGGAAGACTATGCGTCCCACAGACAAAAGATTTAATAAAGAAGGTTCTCGAGGAAGCACATCACTCCAAGATGACGATACACCCAGGCGGAGATAAAATGTACAAAGACATAAAAAGGACTTTCTTCTGGAACGGCATGAAAAAGGACGTGGCAGAGTTCGTTTCTAAGTGTATGGTGTGCCAACAGGTTAAGGAGGAACAGAAAAAGCCTGGCGGACTGCTACATCCTCTAGAGGTCCCGCAGTGGAAGTGGGATAGCATATCAATGGACTTCATCGATGGGCTGCCTAGGTCTAGGAGAGGCAACACTAGCATTTGGGTAATAGTGGATAGGCTTACTAAAAGCGCCCACTTTTTACCTGTCAAAAGTAAAAGAACTGCCTCATCCCTAGCATCACTTTACCTCAAAGAAATCGTTCGACTCCATGGAATACCATCTAGCATTGTTAGTGACCGAGACCCCATCTTCACCAGTGAGTTTTGGCGGAGTCTGCAAGAAGCAGTAGGAACGCAGTTATGCTTGAGCACAGCCTATCATCCCCAAACCGACGGCCAAACGGAGAGAGTGAACAGAGTTTTGGAAGACCTTTTAAGACTATGCGTCCTTGACTTCGGAGGGACATGGGAAGACCACCTTCCTTTGGTGGAATTTGCCTACAACAACAGCTATCAAGCAACCATCGGAATGGCGCCCTTCGAAGCTTTATATGGAAGACCGTGCCGATCGCCCACTTGTTGGTGGGAGTCTACTGATAAGCTCATACTTGGACCAGATATGATCCGAGAGACATCAGAGAAAGTAGACTTAATACGAAGAAGGATGAAGACGGCCCAAGACAGACAAAAGTCCTATGCCGACAAGAGAAGGACCGACCTTGAATTTGAGGTTGGAGACAGAGTTTTTCTCAAGGTATCACCGCTAAGGAACGTTGTTCGTTTTGGAACCACAGGAAAACTGGCACCAAGGTTCGTAGGGCCATTCCCTATCATCGAGAAAATTGGGAAAATGGCCTATAGATTAGAGCTACCCAAGAAGTTGGCCGGAGTCCACAACGTTTTTCACGTTTCACATCTTCAAAAATGTCTGCATGAGTCTGCTGAAGTGGTAGAGCCAAATATCCTCGAAGAGGCCGAAGTGGAACGCGAAGCAACCATAAGGAAAGTTCCAACCCGCATCTTAGGAACGGAAGTGAAGAAGGTACGCAACCGTGAAGTCAAGCTCGTCAAAGTTCAGTGGAGCGACGCCGAGGGAGACGCGACTTGGGAAACTGAAGCTAGAATACGCACTGCCTACCCTTTTCTGTTCGAGGGTACATCCTTGATCTTTCTTTTTCCTTAAGTTGCGCTTTTATCTATCTTTTTAGGTATATTTCCTCGACCTTATCTTGTAGGTAGAAACCCTTTGGATGGAAACATGTAATTGAAACATGTTATGGATGATGGTTGCAAGTGGCTGCAAGTGATTGCTAGTGGTTGCTCGTGGTTGCATATACACACACAATCTAGGTTTTAGATCGGCTCAGTCACTTCATATTGCATATGCATATATGTTTGCATTCGTATATGGTTGAACTTTAATGTGTTGTCATGTGGATGTTGCATTTGTATTGAATGATTGTGCACTCATGTAGAATCAAGAATAGGAAAAAATTTGCATACATAATGGATTCATGGCACTTACATAATTCACATTAAGGAGGTCAACTGAATCAGTAGACCGCCTGATTTTGCATTAGATAAGTACATGTATACACACACTTCGCATATGATCATGAAGCATTAGAAGTCTTTTAAGGACAATGGATGCTCGTGTTTGATGGATGAGTAGATGGATGATTGGATGTTAGGATATACATTCCTCCTAACTTGAAGATTTCGGGGACGAAATCCTTTTAAGTGGGGGAGAATGTAACACCCCGCAAATTCTATAACTGTGAAATTAACAAATTAAAGTATAATTAATTTGAAATCAAAGAACTAAGGGAAACGGGATACACCATTGCGTTCGTCTCGGAAAAATACGCGAAATAGAGTCCGAGTTTTCGAAAAACGGAGTCCGTATGAAGAAGATATGGCCTTCGGAAGTTTCTGAATTAAATTTAAAATTCGAACAGAATAAAACAGTTTAAAAATTAAAAACCGGGCCCAATTGGCCAAGGCGGGAAAATTCCCGCCTAAGACACCCAGTTCGACTGGGCTGTCGACCTGGTCTGCCAGGTCGACAGGGCTGTCGACAGGCATGTCGACCTGGTCCAGAGCCAGGTCGAACCCAGCCCAACCTGGCTGGCCTATTCTCTGTTAGTCGATTTTCTGTGGTCTGCTTTGTCATTAGGGCTAGGTGGCAGGCTCTAATTGGTCCCTCTTGCGAATGAATGGCTACGATCAATCCAAGCAACATCAATGGTCCTAATCAGTTTATAACCCCTATAAAAATGGCCCTAGACTAACCCTAATCTATTCATTCAAAAATAAGAACAAAGCCGCCATGTTGCTGAGGAACGACTAAGAGTAGCCGCCAAATTGGAGAGAGGATTAGGAGGCAAATTCTAAGGCATAAAGCGACCTAAACAAATCAAATCAACGAGGAATCGTATCTCCAAATCCCTAAATTGGAGAATTCGCCGCACCATTGTAAGTAGAGTATTATTTTGGTATGAACAAATAATTGTGTTGGTTTGTATACTTGATTTGTGGCGATAAAGTAATTCATATTTGTGCGTTCTTATCGATTTGGAATATTGTATACGTTTGGATATTCTCGAATTATGTTATTCAATTATGAAAAACTACATGCGGTAGTTTTATGCAAGTATACGTTTGGAATATTCACAAATGATGTAATCCATGTTGAAACTACATGTATGTAGTTGATTAATTGAAATTCATGCAAGTTTGGGGTTTTGCTACTATGCCATCATAATGTGTATTTTCATACAAACATCGTTTTTGTGAAGTAATTGGAATAAGTTTGGGTTATCATAATCCATATGAAATTATGTTAAAAATTTGGCATCATGTATTAAGCCATGCTTTTGTACTAGAAAACCTATTTGCAAACTTATAAATATGACTAGGCTATGATTGATATTTTGCATAATGGAAATCCATGTTAGGTCTATATTGTTAACAAGAATTGTATGATGACATATGTGGTACATAGCTAGGTTAGATTCAAAAATCCCTCTTGCAAGTTTGCATGACTAAAGTAAAAATCATGATTTCATGTTAGAAATATTTATGCCATGTGAATAGATTTAAAATCATGATTAAGTTGAACTATACTTTTGTGTTAGTAACAAAAGTAGGTACCTTTGTAAACATGTAGTAATCTTATGGACATGATTCGCTTATGTTTGACATTATGCCTAAATAAAAATATAGGTTCATGTTGTAGTTATGACTATGTGTCAATAATGATACCCAATTTAGATTCTTATCTCAACTACAAGTTTACATGCTTTGATTTATGTCACCTATGCTTTATGACCAAAGTATATGTTACCACTATGCAAGTACACCAGTTTCTATTTTGTAGTTCCAACGTTATGTTGCAAGTTCATGCGCTCACCTTCCCCTTTTTGTGTATGTAATCACGCTTTAAGCCTCCCCTTTTTCTCATGGCTAAGTTGGGCTTAAAAGCCTAAGCCCAACATATATAATAAACAAGCGTATTAAATGGGGGTAAATAACGTTGGGCCAAATTAATTAATAAATGAAAATATAAAGTAGAAGGGCCCAAATTCAAGTATGGGTTGGGCCCATGATTGGTGTAACCTTTACACCATTAACTTAATAATTGGCCGCAAATATTTACATATAAGAAAATAAAGAAGAAAGACAAAATATGTAAATGTAGAACATACGATGTGTTTAACCCGAGGTTGGATTGAGTTGTGATGTAAACCTGCCCGGAACCGCCCGGCTGTCCAGTAGTCACAACAATACCTATCCAATGTGGGAGGTTAAACATGGAGCCCAATAAGGACCCGAGGTTAGACTGAGTTGTGGCGTAAGACTGCCCGGAACCAACCGGCAACAGGCAGCCACAACAATACCTGTCTAATGTGAGAGGTCAAGGCTTTAATAAGACAATTAAGGCTGAGTCAGGATTGTTAGGATTAAGTGAACTAAAGACTTAATCAAAATGGAACATGCTAAACTAAACGGACTGGTGGGGGTTAGGTTAGAAAACACTTAACCAACTTAGCTTGTTGGCTAGAGATAGAAAACCTAGTAACGGGGGACCCTTTTCAGCAGTAACCCTAGAAGGTGTATCAGGATACCCTGAAACTAGGCAGGGTGGGGCACGATTACTGGGCTGATTGTAAGAGGTCAAAATCGACGGCGGTGGTGTAGCAGTGTAGGTTCTAACGGGGTGCGGGCGTGCACACACTCCGGCACAGAAAAATAAGGCACTGGGCACCAGTAGCATACCTGTGCATTCTAGGATTGTGTCGGGCTGCCACTATGGGACTTGATACACCCCATGGTGGGACCAGCATAGGTAACTACAACATCGGGGGCCGTAAGACACATGTAACTATGCGAGTAGGAGCCGATCATTATAAAATGGATCACTTCACCCTGATTATGGGGTGCCAGTTGGAAACTAGTTTATATGGGTTCAGAGATTAACATGGGGTACGATAGTATATTCGACCCTAGACAACTTAACCAAGTTTATAGTGCTTGCCCACTTCTTGTTTATACTTATCACACCCAGTTCTTTATTCATAGACAGAATAGTACTAGACTTACTCAGGCTTTATGTCTGACTCTACTTTTCTTTCGTCTTCTTTTCTTCCGTTCCCCCCCCCCCCAGGTCCACAGGGAGGGAACACAGCAGCTTGACCAGCCTTAACATCCAGCTTGAAGAAGAGAAATGTATTGCTTGGACCTTTTCGTTTTGAACTATGGCTTTGGACAACCACTAAGGGGCTTTTGCAGTTTATCTATGTTTTATTTATGCTTCTTTAAATAATGTAATCAAGACAGATTATGAAAGTGTTATGTTATGTTTGGAAAAGATGTAAGACAATTATGGTGATGTTGTTGTAGCACGTATTTGCTTTTATGAAATAAAAGTTGTTGATTTTCCGCTGTTTACAAATATGTGTTCTTATATCTGTCTTGTATATCTGTGACTTATACTTATAAACCTCCACCAAAATTAGGGCATTCCCTTTGAGAGTGACCCTAACGGAGGTGGGGTGTTTCATAGGAGAAGACGGCACCTATGTAGTCAGCTAGGGGTACACGAAGCTACCACTATTATTAATAATTATTAAGGGGGTACACCTAGTGGAAATAGGAGCAGGCGACACCTATGACGTCAACTAGGAGTACATGGAATTACCATTATTAGTTATTGAAGGGGTACATCAAGTGGGGATAGGTACACGCTGGGTACCTATGATAACAACTAGAGATATACAGTCAAACATGGAGGATAGTGGGTACATCTAGTAGTACACGAAGCTATCATCGTTCTATTTAGCCAAGAGGGATCAAATTTCTAGAGTGACTAGTAGGGGTGCAGTTAGTGTTAGTACAATACAGTACGGTAGAGTATAGTAATTATCCGATATTGTTAGGAAGCGCCATTAACGTTATCTCTGTTTCTCTTGATCGCCTTGCCATACCCATGTGGTTCACACAGTCATTACCTTATTCTCCAGCTTATATCTTATCATATTGCTTTAATAATTATGTTGTTAGAGTTATCGTACTCGCCAGACTTTATGTCTGACCCCCTTTGTTTCCACCTCTTTTCTTCCTTTCCCCCCAGGTTCTAAGGGTGGGACTAGTACTAATGGAGCTTGATTGGGATCTCTTTGGGAGCACTTGGATTTGGATTGCTGAAGTAAAGTTCGCCTATCATTTTCTTTATGGCTATTTGTAGTAGTGGGATTATATACTTTGTTTTATCAAGGTGGATATTATGTACTTGACTTTGGTTTATGGTTTTTGATGATGTAACCAAACATATTTACCTTCTGCTGCAATAAATAAAGTTTTAAATTTTCAAGTACTGCTTTATATCTGTCTTGTTGTGATTTTCTGTTCTATGTTCACTTAAAATGCTCCATGGAAGTTAATGCATTCCCTTTGCGAGTGACATTAATGGACGTGGGGTGTTACACGTGGTATCAGAGCTGAAGGTTACCAGAACAGATAAGATATTTTGAAAAACTATTTTCAAAAGCATTTTTATAAAGAATACTTTCAAAAATATGTTTGTAGAAGAGTATTTTTGAAAGAAAGGTTTATTTTAAGAATATAATCCCCTAGAGCCATATATCCTTCATTTGATTCTCCGTTTTGAATCTCTTCTTCTTTCTCTTTTTGAGTTCCCCCCCCCCCCTCCGCGTATAGATGCTTTTTCTAAGATAAATAAGGACTTCCGTACGAAGGACGGAAAACCACTTCAAGGGACTTAGACGTTCGTCGGGCTAGAAGTTAGTCCAAGGAAGTGGAGGGCTTGTTGGTACCTTTAAGATAGACGATGGGAGGAAGGTTCAAATAGCTGTTTGGTTAACAAAGGACGAAACCTCATCTTGGTGGGAGGTCACGAATGGAGAATGTGAAGAAGAAGGCTAGTTGTTTTGGAGAAATAGGACACCTTTGGATTGTCCAAAGAGGCAAGGACAAAGTACAGGATCTTCTGGAGGGTAGTTGTATTCCCTCATGGCTGGTATACCTGATGGGGGTAGGACCGTCTAGGTTGAAATTTGTTTTTTTTATCATCCTGTTTGGACTTTGTTTGATTCTGGCGCTTCATACTCGTTAGTATCTGCTTCGTTAGTTGAAACATTGCACCTAAATACTAGTCTAGTTAAGGATCCCATCCTAGTCTCAAATCCTGTTGGTGGTTCGGCTCATCCTTCAATGGTTTGTCGGGATTTGAGAGTGTTTATCTTGGGCGTTGGATTTGAATGCAACGCCTTCGTCCTTGATTTCACGGGCTATAGTTTGATTATAGGGGTGGATTGGCTAGCCAGGCGGGGTACCATCTTAGATTGTGAAAGGAGGGTAGTTAGACCATTGATTCATTATGGAAAGACCCTCATATTTCTTGTGACCCTAGGGGTTCAGTGATGCTTAACTGCCTAGAATCTTCTGACGCATCCAACGATGATTGGAAGTCTGTTTGTGTGGTCCGTGAGTATGGAGACGTCTTTGATAAAGTGCGGGGTTTACCCAGAGGCACGAAATATGTTTTCGTATGTGCTTAATAGATTAAGCAAAGCCAGTTATATGATCAGCGGTGGTTTTGGAGCAAGACTGGCAAGGACAGCCGGAGTCGGTCAAGTGCTCAATTGGTTGTCCGTCTTACTAGTATCATCTCACGTAGGTCGTATGAATTCGAAGGAGGTATCCCTTAGGTGTTTGTCTGATATTGGTTTAGGTCTTTGGGGCTTGCACTTGGGGGATGTCGAGTTCGAATAGGATGGTCTGTGTGAGAGATGGATAGTTGTGACGATTTTGCATGGGATAATATCCTGGTTTTCTCTAGAAGCAGAGAAGAGCATGCCCTACATCTTAGGGAAAGCTTAGGGACACTACAAGCATACCAGCTTAAGGCTAAGTTCTCCAAAATACCATTTTTGGAGGAAAGAAGTGAGGATTTTAGGGCATGTGGTCTCTAGGGAAGGGTGATATGTTATGGTGGAAGACAGTGGAAAGTCCATGAGAAAAATTACCCTACCCACGACTCAGAATTGGCTGCCATAGTTTTTGTGCTTAAGTCTTGGCGTCATTATTTGCTTGGTGAGAAGTTTGAGTTGCTTGCAGACCATAAGTAGCTAAAGTACTTGTTCTCTCAGAAAGATCTAAACCTGAGGCAACAAAGGTGGATGGAGTTCTTGGCGTCCTACGATTTCGAGATAGCATATACCCCTGACAAGGGTAACGTTGTGGTGGATGCCTTGAGTAGGAAAAAGTTGACATTGAGTCCTTTGTTTGTTGAGCGACGTAGCTTAGAGTTTATCTCTACCTTTGACTTTAGACCATCCATTGATTTTGTACCCAGTTTGATAGCGTCCTTGAGGTCAGACCTACGCTTTTCTGACGGGTTGGAGAGGCACAGCGTGAGGACCCACAGTTGATGGAGTTAGTAGAGAAGCTCATAAGAAGGGAGTCATCAAGCCACCTAAGTAGGTATACCCTAGATGATAAGGGTTGGTTGCGTAGGGACGATAGGCTTTGTGTATCACATGATGAGAGCTTGAGGAAGGCTATTCTTGATGATGCACATCATTCGAAGATGACCATCCATCCCGGCGGGGACAAGATGTACATGGACATGAGACGAGTTTACTTTTGGGCCGGCATGAAGAAGGATGTGGCAGAGTTTGTTGCTAGATGCTTGGTGTGCCAACAAGTAAAAGCAGAGCAAAAGAAGCCTGGTGGATTACTACACCCATTGGAGGTCCCACAATGGAAGTGGGAAAGCGTCTCGATGGATTTTGTTGACGGATTACCGAGATCGAGGAAGGGTAACACGGGGATTTGGTTCGTGGTAGACAGACTTACTAAGAGCACCCATTTCATTCCCGTGAAGAGTAAGAGGACTGCTCCATGGTTAGCCTCCGTATACATTCGAGAAATAGTTCGTTTGCACGGTGTTCCTTCTAGCATAGTGAGCGACTGCGATCCTATCTTTACTAGCGAATTTTGGAAGAGCTTGTAAGAGGCGGTAGGGACTCAGTTATGTTTGAGCACCGCATATCATCCTCAGACGGATGGCCCGATCGAGAGGGTGAATCGTATTCTAGAGGACCTATTGAGGTTGTGTGTCTTAGATTTCGGAGGTACATGGGAGGAACATCTTCCGTTGGTGGAGTTCGCAAATAATAACAGCTTTCAGTCTAGCACTGGCATGGCACCGTTCGAGGCTTTTTATGGACGGCCGTGTCATTCGCCTACATGTTGGTGGGAGTCTGCAGATAAAATCTTACTTGGGCCCAATATGATTAGAGAGACTTCGGAAAAGATCGATTTCATTCGAAAGAGGATGAAGATGGCGTAAGATAGGCAGAAATCTTATGCGGATAAGAGGAGGATAGATCTTGAGTTTGATATTGGGGACATGGTCTTTGTCAAGATGTCTCCATTATGGAACGACGTTCGCTTTGGGTCCGTTGGGAAGTTAGCACCAAGGTTCGTAGGGGCGTTTCCTATTAAGGAGAGGATTGGGCAGATGGCGTATAGAGTGGAGTTGCCCGAGAGATTTAGTGGCGTACACGATGTATTCCATGTGTCACATTTGAGGAAGTGCTTGCACGAGACCGCGGAAGTGGTAGAGCTGAGCTTGCTTAGAGAGGTGGAGATAGAGCGTGATGGCACGATTCGGCGAGCTCCTACGTGCATTCTTGGGTCGGAGGTTAAGAAGTTGAGGAATCGAGAGGTCAAACTAGTCAAAGTGCAATGGGGAGATGATGAAAGCAACGCTACTTGGGAGACGGAAGAGAAGATGCGTTCATTATACCCTTTTCTTTTCGAGGGTATGTCTTTTAGTTTCTCCTTTATCGCTTACCTTATACTTATCTTATCTTTAGTATGTCCTCTCGTTAGTACCTTTGACCTTTAAATAGGGTAGTCCTATGATTGAAACATGTGTTTGAGACATGTTATGTATGATGGATGCATGTGAATGTAAGTGTTTGCTAGTGGTTGCTCGTGGATGCATATACACACACTTTAGGCACTAAATCAGCTCAGTCACTTCATATTGCATATTGCATATAAATGTGTGTGCATATTTAAGCTAATGGATGTATAATGGTTGTGCTATCATATGGATGTTGCATTTTGGTGAATGGTTGTGCACACATGTAGAAATAATATGTATCAATAGGGTTCTTTCGCATACATAATGGATGCATGGCACTATCATGGTTTGCATTAAGGAGGTCAACTGAATCAGTAGACCGCCTAGTTTTGCATTAGATAAGGAACATATACACGCACTTTTTGCATATGTTCATACAACATTAGAAATTCTATAAGGACAATGTATGCCTGTGTTTGATGGTTGAGTAGATGTTTGTTTGGATGTTAGGATATGCATTCTCCTTAACTTGGAGATTTCGGGGGCGAAATCCTTTAAGGAGGGGAGAATGTAACACCCTAGATTTTTTTGAATAATCGAATTTACTAAATTAAAGAATAAATGTTTAGCATTGTTCTAAGGTTTGTAAGAAAAAGACTTAGTAGCTCATTTGTTTGGAACATGTGACTTGCATACAAGAGGTACAGAGTTCGATCCCCGCCAACGCCATATTTTTGTTTTAGGGGAATGGCTAAAAAGCGGCTTAGTGTGAACGCGGTTCAAAAAGTAATTTAGTGTGAAAATGGTTAATTAGGAAGATAGAAATATATATAGATATATTTTTAAAAATAAAATAAAATTCAACCTAAAATTTAAGGAAAAAAATTCAAAACAGCGGGAAGGCAAAACACCAAACCGACCTATTTTATAGGTCGACCCGAGGCCTGCTGGGTCGACCCCAGGGTCGACTCAGGAGATTTGGAATTGGTCCCCTCGGCCCTAAATGGTCTATGATGAAATTTTATGTTTTAGGGCTTAGGTGGCGATTTCTGGTTGGTCAGTTGACATCATTACTTGGTTTCTAAGGCCTAGATGGATTCTAGAGCGATCTGGCGGTTGTAAATAAATTCAAAACTATAAAAAGACCCATAGACTCAAACCCTAAATCAAAATTAAAACTAAAACTATGGCCGTCATGCTGTCGTCTTGAACCCTAGAGCAGCCGCCACCAATTAGAAGAAGATTAAAGCAACTCAATTCAATCCAACAGCAAATTCAATTACAACAAAGGGACGCTAATAAATTCCAGAACTTCAATGAATATTGAGTTTGCTCACTTTAAAAAAATAATTGCTAAATTAATTATGATGTGATATACGTTGGATTATAAGTTGTGATCGTGAATCTAATTCATATGTTTAATCATGTATGTTAACTTGATTCATATTATATGATGTTATGCAAGTTTTATATATGATGTTATGCAAGTTTCATGTATGATGTTATGCAAGATTAATATGATTATGCAAGTTAATATGATTATGCAAGTTTCATATATGATGTTATGCAAGTTAATATGATTATGCAAGTTTCATATATGATGTTATGCAAGTTAATATGATTATGCAAGTTTCATATATGATGTTATGCAAGTTAATATGATTATGCAAGTTTCATATATGATGTTATGCAAGTTAATAGGATCACGCAAGTTGTATGCGAGTTATATGATGTTATGTAAGTTTGGATCTAAAATATATGCTAGTAGTTCATGATGTTAACTTGTGTCAATGAATCCATTTTTATAATCCAATTACCTAGGTTTATAACATCAGTTTTTATGCGAATATGGATGGGAACATATGCTAGTTCGTATAAGTATTATGTTCATATGCAAGTTTAAGTGATAATTGGATTCACATATATACAAGTTTACACCTTTAAAGTTTAGATCCATATTCAAGTTGACATTTTTATGTTGAAACTATGACAAGCATAGTTATGCAAGTTTATTCCTTTATGTGGATCCATAGTTTACTCAGATTAACACCTTTTACTGGATCCATAGTTATGCAAGATGACACCTTTATGTTTAGGTTGACGACATACATAGTTTATGTAAGTTTGTGATAATAACCTAGGCTAGTTGGGTGCAAAACTATGTTCATACATGCAAGCTCACACCTTTTAGATCTATGATTTTTGGATTATTGATAATACAAAGACTATGCAAGTATGTTGTAACTCTTAATTGCAAGTTAGATGCAAATTAGATCTATTATTGTGTGTATGTGACTTTGTGATGTTTATTCCCTTTTTTTTAAGTAGTAGACTATTTGCTAGTCTAATATGTATATGTCATGTTAAGCGAACGAGTGACGGGGGTACGGTGGGGATAATAGTAGATATACACATATTGTGAATTTGGCATGTAATGGCCTAAAAAGACATGTAATAAATTTTAAGGAATAAAATTAATTAGTGATGAAATTGGTATAATTTATATACCATAAATAGATGAGCATAATTTAGGTGATAAATTATGGACATAAATAAATATGGAAATTTGAATAGTGAAAGTAATTCAAATTTGGGGAAAATTGATTATGTATAATTAATTGCCTAAGACACGAGGTTGGACTCATTTGTGGTGTAAAACTGCCCGGACCCGCCCGGCAAATCCAGCAGCCAAAAATGGTAGCCCAATGTGCGAGGTCAAAGGCCCAAACTAAATGCATAACAATTGTATGGACACGAGGTTAGGCTCGTTTGTGGTGTAAGACTGCCCGGACCCGCCTGCTAAATCCAGCAGCCACAAATGCCTGTCTAATGTGAGAGGTCCTACAGGGGTTACGGTAGTAATAAATTAAGAAACACTTAACCAAAGTAAAACATGTGGTGGGACATGGGGGTTAAGTGGGTGCCTTGGGTGGCATGAAGAAATACGATTAGTAACACTTAACCAAGGTAAAAACATATAAGTGGGACATTGGGGTTAAGTGGGTGCCTTGGGTGGCATGTGGAATTACTAATAGAAACCCTTAATCACATTTAAAACATGTAAGTGGACATGAAGGGGGTTAAGTGGGATGTACTAGAGGGGACCAAGCCTAGGTGGAAAGCTTGTGTCAAGCATGTGGGGCCCTTTTCAGTCCAGTAGCCCATTAAGTATCTTTGTGAGCTCGACCCAAGTCGAGGACGGGACATGCCTACTGGGTTTGATTGTTAGAGGCCAAAACGGGTTAGCGGTGGCAACGCAAGTCCAACGGGGTCACGTGCGTGCGTGGGTCCGGGCTGGTAGGTAAGACGTTGTTGCATCGTGTAGTTATAATGTAACAACCCGTATTTTCAATAACCTATTATAACGTAAATCGAGGCAGAATTTAATTTATAAATCTGAATCAAGGGAAACGGGCTATGCCATTGCGTTCGTCTCGGAAAAATATGCGAAATAGAGTCCGTGTTTTCGAAAATCGGAGTCCGTATGACCCGATTAAGGCCCAACGAAGTTTTCAGAAAATTTCAAAGTAAAAACAGAATTCAAATTCAAGTTTGAATTTGGAAAATTGGGGCAGATTGGGCCAGGCGGGAAAATTCCCGCCAGAGCACCCAAGTCGACAGCCCTGTCGACTTGGGAGTCGACTTGGTTGGACCAAGTCGACAGCCCTGTCCCCCCCCCCCCTCCGTAAGAATTTCGACTTCCTCCTTCTACCGCGACCCCCCCTCCTCCCTTCTGCGAAACCGAACCCCCCCCCCCCCCACAGCTTCATCGATTAACGCGCCACCGCCCTGCCGTTTCCGCCACTTCCTCCTCAACTCCCCCTTCTCCAATTCGCTGCGCCCCCATTCACGAAGGCCACCGACTCCCGCCGCCTCCATCTAGCAAACCAGCAGCTCCACCGTTCAACTATGAACCAAAACCCTAAAATGAATGTAATATTTTATTTTCTGATTTTGTTTTGTAGGAAATAAAAACTGAAAATATGATTTTTATATTATAGATATATTAAAAATATGATTTTTATATTATAGATATATTAAAAATATGATTTTTATATAAGTATAGTATTAAAAATATGATCTTTATATTACAGAAGATATAAAAATATTGTTTTTATTTAGGTAGAGTTATAAAAATATAATCTTTATTAGAAGAAGAACGATATGAAAATATAATTTTTATAACGAAGTAGCGATGTAATGATATGATTTTTATATATAAAACATCATATTAAAAATGTGATTTTTATTGTGAACAGCGTGAAATGGTTGAGGGGGAATGTTGAGCAAATCCGAGCGGTTCAGCAGTTCAAAAGCAAAGCACGGCGGAGTGGAACCTCTGTGAGAACTTCTCGCCTTTCAGTTTTGTTTTCTAGTTAATGATATATATTAGGATGCAGACGGTGTTTAGTAGCACCCGACACCCGTCGTCCACAGACCATGGACGGCTTGTATGCTTGTTTGTTTGATTTTAATGTGTAGTTGATTGTGTGATGTGATGTGAAATGAAATAAAACATTTATATAGTTGAAATAAAATATTTTATAGTGGAAAATATTTTATAGTTAAAAATAGAATTTTTAACGTGTATATGAAATGAAATAAAAATAAACAAATCGGACGATTTGTTTATATACACACATTTGACTGATATTGATTGAGACGATAAATTTTACACATCGCCCAACTGCACAAATAAAATTTGTGTTTGATTGTTTGTAACCCCACACGGGTATTGGGATGATATTTGATGTACACTAATCCCGATTGTTTAGTTGTATGTCGAACGATTGATTGACAGACTGTTATAAGCGTTAAATATTTATATTCGATGCTTATACAGTGTAGAATGCACTTTGGATGATGGCTGATTATTCATCGTTGTTATTGTATACATGTGTTGTAGAAAATCCATATAATTAACATTATATGGTAATTGATTGGGCCTCATTCCATATTTGAAAAAGAAATATTTGAAATAGAAATATTTGAAATAGAAATATTTGAAAAATAGAAATATTTGAAATAGAAATATTTGAAATAGAATATTTGAAAATAGAAATATATGAAGCCGTGTTGATTAGATTGACGCCATTTTGACGTGAACGATATTTATATCGATTTTATTCATTTTATAATGAATATCGAAAGTGATTTCAAAATCTGATATTTTGAAAAGAATTGAAATTCGAATTAAATTGAATAGAAATGAATTTGAATTGAAATTGAATATAAATGAATTCAAATTGAGATTGAATATAAATGAATTCAAATTGAATTGAAAACGAACTGAAATTGAATTAGAAATCAATTTGAATTAAAATCAATTTGAAATGAATTTAAAACGAATTTCTAAGGAAAAATTCAATTTTGATTTGAATTAGAAATGAAGTTGAAATCATATTGAAAACGAATTATAAAAATACGTTTTTAAAAGGAAATCAACGAAGTATATATTATATATATAATATAATGGCCTGAATAGAACGCGCCGCGCTGCGGTAGTTCGTGAATTTCGACCATTGACTTCAAATGGATAATGCGGGAGATCCGACCGTCGGATTCTCCTAAAACCGGAACCGTTGGGTTCGTATCGAAAAGAGCTTTCTAACGAATATTAGAAATTTGAAATCTAACGGTTGGATTTGAAATTATGTCCAAATCAAATTTGGAAAAGGTCACTGTAAGTGCAGTTCGATGGCCGTTGATGGAAATCGACTGTACGGGCCTTGATAAAATTATTAAAAATAGTAATAATTTGTGTAAAATCAAAAGAAATGATTTTGGAAAAATTGAGATGAAAAAACTCCATATTTGAAAAGATAAAAATAGATTTTTATCGAAATGAACTAGTTTTGAACTAGAATAATAATTTATTTATTTTTAAAATAAATAAATTGGATTTGAAATGGTTTTGAAAATAACCAGAATTTCCAATGACTGCATTGGAATGGATTTGAATCAAAATTGTCTTCGGAATATTTCGATGTTGGATTTCGTGATTATATAGATGTTGTTATGGAAATTTGAAAGATATAGATATATATATCGTTATTTCCAATACGATATCTGTTGGTCATAGAATTTGATATTGAATATAACCCGATATATTTTCTATTCAGAGTCTTGTATTTAATATCAAATGTGATTTGGGTTTGTCGTGAATGGTGTCTTCATTAACAATGTTCTTGAACCCAGTTGAGAAAAGATTAAATCTTTTTATTTAGATTTAATGAAGTGTACCAATTAAATAATATTTAATTGGAATTGAATTGATATTGATTTTTGGGTTTATCGTGAACAGTGTTTTAAATAACACTTGTTCTTTAACCCGATAATTAATGAAATGTGATTTTGGGTTGTCGTGAACGGTATCTTCAATAATACTGTTCTTAGACCCAACGGAGTTAAGAAAATCATAAACTAACTGGAGATTAGTTAAGTTGAATGGTTTCTGGGGTATTGATCTGATGTTGGTTTCGGCCATCGGGGTTAATACTTAGGGAATTGCTCACTTGCTAATTTACGGTTAGGGACTGATTGAAATGTGATGTGATTTTGGGGTTTATCGTGAACCGTTTTTTAAATGACACTGATTCTTTAACCCAGTCACAGATTAAAACTAAGTGGAGTTTTAATGAATCTTTAATTAGATTGAAATGATCGAGAATGGAGTATCACCAGTTTTGCTCCAGGCGATAGTTAAATCTTTAATTAGATTTAAACGTGAAATGGTAATTAAATTTACTGATAACACCGTGGTGTTAGATATGAAGTAAGACCCGTTTTACTTCATGGGATGAATAGGTTGGGATTGGGAAATTAAAACAAACGATTACTTCGGTAAGGTTCGTTAATCCCAACTAGTTTGAATTGATATTCAAAAGTAGATTAAAGAATAAATTAAAGAATTTATCTTTGATAAAATTAATGGGAACCTTTCCCTATGAATGTGAAATTTAGAAACTAACTGTCGGTTAGCAAAGCAGAATGGTTTTCTGGATATTGATCTGATGTTGGTTTCGGCCTTCGGGGTTAATATTTGGGGAATTATCCTCTTGTTAATTTACGGTTAGTGACTGATGAATTGGAATGAGGCGTATGTTGTGTTTGTGTAACACATGTTTATTATATACGCGAGTTATTCGGGAAGACCGAGTTTATCCCATTCTGAATAACTGATACGACGATAAGTCGAAGATGAAGACGGTGGTCAAAGACTGGAGGTCTTCACGTCATTTGGGTGATTACTGATGATCTTGATTGGGATGTACACCCAAGAAGATGGAAACAGTTGGTGATCGTCCAGACGTACTTGGAGATCGATGGATATGCGGGGTACTAGGTGCCTCCGGTTTCGTTCAGACCCAGAACGGACTTGTAAATGGACTGTGTGTCTGACATTGGATTTCATTCTATGTGATTGATATCGGTTGCATGGAGTGGTTTGCCTGTGTGGCATGCTAAAGTGCAAATGAGCAAGGCTTATGTTGAAAAGCAGAGTCTTGTGGTTGATGATCAAAGCACGGCCTTTGTGGCATAGTTTTTTGTAACGTTTACTTCGCGAGCTTCACACCCGGTATGAACCAGAAACGGGAGAGGACCTCAAGGAGGGCATGTGTTTCCTTCTAGTTAGAAGTGGCGTCAGTGGTTTTAGACGCCCTGACGAGTTTGACTTATGTGGTTGTAGCTGTTGCGAGGCGCCTCGGATATATCGGTCGTTCTCGAACCGATGGAGTCATTCGTTGGCTCATTTACGCCCCAAAGGGCGGGGAAACGCAGTGTTCAGGCATTTTAATCCACATCGGTGGACCGGCCCTGACGATCCAAGGGTCGATGCGCTCTGACCCTGAGACATGGACTAGATTGTCTCGAAGTCGGTAAGGACTATCTTTTGCCTTGGTTCATGAAGGAAATCCAATTTCCAAATACGTGACATTTGCGGTTTCATTTGTAGAGCCTAGTATGGCGACATAGTGGGATGGGGCGCTTATGCCGTCTATGATTGATACTTATGATTTGAAGTTGTTTTATACACTATGCACTTATAATAGTATCAAATGATTTGTTTTAAACGTATCAAGCATTCTTGGCTATTATAAGGTAAAAACCCTATCCTCCGGCTTGCGTTGCATTGTGTGATGGGAACTGGGTCTTATAATAGCTTCATTGTTCTTTATTTAGCATTGCGCTGTTGTTTTATGCACTGGTGTTCTTGGGAGGAAACCCGTTCCGTGTTATACGGCGTGGTCCCTTGATTTACCTAACTTTAAAATAAAGATTAATAACTGTTTTAGTTCTCATACCAGTCCCATGACTGACCTGGAGTTTATTGTTTTGACCTAAACTCTGGGTGCCCCTATTTTGACACGGGAAGCTAGTAGTTTTGGTTTTGCAGATTTATATTCACAGGTTCCTGGTTTACAGCTGGAACGATATCCGGAAAGCTTTGTATCCGTATATCTCTTCTAGTTGTGTATTGTATTATTTTCCGCTGCTATGTAATGTATTGTAATCTCTGATATTTTATGAACTGTAATATTCATTTATACTCTGTATATTCTTGTATTCTGATGGAATTGTTGTAATAACAATGAAATGTTCTTCCGTCTGCGTTCTGTTGTGGCTTGTTCTCGAACTATCCGCGCTTTCCTCACCGGGGAAGTTACGGGTCTTTACTTTTGGTATCAGAGCTTGGGTTTACAAAGCTCAGAGAACAAGACACATTAGAACCATACGAAAGAATTCATCAGAAATTGGATTAGTAATATCCAACGAGAATGACTCATTAGAGATAGGATCAGTAGTATCCTAGAACGAGTGTAAAGAGTAGTGTTTTTGATAAATAAAAGTGAAAACAATTTTTGTTTTGAAAATTTAAATCAATTATACGTATTTGAATATTTATTTGTATTGATTTGGACAGTCCAGTATATATAGACTTTGCGTATACGTCTGATCCGCGTGTAATTGAAGTTTTAATATACTGGATAGATATAGAATTGCACTGTTGTCGTTCGGGGATAATTCTGATGATAGCGATCGCATCATCAGTATTTATGTTCGAGTGACGAAGGTGGGACGTCTATATATTTCCTATTGACTGGTGTGAGAACCAAAATTAGATAGGGCCTATTTTTGTGATTTGACATCAAAATTGTGATTTTTGACTATATATCCAAGTTATGAATTTGAAATGATAATCAACTAATTGATTGATGGTTGTGTTGCTTGATTATTGTTGGATTGATTAAATTTGAACCATATAGCCAACTTGAACCAAATAGTGAATTGTATTGAAAATTTGTCGCATTTGTAGGCATATGCATGTACTTACATTGAACAGGTCATAGCAAAGAGGCTAGAGCAGAAGAATAAAATTGTTTGCCCGACAAGTAGGTACATGTTTAACATAATTTACTGTTTTGTTTGGGTGATGATGAATTTATGAGCCGATTGGCTAGCCGCTTGGCTTTTTCTTTTTCTTTTTGAGATCAGAGGGCCTGTACGGCAATTTCGGGATTTTCCCGGTGCTCCCGGTGCAGGGGAGGTTATGGAGAAAGTTTTCGAAAATTTAGGGTGTTAGCCAAATTTTTGAAAAGTTCTTAGAAACTGAAAAGTTGAAGAACTTAAGCCATAATAAAAATGATGAAAGTTGAGTTGGTATTTAAAACCACTTTCGGCTTCGTTCCTTTTCGGGGACGAAAAGTTTTTAAGTAGGGGAGATTGTAACAACCCGAAAATCTGGGCCAGTTTAAAATTTTTATTTTGGTAATTTTAGCGAATTTTAATTATTTAAAATGGATTATTTTAAATAACAACGACGAGAAATTTATTTTGAATAGAATTCGAACGTATATATTTATTTGAATCGTCGTTAGAATATAAATACTTATTTATATATATAAAAGGAATTGAAAATGGCGTGGTAGTTCGATAATTCGATTTCAAAATTCAAATGAATGTACCGGGTGCAAAATAAACCGGATTTTAGTGAAACCAAAAATATTTGAATCTAATTGGGAATATCTTTCCAACGAATCCGAAAAATCAAAATTTCATAGCGGGAATAAAAAGTTATGCCCAAGTGAAAATTCAGAATAGTCGCTATGGAATTCAGGCCCTTAAAAATGGGAATTTTGTAAACGACCTCGGATTTCGACGAAACCACTTTTGTTGGATCCGTGATGTCAAGTTATTGCTAGGTTTCAAATTTCATAATTTTTCGAATCAATATGTGAGCGTGGCAAAGGAAAACGCGTTTGACCAGTTTCAGTTGATTTTAATCGACTGGAAAATGGCCATTTTCTAACGGTCTCAGAATTCGATGAAATTAGTTTTATTAGGACCGTATCGTCAATACGAAGCTAGAAAATATTTTTCTGGAATTTTTAGAGTTAGTATGTGGCCCCAGTAAATTGAAATGCGCGTTCAAATTCCATATATAGAGTTATGTTTTGATTTTGACGAAAACTGCTCGAAACGATCGAATCAGCCTACGATACATATCCCATTGTGTTTGGAATGGGGGTAGTATGCTATGGACGACAGGCGATGGGCCTCGTTTCGAGGCCGAAATAAAAAGTCAACTTTTTGAAATTTAAATAATTAAATAAATTAAAAATTAAAAATCTCCTTTCCCCCTTTATCTCTCCCTTCAGGCCCCCGTTCATTTTAAAAGTTAAAAAAAAAGGGGATCGACCGGGGGGAGGGGGATCCGCCGCCCCATCGCCGCCGCCGCTCAGGGCGGGGCGCCGCACTTCTTCCCCGACCTCCTCCTTCTTCCACGACTTCCGCCTTCTACCGCGACCCCCCTTCCTCCCTTCTGCGAAACCGAACCCCCCCCAGCTTCATCGATTAACGCGCCACCGCCCTGCCATTTCCGCCACTTCCTCCTCAACTCCCCCTTCTCCAATTCGCTGCGCCCCCATTCACGAAGGCCACCGACTCCCGCCGCCTCCTCAGCACCTGGACGCCGCCTCCATCCAGCAAACCAGCAGCTCCACCGTTCAACCATGAACCGAAACCCTAAAAAGAATGTAAGATTTTATTTTCTGATTTTGTTTTTTAGGAAATAAAAACTGAAAATATGATTTTTATATTATAGATGTATTAAAAATATGATTTTTATATTATAGATATATTAAAAATATGATTTTTATATAAGTATAGTATTAAAAATAGGATCTTTATATTACAGAAGATATAAAAATATTATTTTTATTTAGGTAGAGTTATAAAAATATAATCTTTATTAGAAGAAGAACGATATGAAAATATAATTTTTATAACGAAGTAGCGATGTAATGATATGATTTTTATATATAAAACATCATATTAAAAATGTGATTTTTATTGTGAACAGCGTGAAATGGTTGAGGGGGAATGTTGAGCAAATCCGAGCGGTTCAGCAGTTCAAAAGCAAAGCACGGCGGAGTGGAACCCTCTGTGAGAACTTCTCGCCTTTTAATTTTGTTTTCTAGTTAATGATATATACTAGGATGCAGACGGTGTTTAGTAGCACCCGACACCCGTCGTCCACAGACCATGGAAGGCTTGTATGCTTGTTTGTTTGATTTTGATGTGTAGTTGATTGTGTGCTGTGATGTGAAATGAAATAAAACATTTATATAGTTAAAATAAAATATTTTATAGTGGAAAATATTTTATAGTTAAAAATAGAATTTTTAACGTGTATATGAAATGAAATAAAAATAAACAAATCAGACGATTTGTTTATATACACACATTTGACTGATATTGATTGGGATGATAAATTTAACACATCGCCCAACTGCACAAATAAAATCTGTGTTTGATTATTTGAAACCCCACACGGGTATTGGGATGATATTTGACGTACACTAATCCCGATTGTTTAGTTGTATGTCGATCGATTGATTGACAGACTGTTATAAACGTTAAATATTTATATTCGATGCTTATACAGTGTATAATGCACTTTGGATGATGGTTGATTATTCATCGTTGTTATTGTATACATGTGTTGTAGAAAATCCATATAATTAACATTATATGGTAATTGATTGGGCCTCATTCCATATTTGAAAAAGAAATATTTGAAATAGAAATATTTGAAAAATAGAAATATTTGAAATAGAAATATTTGAAATAGAATATTTGAAAATAGAAATATATGAAGCCGTGTTGATTAGATTGACGCCATTTTGACGTGAACGATATTTATATCGATTTTATTCATTTTATAATGAATATCGAAAGTGATTTCAAAATCTGATATTTTGAAAAGAATTGAAATTCGAATTAAATTGAATAGAAATGAATTTGAATTGAAATTGAATATAAATGAATTCGAATTGAGATTGAATATAAATGAATTCGAATTGAAATTGAATTGAAAACGAACTGAAATTGAATTAGAAATCAATTTGAATTGAAATCAATTTGAAATGAATTTAAAACGAATTTATAAGGAAAAATTCAATTTTGATTTGAATTAGAAATGAAGTTGAAATCGTTTTGAAAACGAATTATAAAAATACGTTTTTAAAAGGAAATCGACGAAGTAAATATTATATATATTATATATATAATATAATGGCCTGAATAGAACGCGCCGCGCTGCGGTAGTTCGTGAATTTCGACCATTGACTTCAAATGGATAATGCGGGAGATTCGACCGTCGGATTCTCCTAAAACCAGAACCGTTGGGTTCGTATCGAAAAGAACTTTCTAATGAATATTAGAAATTTGAAATCTAACGGTTGGATTTGGAATTATGTCCAAATCAAATTTGGAAAAGGTCGTTGTAAGTGCAGTTCGATGACCGTTGATGGAAATCGACTGTACGGGCCTTGATAAAATTATTAAAAATAGTAACAATTTGTGTAAAATCATAAGAAATGATTTGGGAAAATTGGGATGAAAAAACTCCATATTTGAAAAGATAAAAATAGATTTTTATTGAAATGAACTAGTTTAGAACTAGAATAATAATTTATTTATTTTTAAAATAAATAAATTGGATTTGAATTGGTTTTGAAAATAACCAGAATTTCCAATGATTGCATTGGAATGGATTTGAATCAAAATTGTCTTCGGAATATTTCGATGTTGGATTTCGTGATTATATAGATGTTGTTATGGAAATTTGAAAGATATAGATATATATATCGTTATTTCCAATACGATATCTGTTGGTCGTAGAATTTGATATTGAATATAAGCCGATATATTTTCTATTCAGAGTCTTGTATTTAATATCAAATGTGATTTGGGTTTGTCGTTAATGGTGTCTTCATTAACACTGTTCTTGAACCCAGTTGAGAAAAGATTAAATCTTTTTATTTAGATTTAATGAAGTGTACCAATTAAATAATATTTAATTGGAATTGAATTGATATTGATTTTTGGGTTTATTGTGAACAGTGTTTTAAATAACACTTGTTCTTTAACCCGATAATTAATGAAATGTGATTTTGGGTTGTCGTGAATGGTATCTTCAATAATATTGTTCTTAAACCCAGCGAAGTTAAGAAAATCAGAAACTAACTGGAGATTAGTTAAGTTGAATGGTTTCTGGTGTATTGATCTGATGTTGGTTTCGGCCTTCGAGGTTAATACTTAGGGAACTGCTCACTTGCTAATTTACGGTTAGGGACTGATTGAAATGTGATGTGATTTTGGGGTTTATCACGAACCGTGTTTTAAATGACACTGATTCTTTAACCCAGTCACAGATTAAAACTAAGTGGAGTTTTAATAAATCTTTAATTAGATTGAAATGATCGAGAATGGAGTATCACCAGTTTTGCTCCAGGCGATAGTTAAATCTTTAATTAGATTTAAACGTGAAATGGTAATTAAATTTACCGATAACACCGTGGTGTTAGATATGAAGTAGGACCCGTTTTACTTCATGGGATGAATGGGAAATTAAAACAAACGATTACTTCGGTAAGGTTCGTTAATCCCAACTAGTTTGAATTGATATTCAAAAGTAGATTAAAGAATAAATTAAAGAATTTATCTTTGATAAAATTAATGGGAACCTTTCCCTATGAATGTGAAATTTAGAAACTAACTGTCGGTTAGCTAAGCAGAATGGTTTTCTGGATATTGATCTGATGTTGGTTTCGGCCTTCGGGGTTAATATTTGGGGAATTATCCTCTTGTTAATTTACGATTAGTGACTGATGAATTGGAATGAGCCGTATGTTGTGTTTGTGTAGCACATGTTTATTATATACGCGAGTTATTCGGGAAGACCGGGTTTATCCCATTCTGAATAACTGATACGATGATAAGTCGAAGATGAGGACGGTTGTCAAAGACCGGAGGTCTTCACGTCGTTTGGGTGATTACTGATGATCTTTATTGGGATGTACACCCAAGAAGATGGGAATAGTTGGTGATCGTCCAGACGTACTTGGAGATCGATGGATATGCGGGGTACTAGGTGCCTCCGGTTTCGTTCAGACCCAGAATGGACTTGTAAAAGGACTGTGTGTCTGACATTGGATTTCATTCTATGTGATTGATATCGGTTGCATGGAGTGGTTTGCCTGTGTGGCATGCTAAGATGCAAATGAGCAAGGCTTCTTTTGAAAAGCAGAGTCTTGTGGTTGATGATCAAAGCACGGCCTTTGTGGCATAGCTTTGTGTAACGTTTACTTCGCGAGCTTCACACCTAGTATGAACCAGAAACGGGAGAGGACCTCAGGTAGGGCATGTGTTTCCTTCTAGTTAGAAGTGGTGTCAGTGGTTTTACACGCCCTGGCGAGTTTGACTTATGTGGTTGTTGCTGTTGCGAGGCGCCTCGGATATATCGGTCGTTCTCGAACCGATGGAGTCATTCGTTGGCTCATTTACGCCCCAAAGGGCGGGGAAACGCAGTGTTCAGGCATTTTAATCCACATCGGTGGACCGGCCCTGACGATCCAAGGGTCGATACGCTCTGACCCTGAGATATGGACTAGATTGTCTCGAAGTCGGTAAGGACTATCTTTTGCCTTGGTTCATGACGGAAATCCAATTTCCAAATACGTGACATTTGCGGTTTTATTTGTAGAGCCTAGTATGGCGACATAGTGGGATGGGGCGCTTATGCCGTCTATGATTGATACTTATGATTTGAAGTTGTTTTATACACTATGCACTTATAATAGTATCAAATGATTTGTTTTAAACATATCAAGCATTCTTGGCTATTATAAGGTAAAAACCCTATCCTCCGGCTTGCGTTGCATTGTGTGATGGGAACTAGGTCTTATAATAGCTTCATTGTTCTTTATTTAGCATTGCGTTGTTGTTTTATGCACTGGTGTTCTTGAGAGGAAACCCGTTCCGTGTTATACGGCGTGGTCCCTTGATTTACCTAACTTTAAAATAAAGATTAATAACTATTTTAGTTCTCACACCAGTCTCATTACTGACCTGGAGTTTATTGTTTTGACCTAAACTCTGGGTGCCCCTATTTTGACACGGGCAGCTAGTAGTTTTGGTTTTGCAGATTTATATTCACAGGTTCCTGGTTTACAGCTGGAACGATATCCGGAAAGCTTTGTATCCGTATATCTCTTATAGTTGTGTATTGTATTATTTTCCGCTGCTATGTAATATATTGTAATCTCTGATATTTTATGAACTGTAATATTCATTTATACTCTGTATATTCTTGTATTCTGATGGAATTGTTGTAATAACAATGAAATGTTCTTCCGTCTGCGTTCTGTTATGGCTTGTTCTCGAACTATCTGCGCTTTCCTCACCGGGGAAGTTACGAGTCTTTACAAAAATAGAATTTGAAATCATTCGAAAGGGAACAACGGTTTTTATTCCGCAATTCGGAATATCAAAGGGATGGAGTTTCAATAGAAATTTGAAAAGGGAACTTGTTTAAATATATGAAACAAGGAAGTTGAATTTATAAATAGTGTTGTAAATTTGGTGAAATAATTATCATTTGGATAATTTAAACCATTTAAATTCAAGTAAGAATTTAAAAAGTGGAATTGGAAAACGTGTTGAAAATAGGATAATTGATTTTATTCATGAATTTAGAATATAAACTGAATTGAGAAAAATCCAAAGGAGTTATAATTGGAATTCGATTATATCGAATTTTATAATTTATTTATAAAAGGAATTGGGATTTAAAATAACAAATCGAGTATAAATAAATTTATAACCGAGTACGGAAAAATCGACGATTATAGATAATCAGAATTTTTGAGTTGAATTGGGAAAATTGGTTTGATATATATTAAAAATATATTAGAATGGAGTTGAATTTATTTTAAACGAAGTTTAAAAGTTTATATTTAATTATAATTAAAACGAACTCGCCGTAGCGTGGTAGTTCATAAATTGACGTTCCGAACTTCAATTGAGTATACAGGACTCAATTTAAATCGGAATTCTTTTAAACAAGAATCGTCAGGACCGTTGGAATAATAGTTTTCTAATGGAAGAGAAAAATCTGGATTTCGTCGAATAGATTTTGAGTTATGTCAAAATCAAATTTTCAGAAAACAACGCCAGAACCATTAGAAAACCATAACTGTTTGTTTAAATAAATAAAAGGATTTTAAGGAAATAAAATCCGAATTGCCATCAGAAAAATCCAGACTGGAGATATAAAATAAATATGAACTCCAGTGAAGTAAATGAAATGATTTTTGAAACAAAAATCAGATTTCTAGTTATTAAATAGATTTGACTAGTTTGAAGAATAAATAGTTAATCGAGATTTGAATCAAAAATTGGGCGTTAGATAAGTGAAAGAGATTTGAGAATTTTTATTCGAAATCGAATATGTAACTCGAGTTGAAAATAGAATTAGATTGGGTTCAGGAGTAGATTAAAATATATTTGGATATTATATGTTTAAATAAAAAGTGAAAACAGGCAATATAGCTAATTAGAAAATAAATTAGCGAATTGGGTCAAGACGTATGAATTGAGCTGAAACCAAATGGAAATATTTGGATATGTGTTAGACAGGTATGGGATGAAGTGTATGAAGATTATAATTCGAGTGCCCGACAAAAAGGTACACGTTTAAATTCCATATGAGGTTTTATGCGCCGAATCGGCAAGCCACTTGGCTTTTTGATTTTCTTTTTGAATGGAGAGGGCCTGTGTGGCAGTTAGGGGATTTTCCCAATGCTCCCGGTACAAAGGAGGTTATGGCGAAATTTTCCGGAAATGTAAGGAGTTAGAATATTTTAAAGAAAATTGGATAACTAGAAAATCAATATATCAATATATATTGAATTCGATAAGGAAACGAATTTAAAATAGAATATTATAAACAAAAAGGAATTCGATAGTCTGGTAATAGAAAGAGAAATGTATATACGTTTTAAAAATGAATAATTGGCTTTATATGATGTGGATTATTCGAGGTAAGTGGTTTTGTCTATTTTAAAGTTAATGATATTTTCAGTCAAGGTCTGAGAGGTAGTTATACCCCAACTTGATTGATTTCATTTTTGACCGATAAATAGCAAGATCCATTCTCGAAGAGAAATGTTTGAATAAGAGTTAGTCGAATGCGGTATTTTGGGTTGTTGTAACGGTGTTTTACACAACAGTCGTTTTAACCCAAGTAAGTGAAAATTTTGGAAATATAATAATAAATATTTCCTTAGTATAGAAATAAATGGTCGTGAAAGAGATAAGTAATTGGAATGTTTTCCAACTGCAAATAAAGGATATTTTCTAAACATAGAAAATAAAAGAATGCGATATATGGAAATGTTTTCCAAATAACGTAAGAGGCCAAGAAGATGATTATCGAAAATATCGTGTTAACGAATATGGATAAGGAAATGGAGAAGTGTTTTAATTAATGAAATATTAATTTAAAAGGCCCAGTGATTTGCTTGATGCTTTGAATGAATGTTTGTTTTTCTTCGATAGTTAAATAACCGACTATCGAAGTATTTGCCAGCAACGTTGTCAATATGGAGAGACCGGTTGGATTATTATCCATGAACCACTCCGTACTGGCAGCAGCGTTGCAAATCAGATTATGTGAAGATAATCGAAGACGGAATAAAGTCCAAGGGCTTTTTCTATTAATGGAAATTGTGCCTTCGGTTTCGTTCAATCCCAGAACGAACGTATATGGACGAATGTCTGACAAAGTATTTCCAATAATTGAATATGTTGGTCTGTATAAATATATATGGTGGCGGAGAATTTATTCTCTTAGCATAATATCCAGAATATATTTGTGCAAATCAATTGGTGATTAACGGATCTGACAATGTGGCATTCAAAGTGATTGTGCTATCAATGAATGATAAGTAATCGTAGCCTCAGGCCTCAACAACTGGGAAATGACAAAAATCGAGCAGGCATCATGGTTATGTGGGTCGCTCCCATTAGGGTGTATAATCACCTATATAGAGAAATTCCTTTTACTTCTTTAATCTATCGATGCTGTCCCTTTTCGGGAAACGGTTGCTGATCCCAACCGTTGGTGATATACATTCGATACACTCAAGCGAAATGAGTGGTCGATCATGCGTGGGCCGGGTTGCAAGATGTTCTTGTTGAACCCAGTGCATTCCCCTCTAGAGATACACTTTTGGCAGGTGGTTCAATACCTTGTCATAGTCGGAATCCAATTTCTAATAAGCGCCCTGCGGTTTTTGGTTATATATATATGGAGCGTGAGATGCAAGCGTTTCGCTAGATTGTTATTTATTTGATGTAGACATTATTATAATATCACTGGATTTGATATCAAAAATATTTTGCGTTATCGTAAGGTAAAAACCATCCGTGTTTATGTGTGAATCGGTCTTACGATTTTCATTTCTTTCGAAAGGATTTTTAAAGTTAAACAAATGATTGGAGTTTACTCACACCAGTCCCATGACTGACCCAGAGTTTATTTTGTTTTTGTTTTCCCGAAACTCTTGGGTGCCCAAATTTGTACGAGCAGTCAAGTAGTCGGGATTTTTCAGATTCACTTGGAAAAGCGGGAAGCAGGAGGCTTCATCAGTTAGCTATAGACTATCATATTTCCAGTGTGTACTATGTTGTATGTGGAAACAGGTGTTTATAACTATTCCAGGAATAACTGTTGTGCTCTGATAATGGTATGCATATACAGTTACTGATTTGTATTTCAAAAGTTATGTTATTTAATATATTTTATTCGTTCCGCTGTGAGATTTGTGTTCTTCGTTTTTCTTCTATTCTAACTTTTCTTTCTTTCTATTCCTCATCCTCTAACTTCTTTCTACTAATGATTCGTATTTCTGTGTCATTTGGGTTGGACGGGTGGTGTTATTAGTCAACTCAGATAGTACAGATTTGCGGGCCATTACATTTTATAAAGGAATGGTGATTTTGAAATATATAATATAAGTTAAACTTACAAGCATTAAGAAACTTTATGGGTATGATTTTAAGCAAACCTCAGTTTATGAAATGTTGTAGAGCTAATGAAAGTTGTTACTATTATTATTTTAGTTTAAGTTTAATCATTCAGAAAAATGTTGGATTTACAAAGGTCAAAATAAATTTGAACTTGTTCACATTAAAGCTAGAATAAAAAAATATGTAGGGTTCAAAAAAAATATTGATGAGAATTTGATTTAATGAAATTGAATTAGGTATAAACTGAATTTGTATATTGATTTGAACTTAGTTAGTATTCTTAATAATATTAAGATTTAAGCTTGCTTAAATTAAATGTAGGTGTAAACTTCAATATAGATATAAGAATGAATTTGTGGACTAAATAAAATGTTACTTAAGACTAATGTATGTTGGTATAATACATATGTTTGAAATATTATATGATTCATATTTTCAAGTTGATTATATTTAATAAAGGATAGAAGTTAAATTTTAATGAATAAATGAGCGGAGGAGAGATATTATCCTCTCTACTTGCGATTTCATGATATATAAATGGCTTGAAATATTATATATATATATATATATTTGTGGAATAATATATCTATTTCATTTTAAGAGAAAAGGTTTCGAGTATTTTCTTTGACGTTAAGATTGGACTATCGAGTATTTAGTGATTTTGGAAATACGTCTAACTAACGTATGTACTAAATCATAAAATTACTAGATAGACATAGAATCGCACTCTTGTCACTTGAGAATTATTCAGATGATGACTATATCATCATCGGTGCTCATTTGCAGGTTCAGAAGTGAGATGGATACATAATGTCAACTAAGACGTCAAGTAAATACTTAAAACTATTTGGAAACGTGCGGAAGATATCTAAACTTTTGATTTAAATATATTTTAATATATAAACTAGGTAATTTTTAATGTGTGATTCTTGAATATTGATTTAAGTGTTTGATGATGTAGAGTAAGAGATAAAATTATAGAATGAATGGTATATCCAAAATGATATGAAACCGGAGTAATGGCGGCTTCGAAATCCAATCTTTCTTCCTCTTCCACCACATCTTTCTCCGATTTTCCCCCTCTTCCTTCGCGACCTTCTAAACCTCCTAATCCTTCACCTCCCAGTGTAAATCCCTTTCCTCAGCAACAAAATCCTCATGAAGTTAATTTGAAGCATCCTTCGAAAGCCTCTTTTCCTTCTTTTGTAAAATCGGATTATGCCTCTATGTTCGAATCACATCCACGTAATGCTGGAGTTTATCAGCCTCGTCAGTTTGAAATTCCTAGGGATGGAGCGAAGCGTCTGATTCTAGATCTGGTCAAAGAAGAAGGGCTCAAATATTGGAGTAACCATCTGGTTGGAATCTTTCTTGATGGTACACTTTCTTATCATGTTGTTTCTGATTCTTTAAGAAAACGATGGAGATTTACAGGAGATGTGGACATCAAGTCCGATGGTTATATGTTTTTCTTTAAATTTTCCAATGAGGCTGATCGTGTGAAAATCCTGCAAGCTAATCCTATCTTTATTCATGGTAGGATGTTCATCATTTCGATTTGGGATCCTTCTACAGGTAATTCTTTAAATTAGATAAAGAAAGTTCCTGTGTGGATTCATTTATATAGGATTCCTATGCTTCTCTGGATTTTGATTGGTATTAATTGGCTGGTGAATCACGTTGGTTATTTGATTCGTTATGATGTGAGTACTGAAAGATTGAACAGGCTTCGATATGACAAAGCTTTAGTAGAGATTACTCCTGATTATGAGTTGCCTGAATCAACTGTAATTGATGATTTAGATGATAAATGCCCCTCGGTGAAGATTGTTTATGACTAGAGGCCTAGAATCTGTACTCATTGCAAGGCTTTTGGACATGACACTAATTGTTGTGAAGCTAATCCTAATAACAAGCAGGAAAATGATAATCAGGTCTATGAGGATTTAAAGGATCATCAGCCGTATGAATTTGTTAACAAAGGATATAATAAGCAAATTCATACTGCTGTAAATAATAACAAATGGACTGATGTGCATCCTAAGAGAAAGAAGGTATGGAGAATGAAAGAAGGTTGTGCTATGAAATCCAATACTGTTGTGAATAATTCTACAGACTTGGGTGATCAGAATGTTAATCAGTATGATGTTTTGAATCATGATGGCTTAGATGATGCTGTAAATTTAGGAAAAGGTTTTGATGATTCAATGGAGCATATGGATGATATTAATGAGGATTCCGGTCTGAATAAGGAAGCTTCTAACTCTAAAGGAGAATCTGAACATGATAAAGAATTGGTAGAGATTGAGGAAGATACTTTAATTGGAAATTTGTTTGAAGGATATATAGATGGGGATGATTTAGCTGCTGCTAACAGTTCTAGCATGAACTCTTCAGATAATGTGACTCCTTCTTCTTTGCCAACGATGACTGGTTCATCTACTACTAGCTCTTCAGTTTCTCCTAACTCCAGTGTTTCAATTTCATCTTCTTTAAATAGTGAGGTTTTTTTTCATCTGCTACTGTCACTATGTCTTATTCTTCTTCTTTTATTCATGGTTCGTCGGCTCTAGCCAGTCCATCTTTGTTTGATAAATCAGGTATGACGGATGCAACTATATCCAGTGGGAAGCACTGCTCTAACTCTAAGGCACCTTTTTCAGCTTCTAGGGGCATTCTGAATACTTCTAATCAATCTGCTAGCATTTTTTCCAATAATAATATTGCTAGTTCTACTGCACTATCTCCTTATTCTCATTTACGACCTCCTAATCATTTAATTCTGCCACCACCTTCCTCTTCTTCTCAGTGTGGTTTGGCATCCACTTATAGGCTTTCAGGTAAATTTTGGGCGGATGCCGATGATCATGAGCCGCCTGATGTAAACAATTCTTTGAAGAGTAAGGGGCGTGGCAAGAAGAAAAAGAAAGTTTCTATGTATGTTGATGATTTAGATGGGGGAATAGAATATGATATTGAAGATGTTATTCCTTCTGATAGTTATTCGAAGTCTGGGAAGAGACATACAAGAAATAATCCGCAGTATTGATGATTCAGGTGCTTCATGCTTGAAGTCTTGGTTTTACAATGCTTAGTGGAATTTCGCAATTGCAGTTTTTTTTATTAGTGAAGGTTTATTGCGATACTTGATTGTGTGTAGACTAGGTTATCAGCAACATTGAGTTTTTTTTTGGATTTGTTGTATTCTGTATATAATTTTTTTCTCGATACTGCTGAGTATAGAGTTTGTATGGTTGTATAGTTTTTGGACATTATGTTGGCTACTCCTGTAAATCTTTGTATTTGTTACTATTGAAATTTAATAATACTTGCCTTTCAAAAAATTATAGAATGAAGCATAACGTTTTGTATTGCATGTGAAACTTGAATTAACATGTACAGTGTAGGGCTGGACATTTTTACCGTATTACCACTTACCAACCATTACCAACCGCTACCAATGAAAGTTGTACCAAATAAATGGTAACCGATTTAATTGGTATGGTATGCCAAACCGTATGAAAATATGCAGTACGGTAATGATAATTAAGCATTAATAATGGTAATTACCATACCTGCCACATACCTTAAACAATACATATGTATATTTTTATATTTCATCATACATGTTTATTACATAATATAGAACTTCTTATGTGTAATGGTTTAATAATATACCTAGGAAAATACTATTATGATATAAGATTGAATGCAATTTTTATCACATATCTTAACAATAGTGTAATTTATATAATATTTTAACTTCATCCATAATGTTTTCTTATATGTTTGATTACGTAAAATAAGATAAATAAATAATAATATATTAACCAAAAAACTCAATTTTAATATTTAGTCTTTTAACGTGAAATATTGTAAATAAAAAATCTCATACTAGTAAACGGCAAAAACTTATTACCAACCTCTACCAACCATTACCAACCATAAACCGAACTATCAATAATTGATTTCTTTAACTGATGCTGGTATGATTTTTCTATTATCATATAAATCAATACAGTAATGGTTTTGAATACAAATCGGTACCGAAGCGAATCCACACCAAGTACAATGTAACGCTGGCTATATATAGCGGCATATATGAGAAAGAGGATATCGGGCATACTTATCCACTATGGATAATAATACACAATACATGGGTTACAACGTAACCGATTATCTCATTTTTTAACTCAATGGGTGCATTTGTTAAAAAGCGATGATGCAAAAGGAGCAGGTATAATGAGGGAGATCCTTTTGGGTACAAACAATGTCGGCCCTAGGCGAAAAAAAAATTTGGGCCTAGAGTTTTGTACCGAAATATAAGGCAGATGCAAAGTTGGAAGGATGAACAAAAACAGAGCCACGTAATGAGCACACTAGGAATTGAACCTGGGATGCTTGGCATCACCAGCCAAATTTCCACTCCACCAAGTGAACATATTGTAATCCAAGCTAATTGGACCTTTTTTTAACTAAAAATATGAATGTTTGAGGCCCCCTTCTCTCCTCCTTCTCCCATCGCCAGACCCGAGCCTTAGGCGACCGCCTACGTCGCCTATGCCCAGGGCAGGGCCTGGGTATGAATGGTGCAACCCTGATGAAGAAATGTTTTATCCAATTATTACCTTACAATATGATGCTAACAAACCAGAATTTGCTCTGAAGCATAGTTGTGAAGACCGAACCGTACGTCAAAACGTGGTAGTGCAAGGTCTAAGGTTTTCGTGGTTCAACCGGTTAGACCTGAGAACCGCGCTGATAGTTTATTTCTATTTTTCTAATTTAAATGTAAAATTATTTCAAATATAAATAAAATTTTACTAATTATGACAAACACCAGTGTCCAAACTACCTAATTGAAATAATTATATAACAACATATCATAGGAAAGTTGTAAATTTACAAATTTTTTATAGTGAAAGAGGATTGGTTCAATAATAGTTCATAAAATGTACATAATAATGGATTATATCATCCAAAATTTAATGATAATTTCTATAAAATTATTTGTTAAATTTACTATAGTAGAAAATAAAGAGCGAAGCAATTATTTTTTCACAAATTTGAAGAACCGTGAGGTTCAAAAAGGTCGGATTAGAGGTTTTTATAGAGTTTTGAGGTTAAACCACGGGTCTGTGTACACACAAGATTATTTCATTTTCAGAGCAGTGACACTACAAGGTCGAAGGTTAACCGCGGTCCAAGTGTTGGGTCTTTAAAATACTGCTCTGAAGTATTTTAATTTATGGAGTTCTGAGTTTTCCCAAAAGGAACAACATACAATCCGTTAATTGGTTTTTTTTGCTAAGAGCGAGCAGATTGAAGGAGGCGGCAAGTTTTTTTTAATTTTACTTTTATGAGTTGGTTAAGAAGGAATTTACCCCTACTTCCTAAGAGCATCTCCAACAAAGTATCCGAAATCCAAATATCCGAAATCCAACCTCAAAATGGTGTCCAACAGTGGATGGATTCTTTCATCTGTTCGGATTTCGGGGGAGATAGTTCCGGAATGTCCAAACTAGTCACGCGGTTGTTGAACAACCACGTGAATGTTGAACAAGCGCGCGCTTGTTCAACAACCGCGTGTATTTACGCGGTTGTTCAACAACCGCTTGGAGTCATGAGTTAAAATTTTGTGATATTTATGTTGATTGTACCCAAATTTAGACACGAAGATGTAATTAAACAAAAACAATCAACAGTTGCCTGGAGTCTGGACTTAAAATTTTGTGATATTTATCTTGATTGTACCAAAATTTAAACACGAAGATGTAATAAAACAAAAACAATCAACATTTGCACAAAAGCTTAAGATACATGATTGCACTAACATTTAACAGATACATAGTTTCAGATATTGATTAAAGGATACAAATTACAGTACTAGAACTACTAACATTTAACGGATACTAATACTAGAACATTTAACGGATACATAGCTTAAGATACAAAGTACGAAAACACAACAACTAAGGGTAAACAGTTTCACTGGCTTCCAACAAAGTTCCATAAATGATTTGTTAAATCTTGCTGGAGTCTTCGATGAATGTGTGCGTTACGGTAAGCCATCTGGCTTTCGACGTGAAACTCAAGCTCTAGTTCGCTTTCAATCATATTTTCACGCCAAATCTCAGGTGGTGGAGCAGTGCAGTCGTAATTGAAATCATCCTCCATGTCTCTTTCGTCCTCTATAATCATGTTATGTAAAATAACACAAGTATACATTATCCTAGTCATTTTAAGTGGAGACCAAAGTCTGCATGGATTACTGACTATGGCAAATCTGGATTGTAAAACGCCAAACGCTCTTTCTACATCCTTTCTTTGTCCTTCTTGCATTGCTGCAAACCTTGCTTGTTTATTGTTTTGTGGGTTCGGTATTGTCTTGACTATCGTACTCCATTGCGGGTATATACCATCGCCTAGGTAATAACCATGGTCATACTCGTGACCCTCTAACGTAAAATGATGTGGAACTGATCTACCGTTCGCCAAATCGTTAAACAACGTTGAGCGTTCAACTACGTTCAAATCGTTGTTCGAACCCGGCATTCCGAAAAAAGCATGCCATATCCACAAGTCGTACGACGCTACAGCTTCAAGTATAATAGTTGACGTACGAGACTTACCCTGATAACCTCCAGCATATGCTTTCGGACAATTCTTCCACTCCCAATGCATGCAATCTAAAGATCCTAACATCCCTGGCCATCCTCTGCTACCGTGCATATCCATTAACATTGCAATGTCGGCTTCGTTCGGTCTACGCAAGTATTGATTACCGTAAACGTCTACGATAGCTTGGCAGAAATGGTCTAAGCATTCTAGCACTGTGCTTTCTGCCATTTTCAAATTTTCGTCTTGAGCGTCAGCAGGACCGCCATAGGCTATCATACGCAGCGCAGCTGTCATTTTTTGAATTCCGGTGAGCCCCATTGTCTTAGAAGCATTGTGTTTGTAGATAAAGTAGGAATCGTGTTGTTTAATACAATCTAGGATTCGAAGAAACAAAGGGCGCCTCATTCGGAATCTCCTTCTAAACTCTGTACTTGTATGCCTCGCATTTGAGACAAAATAATCTTCCATCAGTCTCTCGTTGTGAAATGCATGATGTCTATTTTTATATCGACGACCTACAACAGAACCTCCAAGGGATTTGCTAGATTCACCATCTCTTAAGGCACCTATAAGCTGTCTTTGTCGTCGGAAATGATCATCCACTATAACATCAAACTCTTTGTCACTATCATCCAACAACAAAGTCTCTTCGGTGGACATTGTGGTTTTTTGAGTTTTTGAGTGTATACACTACAAATTGTGGACTGTGTCTGAGTAGTGAATGCTGCAAGTTTTCCTCCTTATATAACATATTTTTTCTACATTTTGGTCTTCATTGGATACCATAATGTGACATGCATTGGTTAATGGAGTATTCTTGTCTTAAAGCAAATCATGCATTGGTTACTGGAGCAAATCATGCATTGGTCTTCATTGGATACCATAATGTGACATGCATTGGTTAATGGAGTATTCTTGTCTTAAAGCAAATCATGCATTGGTTACTGGAGTATGCTTGTCATAAAGCAAGTCATGCATCGGTTACTGGAGTATGCTTGTCATAAAGCAAGTCATGCATCGGTTACTGGAGTATGCTTGTCATAAAGCAAGTCATGCATTGGTTACTGGAGTATCACTGACATAAAGCAAGTCATGCATCAGGTACTGGAGTATGCTTGTCATATGGCAAGTCATGCATTGGTTAACGGGGTATTCTTGTCTTTAAGCAAATCATGCATTGGTTACTGGAGTATCACTGACATAAAGCAAGTCATGCATCGGGTACTGGAGTATGCTTGTCATAAAGCAAGTAATGCATCGGGTACTGGAGTATGCTTGTCATATGGCAAGTCATGCATTGGTTAACGGAGTATTCTTGTCTTTAAGCAAATCATGCATTGGTTACTGGAGTATCACTGAGGTAAAGCAAGTCATGCATCGGTTACTGGAGTATGCTTGTCATAAAGAAATTCAAAAGGCGCCAATAGATCCAACAATAAACTTAGGGATACAAGCATAACACCATTAAACTTAAGGATACAACAATAAGCATAAAGATACAAAAGCTTGAAAGACACAACATTTCACGATAGTAGTTTTAGTACACAAACTCATTAATTGTTACGCTCATTCAAAGAAGTTCGAAGTCATCTATTCTCTTGTTCTAACTCGTTTGTGTAAGCAATAGCCCGCGGCGGGAAACGGTCGTCTATCCACTCAAAATAATTGCAACCGTTAGGCCATAGCGAGCATAATTGGATCCTGCGACCAATATCATCTCCGTCAGCCCGGACTACCACCTCTACCGCGTAACCACAGTGGCAACAAACGAGATAGGAGTTAACTTCTTGCTCGTTAGGAGACTGTTCAACTGAAACTCGTCGTACCTCCTGATGACCTACATCTGGAACAGTCGGAGGATCAGGGACTGTAGCCGCTTGTAAGCGTTCTTCATTTACAGCCTCTTGATGACCAACATCTGGAACATGAGCAACTAGTGGATGATTCGTCAAGTGGGTAAACTCCGAGTAGACTTGATACAATTCCTCGTAGTGCCGCTCTTGGTACTCGATATTCCAATCAATATCTGTTCTTGGACTTGAAGGAGGACGCTCAGGAAAGTTTTGATCATAGTTCGAATCCATTGACGAGGGCCATGACCATGAAGACATTTTATTATTTTGATGAAAATTTTGGTTCCAGCTAACTAAAAAGTGGTAACCGTATACATTTATAGGGGCAATGTAGTGTTGTGGTAGTGTGCATGTGACGACCCCTTAACTTATGGAGTTATTCATGGTGATATGACACGGGGATGACCCATGTTTCCCGGCTTTTCTTTATTAAAGCAGCGGTCATCTCATCTTTAACCAGTACGATTTGTCAAGTCACGTTGTTTTTATTAGTTGGACAACCTATAACACGTTACCCTAGTAGTGCAGAGTGTAGTAACATCAACTGTTGAGGGCAGAGAGTTGTCTTGTCATATGTCTGTATCTTGTACTGCTCAATTAATGATGATAGAGCTTTACCAAAAAGCAACTCCCTTGTTTAAATAGTTGACACTTCGTCCCCCAATCATACCTACAGAACTCGTAGATAAAATGTTTGATGAGTATAAACGGAACAAGGAGGAGGAAAAAGATGGTGGTTTCGTTCCAGATACACATGTTAAAGAGGCGCAAGAACCAGTTCAAAATGAAGTTGTTCGTGGTACTGAACAAATAGTTGAAGTTCAAAAAACAAAAGGACGTCCACGCAAAAACACAAAAAGGCAAGTGGTTAACCGTACTCGTCCCAACCAGAGTGAAGCTAGCTCCAGTGGTGCAACAACAGATTTCTCTCCTCAGGACTTACTTATACTCATGAAATCCTATATCGAAGTTGATAAAAGAGAATTGCTGCTTTTGCAAAATGGAGGAGGGCTTACCCGTGAAGAATTTTGGTCTATGGTAACAAGATTACATAACAATCTTCGTAAATGCACCAATACACGAAATTCTGCTGAAATTCATATGACTCATCGGCGTTTCGTTGATACTTGTGAACGATACCAGAAGATTATAGAGACAGTTGAAGATGAAAACATATTTAAAACGAATCAGGCAACTTATGATTCTCGTTACCTTGCAGAGTATAGGACTGATTTTGTTGGGTACGAAGCCTACAAAGTGCGTTACAGTTGGATAACCCGATTCGGTGCTGAATAGACAAATAGTTTTGGTTATTGCTTGTACGTGCAATCTAAGTTTTAGTACGTATTTCATTGTTATTTCTTGTAAGCAACTTTGTAGTCAAAATTTCGGTATCAAGTAATGTTCTTTCAATATGAATATAAATCCAAACCACATATGAAACAGTATATACACATATTTTCAGTAGTAGTAGAAATTAACATTAAAAGATAATCAAGTTGATTGTTTCATCAAAAGATAATCAAATGAGGGTGAAATTTTATAACAACGTACCACGCGTCTGTTTAACAAACGCGTGTATTCACACGGTTGTTAAACAGGCGTGTGGCCTACGCGGTTGTTAAACAGGCGCCTAGAGCTACGCGTTTGTTTAACAACCGCGTGGACTTAAATCTGTTGGGAAATTTGCCTGCTCCGATTATTCGGAGTGTAGAAATTTAGATTTCTACACCCGAACAGTTGGAGATGCTCTAAAGCTATGATAGGGCATTCCATGCATTTACAAGTGATAGGCACTGGGATGAGTTTGGATCTTTCTGGGTTCAGGATTGGGAAGTGCATGACGAAGAATGGCTATCTTTGTGGTGAAGCTAGGAATAAACTTGCTAAAATATTACAGATTAGTGAACTTCCAGAAGCTTGCAAGCTTGCAGAGGATATGATCGATTTGAGGGTGAAGGTCACTTCAACAAATCTTTCAAAGCTGAATAATGATCTTATAAGAACTGGTAAAGGAAGCATTTACGACCAGCTTATCAGGAAGTGGAAGGATTGGTAGGTTGTGTTATCTACATTTAGCGTACTAACACATATGGCATGATGGTCGATGTAGAACAAATTTATTTAGTTCCACGACGCTTTTATGTTTGGGAAAAACGTCTAATTTGTTTGATCTTTTGTCAGAACTTTTTTTTCTCCTTTATTTTCACAATGATTCACCCATTTTGTGGTGGACTTCCAAGATTTTGTCAATATTTTGAATGAAAATGTTTACCTTTACTTTATTGCATTTGGACGGTATCCTCAATTTATCAAATTATTTCCTAATGCAAGGACTGTTTCCTTTATTGGTAGAGATTGAAAGAGAAATCCTAGGATTCAAAACTCACAAAATTATCCACATCTCCTCTTGTGGTGAGTTTTAGATGGAGGATGCTGTGAATTCCTCCCATTCAATATTCTTGGCATGAGTTCTTTATGCTAGCATGATTAATCCACAGTTCTATTATTATGTCATCTACCTAGTACTTTTGTGTATTCCAATGGATGACTGAATGAGGAATTGGAAGGGACTCCAGGGAAATGTGGAAATTTATTTATTTTTACTGTAAATGGTTTTGTTGTTAAAAGATGGTAGCACATACAATGTGCGCATGTCCATCCATCAATCTCTAATTCCTTCGTCTATCTCTGTTATATTTATAAGAGACAACCCTTTCGGGACAAGCTTGAAAATACAGTAATTGCATGATTATTTGCGTTATTAGAGACTTTACAACTAGTGTTGACATTTGGGCAAAAACAGGTTAGATTGGTCCGATATATGTGAACTCCTGGTATTCTAGCTGCATTGATATATAATTAAAATTTCCTTCCCTAACATGTGTGGTGTGGTCTGCGGTTGGAAGAAAAATCTTGTAATATTTGCTACCAAAATTTTGATTCATTATATGCAATCTGTGTACTGATACTGACAATCCTTACTTCTTAGGATGGCAAACAGGGAGTAACATGGAACTGAGTTTTTTAAGAAGGAAAACTAATAGGAATTGAACCAGAAATAAGGTGCTAGAGGCGTCCACATGTATTACATTTATTTTGATTCAATTTTGATACATATAACGCTTTTTTTCTATGTTACAATCGACATCGACTTCTTTTTCATGTTAACTGACTTTGGTTGCAGAAATTTAATGCCCTGTTCTCTTTAAGCTTCTGTTTATTTCATATGTTTGCCTTTCTTTATAAGTCAAATCTGTAGCTATTGCTGCCTCATGTATGTAAGGATTTTTCAGTTGGTACACATAAAACCTGTCTAACTATCAAGTGGGTTTATCTGAGTTTAAAATAATAATATTTATAGCATGATTCATAATATTGCTGCAGTTGAAATCCAGATTCGTCCACTTCAAATTTTAAAGAATGACGTAATTACTGCTTGCTTATTGCTACTAATTGTCGTATATTTCGTTCTGCAACTACCATACACAAGCTTCTGCCTGAATCCCTTGGCTTTGAATTGTAACATGCATTAATCCTGATATTTTATAGCACTTAGCAAGTTTTATATTTGTCTCCCAATTATCATTAGTGAATTTTTCTCAGTTAAAAAAAAGCAGCAAAATGAATAAATTGAAGGAACAATAATATAATTATTGTTTTATTGAAATCTAGTGCATGTCTTACGACAATCTGTATAGCATATCCAAGTTTATATGCAAATTGGACAAGTTAACAATTTGCACCAAAGTACAATCAGGCTTGGCAGATTGCACAAGTTGTCAGTAAGTTAATGGTATATCACTTCAGCTTTCATTTATAGCAATTATAAGTTTATAACACTAAAAATATCACTCGCCGCGTTTATACTGTTGGGAAATTACGCAAATTTCCTTATGATTATATTTGTAGAGAAAAGAAATGAAATGTAGAATGGTAAGAGACACACAAATTTGATAATGGAGTTCGGCCAATTATGCCTACGTCTCCGGGCTGCTGCAGATCTTTTATTTCAGAATATTACAAAGTGATTACACAGAACACTTTATACACAACACTCGATCTCACTCTCTTCTTACTCTCCTCTTCTTCTTAGTGGATTTGGAATGAGATTGGGATGAGATATTAAGTTATGAAGAAGAAGGAAGTATTTATAAGGTGAGAAATGGTTGGTGGTGGTTGGTGGCTTGGTTGGTGGCCCGGTTGGTGGTGGTAGGTGGCCGCCCATGTTTATTGTATGGGTTGTTGGTTGCACATGTAACAACCATTCTAACAATCTCCCACTTGAAGACTGATTTCAATCCGTCTTCACACATTGATCGATGCAACAGCCATTCTGCTCTTTTTACTCTAGCAGACCAACTGAAGTTGAGCACAACTTCAGTTTATCGATAGTTACCGTCTTTGTCAACATATCTACTGGATTCTTGCTTCCTTCGATCTTTTGTTGAAATCCTTTGACAACTAGTCGATCTTCGTATCTCTTGGAGTCATCATGCTCCTCTTTCACCCAATACACCCATTTATTATGAAGTGTCTTCTTTCCTATGGGTAACTCAGCTAGTTCCCATGTCTGGTTGGAGATAAGAGACTTCACCTCATCTTCTATGGCAAGCTCCCACTTGCTAGCTTCTTCAACCTGAGAAGCTTCATCATAGCATTCAGATTCCCCTCTTTTCCACTTCATGCCTCCTCGGGTATCTTGTACTCTAAGGGAACCGAAATACCTCTGTAAATAAGCTGTTGTGTTGACTGCTTCTGCCCAGAACTGCTTTGGTAGACCTGAATGTATACGAATGCTTCTGGCTCTTTCTGTCAACGTTCGATTCATACGCTCAGCTACACCATTGTGTTGAGACGTACCTAACACGGTTCTCTTTCGCGAGTGATCATCGATGAAAGTAACGAAGTAATGCTTTCCACCAATGGATGGGATGATTGTTGGCCCCCAAACATCGGAATGAACAAGCTCCAGCTTTTCCTTCTTTGGGGTTTTACCACTTATTTGAAAGCTGACTCTCTTCTGCTTTCCAAATATGCAATTTTCGCACACGCCTATTTCTACTGACTGTAGACCTGGAAGTTTCCCCTTCGAGTGCATAATCTTCATTTCCTTTTCACTCATATGGCCTAGCCACTGGTGCCATATGTTGGAATTTTCGTTGCTGGCTGCAACAGTGATCGAACATCGCGCTCCTGATGTCATGTAAAGAGTACCACTCTTCTTGCCTTGAGCAATCGTCATTGCACCCTTCGAAATTTTCTAGTCATCACCATGAAAGGTCGTAGTATAGCCTTCACTAGCTAATTGTCCTACGGAGATCAAATTCTTTCTCAAATCTGGTATGTGTCTGACACCCTTTAGCTCCCAAACTGACGCATTCAGCTTAATCTTCACAGAACCTTTATCAACAATATCACAAGGTTGATCGTCACCAAGATATATCTTTCCAAGATTTCCAGAGGCGTACCTTTCGAAGAATTCTTTCTGCGAAGTGGCATGAAACGATGCTCCAGAGTCTAGCACCCAAGACTCTTCCTTGCTCTCCAAAGAGCATATCAACGCTTCATCTCCTCCTGAGGTAGAAGTAACATTTGCCTCTGCCTTCGCCTCATGATCCTTTAGCGCACTTCTACATTGATTTTTGTAGTGTCCGGTCTTTCCACAGTTCCAACACTCAACGGTCTTTGAGCTGTGGGAATTGTTTGGAATGCTGGATTTAGATCTCAAATCCTTACCTCGGTTGTTCGATTTGTTGCGTCCATTTCCTCGTGTTGAGTTACTTCCTCTTGATTGTGTATGCAGAACTGAAAATTTTGATGACTCACCAGAATCTCTTCGCCGGATCTCTTCACTGAGAACCATATCACGAATATCATCAAATTTTAACTTATTGCTTCCCGACGAGCTACTCACTGTTGTGACAGTAGCATTCCAACTTTCTGGCAGGGAAGACAAAAGTATCAACGCGCGTACTTCTTCATCAAACTCAATTTCAACTGAACTTAACTGAGTAGTAACTGTATTCAGTTCGTTGAGATGTTGAGCTATCGATGCACCTTCTGTCATCCGCAAATTGAACAACCGCCTCATCAAATGAACTTTGTTAGAGGCTGATGGCTTCTCGTACATACTGGAGAGAGCCGCCACAAGACCTGCCGTGGTCTTTTCTTTTGCTATGTTGAAAGCAACATTGCGAGATAACGTCAATCGAATAACTCCAAGAGCTTGTCTATCAAGAAGAGCCCAATCTTCATCCTTCATATTCTCTGGCTTCTTTTCTGAGAGAGGTTGATAAAGCCTTTTCTGATACAGATAATCTTCAATCTGCATTTTCCAAAAGCCAAAATCAGCTCCATCAAACTTCTCGATTTTCACCCTTCCTTCATCTGCCGCCATCGCTCCCACTCGAGTTTGATTTCTTTTCTAACAAATTATGGCTCTGATACCAGTTGTTGGGAAATTACGCAGATTTCCTTATGATTATATTTGTGGAGAAAAGAAATGAAATGTGGAATGGTAAGAGACACACAAATTTGATAACGGAGTTCGGCCAATTATGCCTACGTCTCCGGGCTGCTGCAGATCTTTTATTTCAGAATATTACAAAGTGATTACACAGAACACTTTATACACAACACTCGATCTCACTCTCTTCTTGCTCTCCTCTTCTTCTTAGTGGATTTGGAATGAGATTGGGATGACATATTAAGTTATGAAGAAGAAGGAAGTATTTATAAAGTGAGAAATGGTTGGTGGTGGTTGGTGGCTTGGTTGGTGGCCCGGTTGGTGGTGGTAGGTGGCCGCCCATGTTTATTGTATGGGTTGTTGGTTGCACATGTAACAACCATTCTAACAATTGGTATATCACTTCAGCTTTCATTTATAGCAATTATAAGTTTATAACACTAAAAATATCACTCGCCGCGTTTATACTTATTTTCATGTAGCTTGTCGAGTATGGCATTAACAAAACATGTTCATGCATATTGCCCATCAAGTAGTAACAATGGCGAAAGTGCAGAGGTAGGGCAGACTCAGAGGTCAGGCGGAGCAGGCGGGGAACTGCCAAGGGGATGTGCGCGAATAATTAGAATACTTAATTTAAAAACAATAAAAATTGATACGCAAAGTTGAACAGAAGATAAGCTATCCAATTGGTTGTACATATTCTTGGTACTATGAAGGCTAGTTGTTTGATTCCTGCAACAAAAACATTTTCCTTAATATATTTTTTAAACCTCCTGTTCAGGACTTTGTGTTGCTTGCTCCAGTTCAGGGCTTGATTCCTTAACCAACATTGTTTATCTTATTTCTTCTCTGCAGTTGCAGGCCGGGGCGATCCATTTTCAGCCTATTCTTTGTAGCTTCTGCCTAGGGCAACCCATTTTTAATCGACCTTCAGAGCCGGCACCATGTAGAGGCAGGTAAAGGTTTGCAAGAATAAATGTAAAGTGTTGACGTGGGGAATTGTCGCCGATTCAGCGCACGCCAACCTTTAGTGTGAGTGTGTATGAACAACACAGTAATCCAAAGTGAAAATAAATAAATGCGGGAGAACACAACCTTTTATAGTGATTCGGCCCTAACGCCTACATCCACTTCTTAGTAATCATCATATATTTGTTGATTACAATGTTGTATAAGTTCGGACAATATTTAAGTTCAAAGCGTTTCAGTAGACAATGTTAATTCTAAACTTTGACCAAAATGCCCTTCTTTTTCGTTGGGTGAAAAATATGTTGACTTAGTCAACAATGTCCAAAAAGTAGCTTCAATGTCGGAGAAATCCAAGAAATGTCCAAAACAATCAAAAATAGTGTAATTATGTTTGTAGATGTCCAAAAAGTGATGCAAAACGTTTGTGCAACGTTTCAGTGGTCCATGTCATGTCCAATGGTCATGGAGAAGGAGATGGCAATCATTAATGGTGTTTGAAAGCCCCAAGAAGTCCAAAAATCCAAGGAAAAAAGATCCATATGAAGGCCAAGCCTTGGGGTATTTATAGTTGAGTGGGTTAGGTAGGTGTATACAGATTTTTTGACCCATGCAGCAGAAAATCGCATCCTACATAACACACATACGGAAAATCACATCACAACATGCTTGGATGCGGAAATCGCATCACATGATGCCTGCATACGAAAATCGCATCACATCCTTGCTAAAGTATAAAAAATCGCATCACATCCTGTTGAAACCCAAAAATCGCATCTCGTCCTTAGAGTTCGCATCAGAAGGACACTTCGCATCCCTCCCGGGGGATGCAAATTTCACATCACGAGGGATGCAAAATTCGCATCACGAAGGGTTGCGAATTTGCACATTCGGACGCGAATTTTCTTCACATCCTTGAAGGATGTGAACTGTGATGAGGGCTGGTGCGAGATATTGGAGGACACGACGCGGAGTATCGGAGGATGCGATTCATTACACATGGTGATGCGATAATGGAGATGGGAGGTTCGTGATGCGATGTACATGGGTAATGCGATGCGAAACTGGTGATACGAGATTCTGCATACGTTCACGTTTTCATTTATGAAAACGGGCACAACTTTCAAACTGTAAGGCCATTTGGGCCAAACGAAAGTTGTACCTGATGCTAACTCAGAGGGCTCCATGAGTTACTGTGCGGAGCATCGTAATTGATGTTTTCGGACCCAAAAGAGATCATCTTAAGGGTTTTGGGCCATTTTTATGTCCATGTCGTGACTTCGACCAAATCGTTTTGTGTTTTTTGGCGATGTTATTGACACTTGAGCGCGTTGCTTACCAAAATCCTGATGTGTGACAGCTTTAACCAAAAAGCGTGTCAACATTTTCCTCCCAAAACGTATCTTGCTTATCGAAGGAAGATGTGTTTTGCGAGAAGACCAGAAATCTAGAAACCAAAGCTAGGAGAAGTCCGGAGTAAGCTTCTATAACCATGGAATCGGAGAGCCACGAACATGCTGGGTCGTATTAAATAGAAATCCAAACCCAAAAAACCAGAAAGCCTGAAATATAATTAAATTCGATGATCGCCCGATCATTTTGAGAGATAACCAAAATACAAGAATAACCAGATGAACTAGAATAGCCAGAATAACTGGATGAATTGCCTTGTCAAGATGATCCAACAGCCAAATGAGTGCCTGAGACCCGAGACTCGCCATAAATCGAGGCAATCTTGTCGAAGTAGGACAAGAGGTCAAGATAACCACGAGTGAATAATCTTGTCATGTCGTTGACAAGTCCACCCGATGTAATCCGAGATCGTCTTGACAGGATGATCCTATAGCCAAACGAGCTGGATCTGTCGACCAGACACACAAGTTCCAAGACTCGCCACAAATCAAGGCAATATTGTCGTAGAGGGACAAGTGGCCAAGATAGCATGACGATTATTAGAGTTTGCAATCCCGTTGTTGATTTCATACTTCATAAGTAAGCGTCCTTACTTTGCAAAGTAAGTTTATTTAAGTTATAAGAGTTAGGGATTTTTTAGTAAAGCCAAAAGAAAACTCAACGGTTTGTCATCCGTAAAGAGCATGCCTAAGGAGCTGGTCTGCCCCTGTGCATGGGTAGGCGGACTTGGCTGTTTTTCGATTCCAAATTCATTTGTGAAGAATATGGAATGGTTTATCGTTCGTGAAGAACATGCCTAGGATCTCGCTGGTTCCTGTTATGTGGGTAAACAAACATTACCATTCAAAATCCAAAGACAGGAAAAGTAAACTTTTCATCAATAGCAAGAGGGGGTGATGGTGTTTTGTCGAGCAAAGAGCATGCTTAGGGATTATAACAGCTCTCGTACATGGGTATGCTGACTCAACCATCTTACAGCCAAAATAACCAAAAGGAATTGTATATCCAAAGGACTGAAGTCCTTAAAGCCAAAATCATGGGCCAAAGCCTGAATAACAAAGTCCAGAGAAAGCCGAGAGAGCCAAACCAAGAGTTAAGAAAGTCCAGAATATCCACAATCCAAAGAACCATAAGTTAGGGAGGCACAAGTGAGGAGCACATTATTCGAAAGCCATAAAACGTAGAATCCAAGAAACTAAATGAAAACCAAAATTCAAGAATCCATAAAAGACCAAACATCCATAAGTGTCGACTCTACATCCAGAAGACCAAACAAATCCAAGACCAAATAACCAAAATATCCACACAAAAAAAGTCGAAAGATCAAAGCCATAAGCCGCAAGCCATAAGATACTAATGCCAAGGAGACTTACATCCAAAACATCAGAGCCAGTAAGAGGTTTAACTGAACAATATCACCGGGACGATTATAGTCCTAGGCCTATCCTGATTCCTTTGAGGGGGTTATGTCTATCCTGACACCACATCCCATGTTCAAACAAATCATGTCAACTCTCCACATCTGACAGTTGTTCTATCATATCCCTGAGATATCGACAATCGTTTGCATCATGACCATCGAGATCGTGAAATATGCAATGTCGACCAGTATCCCTTTCTCTTTGAGTCGACTCCCTTGCAGGAGGCTTTCTGAAAGGAGCAACGGGATGAACCCCTCGATAAATCTCCTCAAGGGTATGTGTGAGTTTCGAATAAGACGGGAACTTGGGTTGCCCCCAAGCCTTGTTACGATCATTCCCCGACGGGGTTTGCTTAGCAGCAATAGAGTCTTTAGCCTTTTCAGAGCCGGACGGCTTTTCACCCTTACAGCATTAACATCAGGAACCTTTTGTTACTTGTCGCATCCTCTTCCCGAAGGAATCTTTCAGCTTTGAGATAAAATTCACCGAGATCCCTCGGCGGGTCCAAGTGTAGTGAAGTCTTGAAGTCAGATTTATCCAAAACACCTGAAACTGCGGCCATTAAAATCATAAAAGGGTCAGGTCTGTCGACTGAAGTGACCGTAACATTGAATCATTTCAATAATTTACGCAGAGTCTTGCCGAACTTACGCTTAATGCCATTGAGAGTCATTACGCTTTTCAGACGAGCTTTGTTAACTCTGAACTGTTCCACAAATTGGGTAATCAAAGCATTCCAAGAAGTAATGGAGTCTTCTTCTATCTGCCAAAACCACATTGCAGCTATATCTGTTAAGTAAAGCGAAAAGCACTTAGCCATGACATTCTCTGAAGCAATGAGGACTTCGATATATCGGATGTTTCTCATCAAGTGGGCAGTCAGATCCTTCCGACAATCATAGGGGTCCAACACTGGTATCTTGAAATTCGGTGGGTTACGAGAGTTCCTAATATCCAAAGAAAGCGGACTGCGAGTCATACAATCCAAGTCGTAGAAAACACACCGCCTCGAGTGAACCGACGAATGACATTCGTGATCTGTAATCCATTTTCGAAAGCAAGCAACTGGTTAAGATAATCTAAAGCAACATTGGTACCCCCAATGTTCAATTCCACATTAGGAATCGGTTGACGAGCGAGAAAAATGCCCGGATGAATTCCAACTTGAGGGGCCACATCGAGCGCAATCCTGACTCCTGGAACCGTAGGAGCACTACCATCCAAAGCTGCGTGCACTGGTGCTTGAGCAACATTACCAACAGCGGAGCTCGCAACTTGACTGATCAAAGCGTCACGGGTTGGAGCGACATCAGATTAGGGGTTCCCCCGAGTGTAGAGGGACCGACATCGTTCCGAGGAGCTGCGTCAGCCTGCTGATTAGTTTGTGAGGTTTCCCCCAAGTCCCGAGTCGTAGGTGGAGGAACATTGGTACCAGTTCCAACAATGTCTGCATGGCCAATCGGCCTCGAAACACTTCTTATCCAGTCCTCAATTCGAGCAAGAAAGGTATTGAAAGCATCTTCCTATCGTTCAAGTCGAGCATTCAAATCCGTAGCTAGCTTCTTAATCATTCCGTCGACGTCTTCCTGAGTGACATAGTTCGACAGGATCTAGTTGAGGAGAGATCTTGACTTCCTCCCCCTTTCGTATCGTGAACTTCAGCGATAACATCGAGCTTCTTGCGCTTAACCATGTCGAGAAGTGAGTAACAAAGTCAAAGTCAAAAAACTGAAACTAAATCCAAAGACGAAATCCGTAGACAAGTCCGAGAATCAAATCTGAAGCAAAGGTCAAAGCTATGCGCCCCCTACCTGGCATGCCAAAGTATTGACGTAAGGAATTGTCGCCGATTCAGCTTGCCAACCTTCGATGTGAGTGTGTATGAATTACGCATTAATCCAAAGTGAAAATAAGTAAATGCGGGAGAACACAACTTTTTATAGTAGCTCGCACTAACGCCTACGTTTACTTCATAATAATCATTCATCATATATTTGTTGATTACAATGTTGTACAAGTTCGGACAATATTTAAGTACAAAGCGTTTCAATAGAACAATAAAATATTTGTTAATTCTAAACTCTGACCAAAATGCCCTTTTTCTTCTTCTTCTTCTTCGTTGGGTAAAAAAATGTTGACTTGGTCAACAATATCCAAAATGTAGCTTCAATGTCAGAGAAATCCAAGAAATATCCAAAATGTCCAAAACAGTGTAATTATGCTTATAGATGTCCAAAAAGTGATGGAAAACGTTTGTGCAACATTTTAATGGTCCATGCCATGTCCAATGGCCATGAAGAAGGAGATGACAACTATTAATGATGCTTGAGAGCTCCAAGAAGTCCAAAAATCATAGAGAAAAAGATCCATATAAAGGCCAAGCCTTGGGGTATTTATAATTGAGTGGGTTAGGTAGAAGTAGATAGATTTTGGGACCCACACAGCAGAAAATCGCATCTCACGTAACATACATACGGAAAATGGCATCACAACATACTTGGATACGAAAATCGCATCACATGATGTCTAGACACGAAAATTGCATCACATCCCGTTGAAACCCAAAAAATTGCATCTTGGTCCTTAGAACTCGCATCAGAAGGGTACTTCGCATCCCTCGTGGGGGATGCGAATTTGCAAATTCGGATGCGAATTTTTGCGTTAGGAGGATGTGAAAACTCACATCCGAGTGATGCGAATTTTCACATCCATGAAAGATGCGAACTGTGGTAAGGGCTGATGCAAGCTTTTGGAGGACATGACGCCAAGTATCGGAGGATGCAATTCGGTACACATGGTGATGCGATATTGGAGATGCGGTGTACATGGGTGATGCGGTGCGTAACTTTCAAACCGTAAGGCTGTTTGGGCCAAACGAAAGTTGTACCTGAAGCTAACTCAGAGGACTACAAGAGTTACTTACCAAATCGCTTTGTGTTTTTTAGCGATATTATTGACGCTTGAGCGTGTTGCGTACCAAAATCCTGACGTGTGGCAGCTTTAACCAAATAGCATGTCAACATAAAAGGTTGACCATATTTTTATAGATCTATTGGCTATTTCAATCTAACTTAGTGCCATGATGCATATCCAATTAATCAGCATGGAAGTTTGAACCTGTTTAATTTAACATGCATTAGAACCTACTGCCTTTATACTTGTGAATCTGGACTCTGCTATGCTTACTCTTATACTTTATCCTCTGGATAGTCTTCGACGGTCAATAGTATAATATATGAGTGCATGGATTCTGCACTGCAGTCTTGTTATCTTCTATTTTCTTCTTCTTCAGACAGAAAGTCCAATTAATCAGCGTGGAAGTCCAATTGATGAGCAACATCAGTGGAAGTTCAATTGATCAGCAGCAACACACTGCTCCATTTTCCTTACTACACTTTTATCAATATTCGAAGTTTTATTTTTTTTCCTCTTAGGTATCAATTTTTTTGATACACTTAATATTTTAGAATTTAGAGAAAGTTTCTTTTAACTCAGTATTAGGGTAATGTACCCGGCTGAACCATCCAGTTTTATAGGTAAATTTCAGGTTTATTATGTATTCTTACAATAGAAAGTTTTTTTAAGTGAAAATTAAGGACACGTCCCTACTATTGTTCAAAATAGAAACGGTCTCCCTCCCCAACTTTCCGTCCAAAGCGGGTCCTTATTTTGGACCTTACGCGTCTTCTAAAGGAAAAAATGCGCTGCAACATAAAAAAAAAAAAATTGCAAATATTTCCAGAAGCAGTCTGAAAAAAAAGCAAAAACGTATGCAACTATTACCAATATATGCAACATATATGCATATATTCGTCCATATTTTCAACATAAAACACTGGATGAATATATGCGTACATGTATGCATATATTAGTAATAGTTGCATACATGTATGCATATAAAGTTGAACTAAGCTGCGCGTGTAACGAATAGTTGCAGAAATGCATGCATATACTCCGTATAAATGCATACATGCATGCAACAAAGATAAAAAGGAGGAAGGCTTACGAAAATATGCATACATGTATGCATTTATTGACTATGTACACAAAAATGTATGCACAAAAGACGTATGCTTGAAAAAACATGGCAGAATTGAATATATGCATAAAACGATGCATATATTGCAGCTTAACTGCATACATGTATGCATAAATAGCGCAGTTTGATGCATAACTGAAATATATGCATAAATATATGCAATTATTTACAAATAAGTGCATCTTTTGATGCATAATACTGTTGTTTTGCTGTTTTTTTGGTTTTGGTGTGTTTTTTGGTGGTTTTAATGCCTGAATTTGATAATGATTAATTGTTTTATTTAATTACGAGTTTACGTAAAAAAAATTTTTTTGCTGATTTTTGTATGATTTTTTGAAAAATAGTGATGTAATTTATATTAAACGTTTGATTGGATGTTGTGAGAATTTTGAAATCTATTAGGGACCTGAGCCAAACTTACCCTTATTTTAATTTATTAAGATGTTAGCATTTAGAAAAGAACTGCGGCACCCATTAGAATAACTGCACACAGAATTCGTATGGAGTACAGGGGTGTGGCAGGATTCGTATCGGGTGCGCGAGATGTGTCCCCGTGCTTCATGAAACTGGTGCGGTAAAAAGGGTGCAGAATAGACGAAGATGTATTTTTCTCTTTGCGTATTTTTCGATCTGAAACGGAGGTCAAATTTCAGTTTCGGAAGGGGCAAGAGAGAACAAAAAACAAAGATTCGAGAAGAAAAAAACAGGAGAATCGAAGGAAAAAAAAAAAAACCTAAGCCTCAAATCATGTACACATTTACTCACCTTTGCCCTAATCTTGAATTCGAGATTGAATTTCTTTTCGATTTCTTTTCGCGTTCAGCTGTGAGCTAAAAGAAATCCATAAAATCAAAAAGCATCCCTCCGCATCCGAATATATATATAATAAATTTTTAATATTTTAATGTTTGTCATATCCCTCCGCATATCTTCATTTTTTTGATTTTGCAAATTCCTGTATCTCCATACCGTGCACACGCATCCGCGCACCCGCACCAATGCTTCCTAGCTTTTTACTCAATATTGTGGTAATGCACCCTGCTGAACCACCCAGTGTATCTGTAAATTTCAAGTTTATTATATACTACAACAAGAAATAATAAACAGTTACTTGGTTCAAATTTCATTGGAGCAAGTCCTTAAAAGTTGGGAAAATCAAATAATTCACGATTGTTATTGTGACCACAAACTTTTGCTTAATTGCCTTTTTAATCTACCATTTTATGAGCAAAGTGTGTGTGTGTGTGTGTTGAATACATGTTGGTTCTTCTTTGGGTGCACATAATGCTATTTTCCACATCCTTTTCAATCAGACAGGGAAGAGGCCTGGGTTTGACCAGAGAAAGGGGACCGCTGGTATATTGATTGCGGTGGTATACTAGTCAGCAGTTAGCACTTATAGTTTATTAATTTCAAGGGAAATTTCCTTTGATTTGAACTCTCACGGTCCAGTTTTCTTAATGAAGTTTCCTTAGTATATGTTCTTCTTCTTTCGAGCTTGACCTTTTGTCTGTAATACATACTTTATTCATATTTCTTCTTCCAGTTAATTTCCTTTCAGTTTAAGGCCCACCTATTTTTAGTTAGAACAACTTTATATGTTGGTCTGTGATTTCTGGATCTGAAAACGTTCTCAAGGCTTTTCTTCCACAGATATAATTACTAAAGGTGCATGCTACCTTACTTGTCCTCATTCTTTTGCACATCCCGTGCTAATTGTTGTTTGTGTTTGTTCTATATTTGTTGATGTGTTACATCTATAATATCTATATTTCTTATTTGTTTACGAAGTTTTTCCAGTACATCTTGTTTGTTTGTTTATTTCTTACTTGTTTACTGTTAAAAAGTGTTGCTAATGGTCGATTGAAAGAAAATCAACTAGAAGGGATTATAAGCAACTGAAGTTGTACTTTTGAGGATTAAAAAAGGCAGACACATGGCTTGCTATACATGTACACACACATTCTCTTTTCTCCGTTTTTATGTGCAATTGTTTTTGGAACGACGTGGATCTTTGTAGATATGTTAGTAAGATCATCTACATAAAATTTATAATTATTTCAAAACATTTAAATCCTTCAACATTGAAAATGGATACGAATCATATAAAGATATATAATTAATCTTTTGATTTGAAATGTAGTTTGAAAGGGATACAAATTTTGAGATCTTACCGATGAACATAACATAGATTTATTTTTATTTTAATTCAATTCATTTTTTTCTTTTTCCTTTTTGCATAAAAAAGCAAAGAGGGATTTTAGAAGGTAAAATAAGAGGGGTATCAGATCCTTCCTTTCTCTTCATATCTGTATTTGTGTTTGTCTTTCTCTCTGTATACATGTATATATGTATGTAATATGTCTGTGTGAAATCCACACCCCTTCTTATTTATCCCCTCGAAATTCTCCATTTTGTTTTTGGTGCTCGAAATTTTCAGATTGAAACAATTTTTTGAAGATACAAATATGCAATATATTAACTATAAAGATTGTTGTCATTTTTATTTTTGAAATCTTATGATTTAAATCCAATTTTGAATCAAATATATCTCTTTACAATTCAATTACATTCGGTTCAAACTTAATTAAAACCACAATTAAGGAAAATCATTCAGTTCAAATTGATACATCCAACATATTTATTTGCTGTCACAATTCCAATTGTGATGTTTTATAAACTAGATAAAAATGGAAAAAGAGAGAGAGAAAACTGAGTTTAGGCTTAGATGTGAAAGATCAAACATAAAATCATCTTCAAAGTGTGTACAAACCGCAAACCTCCGAATATGGAAATTTAAAATCCACGGTTTATTATTTATACCCATGTTTATCTAAAGTTTGATTTACAATTTACGATTTGTATCCTGTTTCGTGAACCTTGATCATAATCTTCTTCATAACAAATTGGGACTTTGAATTCATTCAACCCAACATTTCAAATTAATGGGGTAGACCAAACTGTTGCACCTGCAGTAGCATTTCTTGGACTTACCAGCGTCACCTGAAAATGAAAAGTTAGCTTTGTCTGTGATGATAAACTCTGCTTATTTATCTTGACTTACACTCTCTCTATAATGTTCAAACAAATTTTTTATTTTACAGGTGCTAAAATGGAGAGTGCAGCTTTGAGATTGTTGGCTTCGTTTGTGACTCCTATCATCATGAAGCTGGGGAGCATGACCTTCGCTTACTTTGGAGGTGACATCACACAAAAAGAGATTGACAAGTTGAACTGCATCCATATTCCAACCATACTGACTGTCATACAAGCAGCAGAGAGTATGATTTCAACTACCAATTTAACTCCCTTGAAGCCATGGTTGATGCGACTCAACAATGCTGCGTATGAAGCTGAAGATTTACTTGACATGTACGAATACAAGACCATTCGAAACAAAGTCAGTCCCTTGCCCACTTCACATAGTAAATTTATGGGCAAATCACAACATTTTTTCTCGCCCATACTGCTCATGACAGCAATGAAGAAGAGCTTTGAGAAAATACAACAGTCCGCTGATGAGGCAAAGCAATTGATTGACCTTCTACAACTTGTAAAGACAAGCACACAACCAGAATCAATCATGAGACAACAAAGCACTACTGTTTCTGGCTTGTCTTCCACTGTCTATGGCAGGGATGATGAACGTGATGATCTACTACGTTTACTTGTCAATAAAACAGACAAGTTCACTAGAAGTAGAATGGAATGTGTTCCTATTTATGCTATATATGGTATTGGAGGATCTGGTAAAACTACTCTAGCTCAATATATTTATAATGATAAGAAAGTAGAGGCATATTTTGATGAAAGAATATGGATTGAAGTGACACATAATTTCAGTATTGAAAAAATTACAAGGGAGATTCTAGAGAGTGTCAAAAAGAGTGCACCATCTCCTGGTCAGACCCTTAATATGCTACAGGAGCATCTGAAGGAAATATTAAAATCCAGGAAGTTTATGCTTGTTTTGGACAATGTTTGGTGTGAAAATAAGGAACTTTGGGATCAGTTGCTCATTCCATTAAATGCAGTTGCGAAAATAGGAAGTTGGATTCTCATTACAACCAGATCGGAAGAAGTAGGAAAGTCTTTGGGAGTCGATTATAATGTTCCCTTAAAAGAATTGCAATATGATGATTGTTGGTCTATACTGATGGATTGCACAACTGAAAATTCAGAAACAATTATACAAAATTCTGAATTTGCAAATATTGGTAAACAAATTATCAAAAAGCTAAGGAGATCTCCTCTGGCTACAAGGATTGTTGGAAGCATGCTAAGAAAGAAGGTGCATATTGAAGCATGGAAACGAATTCTTAAACAAGACATGCTTAAGGAAACTAAAGATGTTCTTTTATTCAGTTTTCGTCATCTACCGAAACATCTTCAACGTTGTTTTGCATTTTGTAGTTTGTACCCAAAAGGATATGAATTTGGTGATACTGACGTTTTGGTTAGGCTATGGATCTCCGAGGGCTTTGTTGAACCCTCATTTAGAAATGAATTGACACTTGAGGAGGAAGGGCAAAGATACTTTGAGGACTTGGTGAACAGTTCATTTTTTCAAAAGCATCCTTATGATACGTACAAGATACATGATCTACTTCATGATTTAGCAGAAGATGTTTCCAAGGATTACTATTATAGAATTGACGAAGATGTGAATTTAAGTAATATATCAACAATTGTGCACCTCTCCATTAGTGCTAATCGCATGCCCGACTTATCAAAGATGGTAAATCTACGCACCTTGATCATATTTCCTATTCGGTATTTGTATGATAACGATATGAGTATGAAAACAAATCAAATATTTGAAAAACTAACAAAACTCCGGGTTCTACTGTTGGAGATAAAATGGAGTTTTTGATTTTACAGAGGAGAAAGAATTTGCTGGAGAACTTGTTATTCATTCTTCATTTCATAGATATTTAAAGATTACAAGAGACACCTTGAAAAACAACATAACTATTTGTGAAACAACATGACCTTTTAGAAACAAATAGACACTTAATTAAAACATAAGTTTATTATTTCAACATCTACACTATGAATGGCCACTTAGGATTGGAAAGCTGAGTAGCTCTATAGGTAAATTAAAGCATCTCCGATATCTGGAAGCAAGCGGAGTAGAAAAACTACCAAATTCATTTGGAAAGCTTTATCATCTCCGATATTTCAATTCAGTACAGCAAAGGTTGGATGAAGTACCCAAAAGCTTTGGCAATTTAATGAACTTACGGCTGCTTCCAAGTTTTTGTTCAGAAGATAAATTATTAAAAATGCCATATATTGCAAATTTATCATCACTTCAAAGCCTGAAAGCGTTGAATACCGAGGAACATGGGATAATACAGCTGAAAAATCTAAATCAGCTACGTGGATCGTTGTCGATCAAAAACCTTCAAAATGTGAAAAGTAGATTAGAAGCCGCTGGAGCAATGTTAGGTAATAAAATATATCTGAGTAAAGTGGTGTTGGAATGGAGTAACGACCCCAGCAATAAAGTTGGTGCATCTGAGTGTCAAGAGGTTTTAGAAGGCCTTGAGCCCCATCCTAATATCTTGGAGTTTGTGATCAAGTGTTATCGAGGATTTAAAGTGCCAAATTGGATGTTAAACAAGCAAGAATGGCTCCCAAATTTACATCACATGAAATTGTTATCTTGTTGCCATCTAATCGAGGTTCCTCATCTTCCGCACCATTTGCAGAAACTTCATATAGTAGATTGCCCAGAGCTGATGCGACTGTCTCCTTTTACTTGTAATATCACAGAACTTACGATAATTGATTGCCCTAAAATTGGAGACCAGTTGTTCCCCTTGCTGCCACGTCTCACTTCTATTTCCATTTTGTATATGTCTGGATTTCACCATTTGCAAATCCTACCTGATTTGAGCCCATGCATGAAAAGTTTGACTGTTAAAGATTTTCCAGGGTTGACAAGCATGGGAAATTTGCATTCCCTCAGATATTTAGATATGTTAAGAGTTGAAAAATGTCCAAAACTCACAATAGGGGTGGAAGGAAATGTCACCGGCCGCCTGTTACGTCTGACACGTCTTGAGGTAGATGAGCCAAAGTTGCTACTTGTGTTGTTTCAGGAACACGGACTAAAATCTCTTTTAGAACTGAGAATCTCCAACTGTTTGCAGCATTACTTCACTGCTGAGCAGAATTACATGTTCGAGCAACTTACATCGCTCAAGGAGTTATACTTTGAAGACTTAGATAGTCTTGTGTTTTTCCCTGTTAATATTGACAAACTAGTTAATTTAGAGAGGCTGTGTATATGGAGATGTCCTAAGATTGAGTCGTTGCCTAATCTGCCTGCTTCTCTCCAATATCTTTATATAAAATCGTGTCCGACCTTGGCAGCAAAATACAAAAAGGATGACCAATTTTGCCGTAAGATTAACCACAGATGGATAATGTAGCTCTCAGGTAAGTTCATCTTGTTTTTATTTTTTGTAACTAAGCTGAATTCTAAGATGGGTAAGCTATATTATGTTAGTTCACTCATCAAGTTTAACTTACATGACTTGTAATATTCATTAGTAGGAGCATGATGACAAAATGGTTCAAGCACTGAAATTTGATAGTACCCCAGCAAAATATTTTATATACCAAGCACAACCAACTAATTTTTCGGCCAATTTTCAACTGTTACAGTAAAATGTATGGTACGACTATTTTCTACTATTATGAACTTTGTATTACCAGTTGTGAACAAACTTCTAGCTTCGCATTTTAGTTCTATTTTTGTCATCCTTTACCATGTAAGAATGACTAATCAGAAGTAAATAAATCATACACACATGCGCGTATACATACATGAAAAAAATACATATATAACGTGTGTGTGTCTGCGTATGTGCTTGCCTTAAGTCATAAAGATATAATTCACATATAAAAAGTCGGAATTTTTTTATGTGCGTGTATGCACAGTACACAGAGCAAGAATACAAATATACACAAACATTGCGCGCGCACATGTACAACATGCATTAAAAATTGCGATCTTCAACTAGAATCCGTAAAAATAAAAATCAGTGGACATTTGTTGGCTACAAATACAATTTTCGCAGGATGAGCAAAGCCTTACAAACTATCTAGATATCATTATCCATCAGTGTATTAGAACAGCATTGGTATGACATATGCTGCAAGAGCTAAAAGTAACGATGGAAGAGTACTACCAACATGCATTCCACCACTATCACTTCTAAAGAACAATGCATGGTATATGGGCAAATTTATGAGTACTAAGATGCTGCAAAAAAGAATTTGCAAGAATATGGTATCCAGATTCTGAACACTTCTACTCATGAACATTTTTATAAGTACAGTTACCAAGCCAAAAAGATTAAGCATGGCAACCATAGAGAGAATGGTAAATATCAAAGAAGATGATCCAAACTCCATAATTTCTTCCTTGTATCTTCTTGAGACTTCTTCATCAACCACTTTAGGAGAGATAACAAATGCTGACTTGCCAATACCGAGAAGTTTGGAGGTAGTATCTATGAGTGCAAAAAGGTAGGAAGTTGTCCTTTTATATAACCAAATCCTTTGTTCATTCCACCATCCTTGGAATGTATATCCATGACTAAGTGATTCCCCTAAGCTACTCACAAGCTTTCCAACAATCACAATTGAAAAAGGAACAATCCATGCATTGGTTACCTATATTATAGCCGTGTATCTGAGTAAAACAGGTGATAGCCGTGTATCTCAAAGAAAATATAGGCTTGCACTTATATTATAGGTCTTCTTACTTGATCAAACTTTAACATATCAATAAAAGAAAAGAAAAACAAAAATACCCTGAGAGTTAGTGTGCTTACACTTGGAAAAAGAGATACATCATTAAGAAGATAGAGTGGGGGGACAATGACATAGTACAGAGTTGGCAATGAATTTGGCACCCATAGGCAGTATGTCGAATAACACATTTGAAGACCAATGGGTATTTTCCCATGACCGTAGATAAAAGGGCAATATCGGGATATGAATATTTGAAAATCTCCTTCAGACCATCTCTTGTGTTGTATAAGAGTGTGATATAGTGTCATTGGAGCCACACCCAAAAAGCCTTTTCTTTGAGGATTATAATAGACAGATTTCCATCCATTGCATTGTACTGAAAATCCTGTTATCACATCTTCTACTGGACAACCATATTTTAACCCAATCTGAAATTCATATGTTATTCACCAAAATTATATATGTATCATGGTATTACCAAGATTGTATATGCAATCGTATATAAGATGTTATAATTTGACCTCTTTTCCCCATCGGCTGTTTTTTTCATAAGAACAAGCCACGAGGTTTCTTGCTTCTTCCAAAGTTTTCAAATTTGTTTCTTCAATGCTTGGTTTATCTTCTTTTAGCTCTTTGTCAATTTCACTGCTTCTTACCTAACAGACTCTTTCTTCTGTGGAAACAACCAGAACCAATATATAATGGTCCTCCATAACCATCAAGCCCATGAAATTCCACCTTCACATTAAAGAATTTAAGTAAAGAATTAGTTATATATTATAACGTTTAGCAGTGTCATACTTAGTATCATTGGGATCGCTAAAGATTTGTTAACTAGAATTTAAAGGCTGAGCCTCGTATATTTTTGTACCGACCTCGCTAATAATTGTTAAAGAATTTGCATAAATATCGTTTTTTGAGATATTGACGAAGTTCTGTGGGAATTGCACATAAGCAATCTCATTGCCTTTCCTCTCATCCATGAAGAAACAGAGAACGTTTCTGACTGACTTTGAGTCGTTAGAATACATATCACAGTCCACATTGAGAATTATTGGCCCTTTGCTTATTGCTGATGATACTCTGAGCTATAAATAATCGAAGTCAGAATGATGATCATCTGAATAAAGACGGATGTTTTTACATCCATAAATTTCATTGCAAAATATGTGGAGAGAATATTACTAGTGCATTCATTGCTCCAGCTTTGAAATTATGATGGTATTTGGGTTTTTTCTCACGTGCCATGTAAACAAGAGTAGGCAGTTTGCATCCTTCGCTATCAAAACCATCCTGGTTTCTTCCATCTATCAATATCTGAAATAATCCCATCACAATAATGCAAAATGTCACTGCTTTGGTAGTGCATATGTTTGATTCTTTTATATACGCATGTTGCATCTTGATTCTACCTTTACAATGCCTGGGTGATTATGCCTGGTTGCGTCCTTATTAAAAAATTCTTTATTTTGCTCCAGAAACTCTTCTGGATTGTTCCATTATTCATTACTGCATTAATTTTCTTTTTAAACTCCTCGTACATTTCCTGCATGACTGTGGTATTTGAGTACACGGTCAGTGTGCTAAGTAAAACAATTTCATCCACGGTTAGAACTTGCCTTTATTTTTGTGTACTCTGTGTTAGCTTCACGGCTAATATTTGTTTTGGGTGATTCTGAAATATAGGCAGCAGGAGATCTAGGCTCCACCTTGTATTTTTTACAAAAAGGAATCCAAAACCTTGCAAATTTGGAAGCTTCCAAGAGTGCGTAGAAAGTGAAAACAGAACCAGCATCATCTGATAAATATACGGAGAGTTTCTCTGGTGGATAATCGTAAGCCATGACCGAGAGTACCGTGTTAATCACCATCATTGGTGGTTCGATTGTTGGGTCTGCTGTACATACAAAAATATCCACACCAAGTAGTTCTTTTTCAAATCTGAAATTTTTCAAAAGTCTTGTTTAAGTCTAGATGAGCTTGTACACAAGAGGAAAATGTTACATGTTACTTCATTTGCTGCGGTTTGTAGGTTTGTAGTATAACAGTACCAGATAAATTAACACTGTGGACTAACCTTCTATTTTTGGTAGAACTGGACTAAGTAAATTAACACTGTGGACTAACCTTTGTGAAAGCCTCTCTGGAAAAGTGCGACGATGCAGAGGATTCCAGCGAACAGACTGGGTGATGACCCAGTACAAACCGAACCACAGCTCAGATGCAAGCATCCCAATCCAAGCCCATCTTCGATTATCTTCCTTACTCGGTATGCTGACAACTCTGTAAAGCCATATCAGTACAATATTTACAAACATAAAGCATGCAAACAGCCTCCTTGCACTCAAGTTTCTGCCTTTGTATGTCTCAAAAAGAGGAGGTGCTGCATGGGATTTCTCCTCCCTCATGTTTCTTTGTTTTTTTTGTTTTCTCTAACTTGGGTCGATGATGGTATATTTATATTGTTATAGTTGGAAATAGAGGACTTTGGTGCACATTTTACTTGTATTGGTAGTTTATTATTATTATTATTATTTTTGCAGAAGATAGTACTATGTAGAATGTATTGCATCATTGCTGACCTGATCAATTCTTATCAGAAGTGTTGATTCATTGAAGGGGGCTGCTTTGGACTTTTGTGCTGAGCCTTTGCTGTCATTTGACTTATATAGAAACTTATTTGTGAATGGTGCTTATATAATTTTGTAGAATTTGTCCGAAGAAGGGTATGTTGTAACCGGTTGGGACTCAGCCATGTGTAACAGAATCTTTCATGTGTGGAGGACAGGAGCAGGAGATGGAATCTTATATTATTAGGCATGTATCCAGTACCTTCCTGCGTCCTGCATCTGCTAACTTTGCGCTTGTCTATAGTTTTGAGAAAAAACGAATATAATTAAGATGGAGCTCGTCATGTGTTTGTCTATTTTACGTTCTGCATCACCACATAATACTCTTATGATTACCCCAAAAAATATGTTCGGAAAACAACCATTAGAAAGTCTTAATATTACCCGCTACTAATCTAATATTATATTAATTGCATGACCTAATACGTTGTTTATGTCATTCTCCTTACAAATCTTAAGTCCAGTTTTCTTGATGTTATTCAACTAGGTTTATTCAGAAAATAATGTAGGTTGTATGGTATGTTGTGGGGGAATTTTGACTCAAGACCGCTCAAATCAAAAATCCCCAACGCCGCGGAAAACGAGATCGTGGTAATAGTGCAAAAATAACCAATCAAACAATCTCAATCTTATCCAAGCCAATCACAATCACCAAACAATGGAAATAATAGAGCAATAACGAGAAACTAAATCACACAGGGATTTATAGTGGTTCCACCGACATCTTATCAGTGTACGTTCACTTTGAGAGAGAAACATTTATTAATATCAATAGAAGAGTACAAGAGATTGATTACAATGATCAAATTTACTAGAAAAATTTGATTTTGTGGAGAAAAGAATTGAAGAAGATTAGGACTGCCAAAACCCTAATTAGAATAAATCTTGATCTAATCTCTTGATTTGTGATCCACCTCCTTTTGTATTCGATGTAGCTTATATAGGCATAGAGAAGTATATGGAAATTCCCAAAATTTCCTCCAAAATATCCTCTAGATCCAAAATATTCTCCAGATCCAAAATATCCTTTAGATCTAAAATATTCTCTAGATCCAAAATATACTCTAGATCCAAAATATCCTCCAGATCCAAAATATTCTCCAGATCCAAAATATTCTCTACAATAGTATCGCATACTTCAACACTCCACCTCGATACTATATCCATCTACATCACAACTTTCAATGCACCCAAGCATTTCCTTCTATCTTCAATCAAGAAAGCTTGAATGTTTCCCCAATGAACTCCGGCATAGCCACCGCCCATTGCACTTCACTAACGAGTTCAGGCATAGCCCCCACCCGTCAATAAAGTGTTGAAACATCCAACTCCTAAACCAGTCCCACCGAAAGACAATGTACTCGGGAGTGAAAACGAGTATTTACCATGAAGATAGAACAACAACCTCTCACCGATACTCTTCTACACCCAAGTTTCTCTCTCAACTGTGCCACCTAGCATCTCTCCAAGCGAATTAAGTTCGAGCAATGCTCGAACTTCCCAACCGGCAATGTCTTAGTGAACATGTCCGCCGCGTTATCCTTTGTGTGCACTTTCCGAAGGCATACTTGCTTGACTTCGTCCGTGGCTACTAGAAATGACTCTCTCACTTCAATATGCTTCGTTCGTGAGCTAAACGCCAAATTCTCCGCCAAATGTATAACACTTTGGCTATCACATCGAACATCAATACTCTCATGTTCGAAACCCAAGTCACACAATAGTCGCTTCAAATAGAGTGCCTCCTTTGTCGCTTCCACAGCGGCTATCAACTCCGCCTCCGTAGTGGATAAAGCAACTACGGTCTGCAATCTCGATCTCCAACTAATGGCCGTACCACCAAGTGTGAAGACATATCCGGAAGTTGATTTCCTCCGATCCCTATCACTGGCGTATTCCGAGTCACAATAACCAACTAACTTGCAACTCAATCCATCACTACCACCAAAAACAAGACCATGAGATGTTGTGCCTTTCAAGTATTTCAATATAGCCTTCACGGCTTCCCAATGCGATTTCCTCGGATTAGCCATATATCGACTAACCACCCCGACGGTATTTGCAATATCGGGCCTTGTACACACCATGGCATACATTAAGCTACCAACCGCACTTGCATATGGCACCTTTGCCATATAAGCCTTGTCTTTCTCTCTGATAGGTGATCCCTTATCCGAAAGCTTCATATGTAAAGGTAAAGGTGTATTTAACGCCTTTGCATTCTCCATGTTAAACCGGCAAAGCACCTTCTTAATGTACTCCTTTTGAGTCAATCTCAACTCAAAACGCTTTCGGTCCCTTACAATCTTCATGCCCAAGATCTTCTTTGCTTCTCCAAGGTCTTTCATCTCGAACTCCGCCTTTAATTTCTCTTTCAACTTGTTGATTTCTGTCTTGTCCTTAGAAGCAATGAGCATATCGTCCACATACAAGAGTAAATACACCCAACAATCATTTCCTAACCTCTTGAAGTAAACGCAAGCATCCTTGATGCTTCGATGGAAGCCACTTTCAAGCATGAAATGATCAAATCTTTTGTACCATTGCCTAGGTGATTGCTTCAAACCATATAGTGATTTCTTCAACTTGCAAACTAGTTCTGACTTACCTTCTACAACAAACCCTTCCGGTTGCTCCATGTAGATGTCTTCATCCAAGTCTCCATGCAAGAAGGCGGTTTTCACATCTAGTTGCTCCAACTCCAAGTCGTAAATAGCAACTAATGCAAGTAGTATCCGGATAGAAGTATGTCTCACAACCGGTGCGAAGATTTCATCATACTCCTTTCCTTTCCTCTGTGCAAACCCCTTAGCCACTAGCCTAGCTTTGTATCTTCCATCGTCTTTCACCTTATATATCCATTTACACCCAATAGCACGGTTTCCTTGAGGAAGTGGAACCAACTCCCAAGTCTGGTTCTTCATCAACGATTGCATCTCTTCCTCCATGGCGCAAATCCACTTCGAGTTATCACTCGAACCCATGATGTCATCAAGGTCCATCGGCTCATCTTGGACTACATGAAGAGCATAGTCCAAATTCTCACAAAAGCTAAGATAGTTCCAATCACTATATCTTTCGGGTGGCCTTATAGCACGCCGACCAACCCGAGTAGCAATACCATCACCCGGTCTTCCTTCAGCTCCACCTTGAATTGAATCTTCTCTAGGCTCGTGCACATCACCAACACTACTAGAGGAATCCTGTGGACTATGTGATGTAACATCAACCGCATTCACCTCGCAAGCACCTCCAACAACTCTACTTTCTCTAGGTCTGAAAGTGGGAATAACTTCTTTCTCCTTTGATTCACCATGAACCAAATCCGGAACATCCGATGAGCCTTCGTTCTCCTTGAACATAACCGACTCATCAAAAGTAACATGACGAGAAACCATAGCCTTCTTCGTTTCCGGATTCCAAATCCGATAGCCTTTGACTCCATCCATATAACCAAGCAAAATCCCTTTGAAAGCTCTAGGTGAGAGCTTATCATTCCCCGGATCATGCACATAAACAGGACTGCCAAATATACGAAGATAACTCAAGTCAATGCTCTTCCCCTTCCACACTTCCTTCGGAATTTTGTTATCAATAGCCGAGCATGGAATTCGATTAATAATATGCACCGCGGTTGACAAAGCTTCGGCCCAAAATCCCTTAGACAAACCCGATGTCAATCTCAAGCATCGAGCTTTCTCTAGTAGAGTTCAGTTCATTCTCTCCGCCACTCCATTAGATTGCGGATCTCCTGGTGTAGTAAAATGCCTCCGAATACCATGATGCTTGCAAAAATTCAGAAACTCTCCGGAAACATACTCGCCGCCATTATCGGATCTAAGAACCTTCAAAGATTTTCCACTCTCATTCTCAACAAGAGCCTTCCATTCTTTGAATCTTGCAAATGCCTCCGACTTGGCCTTCATTACATACACCCAAACCTTCCGAGAAAAATCATTAATGAAAGAAATATAATATCTTGCTCCTCCCAAAGAAGCTACAGGCGCTGGTCCCCAAACATCCGTGTGCACAAACTCAAGAATTCCTCTTGAATCATGTTTTCCTTCACCGAATGACACTCTAGTTTGCTTCCCCATTACACATTCCTCGCAAAACTCCAACTTGCTGAAACTCTCACCATTAATCATCTCCCTTCGACGAAGAACATCTAAACTCTTCTCCGAGACATGACCCAATCTCAAATGCCACAGCCGTGTAGCATCTAAGCCACGGGAACTATCAACACTGACACAAGTTTCGCCTTCCACGGTCACTCCTTGAAGCAAATAGATACCATGAGTTCTAGAACCCTTCATAACCACAAGCGCACAATTCGAAACCCTCAAGCTATCACTCTCAATGATGATCTTGCAACCTAGAGAATCCAACTGTCCCAAAGAGATAAGTGACTTCCGTAGTCCCGGAACATAGCGCACATTAGTGAGAGTACGAACCACTCCGTCAAACATTCGAATTTGCACGGATCCAATGCCCTTTGACTTGCAAACTGCACCATTTCCCATAACAATTGATTTTCCTTCCCGTTCAACATAAGAAGAAAAACAATTCCTATTAGGCGTCATGTGATATGAAGCCCCCGAATCAAACACCCAATCGCTGCCCGAAACATCTGATGCTACTGCCAACAAAACATCTACGTCTCCCTCACCAACATCTCTCTCCACCACAACTGATGAAGATGCTGCTTCCTTCTTCCCCTTCTCTGGACAATCATTCTTCCAGTGACCAAGTTTCTTACATATAAAGCACTTGCCATTTCTTTCCTTTGGCTTTCCTCTTCCACCGGGCTTCTTAGACTTAGAACGCCCCCGGTTTCCCTTCTTCTCAGACTTTTCTTTCTCCGCAAATAAACCTTGACCATTACCAGCACCACTACTACCATCACTTAGCTCCTTCATCTGATCTCGCAATTCCTCACTAAGAAGACCCGTCTTGACATCATTTAGAGTCAATGTATCCCGACCATAGATCAAACTGTTTGAGAACCCAGTATAGCGCTCAGGCAACGAACATAGCAATATCATCGCCTTCTGCTCCTCCTCAATCTTCAAATCTACCGCCTTCATCTTTATTAGCAAATCATCAAACACATTTAAGTGCGCCTTTAGCGAAGTTCCTTCCTTCATCTTGTAGGTAAAGAAAGTCCGCAACAAGATCAGTCGATTTGTGAGTGATTTCTTCATATACAACTCCTCCAACTTGTTCCAAATACCTTTAGCAGTCGTCTCACCACTAATTTCGGAAATAACATTCTCTCCCATGACAAGTTGAAGTGTAGTGAATGCCCACTCTTCCATTTCTTCTCTCTCCACATCTGAGATGTCCTCTGGCAATAAATGTGTATCAAACACCACCCGATGTACCCGATTCCGCCTAAGAACCGCTTTCATCTTCCACTGCCACTTTTCGAAATCATTATCGCCATTCCACTTGTCAATAACCAATTGTGAACCAGCAGCTGCATACGACCCACGTACATAAAGAGCTACACCACTTGGACCACCTGTTGATGAATTATTTGAACCTGATTCCGGCATTTCTACAACTATCTACCAACACCAATGCTCTGATACCAAATGTTGTGGAGGAATTTTGATTCAAGACCGCTCAAATCAAAAATCCCCAACGCCGCAGAAAACGAGATCGTGGTAATAGTGCAAAAACAACCAATCGAACAATCTCAATCTTATCCAAGCTAATCACAATCACCAAACAATGGAAATAATAGAGCAATAACGAGAAACTAAATCACACAGGGATTTATAGTGGTTCCACCGACGTCTTGTCAGTATACGTTCACTTTGAGAGAGAAATCTTTATTAATATCAATAGAAGAGTATAAGAGATTGATTACAATGATCAAATTTACTAGAAAAATTTGATTTTGTGGAGAAAAGAATTGAAGAAGATTAGGATTGCCAAAACCCTAATTAGAATAAATCTTGATCTAATCTCTTGATTTGTGATCCACCTCCTTTTGTATTCGATGTAGCTTATATAGGCATAGAGAAGTATATGGAAATTCCCAAAATTTCCTCTAGATCCAAAATATTCTCCAGATCCAAAATATTCTCTAGATCCAAAATACACTACAGATCCAAAATATCCTCCAGATCCAAAATATTCTCTACAATAGTATCGCATACTTCAACATGGTATACCGCTGCACATCCTTACTTTCAAAATAATAGTGATAATGATGCTAATGACACGACAACGAATAAACCAATACTAGAAGATTAAATCCGTTTGTGTGTTTCTTATTTATAACCTTGCAATTCGGAAGGAACGTTCTTTATATGTTTTTATTTTGTCGTTAGAATGCCTTGAAAAGAGAGTGGGGTTGCTTTTTTATTTGTCGTTTAAAATTTCGAATCTCTCTTTTATCTTGGGTGTGAGTGTCAATGAATTTAAGTGTTTTTTAATGTTTATAAAACCTGAGTAAATCCAAGTTTATGCTGTGGTGCTAATGGTAATGCTCATTGTTGATGACAAATTTCAGAGAGAAAGAAAACACTGAAAGAGGGAAACAGATGCTATCCTTGGCAGAACCTGATGATAAGACCCCTCTGATGAGCTACCACTAGTTGAAACCCTCCACAGATGATGAAACCTCTCTGATATCATATTAAAGATGTTGTAATTGCAGTGTTTCATGATTTTTGAATATTGATGCAAGTGTTTGATAATGTGTAGTAAGAGATAAAATAGTAGAATGAAACAGAACTTTTTGTATTGCAAGTAAAACTTGAATGAATATGTAAAATGTAACGCTGACTATATATAGCCGCATATATAAGAAAACGAATATCGGGTATACGTACCCACTGCTGAAACAGTGATACTAATGCAAAATACATGGGTTACAGCACAACCAATTATCTCATTTTCTAACTGAATGGGTACATCTGTTAAAAAATGATGATGCAAAAGGAGTAGGTATAATGAGGGAGATCCTTCCTTTTGGGTACGAATGGGTGCAACCCTGATGAAGAAATGTTTCATCCAATGATTGTCTTACAATATGACGCTAATAAACCAAAATTTGCTCTGAGGTATTTCGATTTATGGAGTTTTTCCAAAAGGGGCAACATACAGTCTGTTGCTTGGGTTTTTGCTTAGAGCGAGGAGACAGAAGGAGGCAGCCAGTATTTTGATTCATCGTATGCAATCTGTGTACTATGACAATCCTTACTTCTTAGGATGGTAAACAGGGAATAACATGGAAACTGTGTTTTTTAAAGGAAAACTAATAGGAATTGAACCAGAAATAAGGTGCCAGAGGCTTCCACATGTATTACATTTATTTTGATTCAGTTTTTGATACATATAATGCTTTTTTCTATGTTACAATCGACATGGACTTCCTTTTCATGTTAACTGACTTTGGTTGCTGAAATTTAATGCCCTGTTCTCTTCAAGCTTCTGTTTATTTCATATGTTTACATTTCTTTATAAATCAAATCAGCAGCTAGTGCTGCCTCATGTACACAAGGTTTTTTTTTAGTACACATAAAACCTGTCTAACTATCAAGTGGGTTTATCTGAATTTCAAATAATAATATTTTTAGCATGATTCATAATATTGCTGCAGCTGAAATCCAGATTCGTCCGCTTCAAATTTTAAAGAATGACGTAGCTACTGATTGCTTATTGCTACTAGTTGTTGTACATTTCGTTTGCAACTACCGTACACAAGCTTCTGCCTGAATCCCTTGAATCCCTTTGGCTTTGAGTTGTAACATGCAATAATGCTGATAAGGTGGATACCCAGTGTCAAAGACTCTCGTACTCAAGCGCGAGGACTTCCCAGGTCAGTCTCTCGTCTTGGTAGTATTCATGGCTTCCCGGACTCTGGGGGTGGTCGATTAGCGCGCGCAGCCTTTCCTTCACATTATGTGAAGAGGCCGAGGCTCGAACCTGTGCGCTCCAGATTACCAGCCGGGTAACCTTACCGTTGCGCCAATTACCATTGTTTTATTGAAATAATCCTGATATTTTAATAATTTTATAGCACTTAGCAAGTTTAATGTTTGTCTCAAATTGAGGGAACAATAATATAATCATTGCTTTATTGAAATCGTGACTGATGAAAGCTATCAAATTCATACTATATTTGGATTTGGATTAATTAGCTGGAACTGGAACTACCAAATCTTTTAAATGCATGCTTAAACAAGTAATATACATCTTTTTTTTTGTTCAAGCACACAATCTGTATAGCATATCCAAGTTTATACAACCATGCTTATAGCTTTCAGAGTTTATATGCAAATTGGACAAGTTAATAAATTGCACCAAAGTACAATCAGGCTTGGCAGATTGCACAAGTTGTCAGTAAGTTAATGATATATCACTTCAACTTTCATTCATAACAATTATAACATAAAAAATATCACTCACCGCGTTTATACTTATTTTCATGCAGCTTGTGAGTATGGCATCAGTAAAACATGTTCATGCATATTGCCCATCAAGCAGTAGCATTGATGAAAGTGCAGAGGCAGGGTGGGCTCAGAGGTCTGACGGAGCATACGGCCGCCTGGGGCAACCCTCCTCGACGGGCCAACTGCCAGGTGTGCACGAATAATTAGAATACTTTGTTTATAAACAATTAAAATTGATATGCAAAACTGAACAGAAGATAAGCAGTCCAATTTGTTGGTTATTTTCTGAAATGCTAAAACAGTAGTGTATGAGTTGCTACTGCAGAGCTCTTTAAACAAATATGAAAAGGGAAGAGAAGAAAAACAGAGCATTGCTTTTACTGTAGAAATTACTGAGCTCTTATTATTCAAGTCCTTTTATTTATACTTGGACATAGATAGCTTTTCATGATAATAGACTTTTAGACTTCTACAACACTAAATTCAGAACTTTCAAGAGATGTCTTTCTGACAAAATGCATTAACTTTATCACTCCTCCTTAATGCATTTTCTAGTGACTCCAAGTTGCTGTCGAAGAAGAATAAACTTGTTCTTCGGCAAAACCTTTGTAAAAATATCAGCTAGCTGCTCATTGGTGCGACAAAACTCCAGCTTTACAACTCCATCTTCAATAGCTTCTCTAATGAAATGGTATTTGATTGCAATGTGTTTGTTGTGTCATGACTAACTGGATTTTGAGCAATGTCTATTGCAGACTTGTTGTCGCAATAAATAAATGTACTGCCTTCTTGTTTTTGACCAATATCATCAATAATTCTTCGCAGCCATATTGCTTGAGCAACAGCCTTCGATGCAACTGCTCTGCTTCAGCTGATGAGAGCGCAACAGACTTTTGTTTTTTCGAGACCCATGAGAAAACACCGATCCAAAAGAGAAGACATAGCCTGATGTGCTTCTGCAATCATCGATCGATCCTGCCCAATCGCTATCTGAAAATCTAAGTAATCCATGAAACTTTGAATCATTCACAGTCTTGTACAGAATGCCATAATCAATAGTTCCCTGAAGATAACGTAAAACTCGTTTGACTGCTCCGAAATGAATCCGACGTGGGTTTTGCATAAACCTAGACAATAAACTTGCGGTAAACATTATATCGGGTCGCGTAGATGTTAAATATAAAAGACTTCCAACCAAACTTCAATATGTAGAAGCATCAACTTTTTCTGCACCATCATCTTTCTTGAATTTTTCATTTACTTGCAATGGAACACTTACTGTTTTGCAGCCAAACATTTTAAATTTTCTTAGCATGTCTTCAGTGTATTTCTTTTGTGATATAAAAATGCCATCGTCTCCCTGATGGATTTCTATTTCAAGGAAATAACGCAGTAAACCGAGATCATTCATCTCATAAGTCTTTAACATGTCATCTTTGAAATCTTGGATCATTTGATTACTACTCCCCGTTATCACCAAATCATCAACATAAAAGAGAGACAATTAAAACTTTCGTACCTTGAATCTTGATGTATAAAGTTAGCTCACTCTTACTTTTCTTAAACCCGGCTTTCATGAAGTAAGAATGAATTTCAGTGTACCAGGCCCTCGGAGCCTGCTTAAGCCCGTACAAGGCCTTTATTAGCTTGTACACTTTATCTTCCTCCCCCTTAATAACAAATCCTTTCGGTTGCTCTACATATATTTCTTCAGTGAGCACCCCGTTTAAAAATGCTGACTTCACATCGAGTTGGTAAAGAGGCCACTTGTTTTGGGCTGCCAAAGCAATCACTCGCCCTAACAGTTTCAAGCCTCGCCACCGGAGCAAACGTTTCACAAAAATCAACTCCAGGTTTTTGTGAATATCCCTTCGCCATAATTCTAGCTTTATGTTTACGTATTGTTCCATCTGAATTCAGCTTAGTCTTGTAAATCCACTTTAGCCCAATAACCTTTTTTGATTTTGGACGCTTTACAAGTTTCCATGTTTGATTTTTCTCAATCATTTCAATTTTTTCTTTCATGGCCTTCCGCCACACTTCATGCTTTTCTGCTTCTTCGAATATTTCAGATTCGATAGCGACAAATTGGATCGGCCAGAAAGGGGCCATTTTACAAACGGTCTAAGAATTCTACGAAACTAGTTTTGTTGGGACCGTATCGTCAAAACATAGCTAGATTTATTTTTCTGGAATTTTTCGAATCAGTTTGTGGCCCTGGCAAATTGAAATGTACGTTCAAATCAAATATTGAATGTTTTATATTTTAATTTGAAGGAGAACTGACTGAGATAGTCGAATGGGCCTACGAATCATATCCCATGGTGTTCGGAATGGGGGTAAAACGCTAGGGACGACAATCGTTGGGTATGAATTGGAGTTCATATGTGGTGAGGGGTATTTTCGGATTTAATGAAATTAAAAATAAATTTAAAATAGAGGGGGCCAATCCAATTTCATCTCCCCCATCCTTCAGAACCCGACAACCCTGAAAACGAACGGCGGCGGCAACATATTCTTTCTCCTCTCGTTTCCGTTCGATCCTCCAAATAAAAAGCGAAGCTTCTTTAGATAATTTGGAAGAGAATCTCCTCCTCTTTAAATCTGTGCCACTCCCGCCTGGTATCGCTCGTTGGTTCTCGAGATTCGTCGCTCTGAATTGTCGCCGTTCATCGCCTGTTTTCTCCCTGATGCCCAGCTCGAGTCCGACGCCTCTACCACCAGTCAGCGCGCCTTTCGAGGCTCTTCGACGTGGAGCCGACCGATTTTGGCCTCGAGCAACAGATTGGAAGAAAATTCAAACCCTAGGTTTGAATAAAAACTGAAGGTATACGGCTAATTGTTTTTAAAACTGTTTTCAACAGTTTAAAGACATCGCAAACCATGTTTTTAGTAAAAAAAAATCATATCTTTATCATACGTTGACGAAATTCGATGAAATAGGAAACATCGTGACCGTGAGGACGTCTTCTACATTCTTGAAGAGACTGCATATTTTTCTGAGCCTTCTGCTATTTTTGGTGGAGTGGAACCCAATGTGAGATTTCCAAATTATAAACGATATGGAAAACGACGATGTATTAATTATATAGTCGATGTATGGGTAATATAAGCGTTGTACACCTCTTGTATAAGCGTTGTATAAGTTGTACGTTCGATATATAAGTTATATATGCGTTGTAAAAATTATATATGTGTTGAAATAGAAGTGAAATGCTTATATATATATATACGCCTCTCGTCCACAAACCATGGACGATATTTATTGGTTGTGATTGGTGTGAAAATTGGTTGATTACGAATGGTTGATTAGAATTGTTTGTGGTTGAAATTGATTGATTGTGGTTGAAAAATACCCGTTTGTGGTTGAGAAATATTTGGTTGAAACCACATAGCATTAGTTTGTGGAAATGAAAAAAATATACATGCCGCATGCGTGCGAACTAGATGCATGATTCCCCATTGTCAAAAGCTGCGAGGCTTTAAGGTAGAGCGAGGAGTCGTACTAGGGACGACCCCGGTTTTAACTACCCTGCCGTTATGCTGCCGAAATTTTGAATAATATTCATGTATTAGAATTATTTTCATTTGTTGAAACTATATTTATTCGTTGAACAGAAATTCATGTGTTGAATGGTATTCGTGTTTTAAATATAAAAATCACCTTGTTATCTATATATATAAACTGTAGAAAACCTTCATGTGTTGAATTGAAATTCATTCGTTGAATAGGGATTCATGTGTTGAATGGTATTCGTGTTTTAAATATAAAAATCACCTTTTTATCTATATATATAAACTATAGAAAACCTTCATGTGTTGAATTGAAATTCATTCATTGAATAGAAATTCATGTGTTGAGTGGTATTCGTGTTTTAAATATAAAAATCACCTTTTTATCTATATATATAAGCTATAGTAAACCTTCATGTGTTGAATTGAAATTCATTCGTTGAATAGAAATTCATGTGTTGAATGGTATTCGTGTTTTAAATATAAAAATCACCTTTTTATCTATATATATAAACTATAGAAAACCTTCATGTGTTGAATTGAAATTCATTCGTTGAATAGAAATTCATGTGTTGAATGGTATTCGTGTTTTAAATATAAAAATCACCTTTTTATCTATATATATAAACTATAGAAAACCTTCATGTGTTGAATAGAAGTTCATTCGTTGAATGGAAATTCATGTGTTGAATGGTATTCGTGTTTTGAAATAAATTGTTTTATAATAAAAATCATATTTTTATCATCTATATAAACTATATAAAATAGTCGTATTTTGAAATAAATTGTTTTACAATAAAAATCATATCTTTATCATCTATATGAACTATATAAAATAGTCGTGTTTTGAAATAAATTGTTTAACAATAAAAATCATATTTTTATTATATACATGGAAGTTAAAAATAGTGAAGTGTTGAAATAGAAGACAGTTGGATAAAAATATCATTTTTATTAAATGTATGAAAAGCATATAGTTTTGAAATCGAAGAATCAATAATATTTATATATATATATTATTAAAATATATCGAATAACGAAGCTGCAGTTCGTGTTTTAAAACCGTGATTTCAAACGATTAGTGCGGGAGATCCGACCATCGGATTTTCCCGAAACTGAAACCGTTGGGTTCGCTTTGGAAATATCTTTCCAACGACACCAACTTTGTAAAGATCCAACAGTTGGATTGTATGGAATGTTTAATTCAAATCTGAAGAAAAACAACGCTAGAATTGATTTTGTATATATATATATAATTATATTTAATCGAATAACGACGCTGCAGTTCGTATTTTGAAATCGAAACTTCAAACGATTATACCGGGAGATCCGACCGTCGAATTTTCCCGAAACTGGAACCGTTGGATTCGATTTTAAAAGTTCTTTCTAAAGATATAAATTTTGTGAAGATCCAACGGTTAGATTTTCAGATATGTGTAAATCAAATCTGAAGAAAAACAGCGCCACGGCCGCGTTATGGCCCGAAGCGTCGTTTGAATAAATTGGCTATTTTAAAATAAATAAAAATAGTGATAAATTGTTATAAAATATTATAAACGATATGGATGCGAAATTTAGAAACTAACTGAAGGTTGGTTAATTCGAATGGTTTCCTGGGTTTTGGTCTGTTGTTGGTTTCGGCCTTCGGGGTTAATATTTGGGAAATCGTTCTCTTATTGATTTACGGTTAGCGACTAATGAATTGAAATGATGCGTATCTGTGTTTGTGTTGCACTTGTTTATTATATACGCGAGTTGCTCAGAAATACAGAGTTTACCCCATTTCGAATAACTGAATCGACGATAAGAAATCGAAGACGAAGACGGTGGTCAAAGACTGGAGTTCTTCACCTTGTTTGGATGGTAACTGATGTCCTGATTGGGAGGCATCCCGAAATATGGATAATGAGTGGTGATCGTCCAGATGTACGTGGAGATCGATGGGTTTGCGAGGTATATAGTGCCTCCGGTTTCGTTCAGACCCAGAACGAACTTGTAAATGGACTGTGTGTCTGACATTGGAATTCATTCTGTGTGATTGATGGCCATCAGTTACATGGCATGAATTGCCTGTGTGGCATGCTAAGATGCAGTGATCAAGGCTTCTGTTGAAAAGCAAAGTCTTGTGCTTGATGATCAAAGCACCGCCTGTATGGTGTAGCTTTGTGTATAACTTGAATTCGCGAGCCTCACACCCCGGTATGAAGCAGAAACGGGAGAAGGACCTCAGGGAGGACATGCGTTTCTTTCTAGCTAGAAGTGGCGTCAGTGGTTTTACACGCCCTGACGAGATTGACTTATGTGGTTGTTGCTGTTGCGAGGCGCCTTAGATATATCGGTGACTATGTGGAGCTGATGGAGTCATTTGTTGGCTCATTTACACCCCAAAGGGTGGGGAAAAGCAGTGTTCAGGAATTTTAATCCACATCGGTGGACCGGCCCTGTCGCTCCAAAGGCTTGACTTAGTACTTGCCTGAGGTTCGGGCTAGACAGTCTCGAATTCGTTAAGGACTATCTTTTGCCTTGGTTCATGACGGAAATCCGATTTCCAGATACGACACCGTGCGGTTTTGATTGTGTATATATATATGGCAACATGATATATGGTACCCATGCCGTCTATGATTGATAGTTATGATTGAAATTGTTTTTGAAACCTATAAACACTAGTAATAATATCAAATGCTTTTGTTTTATTCATGTCAAGCATATTTTGGCCATTAAGGTAAAACTCTATCCTCCGGTTTGCGTTGCATTGTATGATGGGAACTGAGTCTTATAATGGCTTCATTTTAATAAAAAGCATTGCGATGTTTAGAAGAATTATTTGTTTTTAAAACACTGGCGATCCAATGGAGTAAACCCGTTCCACGAAAGTGGCGTGGTCCTGTGATTAGTCATATTTTAAACGTGTTGAGTAGATTTCTCATACCAGTCCCATGACTGACTCGTAGTTTGTTTCACTTTCAAACTCGGATGCCCCTTTTTCTACACGGGAAGCCTTGTATTCAGGTTTTAGCTGGCTCTTTCTGGATAGCTGGAGCTGAAGATGGATTCTATTATTTATCTCTTTTTATATTGTTCAGCTCCTATTGTACATATTATGTTTGTTTTCCGCTGTAGACATTTATGTATAGCTGAACTGTATTTGTACTAAGTATGATACTGTATACTGTGCAACTCTGATGATTATGTTTATCCAGTATATCCTATTGTGCATTATCTGGTGTATTTATTTATTTCTGTTCTGCTATTATCTGTTTATGTGTTATATTCCAAAGATTACCCTTGCCACCGTCAGTACGGGGTTCGGGGTTGTCTCATTTGGTATCAGAGCTTTGGTTAAGCTTAGTTCTGGAATATAACATATTAACGAACTCGTCAGAAATAGAACCAGTAGTGTTCTAGGACGAGTAACTCATAACAGATAGGATCAGTAATATCCTAGTATGAGTAGCAGAATGAAATAACACCTCGATAGATACATTTACATTCAAGTATATGTCTCTATGCTTTAAGATATCTTTTCTGTGACCTGACACTTGATCTGCTATTTGCAGAAGTACTAGAAAATGAGTGCCAGAAACAGAAGAAGTAATACTGACCCGGATATAGAAGCTCTATTTATGAAATATAGAAATCTGGGTGGAAAACCGTTCTCGGGCGAAGAATCTATTATGAAAACCCAAGCCTGGATTCGTTCGGCTGAGAAAATATTTGAAGGATTAAAGCTGAGAGATGACCTGAAAAGATTATTGGCATCCTGGGCACTCAAAGACGAAGCTTTGTTCTGGTGGGATTCAGTTATTAAGGATAATCCAGAAGGTGATATCACCTAGGATAGATTCAAAGTGATTTTCCTGGAAAGATTTACTCCTCCTGAAGCAATTGAGCGACTATGTGATGAATTTTCTTATCTGATACAAGGAGATATGACCATTCCAGAATATCATAAGAAATTCAATGAACTTTCTCATTTTTCCCCTCATCTGATTCAAGATCCAAAGAGGAAGAATCTAAATTTTATTCATGGCCTGCAAAGAAAATATCAGAACAGTGTAATGAGGAATGTGAAGCTTCCATTTTCTAAAATGATATACATGGCTTACCAGTACGAAGATCTAGACAAGAAAGGTATGTTACACTACGAAGAGGAGGTCGGTTCTGGTAATAAAGTTGAGTCTGAAACCGATCGTCCTGAGGCCAGTACGATGTCTGAGGTCAGTAAGAAGCCTAAAGACAATCGGAAAAGGGCCAGATCTAAGAAAGAACCAGTAACAACTGCCATATGCACGAATTGCAATCAGAAGGGCCATTTGTCCAGAAAATGTAAATCTTTAAACAAACGAAGCAAAAGTGGATCCAAACCCACTAAGAAGCAAAAGAACCCACATGGGGAAAGGAGATGCCATAAGTGCCACCAAGCAGGTCATGTTGCACGGGAGTGCCAACTCTCAAAGAAATCTGAAATAGTACATATAAATAAAGTAGCAGAAACTTCTGAGCCCTCAGCTAGTCAAGGAAGGCTGGATGTTTTAGAAGGCACGCTTATTGTCAAAAACATTCCAGTTAAAGTGTTGTTTGATACAGGCGCGTCACGAAGCTTTATTGCAAAGAATGCAGTTAAGAAGTTGGATTTGAATTTGAAGAAGCTCAAAGAACCAATGACTGTTCATAATCCGGTTGGGGTTCCCTCGATCTCAGTTGGGTTTTTGCAGTACCTGTCTCTTTTTCCTGCTATAAATTCCCTACTATCTCTATCGTCATGAATTTTACTGAATTCGATCTTATTTTGGGATTGGATTGGTTAACCAAAAATGAGGCAGAGGTTAGATGCGCCGAGAGAGTTGTTAAGGAAAAGGCCCAATCAGGGAATTATATAACCATACCATGTGAAGGCCCGAATTCAAATAGGAAATACTTTTGCTCAGCCCTAGATGTTTCTCCTACTCAAATAGAAAATATCCCTGTAGTTACAAAGGATATTCCCGACCTCATCAAAGATATTCCTGTCGTGAAAAACTATGCCGATGTGTTCGAAGAAGTTGTTCGCTTACCTCCGCAGAGAGAAATAGATTTCAAGATCGCTTTGATTCCGAATGCAAGACCGGTAGTTCACGCTATTCGAAGAATGTCCTTGAATGAGAAAGAGGAATTAGACAATCAAACAAGACAACTTGTATGGAAGGGTCTAATCAGGCCTAGTTTCTCTGATTGGGGAGCAGCAGTGGTGTTTGTCCCAAAGTCTGAGGGTACTCTACGGCTATGTGTGGATTATCGTAATCTGAACAAACAGACAATAAAGATTAAATATCCATTGTCGCGAATCGATGATTTATTGGATCGTCTGAATGGAGCACAGGTATTTTCAAGGATGGACCTAGCTACAGGCTTCCATCAGCTTTGTATTGCCGAAGAGTGTGTTCCTATGACAACATTCAGTGGTCCAGACTTATTCCATGAGTGGTTGGTAATGCCGTTCGGCTTACGTAACGCTCCAGCATACTTCGTCGATTTGATGAATAGAGTGTTCAGAGGGGTCTTGAATAAGTTTGTTCTGGTTTTTATTGACGATATACTAATCTTCTCTAAATCAAAGGCCGAACATGAAAAACATTTGGAGCAAGTTCTAGAAATTCTGAGAAAGAATGTATTAAAAGCTAAACTGTCCAAATGTATATTTTGGTAAGATGAAGTGAAGTTTCTTGGCCACGTCGTATCGAAAGAAGGAATTGCTGTGGATCCGAGTAAACTCATAGCTATTCAAAACTGGAAGCAGCCTAGTACTCCTACCAAAGTCCGAAGTTTTCTTGGATTGGCTAGTTATTACCGGAAGTTCGTTAAAATATTTTCGAAGATATCTGGTCACTTAACGAAGCTTACAAAGAAGCACTCAAAATTCAAGTGGACTCCAGAATGTGAGGAGGCTTTTGAAGAGCTAAAGTTAAGATTAACAACTGCTCCAGTGTTAACGATAATCGACGGTAATCAGGATTTAAAAGTCTAGATAGATGCCTCTAGAGAAGGTCTGGGTGCAGTATTAATGCAAAGGGGTCAAGTTATTGCTTATGCTAGCCGTCAGCTGAAGCCACATGAAAAGAACTACGTAACTCATGATCTTGAGTTGTTGGCTATAGTATTCTCTTTGAAAATCTGGAGGCACTATCTTCTGGGTGAGAAATTTGAACTGTTTACAGATCACCAGTCGTTAAAGTATCTGTTCACCCAGAAGGAATTGAATCTGAGGCAACAACGTTGGCTAGAGTTCCTTGCAGCATACGATTTTGAGATTCTATACACTCCAGGGAAAGCCAATGTCGTGGCCGATGCGTTAAGCCGAAAGAATGAAATGATCACCAGTTTTATTATCACGACTTCATTGGTAGATAAAATATCTGCTCTTCAGAAGAATGATCACTTCATTCAGAAGATCAGAGAGATAATTCAGAAAGGCGAACCCTCGAGTTTTCAGGTTGATAATGAGGGGATTCTAAGGCTAAAAGGTCGAATATGTGTTCCTAACATTGCTGAGCTCCGAAAGGAAGTAGTGGATGAATGCCACAAGTCAAAACTTAGTATCCATCTGGGAGTAAGCAAAATGTATAATGACATCAAACGCACTTTCTGGTGGAAGTCGATGAAGAGGGACATTTCTTTATATGTTAGCCGATGCCCTACTTGCCAGCTAGTCAAAAGCAACCAACGGAAACTGGCTGGATTGTTGCAACCGCTGGACGTTCCTCGTTGGAAGTGGGAACATATTTCCATGGACTACATAGATGGTTTGCCCAGAACCAGAAAAGGAAATGATAGTATTTGGGTGATCGTAGATCGCTTCACGAAGACCGCCCATTTCATACCTGTCAGATCGAACAGAACTGCTCAGAGTCTGGCGCAGATCTATTTCAAGGAAATTGTTAGACTACATGGGGTGCCGCTCAGTATAGTTAGTGATAGAGATCCAATATTTACTAGCAAATTCTGGGAGGCATTTCAAGTAGAGCTGGGAACAAAGCTGAACTTGAGCACCGCCATCATCCTCAGACAGATGGTCAAACTGAGAGGGTGAATCGTATTTTAGAAGATCTATTGCGGGCGTGTGTTCTAGATTTCGGTGGATCATGGGAAGACCATCTGCATTTGGCTGAATTCTCATATAACAACAGCTACCAAGCAAGCCTGACGATGTCGCCATTCGATGCATTATATGGTAGACCGTGCCGATCTCCTGCTTGTTGGGTCGAACCCAGTAATAGACTTGTATTGGGACCAGATATGATCCGAGAAGCTGCCGACAAAGTCGATTTCGTTCAGAAACGATTACTAGCCGCTCAAAGCCGACAGAAAAGCTATGCCGATAAGAGAAGAAGATATATATCGTATGCTGTTGGTGACTATGTATATTTGAAAGTATCGCCGATGAGAGGAGTTATCCGGTTCGGTAAAACAGGGAAATTGGCGCCCAAATTCACTGGTCCGTTTCCTATTCGTGAACGGATCGGAACTCTCGCTTACAAGGTTTGATTGCCTGATTGGTTGCCTGGAGTGCATGATGTATTTCACGTATCTCAACTTCGAAAGCACGTCCATGATCCAGACTTGGTTGTGGAAGAGGCCGCACAGCAAGATATTGAAATTACTCCAGAATTAGCTGTGAGAAGAGAGCCACTAAAGATCATCGGCAAAGAAACCAAAGAGCTGAGGAACAAGAAGGTTCACTTAGTCAAAGTGCAATGGAGTAGGGATCCGCGAGATTGTACTTGGGAAACTGAGGAGAGCATTCAGAAAGCCTATCCTAAGTGTCGAGTAGATATCTCTGATTGACTCCGGTGCAAGGTACATTTACCATACTTTGCATTACCAATTAGTTCTCTACTCTGTTGTTATTTTCTTTCCATGGATGTGCACTTTTAATTCTATAGTCTGATTAATTTAAAAAGAGTGTATGAATTAATTTTTATGATTTTGAAAAGTTAAAAACAATTTGATTGTTGTTTGTGTTGTGTGATAGTAGATTTGATTAATTAAATTATTAAAACGATAGTTAATTTAATCAATAATAGAATGGATGGTAGAATTTATTCGATTAGCTCACACATTGAACTGATTTAAAAATAGATAGAAATATATACATATGCATTATATATGTTTGAACAGGTAAATGGATTAGCTGTTGAGTAAAGATTTTATTTGCGTGCCCAACAAATAGGTAAACCTTAATGAGTTGGATGCGCAATTTTATTATTATATCAACTCCTATGAATGCCATTGGATGCGGAGTGCTGGTTATTCTGTGTGTAATAATAAACGTCGCCATAGGATAGTAACAATTAATTTTGAACTACACTACATGGCATACTTCTCGAAGATAGGCATACTTCATCATATACCACATAAGCATTTGGAGCTTTTGTGACGAGGTGGAAGAATTACCATACGAGCGAGAGGCTTGTATGGCGATGACTATATTTTACAGGTTGAACTGATGACTGATATGACCATATGAAATTATAACGATAAATTGCCAGATTAATAAAAACCCCACACGGGTATGGAGTTGACAATAATCACGTCTCTCTAGTTATTAGATACGGCACATGGATTATTTATTTCCCACACGGGACGAGGTGACGAGGATTTATCCTCTGGAGCAATTAAAAATACACACTACCTCAGGCTTTGACAGGGTGACGAGAATTTATTCTCTGGAGTTATTATCTATACACGCTCCCCTGTAAACACCAGAATATATCACTATAAATATGTGTATGCTTTATAGGATTTATTGGGTACCTAATACGACCCAATAAATTTCCAAACCCCTCCCCGTACAAAGGAGGTTATGGCGAAATTTTTCGAAAATTCCGGGTGTTAGCCAAATTTTTGAAGAATTTGAAAATTCTCAGAAACTGAAAAGTTTGAGAATGGAAGCCAGATTGAACGTAGAGGAGATTAATCAAACCACTTTCGACTTTGTTCCTTTTCGGAGACGAAAAGTTTTAAGTAGGGGAGATTGTAACGACCCGGAAAATCTGAACCAATTTAAAAATTTTAAATTGGCTAAAATAGTGGATTTTAAATATTTAAAATAAATATTTTAAATAATAACGATGAAAAGTAAGTTCGAATCGACATTTGAAAATAAATATAATTAATTCTAATTATAAACTAGGCCTGAAATGGCGCGGTAGTCTCAAAATTTGAATTCAAACTTTGACTGACCGTATCGGGTGCAAAACAAAATGGATTTGAGTGAAACCAAAAATATTTAGATCTGTTAGTGAATACCTTTCTAACGAATCTTAAAAATCGAAGTTTCATAGCGGAAAGCAAAAGTTATGGCCAAATGAATTTTCTGAAAGGTCGCTATGGAGTTTATATAGCCCGTGAAAATGGCCATTTTGCAAACGACCTCGGAATTCGACGAAACCACTTTTGTTGGATCCGAGATGTCAAACTATTGCTAGATTTCAAATTTCATAATTTTTGAAGCTTGTATGTGAGCGTGGCAAAGGAAAATGTGTTTGGTCGATTTCTAATAAATTGGATCGACCAGAAAGGGACCATTTTACAAACGGTCTCAGAATTCGACGAAACTAGTTTTGTTGGGACCGTATCGTCAAAACATAGCTAGATTTATTTTTTTGGAATTTTTCGAATCAGTTTGTGGCCCTGGCAAATTGAAATGTACGTTCAAATCAAATATTGAATGTTTTATATTTTAATTTGAAGGAGAACTGACTGAAACAGTCGAATGGGCCTACGAAACATATCCCATGGTGTTCAGAATAAGGGTAAAACGCTAGGGACGACAGTCGTTGGGTATGAATTGGAGTTCATATGTGATGAGGGGTATTTTCGGATTTAATGAAATTAAAAATAAATATAAAATAGAGGGGGTCAATCCAATTTCATCTCCCCCATCCTCCAGAACCCGACAACCCTGAAAATGAACGGCGACGGCAACATATTCTTTCTCCTCTCATTTCCGTTCGATCCTCTCAATAAAAATCGAAGCTTCTTTATATAATTTGGAAGAGACTCTCCTCCTCTTTAAATCCGTGCCACTCCCGCCTGTATCGCTCGTTGGTTCTCGAGATTCGTCGCTCTGAAGTGCCGTCGTTCATCGCCTGTTTTCTCCCTGATACCCAGCTCGAGTCCGACGCCTCTACCACCAGTCAACGCGCCTTTCGAGGCTCTTCGACGTGGAGCCGACCGATTTTGGCCTCGAGCAACGGATTGGAAGAAAATTCAAACCCTAGGTTTGAATAAAAACTGAAGGTATACGGGTAATTGTTTTTAAAACTGTTTTCAACAGTTTAAAACCGTCGCAAACCATGTTTTTAGTAAAAAAAATCATATCTTTATCATACGTTGACGAAGTTCGATGAAATAGGAAACATCAGGACCGTGAGGACGTCTTCTACATTCTAGAAGAGACCGCATATTTTTCTGAGCCTTCTGCTATTTTTGGTGGAGTGGAACCCAATGTGAGATTTCTAAATTATAAACGATATGGAAAACGACGATGTATTAATTATATAGTCGATGTATGGGTTATATAAGCGTTGTACACCTCTTGTATAAGCGTTGTATAAGTTGTACGTTCGATATATAAGTTATATATGCGTTGTAAAAATTATATATGTGTTGAAATAGAAGTGAAATGCTTATATATATATATATATATATATATATTTATATATATACGCCCCTCGTCCACAAACCATGGACGATATTTATTGGTTGTGATTGGTGTGAAAATTGGTTGATTACGAATGGTTGATTAGAATTGTTTGTGGTTGAAATTGATTGATTGTGGTTGAAAAATACCCGTTTGTAGTTGAGAAATATTTGGTTGAAACCACATAGGATTAGTTTGTGGAAATGAAAAAAATATACATGCCGCCTACGTGCGAACTAGATGCATGATTCCCCATTGTCAAAAGCTGCGAGACTTTAAGGTAGAGAGAGGAGCCGTACTAGGGACGGCCCCGGTTTTAACTACCCTGCCGTTATGCTGCCGAAATTTTGAATAATATTCATGTATTAGAATTATTTTCATTTGTTGAAACTATATTTATTCGTTGAACAGAAATTCATGTGTTGAATGGTATTTGTGTTTTAAATATAAAAATCACCTTGTTATCTATATATATAAACTATAGAAAACCTTCATGTGTTGAATTGAAATTCATTCGTTGAATAGAAATTCATGTGTTGAATGGTATTCGTGTTTCAAATATAAAAATCACCTTTTTATCTATATATATAAACTATAGAAAACCTTCATGTGTTGAATTGAAATTCATTCGTTGAATAGAAATTCATATGTTGAATGGTATTCGTGTTTTAAATATAAAAATCACCTTTTTATCTATATATATAAACTATAGAAAACCTTCATGTGTTGAATTGAAATTCATTCGTTGAATAGAAATTCATGTGTTGAATGGTATTCGTGTTTTAAATATAAAAATCACCTTTTTATCTATATATATAAACTATAGAAAACCTTCATGTGTTGAATTGAAATTCATTCGTTGAATAGAAATTCATGTGTTGAATGGTATTCGTGTTTTAAATATAAAAATCACCTTTTTATCTATATATATAAACTATAGAAAACCTTCATGTGTTGAATAGAAATTCATTCGTTGAATGGAAATTCATGTGTTGAATGGTATTCGTGTTTGGAAATAAATTGTTTTATAATAAAAATCATATTTTTATCATTTATATAAACTATATAAAATAGTCGTGTTTGGAAATAAATTGTTTTATAATAAAAATCATATCTTTATCATCTATATGAACTATATAAAATAGTCGTGTTTTGAAATAAATTGTTTAACAATAAAAATCATATTTTTATTATATACATGAATGGTTAAAAATAGTGAAGTGTTGAAATAGAAGACAGTTGGATAAAAATATCATTTTTATCAAATGTATGAAAAGCATATAGTTTTGAAATCGAAGAATCAATTATATATATATATATATATAAATATAATTAAAATATATCGAATAACGAAGCTGTAGTTCGTGTTTTGAAACCGTGATTTCAAACGATTAGTGCGGGAGATCCGAACATCGGATTTTCCCGAAACCGAAACAGTTGGGTTCGCTTTTGATATATCTTTCCAACGACACCAACTTTGTAAACATCCAACGGTTGGATTGTCTGGAATGTTTAATTCAAATATGAAGAAAAACAACGCCAGAATCGATTTTATATATATATATATATATATATATATATAATTATATTTAATTGAATAACGACGCTGCAGTTCGTATTTTGAAATCGAAACTTCAAACGATTATACCGGGAGATCCGACCGTCGGATTTTCCCGAACCTGGAACCGTTGGATTTGTTTTGAAAAGATCTTTCTAAATATATAAATTTTGTGAAGATCCAACGGTTAGATTTTCAGATATGTGTAAATCAAATCTGAAGAAAAACAGCACCACGGCCGCGTTATGGCCCGAAGCGTCGTTTGAATAAATTGGCTATTTTAAAATAAATAAAAATAGTGATAAATTGTTATAAAATATTATAAACGATATGGATGCGAAATTCAGAAACTAACTGAAGGTTGGTTAAGTCAAAAGGTTTCCTGGGTTTTGATCTGATGTTGGTTTCGGCCTTCGTGGTTAATATTTGGGAAATTGTTCTCTTACTGATTTACGGTTAGCGACTAATGAATTGAAATGATGCGTATGTCTGTTTGTGTTGCACTTGTTTATTATATACGTGAGTTGCTCAGAAAGACCGGGTTTACCCCATTCTGAATAACTGAATCGACGATAAGAAATCGAAGATGAAGACGGTGGGCGAAGACCGGAGTTCTTCACCTCGTTTGGATGGTAACTGATGTCCTGATTGGGAGGCATCCTGAAATATGGATAATGAGTGGTGATCGTCCAGACGTACGTGGAGATCGATGAGTTTGCGAGGTATATAGTGCCTCCGGTTTCGTTCAGACCCAGAACAGACTTGTAAATGGACTGTGTGTCTGACATTGGAATTCATTCTGTGTGATTGATAGCCATCAGTTACATGGCGTGAATTGCCTGTGTGGCATGCTAAGATGCAGTGATCTGGGCTTCTGTTGAAAAGCAAAGTCTTGTGATTAATGATCAAAGCACCGCCTGTGTGGCATAGCTTTGTGTATAACGTGAATTCGCGAGCCTCACACCCCGGTATGAAGCAGAAACTGGAGAAGGACCTCAGGGAGGACATGCATTTCTTTCTAGCTAGAAGTGGCGTCAGTGGTTTTACATGCCCTGACGAGATTGACTTATGTGGTTGTTGCTGTTGCGAGGTGCCTCAGATATATCAGTGACTATGTGGAGCCGATGGAGTCATTTGTTGGCTCATTTACACCCCAAAGGGTGGGGAAACGCAGTGTTCAGAAATTTTAATCCACATCGGTGGACCGGCCCTATCGCTCCAAAGGCTTGACTGAGTACTTGTCTGAGGCTCGGGCTAGACAGTCTCGAATACGGTAAGGACCATCTTTTGCCTTGGTTCATGACGGAAATCCGATTTCTAAATACGACACCGTGCGGTTTTGATTGTATATATATGGCGACATGATATATGGTACCCATGCCGTCTATGATTGATAGTTATGATTGAAATTGTTTTTGAAACCTATAAACACTAGTAATAATATCAAATGCTTTTGTTTTATTCGTATCAAGCATATTTTGGCCATTATAAGGTAAAACTCTATCCTCCGGTTTGCGTTGCATTGTGTGATGGGAACTGAGTCTTATAATGGCTTCATTTTTATAAAAAGCATTGCGATGTTTAAAAGAATTATTTGTTTTTAAAACACTGGCGATCCGATGGAGTAAACCCGTTCCACGAAAGTGGCGTGGTCGTGTGATTAGCCATATTTTAAATGTGTTGAGTAGATTTCTCATACCAGTCCCATGACTGACTCGTAGTTGTTTCACTTTCAAACTCGGGTGCCCCATTTTCTACACGGGCAGCCTTGTATTCAGGTTTTAGCTGGCTCTTTCTGGATAGCTGGAGCTGAAGATGGATTATATTATTTATCTCTTTTTATGCTGTTCAGCTCCTATTGTACATAATATGTTTGTCTTCCGCTGTAGACATTTATGTATAGCTAAACTGTATTTGTACTAAGTATGATCTTGTATACTGTGTAACTCTGATGATTATGTTTATCCAGTATATCCTATTGTGCATTATCTGTGGTATTTATTTATTTCTGTTCTGCTATTATCTGTTTATGTGTTATATTCCAAAGATTACCCTTGCCACCGTCAGTACGGGGTTCGGGGTTGTCTCAGACATCTTCGCCATATGTACGTAGTTGATTTACTACATCCATCATCCTAGAGAAGTAATCTTGCATGCTCTCTGTCTCCTTCATCTTCTTTGGGAAACAATGGCTGAGTCGGGGACTATGTCGCTTTCTTGAAGACGATTCAGCGATCTGGTCGGCGGTGCAAAACCAGTTCGTACTTCTGCCGCCGCCTCTAGGATAAAACAGCCTCTGGAATTAATAACTGATTTGCTTTGCACTACAAATCAGTGCAGATTTGCACTTTCGAAATTAAAATCACTGCTCGAAAATTTTATGGATTATTATTTTAATGGCGGAGGTAAGTTATCAATTTCCGTCTACAATTGAAGATAATATATAGATGGAGATTAGGGCTGAACGAAAATACTGTGCAGTAATAAAATCTACTAAAATACCGGGTTAATAGTTTACCGCTTCAAAATAAAAGTCGGCTCAGAAATATTTTCGTATTTAAAAATATAGTTCAAAAAATGCAGTGTTTTTTGGCCCAAAAATATAAGTGTTTACACCACAAAGTCAAGCCCAAGCCCGAGCCCGCGCCCGAACCGGGCCGGGTCGGATCAAGTCGAGTCGGTCTGTCGCGCGTGTGTGGTGGTCATGACGCATGGCCTCCCTACTCACAACAAAGCTTGTATTGGGAGCTCAAGGCCCCAACATGATTTCTTAGAAACAAGTACAAATACTTGTCTCCTCCATATAATCCCATGATATGAGACTATTCAATAAAGGAGCCATTCATACACTTATCTCAATATTTTGATAATTCACCCAATATTTCCAACAATCCCCCACTTGAATTTTTAAAATATTATCGAGCAGTTTTCTAGAAACATAAGACTGTGCATAAACAAATGTGTCATCCGACTTGAACCTTTGCATAGTGAATAAGATTCAGTTTTTACTAGAGTGACACATAGTCTTGAACTCTATTCCTGACATCAAACCGCACACAACCTTTTCTGTAGTGCAATCAAATAAGCCCGTGCATTTATGACCATGCACGTCTATCCCAGTTTAGTGAATGCTCTAGAAGTTTTGCCCAAAACTCCATAGGAGACGACCACATTTCCACATTCACGTAGGTGAGTCTTTCAAGTGTACTCCTGAAGGTAGGTACTCCACTCCAAATAGAGTATAGATCTCATTAAGAGTTATTATCAACTCATCCTCTAATCACTTCAGGAATACGTGCTTCTTGGTTTATTAAATCGCATGTTCAACTCCTATCACTATACAACTTGTTTTTACCCATTGAACCTATTTCTTAGGATCTCCCGTCATTTAGGTCGGGTTACCATTGTGCGTGACTCAACAATCTAAGGGCAATAATCCCATTCTTTTAAAATTATTAAGGACTTTGTTTCTGGTCAGTCCTTTCGTCAAAGGATCTGCAAAATTATCATCACTTCATATATGATGTTCTCTAATAATACTGTGCATACGACTATCATTTCTTACCGTTGTAATATCGGTATAGTTCTTCTTTCAATAGTCGTCAATTTTTTTTCCATCACTATATATGTGATCTTCTTTTACAGTATTGTTCTTACAACGTCGTCTTTTACCGTTGTAATAACGGTTCTATACTTTTTGCAATAGCCACGGTACTATCGCAATCGATTACACCACTGGTGTCGGTTTTTCCCTTATGGGGATCTCAACTAGCAGATTTCTTTAGTTCTCTGCTTCTTCACTAGCTTTGGCTAGTGCTATTATCTCAGTCACTATAGTATACTGAGTCAAGATATTCTGTTTCTTAGATTTCCCAAAAAACAATTCTTCCAGCAATGCTAAATATATAGCCACTGGTCACAATAAAATCATCAGATAAGTATTTCAGTCTGTATCAGAATATCCTTCAAGTACAACTGAAAACTTTTCATAATGTAATCCAAGATTCATAGTTTATTTTAGGTATCTAATGATCCTCTCAATAGCATGTTAATGCTTTATACTAGATCTACTGGTAAACTTACACAATAATCCCATGACATAGGCAATGTCGGGTCTAGTACAATCAGTGGCATCCCGAAGGCTACCAATGATGCTTGCATAATCTGACTGTCTTACACCCTCACTAGTATTCTTAAATAACTTTACACTAGGATCATATGGTGTACATGCAAGTTTACAGTCAAGATAATTGTATTTCTTTAGAGTCTTCTTAGTTTAATGGGATTGATCCAAAGAAAATCCCCTTTTTGACCTAGTAATCTTAATATCAGAGATTACACTCGCTTCACCTAGATCTTTCATATTAAAATTGGCACTTAATAAAGATTTGACTGAATTTATGGCATGAATGTTTGACCCAAAGATGAGTAGGTCATCTACATAAAGGCATATAATAGTGCAAATGTCATTCTCAGATTTGTAATAAATGCATTTGTCACTTTCATTAACTTTAAAACCATGTGAAGTGATTAAGTTATCAAATTTTTCATGCCACTGTTTAGATGCTTGTTTTAAACCATATAATGATTTATCTAATTTGCATACTTTATGTTCTTGACCATGTACTACAAATACTTCAGGCTGGTCCATATAAATTTCTTCTTTTAATTCACCGTTCAAAAATGTGGTTTTTAAATCCATTTGGTGTATTAGTAAATTATGAAAAGAAGCAAGTGAGATTAATACCCAAATGAATGTAATTCTAGTTACTGGTGAAAAAGTGTCAAAGAAACCTATATTTTCTTTTTACTTAAAACCTTTAGCTACTAGTCGTGTTTTATATTTATCGATAGTGCCATCAGGTTTTAATTTTTAAGAACCCATTTACAGCCTATAGATTTACAACGGGGGTAAATCTACCAAATCCCAAGTCTTATTGGATTCCAGAGAATCCATCTCATCATTTATAGCCTCTTGCCAAAAAATTGGCATCTAAAGAAGGTAAGGCCTCTTGGAGGTTTAAGGGATCCTCCTCTATAGTAAAAACACAAAAATCCGGACCAAAGTCTTTTACGGTTCTCGTTCTTTTACTTCTTCTAGGTTCAACTTCAGAATTTTCATTAAATTCTGTTCTAATAGGCATACTAGAAGTGCTCCCACTATTCTTAGTTAAAAAAAATGTTTCATAACAATCGGCACCATTTGTTTCAATTATATTATCTGTATTTAGGTCATAAAATAAAACTGTATGCTTTGCTATTAATAGCATAGCCTATAAATGCACATTCATGTGCTCTATTAGCCAATTTTATTATCTTAGGGTTTGGAGCGCAAACATATGTTAAACAAACCTAAGTTCTAAAATATGACACATTGGATTTATAATTCTTTTAAAATTTCATAAGGTGAAATTTTATTCTTAGATTAAGGGATTCTAAACATTACATAGCATGCAATCAATAAAATACCCCCCCCCCCACCAATGTTTTGCTGCACCAAATTTAATAAAATAGCAATTGCTAATTCGGTAAAGGTCCTATTCTTTTCAGCTTTACCGTTCATTTCAAGTGAATATGGTGTAGTTCTCTCATGTACTATACCATGTAATTTATAAAAGATCAGAATAAACTAAATTTATATTTTGTTCCTCTATCACTATGAATTCACTTAATTTTCTTTTTCCTCAATTTCAGTTTTCGAATCTAAGCATGTCAAATGCAACACATATTTCAGAATCACTGTTTGTCCAATTGTAAGCTTTATTTTCACATAACCAATCTCTATAGTTTTAGTGGTGTGAGGATCTCCCAACAACACTTTCTGATCATCAGCAGCCGTGTATATTGTGAATATATCACGATCATAGCAGACATGGCGAGAAACACCAGTGTCTACCCACCAACCCTCTGTCCACCAACAAGGTGAATCAATCATAGCCGTAAGAGGCTCCTCAGTCAGGTTAGCCTGCAGTGCAAGACTTAGCCTGTTCCGACACTATCGTGCCATATGATATGTTTTTCCACAGTTGTAATATAGAAGCAACTGTTCAGAATCATTCTTTTTGGTTGGTTGCTGCTGTCCTTTATGGTTTCCTTATGGATTCCCATTCTATTCTCAACTGACTGGCTGTGGAGGCTTACTAATGCTTGAGATGTTAATATGTTTGATAATTTATATTTTTCTTATAGAAAAATATACATAAACTTATAGACTAACATAATTTATTCACATGTATGCAATAAAGGTGTTCTATATTCTATCTGTTCACTTGTATGCAACAAAGGTGTTCTATGTTCTGTCTTTTCACTTGTATACAACAAAAGTGTTCTATTTCTATCTGTTCGTACCACATCTAACATTTTGACTTGATATCATACCTCAGTATGGTAACAGCACTAACCAACTAGTACTGATTAGAAGTTAAGACAAGGGTAATATGGTACGCTGATGATATTAGATATCACATTCTTGTTACATGCACAATTAGAAAGTCATAATTTTCAAGTTATCAATGAACACCAAGGAATTCCTACTAATAGCAACTACCGTTTAAATTTCCATATATAAAAATGTTATTAAAGTGGTTTAGTTGTATCAATACTTGATCCAAGCATTGTCGGTTGTTGCAAATTACCAGAAAAGGTCAAACTAATTTTACGTAGAAAATGGAAATTTCAGCAAATAAATCTACAGATCCATTATACTAAAAAAGTACCGATTGTGATTCTCACAGCAGCGGTCATGATCTGAGATCCGCGAAATGGTCCACCTCCTCTCATTAGCGGTTCTTTCAGATTTTGGATCTGCATTCCCATTTGGGCCTGCGTACTTTTCCATCTGCTACAGCCCTCCAAAAATGATTTTAATGGAAGCGAGTGAGTTTAATTCGGCCTTGTTGCACCTTGATGAGAACGAAGCTTCAGAAGCCGAATGCTTGGAAGTATGAATTTGGTAGTTCAGAGTTTTCCGGTTGCAGCCATTGTTTCAATGATCGTCTTCAAATTGTTGGGAAACAATGGCTGAGTCGCGGACTAGGTCGTTTTTTTTAAGACGATTCGGCGATCTGGTCGGTGGTGCAAAAGCAGTTCGTACTTCCGCCACCGCCTCTAGGATAAAACAACCTCTGGAATTAATAACTGATTTGCTTTGCACTACAAATCAGTGCAGATTTGCACTTTCGAAATCAAAATCACTGCTCGAAAATTTTCTGGATTATTATTTTAATGGCGGAGGTAAGTTATCAATTTTCGTCTACAACTGAAGATAATATATAGATGGGGATTAGGGCTGAACGAAAATACTATGCAACAATAAAATCTACTAAAATAACGGGTCAATAGTTTACCGCTTCAAAATAAAAGTCGGCTCAGAAATATTTTCGTATTTAAAAACATAGTTCGAAAAATGCAGTGTTTTCTAGCCCAAAAATATAAGTGTTTACACCACAAAGCCAAGCCCAAACCGGGCCGGGCTGGGCCGGGTCGGGTCGAGTCGGTCGGTCGGTCGCGCGTGTGTGGTGGTCATGATGCATGGCCTCCCTCCTCACAACAAAGCATGTATTGGGAGCCCAAGGCCTCAACATGATTTCTTAGAAACAAGTATAAATACTTGTCTCTTCCATATAATCTCATGATATGGGACTATTCAATAAAGGAGCCATTCATACACTAATCTCAATATTTTAATAATTCACCCAATATTTCCAACATCTTCAGATTCTCAAATTCACGCCTTAAAGAATGGCGTTTGATTCTCATCACCTTGTTGTTGCCTTAAAATTCTTTCTCTAAAATCTCCCATGCTTCCTTTGCTTTGGTAGCTCCACAAATTCTGGGAAAGATTGATGCTGAAACTGCTTGTTGTATGAAGAGCGATGCCTTCGAATTTTGCATGCGGCTGTCATTCAATTTCTTTTTCTCAGGTTCAGTTAGGGCAGCCTCATTTTTGGGTTCAGTATAATCAGATTCAACAAAATTCCATAGGTTTTGGGACAGCAGCAAAGTCCTCATCTTGATCTTCCAAAACTCATAGTTTTCTCCGTCAAAGGTAGGAATCATAAGTTGAGAAAGACTAGTTCCTGTGCTCGCCATTTCTAATTGTTAATCCTGTTTTGTAGCGAACAGAATAACGCCCACTCGGGTCTTAAGCTCGCTCTGATACCAAAATATGTTGGTTGTTTTCTGAAATGCTAAAACAGTAGTGTATGAGCGGCTACTGCAGAGCTCTTTAAGCAAATATGAAAAGGGAAGAGAAGAAAAACAGAGTATTGCTTTTACTGCAGAAATTACTGAGCTCTTATTATTCAAGTCCTTTTATTTATACTTGTACATAAATAGCTTTTCATGATAATAGACTTTTAGACTTCTACAACAATAAATTCAGAACTTTCAAGAGATGTCTTTCTGACAAAATGCATTAACTTTATCACAATTAGCTGTACATATGCTTGGTACTTTGAAGGTTGGCTGTTTGATTCCTGCAACAAAAACATTTTCCATGATTTTTTTTAAAATCCCAATTCTGGGCTTTTTGTTGCTTGCTCCAATTCAGGGCTTGATTCCTTAAACAGCATCATTTATCCTATACTTCTCTGCAGCTGCAGGCCGGGGCGACCCATTTTCAGCCTATTCTTTGTAGCTTCTGCCTAGGGCAACCCATTTTTAATTGACCTTCAGAGCTAGCACTATGCAGAGGCAGGTAAAGGTTAGCGAGAATAAATATAAAGGTTGACCATATTTCTATAGACCTATTGGCTATTTCAATCTAACTTGGTTAGTGCCATGATGCGTATCCAATTTCTGAACATGTTTAATGGAACATGCATTAGAACTTACAGCCTTTATACTTGTGAATTTGGACTCTGCTATGCTTACTCTTATACTTTATTCTCTGGATAGTCTTCTATCGGTCAACAGTATAATATATGTGTGCATGGATTCTGCACTGCAGTCTTGTTATCTTCTATTTTCTTCTTCTTCAGACAGAAAGTCCAATTAAGCAGCGTGGAAGTCCAATTGATCAGCAACAGCAGTGGAAGTTCAATTGATTAGCAGTGACACACTGCTCCATTTTCCTTCCTGCACTTTTATCAATATTCGAAGTTCCATTTTTTTTCCTCTTAGGTATCAATTTTTTTGACTCACTTAATATTTTAGAATTTAGAGAAAGTTTCTTTTAACTCAATATTATGGTAATGTACCCGGCTGAGCCATCCAGTTTTATAGGTAAATTTCAGATTTGTTATGTATTCTTACGAAAGAAAGTTTATTTTAATTTAATAAGATGTTAGCACCTTTTAACTCAATATTGTGGTAATGCACCCTGCTGAACCACCCGGTGTATCTGTACGTTTCAGGTTTATTATGTACTACAACAAGAAAATAATAAACAGTTACTTGGTTCAAACTTCATTGGAGTAAGTCCTTAAAAGTTGGGAAAAACAAATAATTCACCATTCTTATTATGACCACAAACTTTTACTTAATTGCCTTTTTAATCTACTATTTTATGAGTAAATTCTGTTTTTTTTTTAATAGACGGTGGTTCTTCTTTGGGTGCACATAATGCTATTTTCCATATCCTTTTCAACCAAACAGGGAAGAGTCCTGGGTTTGACCAGAGAAAGGGGACCGCTGGTATATTGATTACGGTGGTATACTAGTCAGTAGTTAGCACTTATAGTTTATTTATTTCAAGAGAAATTTTCTTTGATTTGAACTCTCATGGTCCAATTTTCTAATGAAGTTTCCTTAGTATATGTTCTCCTTTCGAGCTTGACCTTTTGTCTGTAATATATACTATATGCATGTTTCTTCTTCCAGTTAATTTCCTTTCAGTTTAAGGGCCACCTATTTTTAGTTAGAACAACTTTATATGTTGGTTTGTGATTTCTGAATCTGGAAACGTTCTCAAGTCTTTTCTTCCACAGATATAATTACTGAAGGTGCATGCTACCTTACTTGCCCTCATTCTTTTGCATATCCCGTGCTAATTGTTGTCTGTGTTTGTTCTATATTTGTTGATGTGTTACATCTATAATATATATATATTTCTTATTTGTTTACGAAGTTTTTCTAATACATCTTGTTTGTTTGTTTGTTCTTACTTGTTTACTGTTAAAAAGTGTTGCTAATGGTCGATTGAAAGAAAATCGACTAGAAGGGATTATAAGCAACTGAAGTTATACTTTTGAGGATTAAAAAAGGTAGACACATGGCTTGCTATACATGTACACACACATTCTCCCTTCTCCGTTTTTATGTGCAATTGCTTTTGGATCGATGTGGATCTTTGTAGATATGTTAGTAAGATCATCTACGTAAAATTTATAATTATTTCAAAACTTTTAATTCCTTCAAGATTGAAAATGGATGTGAATCATAAAGATATTTAATTAATCTTTTGATTTGAAATGTAGTTTGAAAGGGACACAAATTTCGAGATCATACCGATGAACATGTCATAGTTTTAAAAAAAAATTAGTTCAATTCATTTTTTCTTTTTCCGTCTTGCATATAAAAGCGAAGAGGGATTTTAGAAGGTAAAACAAGAGGGGTATCAAATCCTTCCTTTCCCTGCATATATGTGTTTGTGTTTTTATTTCTCTCTGTATACATGTATATATGTATGTAATATGTCTGTGTGGACACCCCTTCTTATTTATCCTCTTGAAATTCTCAGTTTTGTTTTTGGTGCTCGAAATTTTCAGATTGAAACAACTTTTTTGAAGATACAAATATGCAGTATATTAGCTATCAAGATGGTTGTCATTATTATTTTTGAGATCTTATGATTTGAATCCAATTTTGAATCAAATATATCTCTTTACAATTCAATTTACATTCGGTTCAGACTTAATTAAAACCACAATTAAGGAAAATCATTCAATTCAAATTAATACATCCAACATATTTATTTGCTGCCACAATTCCAATTGCAATGTATTATAAACTAAATGAAAATGGAAAATGAGAGAGAGAAAAAACTGAGTTTAGGCTTAGACGTTAAAGATCAAACATAAAATCATCTTCAAAGTGTGTACAAACTGCAGACCTCAGAATAGGGAAATTTAAAATCCACGGTTTATTATTTATTCCCATGTTTACCTAAAGTTTGATTTATAATTTATGATTTGTATCCTGTTCCGTAAACCTTGACCGAAATCTTCTTCATAACAAATTGGGACTTTGAATTCATTCAACCCAACATTTCAAATTTATGGGGTAGAACAAACTGTTGCACCTGCAGTAGCATTTCTTGGACTTTCCAGCATCACCTGAAAATGCAAAGTTTGCTTTGTCTGTGATGATAAACTCTACTTATTTATCTTGACTTACACTCTCTCTATAATGTTCAAACAAATTTTCTATTTCACAGGTGCTAAAATGGAGAGTGAAGCTTTGAGCTTGTTGGCTTCGTTTGTGACTCCTATCATCATGAAGCTGGGAAGCATGACTTTTGCTTACTTTGGAGGTGACATCACACAAAAAGAGATTGACCAGTTGAACTGCATCCATATTCCAACCATACTGACTGTCATACAAGCAGCAGAGAGTATGATTTCAACTACCAATTTAACTCCCTTGTAGCCATGGTTAATGCGACTCAACACTGCTGCGTATGAAGCTGAAGATTTACTTGACATGTATGAATACAAAGTGATCAGTCCCTTGCCCACTTCACATAATAAACTTATAGGCAAATCACAACAATTTTTCTCGCCCATACTGCTTATGACAGCAATGAAGAAGAGCTTTGAGAAAATACAATAGTCCGCTGATGAGGTAAAGCAATTGATTGACCTTCTACAACTTGTAAAGGCAAGCACACAACCAGAATCAATCATGAGGCAGCAAGGCACTACTGTTTCTGGCTTGTCTTCCACTATCTATGGCAGGGATGATGAACGTGATGATCTAATAAGTTTACTTGTCAATAAAACAAATAATTTCACTAGTAGTAGAATGAAATGTGTTCCTATTTATGCTATATATGGTATTGGAGGATCTGGTAAAACTACTCTAGCTCAATATATTTATAATGATAAGAAAGTAGAGGCATATTTTGATGAAAGAATATGGATTGAAGTGACACATAATTTCAGTATTGAAAAAATTACAAGGGAAATTCTACACAGTATCAAAAAGAGTGCACCATCTCCTGGTCAGACCCTTAATATGCTACGTACAGGAGTATCTGAAGGAAATATTAAAATTCAGGAAGTTTATGCTTGTTTTAGACAATGTTTGGTGTGAAAATAAGGAACATTGGGATCAATTGCTCATTCCATTAAATGCAATTGCGAAAACAGGAAGTTAGATTATCATTACAACCAGATCGGAAGAAGTAGGAAAGTCTTTGGGAGTCGATTGTAATGTTCCCTTAAAAGAATTGCAATATGATGATTGTTGGTCTATACTGATGGATTGCACAACTGAAAATTCAGAAACAATTACACAAAATTCTGAATTTGCAAATATTGGTAAACAAATTATCAAAAAGCTAAGGAGAACTCCTCTGGCTACAAGGATCGTTGGAAGCATGCTAAGAAAGAAGATGCATATTGGAGCATGGAAACGGATTCTTAAACAAGACATGCTAAAGGAAACTAAAGATGTTCTTTTATTCAGTTTTCGTCATCTACCGAAACATCTTCAACGTTGTTTTGCATTTTGTAGTTTGTACCCTAAAGGATATGAATTTGGTGATTCTGGTGTTTTGGTTAGGCTATGGATCTCCGAGGGATTTGTTGAACCCTCATTTAGAAATGAGCTGACACTTGAGGAGGAAGGGCAAAGATACTTTGAGGACTTGGTAAACAGTTCATTTTTTCAAAAGCATCCTTATGAGACATACAAGATACATGATCTACTTCATGATTTAGAAGAAGATGTTTCCAAGGATTACTATTATAGAATTGACGAAGATGTGAATTTAAGTAATCTATCAACAATCCTGCACCTCTCCATTAGCGCTAATCGCATGCCTGACTTATCAAAGATGGTAAATCTACGCACCTTGATCATATTTCCTGCTCAGTATTTGTATAATGTGGATATGAGCATGAAAACAAATCAAATATTTGAAAAACTAACAAAACTCCGGGTTCTACACTATGAATGGCCACTCAAGATTGGAAAGCTGAGTAGCTCTATAGGTAAATTAAAGCATCTCCGATATTTGGAAGTAAGCGGAGTAGAGAAACTACCAAATTCATTTGGAAAGCTTTATCATCTCCAGTATTTCAATTCAGTACAACAAAGGTTGGATGAAGTACCCAAAAGCTTTGGCAATTTGATGAACTTACGACTGCTTCCAAGTTCCTGTTCAGAAGACAAATTATTAAAAATGCCATATATTGCAAATTTATCATCACTACAGAGCCTGAAAGCATTGAATACTGTGGAACATGGGATAACATAGCTGAAAAATCTAAATCAGCTGCGTGGATCATTGTCGATCAAAAACCTTCAAAATGTAAAAAGTAGATTAGAAGCCGCTGGAGCAATGTTGGGTAATAAAATATATTGAGTAAAGTGGTGTTGGAATGGGGTAATGAACCCAGCACTAAAGTTGGTGCATGTGAGTGTCAGGAGGTTTTAGAAGGCCTTGAGCCCCATCCTAATATCTTGGAATTTGTGATCAAGTGTTATCGAGGATTTAAAGTGCCAAATTGGATGTTAAACAAGCAAGAATGGCTCCCAAATATACATCACATGAAATTGTTATCTTGTTGCCGTCTAATCGAGGTTCCTCATCTTCCACACCATTTGCAAAAACTTCACATAGTAGATTGCCCAGTGCTGATGCGACTGTCTCCTTTTCCTTGTTATATCACAGAGCTTACGATAATTGACTGCCCTAAAATTGAAGACCAGTTGTTCCCCTTGCTGCCACATCTCACTTCTATTTCCATTTTGCATATGTCTGGATTTTGCGACTTGCAAATCCTACCTGATTTGAGCCCACGCATGAAAAGTTTGACTATTAATGATTTTCCAGGGCTGACAAGCAAGGAAAATTTGCATTCCCTCACATATTTAGATAATTTAAGAGTTGAAAAATGTCCAAAAATCACACTAGGGCTGGAAGGAAATGTCACCGACCGCCTGTTATGTCTGACACGTCTTGAGGTAGATGAACCAAAGTTGCTATTTGTGTTGTTTCAGGAACACAGACTAAAATCTCTTTTAGAACTGAGAATCTCCAACTGTTTGCAGCATTACTTCACTGTTGAGCAGAATTACATGTTCGAGCAACTTACATCGCTCAAGGAATTATACTTTGAAGACTTCGATAATCTTATGCTTTTCCCAGTTAATATTGACAAACTAGTTAACTTGGAGAGGCTGTGTATATGGAGATGTCCTAAGATTGAGTCCCTGCCTAACCTGCCTGCTTCTCTCGAATATCTTTATATAAAATCATGTCCGACTTTTGCAGCAAAATACAAAAAGGACTACCAACTTTGCCGTAAGATTAACCACAGATGGATAATGTAGCTCTCTGGTGAGTTATTTATCTTGTCTTTATTTTTTGTAACTAAGCTAAATTCTAAGATGGGTAAGCTATAATATGTTAGTTCACTCATCAAGTTTAACTTACATGACTTGTAATATTCATTCGTAGGAGCATGATAACTAAATGGTTCAAGCACTGAAATTTGATAGTACCCCAGTGAAATATTTTATATACTAAGCACAACCAACTAATTTTTCGGCCTATTCAACTGTTACAGTAAATTGTATGGTACGACTATTTTCTACTATTATGGACTTTGTATTACCAGTTAGCTTCGCATTTTAGTTCTATTTTTGTCATCCTTTACCATGTAAGAATGACTAATCAGAAGTAAATAAATCATACACACGTGCGCGTATACATACATAAAAAAATACATACATAACGTGTGTGTGTGTGTCTGAGTGTCATATGTGCTTGCCTTAAGTCATAAAGATTTAATCCACATATAAAAAGTAGGAGTTTTTTTATGTGCGTGTATTCACAGTACACAGAGCAAGAATACAAATATACACAAACATTGTGCGCGGACATGCATTAAAAATTGCGATCTTCAACTAGAATCCATAAAAATAAAAATTAGTGGACATTTGTTGGCTACAAATACAATTTTCGCTGGATGAGCCAAGCCTTACATGTTAGAGTTAGCACATGTTTAAGAAAAGTCTAACACATGTATGCTATTTGTGTGGTAGAAGTGGTGTTGTGTTTATTTTAGTGGCTTAAATTTAGGAGTAGTTTGTTATTTTATTATCTATTTATATCGTTGTATTTCCTGTATCTTTCGAACAATTAATAACAATGTAGTTCCTTTTTGTGTTAACGTCATAACTCTCTCTTCTCTCCGTGTTAAAAAACTAACATGGTATCAGAGCGAGGTTAGAGATAGGGGAGAGAGAATATAGAGGGTTGGAATTTGTTTTATTTTATTTCAAAAAACGAATCGAATAAGTTCCCAAAAAAAAATCCTTTAGCTTTCCGATTTTTCGTATTCGAGGTTCGTGAAGGCTTGTGTACCTGCGATTGTCAGGCTAGCGTTTTAACTGGAAATCTCGCTGGTTTCTCTAAATCGAGATCTGGGGTTCAACGAGTGATTCTGATCTGAGGATTTTCAAATCGCAATTGTATTTGAAGTGGTTGTGTTCGCAGTTTCATGTGGAGTGCTGGGTTAGAGGTCGAAGTAGATGGCTGTGCTTGTGGAAGAATATTGTTGAACTGTGCAATGGTTTCAGAGGGTTGGCGTGTGACTGGTGATGAAGATGGGTGTTCCATGGCTATTTTGTTGTGATTTGTGGTGGTGTGCGTGCTGGAGTAAGTGGATTTAGGGATTGTGGGACTCGGTTCGTAGCGGAGGACAGAGTGATTGAGGAGGATGAAGCAGCCAATGTTGCGAACCACTAGCAGCTTTAACAGTTTGGAGGTGGTGCAATCGATGAAGGGTAGATGAAGGTGTTGAGAGATAGAGTCATGCTATTGCTGGTGAATGATTTGAAGTGTGGTTAGAAGAGAGAGGAGGGAGGAAACATTCTGTTCTGTTTATGCAGGTTATGTATTTTCGGGAAGTATGGTGTACAAGTGGATGTGATTGTTCTTGGTGAAGCTAATGGTTGTTGTGATGTGGGTTGGTAGGTTATTTTGGTGTTCTGTTTTGTTGGAGAGGAGGAAGTTATTTGTTGAACAACTTGGTTGTAGGAGGAGTATGGATGTTTTGTATGGCGTTGGCAGTTTGTGTCATGATGGTTTCAAACCAGATTGTCAGGATTTGGTGACTACGGTTTAAAGATTGTTGTTGCATGGATGGTGATTGATTGGGTTGAAGAAGTCAGGTGACTAGGTATGTTGTGTATATAAGCGAGGAGATGAAGTGATTATGCAGAAATGAAAAGGTGAGAAATAGAGTTTTGGTATAGATGTGTTTGGTCAGTGATGATGAGTTGTTAGAAGTGTTTATTTGTGGCATTTTGTAATGGAGCTGGAAGAGACAGTGAAGAAGTGGAGTTATGTAAGGAAGTATGAGCAATGCTGACGTCAGCATGGAGAAGACGTTCTGCAAAACGTTGGTTGCAGATGACGATAGAGAAGAAGACGATGTCGTTAGGTAGGTTGGACAATTTGAAGAGTGCTTAGGAACTGTTTGGTGATATGTCTGTAAGAAGACAAACATGCCTACAAGTGAAGTAGGCAAAACTGCGAGTGAAGCAGTATTGATTTTATGTCATCCAACAAGTAAGAAAGAAGAGCAGCGGTTCTCACTTGTTAGGGGATGACATATACAAGGGAAGACCCGAATGGAGTGGTCAGTGGATCCCTAAGAGAAAACCAAGGGTAACAGTTGAGCATGTCCAACCATGAAGAGAAGAAACTTGTGGTGGAAGTCGTCTATGCAAGACGGTGAAGAAATTGGGAATCGCAGTTGTAAACTGAATATTAGCACATTCAGTTTAAGGGAGGGTGTTAGAGTTAGCACATGTTTAAAAAGAAGTCTAACACATGTGTGTTATTTGTATGGTAGAAGTGGTGTTGTATTTATTTTAGTGGCTTAAATTTAGGAGTAGTTTGTTATTTTATTATCTATTTATATCGTTGTATTTCCTGTATCTTTCGAACAATTAATAACAATGTAGTTCCTTTTTGTGTTAACGTCGTAACTCTCTATATTCTCTCTGTGTTAAAAAACTAACATTACAAACTATCTAGATATCATTATCCATCAGTGTATTAGAACAGCATTGGTATGACATATGCTGCAAGAGCTAAAAGTAACGATGGAAGAGTACTACAAACATGCATTCTACCACTATCATTTCTAAAGAACAATGCATGGTATATGGGCAAATTTATGAGTACTAAGATGCTGCAAAAAATTTTATGCAAGAATATGGTATCCGGATTCTGAACACTTCTACTCATGAACATTTTTATAAGTACAGTTACCAAGCCAAAAAGATTAAGCATGGCAACCGTAGAGAGAATGTTAAATATTATAGAAGATGATCCAAACTCCATAATTTCTTCCTTGTATCTTCTTGAGACTTCTTCATCAACCACTTTAGGAGAGATAACAAATGCTGACTTGCCAATACCAAGAAGTTTGGAGGCAGTATCTATGAGTGCAAAAAGGTAGGAAGTTGTCCTTTTATATAACCAAATCGTTTGTTTGTTCCACCATCCTTGGAATGTATATCCATGACTAAGTGATTCCTTTAAGCTACTCACAAGCTTTCCAATAATCACAATTGAAAAAGGAACAATCCATGCATTGGTAACCTATGGAGTAGTGCATATACAAGCTAGAAAATTATTTTTGGTATTTGTGTAAAACATGTGATAGCCGTGTATCTCAAAGAAAATATAGGCTTGCGCTTATATTATAGGTCTTCTTACTTGATCAAACTTTAACATATCAATAAAAGACAAGAAAAACAAAAATACCCTGAGAGTTAGTGTGCTTACACTTGGAAAAAGAGATACACCATTAAGAAGATAGAGCGTAGGGACAATGACATAGCACAGAGTTGGCAACGAATTTGGCACCCATAGACAATATGTTGAATAACACATTTGAAGACCAATGGGTATTTTCCCAAGACCGTAGATAAAAGGGCAATATCTGGATATGAATGTTTGAAAATCTCCTTCAGACCATCTTATGTGTCATATAAGAGTGTCATATAGTGTCATCGGAGCTACTCCCAAAAAGGCTTTTCTTTGAGGATTATAATAGACAGATTTCCATCAATTACATTGTACTGAAAGTCCGGTTATCACATCTTCTACTGGACATTCGTATTTTAATCCCATCTGAAATTCAAATGTTATTCACCAAAATTTTATATGTATCATGGTATTACCAAGATTGTATATGCAATCGTATATAAGATGTTAAAATTTGACCTCTTTTCCCCATCGGCTGTTTTTTTCATATGAACAAGCCACGAGGTTTTTTGCTTCTTCCAAAGTTTTAAATTTTGTTTCTTCAATGCTTGGTTTATCTTCTTTTAGCTCTTTGTCAATTTCACTGCACTTTTACCTAACAGACTCTTTCCTCTGTGGAAACAACCAGAACCAATATATAATGGTCCTCCATAATCGTCAAGCCCATGAAATTCCACCTTCACATTAAAGAATTTAAGTAAAGAATTAGTTATAATATATAACGTTTAGCAGTGTCATACTAAGTATCATTGGGATCGCTAAAGATTTGTTAACTAGAATTTAAAGACTGAGCCTCGTTTATTTTTGTACCGACCTCGCTAATAATTGTTAAAGAATTTGCATAAATATCGTTTTTTGAGATATTGACGAAGTTCTATGGGAATTACACATAAGCGATCTCATTGCCTTTCCTCTCACCCATGAAGAAACAGAGAACGTTTCTGACTGACTTTGAGTTGTTAGAATACATATCACAGTCCATATTGAGAATTGTTGGCTCGTTGCTTACTGTTGATGATACTCTGAGCTATAAATAATCGAAGTCAGAATGATGATCATTTGAATAAAGACGGATGTTTTTACATTCCATAAATTTCATTGCAAAATATGTGAAGAGAATATTACTAGTGCATTCATTGCTCCAGATTTGAAATTATGGTGGTATTTGGGTTTTTTCTCACGTGTCATGTAAACAAGAGTAGGCAGTTTGCATCCTTCGCTATCAAAACCATCCTAGTTTCTTCCATCTATCAATATCTGAAATAATCCCATCACAATAATGCAAAATGTCACTGCTTTGGTAGTGCATATGTTTGATTCTTTTATATACGCATGTTGCATCTTGATTCTACCTTTACAATGCTTGGGTGATTATGCCTGGTTGCGACCTTGTTAAAAAATTCTTTATTTTGCTCCAGAAACTCTTCTGAGATTGTTCCATTATTCATTACTGCATTAATTTTCTTTTCCATCTCCTCATACATTTCCTGCATGGCTGTGGCATTTGAGTACATGGTCAGTGTGCTAAGTAAAAGGATTTCATCCACGGTTAGAACTTGCCTTTATTTTTGTGTACTCTGTGTTAGCTTCACGACTAATATTTGTTTTGGGTGATTCTGAAATATAGGCAGCAGGAGATCTAGGCTCCACCTTGTATTTTTTACAAAAAGGAATCCAAAACCTTGCAAATTTGGAAGCTTCCAATGTTAGCAATTTTAGAAGAAGAAGTTTGAGAAATTTAATATGAGGAGAAAATAAATTTTCTTTTTATTCAACTTAAATTGCTTCATACATCTTCATCCCAAAAATGAGATAGTACATATCTTTTTATAACATAGCAAGCTTCTAGACTTTTCTTGCATTCCCTAATTTTCTATATTTCCCTTAATAAATCATTTTCTAGAATGTTCTCATTTAAAGACCTAGAATTTGTTACTAATTAATTTGGACTTTCCTAAATACGAACATTAAATTTGTTGCATAATTAATATTTCCTTACAAAACCAAGATTATTTCCAACATCCCCCGTAAGCTTGGTTTTGTATTTTACGTGCTTTGGTAGAAGTATAGAAATCATCCAAGCTTTCTTTTTTCTTTTCTTCTTTTCCAACAACAAAATCTTCGATGCAGTTTCTCGAATCTTTGTTGCAAAGCTCCGTTCATCTTGTCCTCCTTCATTGCCATAAAGTACTCCAAAAAGTAAGCTCATCAAATTCCATCTTGGCCCCGCATCATAAATTTTGAATGAATCATATATAGCATCTTTAAATTCTTTCATAATTCCATTCTTACAATTGTTTATCCATCCAACTGCTTTGCATACTCCCCAAATATGACTTTTGCATGACATTTTAGAAAATATTTGTTGGAAAATAAAGTTCTCTGAAATAGGAATGTTATAATCTTTGCTCACCATTTTGTTCTTATCTTCATAAAATTCATAAGTGGACCCTTTCACTTTCTTTTTGCTTTCATCAACATCATTTTGCAATTCTTTCTCACTTCTTTCCTTCTTTGTCTTGTTATCTTTTTTCGCATCTTCAGTACCACTTCCTTCTTCAATATATGTTTTTTCTTTTTTTGGCTTGTCAGCAACATCCTCGCATTTCAGATTGCTTTCATTATTCTTCCTTTTTTCTTCTTTGATTTCTTCTTCAACAATCACGCCTTTAGATGCACTTTTTCCTTCTGTGCTCTTCATATCTTCCTCACCGGATGCTTTGTCAACATCCAAGAGTGCATAGAAAGTGAAAACATAACCAACATCATCTGATAAATATACAGAGAGTTTTCTGGTGGATAGTCGTAAGCCATGACGGAGAGCACAGTGTTAATCACCATCGTTGGTGGTTCGATTGTTGGGTCTACTGTACATACATAAACATCTACACCAAGTAGTTCCTTTTCAAATCTGAAAATTTTCAAAAGTTTTGTTTAAATCTGTATGAGCTTGACACAAGAGGAAAATGTTACATGTTACTTCATTTGCTGTGCTTTGTAGTATAACAGTACCAAATACATTAACACTCTGGACTGAACTTTGTGAAAGCCTCTCTGGAAAAGCGCGGCAATACAGAGTGTTGGGAAACAATGGCTGAGTCGCGGACCAGGTCGCTTTCTTGAAGACGATTCGGCGATCTGGTCGGTGGTGCAAAACCAGTTCGTACTTTCGCCGCCGCCTCTAGGATAAAACAGCCTCTCTGAAATTAATAACTGATCTGCTTTACACAAACAGATCAGTGCATATTTGCACTTTCGGATTTAACTGCTCGAAAATTTTAATGGCGGTGGAAGAGAAAAACAGCCTTTTTTTTTTTAATCTGTACTCATCTCGTCTAATCTGAAGATATAATATATAGACGAGGATTAGGTTATTCGAAAATATTGGTCAGTGGAGGTAAATAGGATCTGCGAAATACTTGGTCAAAAGTTTACCGTTTCAAATTAAATTCGGTTCAGAAATATTTTCTGTAATTAAAAAACAGTTCGAAAAAATCAAGTTTTTCTGGTCTAAAAATATAAGTGTCTACACCACATAGCCAAGGCCCAAAGCCCAAGCCCGAACCGAACCGGGCCGGGTCGGTCGGTCGGTCGCGCGCGCGTGTGTGGTGGTCATGATGCATGGGCTCCCTCCTTACAACAAAGCATGTATTGGGAGCCCCAAGGCCCCATCAAAGCTTCTTAGAAACAAGTATAAATACTCGCTTCTTTCATATAATCCCATGATGTGGGACTATTCACATTTAGGAGCCATCATACACTTATTTCTATATTTTAAACAATTCACATAAATTTCCAACAATCCCCCACTTGAATTTTTAAAATATTATCGAGCAGTTTCTAAAAACATAAGACTGTGCATAAACAAAGGTGTTATCCGACTTGAACCTTTGCGTAGTGAATAAGATTCAGTTTTTACTAGAGTGACACGTAGTCTTGAACTCTATTCCTGACATCAAACCACACACAATCTTTTCCATAGTGCAATCAAATAAGCTCGTGCGTTTATGGCCATGCACGTCTATCCCAGCTTAGTGAACGCTCTAGAAGTTCTACCCAAAACTCCATAGGAAACGGCCACATTTCCACATTCACATAGGTGAGTCTTTCAAGAGTACTCCTGAAGGTAGGTACTCCACTCCAAATAGAGTATAGATCTCATTAAGAGTTTCTATTAACTCATCCTCTAATCACTTCAGGAATACATGCTTCTTAATATACAAATTTAGCATGTTCATCTACTATCACTACACAACTTGTTTTTACCCATTGAACGTAGTTCTTGGGATCTCCAGTCATTTAGGTCGGGTTACCATTGTGCGTGATTCCACTATCTCAGGGCAGTAGTCCCATTCTTTTAGAATTATTAAGGACTTTCTTTCTGGTCAGTCCTTTCGTCAAAGGATCTACCAAATTATCATCACCTCATATGTGATGTTCTCTAACAATACTGTGTATACGACTATCATTTCTTACCGTTGTAATATCGGTTCTGTTTTCCTTTCAATAGTCGTCGAATTTTTCATCACTATGTATGTGATGTTCTTTTACAGTATTGTGCTTACGACGTCGTTTTCTACCGTTGTTATAACGGTTCTATACGTTTTGTAATAGCCGCGGAACTATCACAATCGATTACACCACTGGTGTCTATTTTTTCATACAGGGATCTCAACTAGCAGATTTCTTTAGTTTTTCTGCTTCTTTACTAGTTGTGGCTAGTGCTATTATCTCAGTCACTATAGTATACTGAGTCAAGATATTCTATTTCTTAGGTTTCCAAGAAACAGTTCTTCCAGCGATGCTAAATATATAGCCACTGGTCGCAATAGAGTCATCAGATAAAGTATTCCGGTCTGCATCAGAATATCCTTAAGTACAACTGGAAACTTTTCATAATGTAATCCAGGGTTCATTGTTTGTTTAAGGTATCTCATGACCTTTTCAATAGCATGTCAGTGCTCTATACTAGATCACCTGCACAATTATCCCACGACATAGGCAATGTCGGGTCTAGTACAATCAATGGCATATCAAAGATTGCCAATGATGCTCGCATAGTCAGACTGTTTTACACCTTCATCAGTGTTCTTAAATAACTTTACACTGTGATCATATGGGGTATTTGCATATTTACAGTCTAAATAATTGTATTTCTTTAGTATCTTCTCAATGTAATAAGATTGATCCAAAGAAATTCTCTTTTCTGACCTAGTAATTTCAATAACAAGGATTACACTCGTCTCACCTAGATCTTTCATATCAAAATTGGCACTCAATAAGGATTTGACTTAATTTATGGCATGAATGTTTGACCCAAAGATGAAAAGGTCATATACATAATAGTGCAAATGTCATTCTCAGATTTGTAATAAATGCATTTGTCACTTTTATTAGCTTTAAAACCATGTGAAATGATTAAAGTTCTCAAATTTTTCATGCCATTGTTAAAGTTCTTGTTTTAAACCATATAATGATTTATCTAATTTGCATACTTTATGTCTTTAACCATGTACTACAAATCCTTCAGACTAGTCTGTATAAATTTCTTCGTCTTAATTCACCGTTTAAAAAAAAAAACGTTTTAACATCCATTTGGTGTCTTAGTAAATTATAAATGCAAGGAAGTGAAATTAATACCCGAATGGATGTTATTCTAGTTACATGTGAGAAATTGTCGAAGAAATGTATATTTTCTTTTTATTTAAAACCTTTAGCTACTGATCATGCTTTATATTTATTAACAGTGCCGTCAGGTTTTAGTTTTCCTTTAAATACTCATTTACAGCCTATAGATTTACAACCACAGGGTAAATTTGTCAAATGCCAAGTCTTATTGGATTCTAGAGAACCCATCTCATCATTTATAGCCTCTCGCCAAAAATCGGCGTCTTAAATAAGATAAGGCCTCTTAGAGGTTTAAGTGATCCTCCTCTATAGTGAAAGCACAAAAATCTGAATCAAATCTTTAACGATTCTCGCTCTTTTACTTCTTCTAGGTTCAACTTCAGAACTTTTATTAAGTTCTGTTCTAATAGGCATACTTGATGTGCCCCCACTATTCCTTAATTTAAAAGGAAATTTCGTTTCATAAAAAATTGGCATCATTTGATTCAGATTATATTATGTGTATTTAGATCATAAATCTTGTATGCTTTGCTATTAACAACATAGCTAATAAATACACATTCGTATGATTTACTTGCCAATTCTATTTTCTTAGGGTCTGGAATGCGAACATATGCTAAGCAACCCCAAGTTCTAAAGTATGACACATTGGATTTATATTTCTTTTAAAATTTCATAATGCGAAATTTTATTCTTAGATATGGGGATTCTATTCAGAACATAACGTACAGTCTATAAAATATCCCCCCACTAATGTTATGCTGCACCAAAATTTAATAAAATGACAATTATTAATTTGGTAAAGGTCCTATTTTTTTTCAGCTTTACCATTCATTTCAGGTGAATAGGGTGCAGTTCTCTTATGTACAATATATCACATAAAAAATCCAGAATAGAATTTGATTCGTATTCTGTTCCTCTATCACTATGTAGTCTCTTAATTTTCTTATTTGCTTGAATGTTTTCAAACATATCAAATGCATCACATCTTTAAGAATCAATGTCTTTCCAATCATATATTTTATTTTCATATTACCAGTCTCTTCAGCTTAAGTGGTGCGAGGATCTCACAACACACTTTCTGATCGTCAGCAACCGTGTATATTGTGAATATATCACGATCATAGCAAACATGGAGAGAAACACCAATGTCTACCCACCAACCCTCTGATTCACCAACAAGGCGAATCTCAGTAATCATAGCCGTAAGAGGCTCCTCAGTCAGGTTATCCTGCGGTGCAGTGCCTGTTCCAAAACATTTGTGTCATATGATCTGGTTTTCTACAGTTGTATTCTAGAATAACTGTCCAGAATCATTCATTTGGGTTGATTGCTGCTGTCATTTATGGTTTCCTTGCGGATTTCATTCTGTTATTTACTGGTCGGTTGTTGATGCTTACTATTTTTAAAGATGTTCATATGTTAATAATTTATATTTTCTCATAGGAAAATATTCATAAACTCAGAGACTAACATAAATTGTTCACATGTATGCAACAAAGGTGTTCTATATTCTACCTTTTCACTTGTATGCATATAAACTATGTCAATTTATTTGACGCAAAAAAGCCATTCATCCAATTAATGTCAATTCTTAAGGACATTATCAAATAACATACACATTCTATTAATGTCAAATTTTTAGTGACATTTCCCAATATTATATGTGTTCTATTAATGTCAATTTTAATGACATTTCTATATAGTCATATGCATTTCACTAATGCCCAAATTTTAATGACATTTTCCAAATAAGATGCATATATGTGCCATGGATTTCCATAATAATTCATTTTAAATACACATATTCAACAAAATTATCATGGTGAAAAAGAATCATTTGAATTTGCATACAGAATGTAATTCGTCCTTTGAGTGATCATTATTGCTTGTCATCATAATTGCAATATCAACAGCTAGTCAATTCTATTTCTTCTACCCTACATCAATAATCTCCAAACTGCTTAATTAGATTGGTCTGCAAACATATTTAAATGTAAAAACAAGCCGGCATAATTTATCCACATTCTTCATGACATGTAGGACTCTACACTGCATTAAACAGTAAATCTTCATGACATCCTATTAAATAAATGTAGTGAACCTAGTGCTTTGATGTCATGAAGTTATGAGCATAGCAGGTTATGAGTTTTACTAAAAGCATGGAGTTATTAGATGTCAAAGTTACCAAGATAAGCTAGGTTCAGAATATGCAATGACTTCGATGGGTAGAATAAAAATTAGGAGTAAATAAATAAATGACCTCAGTCTTTGCTTAGAACCGCCACACCACAATGTTGAGAGCAACCAGCGGAACTAGTATCGGCAGCTTGAGAAAAGATCATGTTCTTCCGAAGTAGCTAAAACCAAAGCGAGCTTCGTCTCATCATAAGCCAGACCGGAACTACCTCTGAATCCGGCGAACTCTTTCCCATCTGAGCAAGCATGTTTATTTCTTCAAAGGACCGAAGTGGGTTGGATTTGTTGGTCGGCATATCTGAATGAGGGCAACCGAAGCTATTGTTTCACGAATCGTCTTCAAATTATTGGGAAACAATGGCTGAGTCGCGGACCAGGTCGCTTTCTTGAAGACTATTCGGCGATCTGGTCGGTGGTGCAAAACCAGTTCGTACTTTCGCCGCCGCCTCTAGGATAAAACAGCCTCTCTGAAATTAGGAACTGATCTGCTTTGCACAAACAGATCAGTGCAGATTTGCACTTTCGGATTTAACTGCTCGAAAATTTTAATGGCGGTGGAAGAGAAAAACAGTTTTTTTTTTTTTTTAATCTGTACTCATCTCGTCTAATCTGAAGATGTAATATATAGACGAGGATTATGTTATTCGAAAATACTGGTCAGTGGAGGTAAATAGGATTTGCGAAATACTTGGTCAAACCATTTCAAATTAAATTCGGTTCAGAAATATTTTCCGTAATTAAAAAACGGTTCGAAAAAATCATGTTTTTCTGGTCTAAAAATATAAGTGTCTACACCACATAGGCAAGGCTCAAAGTCCAAACCCAAACCGAACCGGGTCAGGTCGGTCGTGCGCGCGTGTGTGGTGGTCATGATGCATGGGCTCCCTCCTCACAACAAAGCATGTATTGGGAGCCCCAAGGCCCCATTAAAGCTTCTTAGAAACAAGTATAAATACTTGCTTCTTTCATATAATCCCATGATGTGGGACTATTCACATTTAGGAGCCATCATACACTTATTTCTATATTTTAAACCATTCACGTAAATTTCCAATTCCAGCGAACAGACTGGGAGATGACCCAGTACAAACCGAACCACAGCTCGCATGCAAGCATCCCAATCCAAGCCCATCTTCGATTATCTTCCTTAGTCGGTATGCTGACAACTCTGTAAAGCCATATCAGTACAATATTTACAAACATAAGGCATGCAAACAGCCTCTTTGCACTCAAGTTTCTGCCATTGTATGTCTCAAATAGAGGAGGTGCTGCATGGGATTTCTCCTCCCTCATGTTTCTTGGTTTTATGTTTTCTCTAACTTGGGTGGATGATGGTATATTTTATATTTTTATTGGTACAGTTGGGAAGACAGAACTTTGGCGCTCATTGTGTATTTTGTTTGTCTTTTTTAGAAAAGAATTTATTTTTCGCTTCATGCACGATAGTGGTACTATGTAGTTGCATCATTGCTGACCTGTTCATGATCAATTATCGTCAGATAAGCTAATTTATTGAAGGGGGCTGCTTTGGACTGGTGTGCTGAGCCTTCGCTGTCATTTGACTTATATAGAAACTTATCTGTGAATGGTGCTTATCTAATTTTGTAAAATTAGTCCGAAGAAGGATATGTTGTGACCGACGGGGACTCTGCTACGTGTGATATAATATTTCATGTGTGGAGGAGATGGAAATTTATATCATTAGGCATGATGTACATAGTACCCTGCTAAACTTTGCGCTTGTTTCTATTTCTGGGAAAAATGAACATAAATTAAATGGAGTTTATCTATTCTACGTTCTGCATCAGCATTGTTGAAGAGTGGTGTTGTTAGTGCCACGAAATACTCTTATGATTACCCCAAAAAACTTATACGTTCTGCATCGGCATTGTAGCATTTGCCCGAAGAAGGATATGTTGTGATCAGCTGGGACTCTGCTGTGTGTAACAGAATCTTTTATGTGTAATTTCTATTGTGGACACATGTGTTAAAATGTAAGTTGCAATTGTAGTATTGTGGTTTGTGGATAGAAAATAACAAGTGGTATTTACAATTTGATAAGGAGTCGAATTGTAACCCAGAAAGAAAGCACAAACTGTAATTGATTTAGTGGATTATATTACGCTTCCATTTAGTTGCTTCATTTCTTTTGAATTGACTGAGGTTAGGTTTGAATTGACATTTACTGATAATTGGTATCATAGAAAACCCTAAATTAATTCCTGACAAAATTTGGATTTGTGTGTTTCAACATTAGAAAAACAGTGACAAAATTAAGGTTTGATTTGGTTATGATCGATATAGATAATTCATAAAATCCATATTTTTTTCTCTTTGACATGGGATCTGGAAAACTGTGTGCGTGGTGTTACAGTAAGAAAAAAAAAAGTAGTAACACATGCAGTGCTATTGCTTCACATGAAATTGAATAATGTATGATATATGTTGTCAGATTGTAGTACTCACAAAGGCATGCTACCATTATATTATTCAATTTTATTTGTTGTTTTCACCTAGTGTGTTGAATCTGGAGGTGGCCTTGTATAAATTTAGTCTATTAAACGACAAAAAGTAGAAAACGTATTGTTTAGAATCTTTAGATAGGAAGCATGAACTTATGTATATTGAAAAAAAAAAAATTATAAAAGGTTAATTCTATTCATACACCAACAATCTCTTAACATACACCATGAAATAAAATAAATTATCATACATCAAAAATTACTTTACATACACCGTCTCTTTTACAATATTAGCCTTTTTATTCTTCATCATCTTTCAACTTTAAAACTTTAAAATTATTCATAGAAAATAAAAAATTTATAACACAAAAAAAAGTTTAAGTTTAGTAAAATGAATTTCAATTTTTTGAATAACTAATTTATAATGCTACAAAAAAAAAATCTTATTTTCAACAAAAAAAACCTACTTCTAAATCATATGATTATAAATTTGAGCACATTCTGGCAGAAGTTCTCATAATTCAAATTTTATGTTTCACGTCTAAAAAAACATTAAGTTCTTCATTTTTTTTACATAGATTTGGTCAATGTCGTTAATGGCAATGTTTTAGTTTGATGGATTATAACTAAAAAAATAAGAATACAATAAAGAAAAAAAGTATTTTAGTAATATATATTTTTAGCAAAATAGCGGTGTAGGTTAGAATTTGCCTTTACCAAATTGCAACCAGTTTCATTCTATGACAGCAAACATGTCATGAATATTTTATGCATCTTATGCAGTAAACTGCTTGGATTTGGGTATTTGCAAAACCTGCTTTGTCTTATTCTTTGCTTATGTTAACAGAACAAAATTTGCATGACAACATCATTCTTTGCACCATCACTCTGTTCGGTTATTTTTTAATTAATGGCATGTTTAGTTTATCTATATTGGAATGTTAGTAAACCTCCCATTTGTAAGTTCATGATTTTGGTATCCTGGACATATTCGGTTTATGGTTTTGATTCATAACTTTGGAAATAAATAATCTTTCATCCTGGTTTACAAATGATAAAGTTTAAACAAAGTCCATTGGTTTTATTAAAAGTTTCAATACATGACAAACAATGGATTTCCAGTTGATTTGTAACCTTGGTAATTATATTAAAAAAAAAAAAATCAAATTTGGTTTCCGTGCAAATTTAATATTTTAAATAGATTAATTGAAACAAAATATTACCAAAGTGATCACTTTTATGTAGATTAACTTAATTAAAATATCAAATAATCATGTGTATGTTATTCATGCATTTATTAGTGAATCCAAATAAGAGTTATTATTTGGCTGAATTTCGTGCATACTTATGACAATAAATATGTAACATAATTTATTGTCAATATTTGATTGTTACAACAAGAGTACCGTTTACAGCTAATATAACTGCCCAAAGACTTGATATAAATAATGTGTTTGATATCTTGAGATGAGATTAACCAATATTGAATTTATTATCGTTTTATATGGATTCTTAATAATATGAGCGTGTTATTTATATAATTGTCATGTTAATTATATATTGTCATTGGGCTGCGCATTTTGGAAAATGTAGAAAGACCACTGAAGTTATATTGTGATAACGAGTCAGCAGTGCTATATTCTAACAATAATAGAAGCTCAACTAAGTCAAAACATATTGACATATAATTTCTAGTTGTGAAAGAGAGTGCAGAGTGGACAGGGGTGCGCATTTTGGAAAATGTAGAAAGACCACTGAAGTTATATTGTGATAACGAGTCAGCAGTGCTATATTCTAACAATAATAGAAGCTCAACTAAGTCAAAACATGTTGACATATAATTTCTAGTTGTGAAAGAGAGTGCAGAGTGGACAAATTTTATAGAGCATATTGAAGCAAACTTCATGATAGCGGATCTGCTTACAAAAGATTTACCATCCAAGGTCTTTTATGAGCACAATGCTCACATGGGTGTTGTATTGTTCGAGCATATTATGGTTTAATGGGAGTTTGTATTTTATATGCTTTATATTTATCTTGAGATATTTGTGTATTCGGTTTTCTGATCAGAAGTAAAGTATTCATTTCACTCACTCTGTTTACTATATTGATTGTGACCTCACTTTTTTTTTTTTTTTTAAGAAATAGAAATAATATAGCAAAAGGGAGCATCTAATCATTCTCCAACAGCTCACAAATACGGTTTCCACTGAAAGTCGAAATCGTGCACACACACACACACACACACATACAATGGAAACCCATAAACAAGAAAAATCAAAACTGACGAAGGTCCCAGAAGATAGCGAAGAAGGACGACACTGCCAAAGTCGATGAAGAACGTCGAGGTGACCACTCTAGTTGGCGAACAACCGGAGAAAAGTGAAGGGTAAATCATCCGAAAAAGAGCAATCCAAGTCCAGCTCCAAGGTAAGCTCCTAAAGGCCCGGTTGTAACTGGTGAAGGAGATCGACGAATGACATGAACGGGAAGAAAACCCAGCACGTCTCAGAACATGACCAGCAACTAGAAGCATGTGATTCGCATCGGGTAATTGTCGAAGGTAGGAGAACAAGAAGCTTCATCCAGGACCTGTCCGACAACCTGAAACCTAAAACATGCACAACTAGCAATCGGGATTAGTAAACGGGGGAGTGGGGGACAGTAGTAAGAAATGCTAACATAAGAAACCCAAGAAGCCCCCAAAGCTCAATAAAGCAGAGGATCAACTAATACCTTATCTGGAAGTGGCCGTTAGCCTCGATACATCAAAGGTAACAACTAACCTCCTGGACCGGGAATCAATTACTCCCCCGAACGGTCTACCCTGAAGTGCTAGGAAGATATCGTTCCTAATTTTCCGGATAAAGGTCGGAGGGTCCAAAGCCACTTCGTCGAAGATTGCCTTGTTCTGTGAGCACTAGATGAGCCAGCAGATCAAGCAGGGAATCAGATGAAAGAGGCTCGCACGAAGACTTTTACCTGAGATGCCGGACCACTAGAATTTCAGGAAGTATTCAAACAAGTTGGCATTACCTCGGCAACCGACCAGGTTCCCGAAGTAATTCCAAACAGACCTGGCACAAGCTCCGGAAACCAACAAATGGAAGGAGGATTCGGTGCTACCAGCACCACAACATCTGCACCTAGAAACAAGCGGGATACCGATTCTCTGAGGGTTCTCATATATTGGTGAACCATTATGCAAGGTTTTCCATATAAACAGAGAAACCATGGGAAGAATACGGATGTTCCAAATGAAGTAGAAAATAGGGACCCTTAGCGTAGAATTTCGCACAAAATTCCATGTAGTTGAGAGAGAGAAGGGGTTGCCGTCCCAATAGATACCACCCCCATGGGTATCTGATAAGGCCTTCACGGATTGCATCCATTTCCACGTTTCACCAGCGTAGGACGGAATACTGGTGTAATGCTTACTTGCCAGCCGTCGGTACTTGGCGTGAAGGAAAGTTGCCCAATGGGAGTTCGCTCCAAACCTTACCCAAAGCTTGCAAGCAAAGGCCACGCAAACGTCCTTAGGGTTACGGATTTGAAATTCTATGGAGAAAATCTGTTCTTGCGGTCTTTGATTTGTCGAAATCAAACGGTGCTGAATATCAGACTGTTCGGCACATATAATGTTTCTTGTTAAATGTAGTTTGCACCTCTGTTTGATTTGGGATAACCTGAAAATCATTTGGTCCTCCATTTTCCTTTTAAAACTGGGATCACATTACCTGCTGTGCATTTGACCCATGCATGCGTATGCCATAGAGTTCGATTGTTCATGAAAGTTTTCTATTGCAACAATAATGCTTACATCCACTAAATGTCTGTTTGATATATATGATTTGATTACTCCAATATTAAGTATTGATTATGTGCATCGTGTTAAATCCTATTATTTTTGTCCAGTTTGTATGTGGCATCTTAATTGCACTATATCAACTTTATGTCCACATGGAGAATTTAGTCTTCATAATTAACACAACTCTTCTGAAACATTAGCTGCATCATAGAAGTGTCCATTCCATTAATCCACAATTTTCATTAAAAACCTACAAGAAATTGTTCAATGAACTACATACTTCATCATTGAACGACAAAGGCTTGAATGTTTGCGCTGACGTAGAAGTCAATTGTAGGGATGCTTTTAGAGATTCACTTCTGCCCCTTCTTAAGAATAGATTTCATGAAAAACCTTTGAAATCATTTCAGCAAAAATTTGTAGATTATGCTGCAAACATTTTCCGTTAAAGCTGCAAATACTTATTTTACGAAATTGCAGTGAGAAATGCAAATATAAGCAGTTGTACTCACAAATATTAATGGTATAGAGTGCACAATTTTGCTAAAAATAATCAGCGAAGTGTTTCAAGAAAACAATAAGCAAATATAGTGAGTAATATTCTCTTTACCCATTTAAACCTATTATTGATGGAATATATAGTGATGCAGGCATATAAATATGTACATATATGTTTTCGAATAGGTTATATTTAGCTAATTTAGTTCTCAGTACTGATGCTACGTTGTGCCAATTATAAAAGTCGATACTGCATTTGTTTTTGCTGAATTTTATAAAAGCTAGTACTGAATTTGTTTTTGCTAAATTTAATAAAAGTTGACACTGTAATATATATATATATATATATATATATATATATATATATATATATATATATATATATATATATATATATATATATATATATATATATATATTTGTCCCCCTTTTGCCGAAAATTTATTTTTGCATGACTTGCTCAATTGGAGTTATCTTGCTATGTCAATTATATATATGTTTCCTGTGAATCACTTGTGCTCTTGATTGTGAACCTATGAATCACTTGTGCTCTTGATTGTGAACCTATGTCACTACACACGTACTGCCTTGCTTGAAAAAAAATGTAATTTATTCGCATAACATTTCACCTTAGTGCAACATTTGTTGGTGCACTATAGTGGTTGGGTCACTAAGGACTTGCCGATTGTAGTTTCATTCCACGCAGTTAAACAAAAGCTAGACACCATGCAATTCACCTACTGTTTTATCATTTTTGTGTCATACTTTGTGTAGCCTACATGTTCCCTGTTTTAAACATGCAGTGTTTACACATGTCCATAATGTATTTTAATGTTGTTTAATAGTTGCATAGAAAACTTGAGCTTGATTCCATTTTTGCGTGCTGTTGTGACATAAATGTGGTTAAACATGCTTGAGTATTTTGGTGCGCAAACCATATAGCCTTCATCCCCAAACTACTGGTCTTAGATGCATGTTTTCTCCATGCGTTGTTCATTTGATTGTGTATAAACTCTGTTAGGCATTGAGCAAAAAGAGGGGAAGAAAAATCCCAACTTGTCGCCTGTAATCAAACTGTGTATTATCACATTTTAACCAAACTAAATATGGCCACATTTCGATTCCTTATATGTTGTAGAGGTCTTCTGCTTCACATGTATTCCATTGTTAAACTATCTTACTAATACTTCCGCATGGTTAAAAGGTACATTTCCATTACCTGGCCCATGTGAGATCTGAAATCGTTACCAATGTGAGAATATGCATACCCACTAATTTAAACACCGATTTAGAGCAGACCTTATAGTTGCACATGACATATCTTTGGAAAAAAATTAATTATTATACATTTCAGTTCTTATTGAAGCTGATTACTTGAACAAATGATTAATCCTGATTTAAGTGTTTTGTGTTTTTGCATAGAGCTCTCGGGTCTGACCCAAGCATTACAGATTTAGAGATTATAACTTAGGATTCGAAGGATTGCAAAGCTGGGGGATTCCAAAGGCATGCGCACTCTGAAGATTTTAAACCAGTAAATATTTTTTGTATTGAAACTGTATTTTCAATTCTGTTGTATAGAAAATTCTTGTATCAAAAATTCTGATTAATATATAAAAGTGTATTTCGCTGTTCAATATTGTATTATCTATTTATTCCATGTTTTCTGTTTTGATTCTATTTTAAACTCTGTAAGCTAAATAATGATCCATCGATTTGAATGTTTTAAATTGGTTTAATTACCGATTCGAAGCGGTAAAAAAGGCAGGACGTTACACGTACCCTTAGGGATACGATATTTCGTATCCCTAAGGGGATACGAAATTTCGTATCCTAGATCGGGATACGAGTGCTCTGCTTGTCCAAGGATATCAAGCCCCGTTCCTTTGTTATGTTTCTTTTCCGAGACTATAAATTTTCAACTCCTTGCCTCGGGATTTGCATCGCTTCCGTAATGTTTGTACGATTGAGACGACGCTTATGTTAACCATTATTTAATCGACAATTCAGCCAGGCACATAGGAATAGGGCATATAATTGGACTTTGATTGAACTATCAAACTGTTATGCGTTATTTTGGCTCTAGTCATAACGTAATCGCGACTCGATGCAAATCTGGCAGCGTTGGTTGACGACGACGATGGTTACTATCTTGAAGATTTGTGATTGTCGCCATGGCCCGAGTTTCTATGTTATAATTGTATTAGCACAGAACTGCACTGCACGTACATGTTAGCCTACACCAACATGAGGGGTATAGGTTATACAGTGCGATGTCTAACGCAAGTATATTGAAAGTATAGCTAGCAATGGAAACAAGGTGTAAAACATAGCAGATTCTGGAAGACAAAGCTTCGCAGCATTCACCGTCCCCATCCAATTCAACTATATATGCTAGCTCGAGGGGCAGTGAGCTTGAGTCCACTCCTTCTCAACCAATAAGTTTTCCGAAAGGGCCTAATCGCAGGGTGAAGCCGAAAGGACAGCAACCGCCGAACGAGCTTTCAACGGAACTACCGGTGTCAGGAAGGCTTGAAACGACTGGGGTGAGCATGAAGGGAAAGAGCACGTAGATATCATGGAGAGAAGCACGTTGACCAAATACGATGGCGGAAGTGGTTATACTTGAGAACCTGTCGGATTCGGTGCCATTGCATATAGATGAGATGGCGGTGAGGTGCATGGCGACTCGGTTCGGTATTCCTCAAAGAGATGTTTGCACGCCCAGAAAGGACGATAATGCTCACACACCACCGAAAGGGTACACTGCATGGAACAGGTAGATGTGCATTTCTAGTTGCCTGCCCCGGAAACAATTTCATTCGGGATATACTGCACTATTTTCGCCTTACGCCATTGCAGCTCCATCCGAATGTGTATGCTTCCCTTTTAGGTACCTACGTTCATGGTTTTAAATCTCGGGTATCGATTGCATTTCGTCTCAGGGATTTTATAGACTCGGTCTCGTACCGGAGGAGATCTCGGACGAGATGAGTCTAACTCGGGAGTTTATCTCAGATTTTCATCTCGGGTTTGAAAGTTCATATTGGAACAATCTCGGGGTACATGATATGTTAAAAATGATATTTTAACGAAATGATTTTTGTGAATACTATTAAAAACATAGTAACTTAAAATGCAAAATAACTTTATTATTCTTTATTTTGCGAAAGATCATTCATACTCTAAATCGTAATATGCTTAAAAACAGAAATATTGTTAGACAGGAAACATTAAGAGGATCCAAAACATTAAAAATTCAGCATAAATAGACCATAAAATACATAATTTCATAAGTAACATGTATGTAAAAAACGAATATGAAAATCATAAGCATTGTAAAACTTATACGAACATACAATATAGTCATTAACATGCAAAATGTAAAATAACAAAAATCGATATGGCTAGATTTGAGTTTTTTAATTATAGTTCTAGTTCAGGCACAAATTTAAATTTTAACCAAAAAAACTAAGATCTCAGGCGATATTCCAGTATTTCGTTTCGGTCGATATATCGTTCGATATAGCAATATCTCGGGCAATACATTCAAAAGGAAATTTAGAGTGATATTTGCTGTTTTGTTTCGGAAGGAGCCCAAAACGAGATCTCAGAGGAGATCTCAGGCGATATTTGTGAGATTTGAAACAGTGCCTGCGTTCTCTGTAGAGAGTACATGCTGTGAGAACCCGCCATATAGGACATCTGGTATCTATTTCAGTTGAAGAGGAGATCCAATGTCACACCCTCTCAGTAGAAGCTCTGCTCAATACCAAGTTTTTTAACGGAAAGTGGAGCTAGGTAAGCGTGTACAAGCTCGACTAGTTCTTCGTATGCTGTCCTCCCAGGATCGCGAGGAGATGGTTGGAAGGAAGTATGTACTCCTGATCGCTCTAAGCTTAGAACTTGCTGGGTTGATAACTCAGTGCTAATTTTATTTTTGTGTGACAGGGAATCCTGCTACGCCTACAGACACCGTGTATCAACAACGTCTCGATTCTTTGCTGGCCTTCCTGGCCAAGGCTCGCTCTACCGAGAGTGTTTTGGATCAGGACCGACTTCGTCGTGTGGGCCTACTTCCTGATGATCGTGCGATGAGGAAGCTGGTGGGGGTGAGACCGACGATGAGGAGGTGGTTGCTAGGTACGAAAGATCGTTGATCGCCTATACCTTGCTCTCGATGGACGAGGTAAGGGTAGAGCTGTCGACCAGACTGCGGTCTTCGGTAACTCCCTCTGAGACCGCCATCTCACTTGATAAAGAGGGTTAGTTCGACGAGTTGAACAAGCTCCTACTTGTTATATCTCCTTGGCCTAGCGCCACAAGTATGAAGGAATTAACTCTAGCCGTTGGGGAGATCACTCCTTTAAGCAGACCGTTATCTGGTCTGTTGAGAGAACACTTAGGACACACATTCATAAACATTGCATGACACAACATCTGTTTTTGTGTATAGAGTGTTTGAGTCTGATCTTGAACATGTTCCTTTAGTAAGTGAAATGGCTAGAGGAGGTAGAGGACGTAGCTATGCGTTCGGGAGTCGTCGACATTCGAGGAATGTTTTCCTCGGTGAATTTAGAAGAGATGCAAATTTGTTTGATGAGCCTCCGTCCCGTCGTGACTATAGCAGCGAGTACCGTCGCAGAAAAACAATCTCGACGTTCTGAATCTCTTCCTCCATACATCCGTTCATTGGGGACAAACACAAGACATGTTTCCATGAGCACCGGGTGCTCCTCTTCAACGACTGCTCATTACATTCTGCATGCGCCTCCCATTGTTTCTTCTAAGGAAAAAGATTTGGCATATACCGGTAGAAAGAAGAAGATAGTTTCGAAGAAGAAGGGGCAACTACCTGAGCCACCCGAAGCTCCGGAACTTACGATAGAAGAAAGAAAGGCCCTGCTGAAAGAGAAGTTCCCCAAACATTATTTTGATGAGATAAAATGGCTTCCGGATATTAATCTAATCTCTCGGCATGACAGAGAAATGGTGTGGCAGCAGATGTATGCTTCTTATTACCAATGCAATGAGTACTACAAATATTCGGGGCACCTTTCGAAGCTCATCAACAACAAGAACGTGGATATCGCCAACTTAAAATAGGAGGTCAAGGATGAGCAGCTGACTGTCCAAGATCGGGAAGAGTCTTTGTGTAAGACATATCTTTTAATCTGCATCTATTTCTGCATATTCGAGCGGCATATTTATATGCTAACTCTCTATTGTTGAAATAGGTGAGCTAAAGGAGAAGTATAAGAAGCTACAGAGGGAATCAAAGCATTCCGCTTCAACTTTTAAAGATACCGTAGCCTTGGTGTCGACTGAAAACACTCGTTTGAAGAAGGAAAACTCTGAGTTGACGGAGATGAATATCCACTTGTCTATGAAAAATGAGAAATTGCACCAATTCCAAAAGGACAAAGAGGCCATAATAAAGGATAACGAGAGGCTAAAGGCCGAGAATGAGGGGGTTTTGTGGTTGTAGAGGGAGAATTACGAGCTAAGGAGACATGGAGGTGGTGAGGAAGGAGAAAGAGGAGGCCGAGGCTAGCAATAAAGATGTATTGAGCTCGTTGGATGGGATAAAAGCTAAGCACCAAAGAGAGGTAGAGATACTTGGGGAGGAGATTGAGGACACTGAAGCTAAGGTGGAGAAATCACTGGAGGAGCCTCTCCGGGGTATGCATGTCAAGGCTTTGAGGTTCCGTGGAATCTCATGGGTTAGGGACTACCTTCGAGTGATGGCTCAAACATGGGAGAGGTTGGTGCCGTTTGAAGCTCGGCTGCGACAGATGGAGGCAGTAGACGAGAACCAACTCATTATGGAACTTTTGACTGAAGATGAGTGCAAGGTGCTGGAGGAAGGAGATTGTTGCAGGAGGATGCTGAGAGGGCGAGGATGGCGGAGCTTGCTGCCAAAAAAGTAAAGTTTGTGCCTACCGAGAGTGTGATTTACACTCTTGAGTTTGAGGAGGGGAGTTCTTATCGGCCATAAGCTACGTTGTCTGCCACAATCAGTGGTCCCACAGTACCAACTCATGCTACAACCGAGTACCACCCTGATTTCCCGAAGTTGGGACTGTCGGGCTCCTCTCTTATCACAACAACAGGTACTCAGCCTATTTCCGCTATGCCACAAGTTTCTGGAGGTAAATTCTCATTATCGCAAATGCTCGAAAAGGATATAAGAACTGAGTTAAAAGAGACTAAGTAGCCTTCTTCTTTGTTGTGCATCCCCCTTCGGAGCGAAGGCGACAATGGGCTTTTCCCTCATACTTCCCCAAATGTATGACTCTGGATCAGGACCAAAGGGAATACAGTTTGGAGAGGGAGGAGGAAACGTGAACACATTCCCGGACGTGGACTTTAAATCCAGTGTTTACAAGGATCTTCTTGAGGAAGGAGAGGTAATGGATGGCTAAAGTATTCATGTCATGAGACTAGTGGATGCCAGTGTGCCGACAATGCACGACATGGTGGAGGCTCAAAAGGCCCAGATGGTGGAAAAATTCGAGGAGTAGGAAGGGAAAAGGAAGGCCAATGAGGCGGCCTTATATGAGGCTCAATCGTAGGCTAAACAGGATGTTGAGGAGAGAGCCGACGCCGAGATAGCAAGAAAGAAAGCTGCTAACGAGGATGAGAAGGAAAGGGCCAACGAGGAGGCTAGGAAGAAGAAGGTTGCTGAGGATGTCAACAAGAGAGGCTAGGAGGCATTCAACAAACTTAAGGCAGATGCAGAGGCGCGGCTCAAAGCCAAAAAGTTATCTGATTGAAAGGCTGCACGGGAGGCAAAAAAAATAGAGGAGTTGGAGACTTAAAAGGCTTAGAAGGGTACTAAGGCTGTGCTGGCCCTTTCTTCAAATATCCCTCCTAAACTGATGCAATGTATCCCTCTTCGGGAGGTCACTATGATTACAAGCAGTGAGAATGATGGTGGAAAGCATGCATCGGTATCTCATGAGTCCATTACCCCTATGAAGGGTAGAGGAGGAAGTAGCGGAAGCATCTCTGGAAGGAAGAGGACCAAGGCTGGCGATGAGATACCCAGTGTTGAATCTGTCTAGAAAAAGAAAAGAAAGAGGAATGATGAGACATCACAGTAATTGTCATAGGTATCATAGATAGTTGGGTTATGTAGGCTGATGTATATGCGAGTATGGTTCTCGCTTTTAGGGGCATGGTGTGGTTCTCATGTACACCATGTTATTAGAAAGAAAGACATTTATATATGTAGTTTGCTTTGGGTATGTGAATGAAAGTGCTAGTTAACTTTTCTTACATTGCATTTTATGTTAAGTGTTTAAATGTTCACCGTACGTTTTCCAGTTTCCTGTACTTGTGCAAGAATACTTGTCGTTACACTTTAGAAAACATGATCGAAGGCTCCACCCTGGGAATGCCCCAGCAGTGCAGAGGTCATGTGTCAGCTCCGCTATCAGGTTTTTCATTGGTCAGGAGCCCCGAGTCGGGCGAAGTTCAGGTTCGGTGCCCTCTCTCTTGGGACCTCCCGAAGGTCGTTGGTCCTAAGTCGTGAGATGGCATGGACATCGTGGATTCATCCTTTAGTCTCTCTCATTGTTTCATTCAGGTTAGAGTTCGAGGGCGTCGTTGATTCTCCAATTTATGACTAGATCCAGACTCAGCGGGTCGGATGGAGTCGTGGGAATGGTCGATGTCACACTTGCTTGGCTGATGGGCTTCTACCAAGTCCGAAGATTTGGGAATGGGACAATTTATACTCAGTCTCGCTGTTGGTTCAAGATTCGAGTGGAGTTATTTATACTCGGCCTCGTCGATGATTCATGGTTCGAGTGGTGTTATTTATACTCGGTCTCGTTGTTGATTCGAGACTCGAGTGGTGTTATTTATACTCGGTCTCTTCGTTGATACGAGACTTGAGTGGTGGGGCCGGCTCCCGTGCTCGGGGTATCGATCCGATGTTGTGTGTTTGTGTGTGCAAGTTATTTATGATGGTTGATCAAACATACTATGTAGATAATAAACACATTAAAAGCACAGAGAACTGAACACTATCTTTACTAATAACAGCACTATTTTTACTAATAACTTTGGTATTAACCACCTTTACAGTGCCTTGAATTTAAAGGTAACAAAACACTATTGGAAAGCGGAAAATTTGTACACTAAGTTATGTGAAGTAACAGTGAAGATGTTCATTGTTCCATGCCCTCGGGAGTTAGGCGCCATCAACGTTCGCTAGCTTGAAGGTTTCGACTCCGAGCCTTCGTTGTCTGATGTACGGACCTTCCCAGGGAGGACTGAAACCAGTCGGTGTGGGAAAGATCCATTTCAGGATGAGGTCGCTGACATTGAGGCCCTTGAGGCGAACTTTAGAATTTAAGTATTGGGTTACTCATTGGCGCTGGGCAGCGGCTCTGAGTTCAGCTTCGTCTCTTTTTTATTCGAGCAGGTAGAGCGATTCCAAGAGGAGATCTTGGTTGGTCTTTGGATCATAGTACGTGACTTGATGAGATTAAATCTTAAGCTCAATGGGAATGACGGCTTCATATCTATAGGCAAGAGAGAAAGGAGTATGGCCAGTCGCTGACTTGTGTGTAGTCCGGTAGGCTCAGAGGGCTAGAGGGAGTTTATCTACCTATAAGCTTCCTGCTTTTTCTAGACGCTTCTTGATGATGGATTTGATCACTTTGTTGGAAGCCTTGACTTGCCCATTGGCTTGATGGTGGGCCACTTTAGAGAACCTTTTTTTCGATATTGTGCAGTTGATAGAAAGTGTTTAACTCAATGCTCTCGAATTAGGTCCCGTTGTCAGAGATGATAGCTTGGGGGACTCCATATCGGCTGATTGTGTTTCAGACAATGAAGTTGATCGCCTTCTTGGTAGTGATTGTAGTGAGGGACTCAGCCTTAGTCCACTTCATGAAGTAATCAAACGTGATGACAGCATAACACACACCGCCTCTAGCCATAGGAAGGGCTACAATAATGTCAATTCCCCACATGGCAAACAGCCAGGGGTTTACCATTTGTGTTAGCTCGGTAGGCGGGGCCTTTGAATCTTTGAAAATCTCTGACATCTGTCACACTTACGGGCATAGTATGCGGCATCCTGATCGAGTGTAGGCCAGAAATAACCATATACGATAATCTTCCTTGCTAGATTTTGGCCCCACGTGTGGTCACCATACTCGCCCTCGTGCACATCCAACAACACACAGTTGACGTCGTTTTGGGCTACACACCGGATTAATGGAACAGAGAAACTCCTACGGTAGAGCACCCCATTAAGAGATGTAGCGGGACAATTTGCGAGTGAGTGTCCGTCTTTATTTGTAGTGCTACGGGGGGATTCCATGTTGTAGGTAGTTCTTGACTAGTGTCATCAAAGACTCGAGCTCAGTCTCGGTCTCCATCGTTGCTACCGAATCACACTACAACAAAAACACCATATTACAACTTTAATTTTACAATGGTGGTTAAAGCACCGTTGTAATAAATGTTTTGTACAACTTTTTTCCAGAAAAGTTGTAATAAATTTATTTTTAACAACTGTGTTATTTTGACAATTGTAATAAAAGCCTATCACAACTTTTATTTTTTGACTGTTGTAATATATGACTATATTTTAATATTAATTATTTTCATTAAATAATTTTTAATAATTAATATCAACAACTAATTAGTAATTATTAATTAATAACCTATATATTAATATTTAATATTTAATTAAAAATACTTCAATAAATAAATAATTCATGCTAATAATTAGTAATTGATAACCAATTAGTAATTATTAATTAATAATCAATAAATACATATTAAATATTTAATTAAAAATACATCAATAAATAAATAATTCCTACTAATAATTACTAATTAATAACCGATTAGTATTGTTAAATAATAATCAAGATATAAATATTAAATATTTAATTAAAAATAATTATTTATAACTACTTCATTATTAAGTACTAGTAATTAATTAGTAAGTAATAATAAATCAGCGGTTAATAATCAATAAGTAAGTAACAATTAATAAATATTTAATTTATAATTAATCATGACTATTAGTAGTAATTAACATTTAGTAATTAATATTTTTTAATAAGTAATCGTTAATTAAGTAACAATTGTAAGTTAAAAATCAGTAGTAAATAATAATAATAATTTATAATTAACTGAAATAATAATTGAAATTAATGATAAAAACATATATTAAATAAGTAATAGCTCCGCGCTGCAGCTATTTTTAGGGACAGTTTAATAGTTCAATCCAAATTTTAAGCAGAAAACCAAAAAAAATGGCTCTAACTACTTCAAATTTAAGCGGGAAACCAAAAAATTAGCACCAACCTACTTCGTATTTTTTTAAATAGTTGCGTCCACCCATTCTTTCCCTAAATCAATATCGACCTGCCTCCGTCCATTCGTTTCCCCAAATCAAAAACTAAAACGTAATCGAGCTTTCCTGTCCTACAATGGTGACTAGGGTTTCCGCCGCCCCATTCTCTTCCTCAGTTTCCGCTCTTCTGCTCTTCTTTTCCTTGTCCTATCCCTTCCTCATGTCCCCTCTCTTCTCTGTCCTCTAGCCCTAGCTTTCATCGTCGTGGGTAGGAGCTCTACCGCCAGGTTCCACTCAATCGTGCTGCTTAATCGTCATCCCTTAGCTCGCCTTTCTTCCTCTATCTCTACTTAATCGGCCGCCTCCTTTCTGGTTTTCTCCTCTTAGTCGATCTTTTGACTACGTGTCCCTTGTGTTCGCTTTGCCTAATTTTACCCTCAGATCCTCTTTTTGACAGCATATTCTTTACTCACCTTTCTTTTCTTTCCCTCGATCTGTTTCCTGATGGATCCTCCTCTTCTTAACTATTATATCTTTTGTCCTATGGCCTGCCTATTTACAGCTAGCTTCGGTTGAAAGCGTGCTGAATACCGTAAGTTTTGGATTTGCTTGGATCTGTTTTGTGGAGCTATATTCCGTTGGTTCTAGCTCTTAGGTGCTGTGAGTATTTGATATCTATTGTGTGTGTCGTCTTGTTTTTCTGGGTGGTGGATGTGTGTTGGGTGATACTGTTGGTTGATATCTGTTTCTTGATCCTTTGAGAGTTTATTGTCTGGTGTTGTTTTCGTGGGAGTTTCAGGGTACTGGTGTGGATTCTTTGGTCTATCTTTTTCTTTGGTTTTTTTTGTGGTTATCGGTTGTTGCTTGATCCGGCTAGTAGCCAAGTCCTCTGTGTTGTTTGTTTTCAAGTTGTTGACAGTACATCTGTGATCCAAGTATCTTCAATCATCTGCCTCATTCAACCTTTTGCATCTTGGTTATTGCTTTCTGTTAGTAGCCTGTATTTTCTGTCTGGCTTGGTGCTTTATCTATGTGTTAAGACCTTGCTTATCTGCCTGTGGTTTTTTGGAGCTATTCTAGATCGAGAGTTTGCAGCGTGGATGGAAGTTTCAATCCTCTGCTCATTCATCTTTCTGCATTCCTTCTGCTGCTGCTGTCATCTGATGCTAGAGTTGCTGTTTGTATGCAGATTTGTTGAGCGATCAGTTTGTATGCAGAAATCAAGGCCTTCATAGAACGATGCATTGCTAAGCCTAGAGCTAGACCGTCTGCCTCGGATTTGTTGAGCGATCAGTTTGTAGTGAGGAATGTATGTATTATTATGCTATATTATGTAAAAGTGAGTTGTACGATAGTGGATCACAAAGTTGTACTAATTCAAATATTGAAATAAAATATTTAATTGATTATTTCAGTTCAGTGTAGTATCATTTTATTCAATATAAATGTTTATTTTTATATGAAATGTAATGTATAACGAAACAAAAATCATATTGTTACAATTAATTGTAGTAGGAATTACTACAACGGTGAAAAAAAGTTGTAATATGTATTACTACAACAGTGAAAAAATGTTGTAATATGTATTACTACAACGGTGGAAAACAGTTGTAAAATATACATTTAGCAACAGTGTCGCAGTGGTGTATAAACGTTATAAAAGATTTCAGTCTATTACAACTTCTTAATAGACAACGGTGGCTCCACCGTTGTAAAAAGTCTTTTACAACTGTTTTCCACCGTTGTAATAGGGTCATTTTGTTGTAGTGTCAGTCTGCATTTGATCGATGCTTGTAGAATCAAGCACTTTGACTGGGGCTAGGATCATGAGTTGCGCATCCCCGGAGCTTGCCAGTTTGGATAATGAATCAAATTTCTCGTTTTTTCCTCGAGGGATATGTGTGATGATGTAGCGGTCAAAGTCGGTGAGCAGTTAGAGAACCCGAGAAAGGTAAGGAGCGAGTCGTGCCCCTTTGGCTTGATACTCTCCCTATACCTGGCATATGACGAGCTACGAATCAGAATAAATCTAGATAGCCTTGATGTTAAATTTTATTGCAATTCTGAGCCCAGCGATCAAGGCTTCGTAATCTACATCGTTGTTAGTAGCCGGAATGTCAAGTTTCAAAGCATAGCATATCGAGCATTCCTCAGGTGTAATGAGCACAACTCCGGCGTTAAAACACTGGTTGTTAGAGGATCCATATATGGATAGCTTCCTTTATTGCGGAGTGAAGTTGCGATCCAATTTTCAAGACCTTCGTCGGGTCGTCGGGGCTGATCGGAATAACCATAGTTGGTTCTACTGGGGTAGGCCTCTCGAAATCGGGCTATGCTTCCTCTGTTGAATCGAGATCGTCAGAAAGAAGGCAGTGGCGCCTGAGCCAGGACTCAAATGCCTTTGATTGCTATGCGGAGATGGTCTTGGCGCAAGAAGGCGGAGGCACGGTCTTGCCTTTGTCCTTATTGCGCGTGTTTCTCTAGTCTATGAGGTAGCAATCTCTCGATGTTGCTTGGTCGACTTTAACTGTGGCGATCACATTTTCTATCAAAAACTGCATCATAAGGGACAATGGTGACATGCAGACTTAGAACTCTATAAGGAAAGTACGCCCAAAGAAAACGTCGTATGGAGAAATGACGTCGATGACCATAAAAGTTAGGATTTAGACACGGCTTCGATCCCCTTCCCCGAGTTCTACAGAGAGGTCAACTATGCCCACTGGATGATTGGATGGTCCCTTGAAGCCGTGGATCGTGGAGTGATAGGGCTTCAGGTCTTTGGCCTCAAGTTTCATTTAGCCATAGGCTACCTTGTATATGATGTTGACCGAGCTTCTTGAGTCGATAAGAATCCTTCGAACGAAAGCTGGGTCAATCTGGGCAGAGATGATGAGAGGGTCTATTATCAGGATCTCGATCCCTGTATATTCTCTCTTGTAGAAGACGATATCGTCCCACATTGTATTTTGGAGCTTGGCGGGGACGGATTCATCCAGAGTAGTGCAAGCTTCGTAGGTGGCATGGTTTATAGTATTGGCGTACTCCTCCATCTTGCAGAAGCTGTCGTGTGTGGGGTAAGGTCTACCAAAGATAGTATTGATCACGATGCCATGTGATCTTTGATTGGATAATCCTGGTGCCATATTAGCAGGTGCTGGAAGTGCAGGCGTTGGAGGGACCATAGTTATTTCGAGAGAAGCGGGATCCTAAACGTATTGTTCCGGATGTTTCTCACAGATGAGTTTTTCAATCACATCCTTGAGCCGGAGACAGTCGTTAATGTTGTGCCCATACATATCGTGGAACCCACAGTACTTTTCTGGAGTTTTTCTCGTGGTCATTGGATTTTTAAACATTGGGCATCTTGTATTGGAGAGTATTACAGTTTCTAAGTAAATCGTCTCCATATCTCGATTCAGTGGAGTGTAGTTCCTGTAATTTGTGTAGCGGTCGTGCTTCTTAAGGTCTGTCGGAGCTTGATTATTGTTACGACTGCCCGATTTGTCGATGTTCGACTTTGGCTTGTAGGGGGTCGTCCCTTTACCCTTGTTGTAGGGTTCCCCGACCTGCTTTCCTTTGACACTATCATCGATAGTGCTGACGTATGGGTTGTTGGAGTGGATACCCTAAGAAATTTGATTGCACCTTGCTTCTTCGTGGCACAGCAACTGTCCGGCCTTCTGGTAGAAAGCTTCTAAGGTCTTAGGTTGCTTTATGTTGATACAGGCTCCAAATTCGGAGGTAGAGAGGACACCTTTTGCAATATGGAAAAGGATGGTGCGAGGTTCCGTGTCGTCGACCTCAACGAGGGCAGTATTGAATTGCTTGAGGTAGCTTTTGAGGGATTCTGTTGGACCCTAGTAAAGGTTGGACAGGGTGGGGGAGTTTTTTGGAGTCAGAACGTGCATCATGAACTGCCTAACCAACTCTTTGGCCAATTGGCCAAAGCTGTTGTTAGGTTGGAGTGGAAGGCGAGAGAACCAAAGCAAACTTGTTTATGCTAAGAAAACTGGGGAGCATTTGAACTTGAAGGGGTCGGTGGCCCGATTGGAGTTCATCTGCCACGTAGTGGTTTAGAAAAGCACAAGGGTCGTTTATGCCCTCGTAGAATGCCGCCCGTGGCATGTTGAAGCATCAGAGCCACTCGGCTTCATGCACAACTCTAGTGAAGGAATTACGCCTCAAGTGAGTTTACCACGAGTCGTTGGTGTTCCCTCGCATATCTATCATGATCCTTCAGACCATGTCGGGGAGATATGCTAGTTGGACATTGTAACAACCCGGATTTCGACAAACCGATTTTTTTTTCAAAATCCAATCCATCAAGACCCGAGTTGGGTGCGATCATACCAGAGCACCCAACTCGGGTCTCGATGGATTGGATTTGAAAAAAAAATCGGTCTAGATGATACACGAAATCTAGCAAGATTGAGAGTGGCAGTCCAAACGATTCGAGAATGGTGGCACTACACTAAAGTAGTATATATTTACATGATGAAGCTCGTACGACATACGACAAGGGACTATATATATACATGGAAACGACTAGACATGATTTTTAAATATGTCATGTTTATGTTCATGAATTTCTTTATGCCAATTTTGTGTGCGCTAAATTAGGCTAAGTTTTTAGCCTAATATTATATGTTAAAAATCATGCTGCTGGAAGGAAGCCAAGAGTGGCCTCCACTTGAAGAAAGATTAGAAACGAGCAAAACTAAAGTAAAAACAAGAATCAAACAACGTTTGTCCACCCAAAGGAAAGCATTGCAAATCCAGAACTCAGAATGCAGAATTCAAGTTCGTCGTTTGTTGTAAGTATAGTGATTTTTCCGATGGGAATAAAATTAAGATTTGATTCGATGTAAAATGGAAATGGAATTGTGCTATTGTATAACGATGATGTTAATTCATATCTATGTGTTGCAATGATTGTGTTGTGAATGATATTGGGATGTTTGTGGTATAGTTGACTTGATGTTGGATCCATTAGAATGTTTGTGGATTAATCTAGTTGATGTTGGATCTATTCAAATTCACATGCAAATCATTTGGTTCATATCTACACCTATATGTTTAGGTGATTATGACAAGTTATATGCTGTACAATAGAACCTCTATGCCTAAATGATTAAGTTCATATACTTGCTTCTATGTTTATACAAAAGTTGCAAGTTCATGGTTGGATCCATGCCAAGATCCACTTTTACACTTGTTTCATGTTATAATTCGACATATGATTGGGTCTAGTTCACACATGTGATAAAATTATACATACTTTATGGATATGTCATATTCTTGTCATATGCTAGTGATGTTCAATGTTATGCCTAGATCTAAACATGTTTAGGATTATGTTGTCTAAATCATATGCTAATTCATGTGACACCTATTTATTTAGATCCCTATTGCAATGCAAGTTCACATATATGTAAGTTGATTTAGCCTATGTTGCAAATTTGTTAAATCAATTATACCCAACTTATGTTCTGACCCCCTCCTCATTACATACTTCTAGGTTAGGTTCAGGACAGAGATGGTATAGCTTCGGATACTAGTTTAGCAGTATTGTTAACAAGGTAAAGCTATGTCTTGACTATATTATATTTTAATCCTTCCAATGGGAGATGCTTACGAGTTCTGACATGTTTCTTTATCTCTGTCTTTTTCTACAGGATACCAGAGCACCCAACTCGGGTCTCGATGGATTGGATTTTGAAAAAAAAATCGGTCTGTCGAAATCCAGGTTGTTACAGACATCCTCCGGCGGAACCCATTGGTTTTGGCGAACTTCAGGAGTCATGTTCCATAGTCATCACGTATGATGCATATCGGGCTCATCCTCATCCATGTAGTCGACATTGATTGCCTGGTTTTAGTACGGTTGATGAGGTTGATTGGGATGATGTGCATTCTGATTCAGTGGAACTTGGGCTTGTTGGGTTGCCAGGAGCATGGGCCCAAGTTTTTAGCAGCAACAGTCAGGTTCAGACGAGGAGGAGGTCAGTTACTCGGACCTAGTTCATAACTGATAACCAACAGGGAGCGATCGGCATAATGCTTTCCCCCGCTATAAGCGACAGTGGTTCTATCACCGCTTCCATTTTCGTTGTCGTTATTGTTAGTGCGAGCATTAGAATGGACGGCGACGTTATTGTTGAGGCTGAACCTTCCTCTTTGGTGTGGGCCCCAGGACTCAAAAGAAGAGGTTTCCAAGACATTGTGCCATGATTGTGCGTTGTTCTGAACAAGTTGAAGTTCGGCGACGAGGCGTTGACTGTCTTGAAGTTGACACATGAGGTCGATGTTATTTTTCAATGCCTCGTTAAGTTCGAGAGCCATATTATCATACTTCGTATTAAGCGCATAAGTATGTGCTTGCGTTGCAGGGGATTCGAGGTCCACAGGAGGAAGAAATTCCATTTCGGTTGGTTCTTCTGCCGATTGAGGTTTCTAAGAAGCATTTGCGGCAGAGGGATCGAGCATCTGATTCTTTGTTCGCTTAACCATCGTAAGCGGGCTTGGCGGCAGGTTATAGAAGGAACCTAAAGCGCGTCGATGTTGAGATGGAAATGTGTGACAAAGGAGTGAGCTTGAGTTCAACTTCTTAGTGGAAGCACCATAATGTTGACGATACAAAACGTCGTAACACCCAATGATTCTCCGTTACTTAGAGAATTATGTTTCACTTGTGAAAGTAAGTGCAGAAAGTAATAAACAACATAGTAGATTTATAATGGTTTGATCCCATAAGGGGTCTACGCCCAATTTGAAGGAGTTCGTTGATATTTTGCTGACAATAATAAGTTACAAGCTTAGAACTTCGTCATGAAATTCATTTACAAACATTTCCAAGTATTTTGAAGTCATGGTTGTCATATATAAGTCTTGAGAAAAAATCACTTTTATGCTTCTTCTTCCTCAAAGCATGGCTACCATTATTGAGTTCTTGGAGCTCTGTAAGATGTCAAATCAGAAAAAATCCAACCCTTTTGAAGTCTGAGCTTAGGGATATTTATAGTGGAAGGTTTACATGGGAGTAGGTATGATTTGAGGACCACACAACAACTCGTACACCTTCTATGGTGTACGAATTTCGTATCCCAAGGGATACGAGATTCGTATGCCTTGGGATACAAATTAACATATCCCCTAAGGGATATGTTTGCCACGTATCCTCTGGGGATACGAGCCTCTCATATCCCCTGGCGGAGACGAGCTCGTGTTCCTAGGGATACGGTGGAAGTGTATCCCTAGGGGATACGAGTATCTCGTATCCTTGAGGGATACGAGCTCGTATCTCTGGGGATACAATGGTCGCGGTGGGCATATAGGTTCGATGATTCGTGGTGGAGGGATTCAGAGTCTTGGACTCGATTGAGAGGGGTACGAAATACGCTGGAGGTAAGGGATACAATGATCTGAATGAGGGATTCAAAATCTTTGGCATGCGAGGATTACAAGCTTAGGGGTTCGAAGTCTCTTACACGAGGGATACAAAAATGTGTTTAGCACGTGGTTTTGAATTGTTGTGAGGCTCCTGCTCCCAAGCTAGTATGCTTGGTTTTTTGGCAACACTTCAGGTTTTAATGCCACGCGTCGTGTTGAGCCAAGCGTGTCCGGTGTACTTTTGGAAACTAGACCAAAAAGACGGTTAATGATAATAATTTGGGGGGTTCGAGGGTGGTAGCCCTCAATTTGTTTTCTTCATGTTGACCAGTTGAGTGTGTACAAAGATCGTTTCATACCATCAAACAAACACAATTAAATATAATTATATCATTATAATTGATTACAAAAGCGTTCCATTATTGATCTTTCAAACAAGACAAAACAAAACATGCATATGTGGTACTACTTTAAAGTTGCCCACGTCAAGTTCTCATATTTTGAAGCGGTCGAGAATTGTATCATCCTTACTCTCTTTGAATATATATTTTTCTTTGTATGCAACATAATTATCATTCAACCATTCATCTCCCATTCGATTTCATAGTTTATTTTTTACTATATTCATAGTAGAAAATCCTCTCTCCACGGTTGCAGTTGCAACTAATAAGATAAGTGATAATGTTAAGAGCTTGTAAACCAAATTACAAACGATATTTTTTTTTCAACACCATCTTCCTAGCTAAATCACTGATCGCGTTCACATCTTTAAACGTATCATTAGACTTCATGTTAATTTCATAAATCTCTAACTGATTATAAAGATCTATATGTTCTATTTCAGAAAAATCATTGGGGGTAAAATTCAGATATCGTACTAGCTTCAATTTTTGAAAAGAGGCAAATAAATCGATTGGACTAAGATAGGACATACAAAGATGTAATTATGAATTTACCTTATCAAAGCGGTTGTTAAGTTCAACAATCTACTTATATCATTATAATAATTTATGAGAGGGCAAGATAACAATTTGGGGGTTTAGGGGCGGCAACCCTCGATTTTTTCTTTATGTCGACCATTTGATTGTGTACAAAGATCATTTCAGACCATCAAACAAACACAACTAAATATAATTATATCATTATAATCGATTACAAAAACAATCAATCATTGATCTTGCAAACAAAACAAAACATGCATATATGGTACTACTTTAAAGTTGCTCACGTCGAGTTCTCATGTTTTGAAAGATATCGAGAATTATATCATTGATAATCTCTTTGAATATATCTTTTTCTATGTATGCAACGCAACTATCATTCAACCATCCATCTCCCATTCCATTTCGTGGTCATATTTTACCATATTCATAGTAAAAAATGCTCTCTCCACAGTTGCAGTTACAACCAATAAGATAAGTGATAATGTTAAGAGCTTATAAACCCAATTATAAATGATATTTTTTTCGTCAACACCATCTTCCTAGCTAAATCACCGATCGCTTTCACATCTTTAAACATATCATTATGAAAAGTCGTGTGACTTATGACTTAGAGTAAGATTTTTCTATATGGAATATGCGGAAGTGAATAATATAATAACTTGTCTAGTACAATAATTATGCAAGTAAATATTAAGCAATATAAGATATCGCAGATAAGTAAATGCAGTAAGAAAAATGACACTAGGAATTTTATACTGAATTTTATACTGGTTCGGAATTCCCGTCATACGTCCAGTCCAAGACTCCTTCTGGAATTCTACTATCAACACTCTCTCTTCACTCGGAGGAACAGGTCCACAAAAATTCGAGCAGCAATAAGGATTTCCCGCCTGAGCACCGACACAAGACTTTAACAAGCAATAAGAATTTGACTTCTAATTGTGTTCTTGAACAACACTGAATAGCCAACAAATGAGTACACCCTTCCTGTAATCTTATCTCAAGTATATAACGTGTATGTGAAGATTGAAGGAAGTATATTACTTATTGAATCAAGAGATTTGAAATAAATTTGATGATTCAAAAAGCAATCTGAATATTTGAGAGATTTTTTGAATGCAAGAGTGCTTAGAAATGTAGATCAAGAATTAGAATAGAATCAGTAAGAATTGATGATTTGAAAAAAAACAAGTTTGTACTATATTTATAGTGGTTGAAAAGTACTCAAGGTTCACAAAGAGTTTTATTGAAAAGAAGCAACCATTTCTATTAGAAATCAAAAGAGAACTCTTCATTAAAGAAAGTGACCCTTCAGAAATATGGATGTTACTGTCGGGTCAGTCGACTGGTATAAAAATCACCAGTCAACTAGTAGAAAATATGAATCGTGTGTGTGTGTGTGTGTATATATATATATATATATGGCAGAAAAATAGCCGTTACTAGGAATTTATTCCCTTACCAGTCGACTGGTCCAGGGTATAAACCTCAGTAATGGCTGTTTTTTAGCCATTCACACATATATATATATATATACACACACACACACATATATATTCGAGTTTCGTGTATATGTGTTATATAAAATGCGGATAGATTTTAACAATCATCTAACGCACAAATATATACATATATACTAACTTTTCAATTGATCTTCATTTCCATTGTCGTGAATCAAGAACTTCATGAATCAATATATATATATATATATATATATATATATATATATATATATGTATACACACACACACATGTGTGTGTGTGCGTGTGTGCGTGCGCATGTGTGTCAAATTGATATATAGACATGATCATGGCAAGTCACATGTGCCAAAGAAAATACTCGAGAAATTTCCATAAGAAAGAATGACAAATATATTTCCTTAATTCACTGATCGGATAAACGAAGAAAGGATTTAATTCTGCATGGACTGGTTCATATATGGAATGAACAAAAATTCCTAATCTTGGCAAGTAAATTTTCAAAAGAATTTTTTTGGCAACAATATCTATCATACATGCATCAGTAATTGCCAGGAATCAAAGCAATTTTCTATTGCAAATTATGTTTCCAATAAACACAGTGAAGTATACACAATAAAAGGAAATAAGTGAAATACTGGCAAATGGAAATTCTTGGGGAAGTTTTTTTTATCATACAAGAATGTGTTTCCCGATCAGAAAATCAAGGTTTCATTACTTTCCAGAATTGAAATTCTTTTAAATCGGCATGCAAGATAAATTTCCAGAAATCACCAAAGCAATCACCCAATATTCGGTCTAAAGAATTTAACACAAGAAATTTATTGTTGGAAAAAATGGATTCATGGATTAAATGCTTTCCATATAAATTACAAGCACATTTTGGGTAAGTATTATAATCAAAGGTTACCAGAAATTCTTAATAGTTTTTTTAACCAAAGAAATTCAAGTGAGCATCATTCACAGTAATTTAATCAAAGCAACAATCACGCAAGTCAGATTAATTCATATTAATGAAATCAGAGATGATTTTGGGCTTTTATACCCTATGTAATCTACATCAATTCATCAAAGACTTGTATTAAAATCAAGCAACACAAATTCTAGAGGAAAAATCAAATCAAATCAGAATAATCATGGGTTTCGATCGCAAGCCAAACCCCGAGTCGAATGGCACATGAGCAAGAAGGAATCAAAGCATTAGAAATTATCTTTTTGTTTTCTGTCGTGATTTGGGGGGTTTTGCAAAACCTTATTTTAGATTCACCGACCGCCAAAGAGTTAAAAGGAGGAAGCCGATATTTTAAGTAACAAAGAAAACAAGGGGCCAACTAATTTATTTTTGTAAGGGGGTTTTGTCTTTACTTTATTGTTGCTTTGTTTATTTCTTTTGTAACTGATATTAGAATTTTCTAGTTTATTGTAAATTAGGTGTATGAGTTACGGGTCTGTAATTTGAGGAAAAATCTGATCTTAGGGATAAAGATCAGTCCAGATTTTTTAGCATAGGATTTGAGCAGTAGCAGGGTTTGAGAGTTTACAGTGTTTTGTAAGCAGGAATATGTTTTAATAACTAGTAGAAATCTTAGGGAATGCAGCAGTAGGCAGGGGTTTGCCGAAGCTGGGTAAATTCTATGTCATTTACTTTCTGCATTTATTTTCTCTGTTGCAATCTGTGTTGTGATATTTTTTAATTTCTCATAAAATTCCAATAAACTCTATTCACCCCCTATAGGGTTAATCTAGATCCAAAAATTTCCACTGAAGTTGGAGCTTTTACAATTTTAGTAATACATTGGATGATGGTAATTATACTCAATTATCTCAAACTCGCTAATTCGAAGTCGTATTCAAGTCGATTCATCAAATCTTCCATCCGATCATAGTCTAAGATATCAAATTTTGGAATGATCCAGATGATCAAGATACAATATGAAGGAACTTATTCACAAAAGTTCCTTGTTAGCCTTCTTTGCAAATATTTCCCCAAACGATAATTGGTGGAAGAGCCATATTAATCAATCGTGATTTACCAGTTATAAAAATTTGTTGGAATATAGTGTAAAAGAAGATGCAACATATTCCGTCCTTAGTCGATGAGTAGAAATACAAGTGATGCATTTATTCAGAGCGGGTTTAGGAATTGGAAACATAATCAAAGGCTTAAAGAATATGCTAATTCAGATGTTAATAGAGCAGCATATACAAAATCCTAGAATTTGATGAATTAAAGTCAACATATTGCAATAACAATCGAGTGACAATCAACTAAAAGCAAAATATACTATCAACACCGATTAAACTCAAATCTTTTATGCATTCGATATTTTTTACATCAAGATTTGCCTTTTCGTGGTCATGATGAATCCGAAGAATCAAAGAATAAATTAAATTTTCTTGATTTTCTGCCATGGCTTGCTCATGAAAAGCTTTCGGTTGATGCAGTTGTTCTAAAAAATGTACCACTAAATAATAAGATGACAACACCGAATATTCAAAAATATATAATCAATTGTATTGCGATGGAAATTATAGAAGCTGTCTTACAACATCTACATTTTTCTAAAGGATTATTTGTACTACTTATTGACGAAGCTCGCGATACATCGATTAAAATGCAAATGACAATCTTTACAATATGTGGATGACTTATGAGAAGCCTTCGGTTCATGCAATTGTTCTAAAAAATGCACCACTAAATAATAAGATGACAATATCGAATATTCAAAAAAAAAAAGTCAATTGCATTTTTGTGGAAATTATATACACTTTCTTGTAACATCTGCATCTTTCTGGAGGACTATTTGCACTACTGGTTAACGAAGCTCGTGATACATCAATTAAAGAGAAAATGACAACTGTTTTACGATATGTGGATAAGATAGGAAGTGTTAATGAAAGGTTTGCTGGCATGGTGCATGTTCCTAATACAACATCAATTTCTCTAAAAACACCACTTGATGTATTTTTAGTAAACATAAATTGAGTTTGTCTATGTTTCGGGGCCAAGGTTATGATGGTGCAAGTAATATGAAAGGTATGTCTAATGGTCTTAAAACACTTGATCTAAATGAGAACAAGTCTGCTTTCTATGTTCACTGTTTTGCATATTAACCTCAATTAACACTTGTTCGTATCGCTAAAGATATAGATCTTATTCTCGAGTTTTTTTACTTGGTTAATAATTTGTTAAATCTCGCTGGAACTTCATGCAAACGTCGAGTCATTCTTAGAGAAAAAGAAGCTAATATAATATTTAGTCAACTTGAAAGTGGTGAAGTATCTAGCTAGTGGTCAGGAACTAAATCAAGAGCATAGTTTGGAACGACCAGGTGACACACGTTGGGGTTCATACTACGGTTCATTAGTTCATTTGATTGTCATGTTTCCTTTGGTTATTGATGTCCTTACCGATCTAGTTGAAGATATATGTGGTGATAAAAAGGGGAACCCTTACATTTAATCAAAGTATTGCAATATTATGATTTTGTATTTATTTTTACATTTGATGAAAAGTGTTCTTGCAATAACTATTAATCTTTCCAAGGCACTACAACAGAAAGATCAAGATATCATAAATGCTTTGATATTGGTAAAAATATATAAAGAGCGAAAGCGAGCTAGTTGATGGGACACTCTTCTAAATGAGGTTGACTCTTGCTGCACCAAACAAAAAATTCATATTTTGAATATGGACGATAATCATATTATTTTGTGTATATCAAGAAGATGGCCAATGATTACAAATTTACATAAATATCAAGTTGATTTTTTTTGCCTTTGTCTAGATAAGTAGATTGTTGAATTTAACAACCGCTTTGATGAGGTAAATTCAGAATTACTTCTTTGTATGTCCTCTCTTAGTCCAATCGACTCATTTTCCTCTTTTCATAAAGTGAAGCTAGTTCGATTATCTGAATTTTACCCTAATGATTTTTCTGACATAGAACATATGGATCTTTATAACCAGTTAGAGATTTATGAAATTGACATGAAGTCTAATGTGTTGGTTCATGAAGTTTTGGGTTTAGACAACGGAAATGAAAATCAATTGAAACGTTAGTATATATATTTGTGTGTTTAGTGTGTTAGATGATTGTTAAAATCTATACTCATTTTATATAACACATATACACGAAATTCGAATATATATATATATATATATATATATATATATATATATATATATATATTAATGGTTTAAAAGCAGCCACTACTAGGGTTTATACCCTGGACCAGTCGACTGGTAAGGGAATAAATTCCCAGTAATGGCTATTTTTCTGTCATTTTTAAATATATATATATGATTCATGTTTTCTACCAGATGACTGGTATTTTTATACCAGTCGACTAACCCGACATTAACAGCCATATTTCTGAAGGGTCGCTTTCTTTCATGAAGAGCTCTCTTTTGATTTCTAAAAGAAATGGTTGCTTCTTTTCAATAAAACTCTTCATGAACCTTGACTATTTTTCAACCACTATAAATATAGTACAAACTTGTTTTTCAAATCATCAACTCTTACTGATTCTATTCTAGTTCTTGTTCTACATTTCTAAGCACTCTTGTATTCTAAAAAGCTCTCAAATATCCAAATTGCTTTTTGAATCATTGAATTTATTTCTAATCTCTTGATTGAATAAGTAATACATGTGACGACCTCCCATAACCACTGCACTACACAAGAGGAATAATGCGCTGAAAAGTGTACACGACAGTTATGGACGATCATCAAAGTAGGTAAACATCATTGGAACCTATCGTAAATCTCACAGCGCAAGGATAAAATATAATATAACATATACAACATGTAATATTAGTGAAGCATATTTGAGCAGAAATCTCAAATTTTCAAAACAACAAGAAAGTATATCCTTACACTAGGAATGCGATATATGTCTGAACAAATTTGCCTCACGACAGCACTTAGAGTAGAATAACAAATAGCGGAAATCCAAATACTATATAGTAAGAGAGATAGTACGCCAGCCTCATGCTTGCCTCCGAACTGCTACATCATCTTTACTAAGCTATCACCTGCCACTTAGTCTACCCGTTCAAAACCAAATGAATAGCCCAAGATAATAACAGGGAAAAATAAAACCTTGAGTCAGAAACCAGTCTTAGTAAGCGATAAACAACTAAAAAACATCAACAATAAAGTATATGAGAATAGGTAAATAAACAAACTAATCTACCCAACTCTAGAGAAGAATTTCCACCTGCCTTCCCCACACATGACAGTGATAGTCTTTACAATCCAACAACCAACCATACATCTATAGGAATCAGAACAACCACCAATAACATTCATAGCATCCAGAATACATATATATCACATAGACAATCATAATCGAGATTAGCATTCCTCAAGCACCATCCCCAGAAGCCTAAACCAATATCAGTCCAGCACTCAAGGAACATCTCCCTCGACATTGGATAATCCACGTGAGATGATATAAACAAAGCATCCAGGAATTAAATCATCCATTACAGACACTAGCTATCACCGCCAATCCTGCTTCGAAATCATCGTTAATCGTATGACTAGCCATGTCATATTGCCATCCGTCAAGGGTTAATGTTAACCCCGGTTCTTGCAAAAACCCCATACACCTTTCAATGAAACGTACCTAGGCCTTTCAACGATACCCAGAGTACTCGACCTACATCCGGTCTTTTAGGTGCCCCTATTATACCCCTGCTTTGGGCCTGCTAGAACCTACGACAATGATAATTCCTCGGCATTTAGTATCTCTAGTCGTCATCAACGACGACTATCCAACCACTATCACCCCACTTAGAACACCTTTGAGTTGTAATACCATTCATTGTTCTACACAGATCAACGAACATCTTTCAACACTAGGAACCTTCCTACCTGAATATACATCAAAGCCACACAATTGCTCATGAACATACAATATCATTGACTAGCCCGTCACTGGTCGATCCCTCATTGACCGATCCCTCACTGACCGATCCCTCACTGGACCGATCCCTCGCTCGACCGATCCTTGCTCGACAGATCCCTCGCTCGACCAACCCCTCGCTCGACCGATCCCTCACTTGAGCGATCCCTCGCACGACCGATCCCAACCAAGTCTGATCCCTCTATCGATCGATCTCTCATTGGACCAATCCCTCACTAGATCGATCCCTCGCTCGACCGATCCCTCATTGGACCGATCCCTCACTGGATCGATCCCACACTAGACCAATCCCTGACTGGACTGATCCCACACTCGACTGATCCCTCGCTCGACCGATCCCTCACTGTACCGATCCATCTGACTTCCTCCCCAAGCCATGTGCGACCGGTGGCCTGTACAACCACAATTCAAGCCCGATTTCGACCAAAACTTCACCAATCAATTCAGTCGACAGAATATACTCGTCTAATTCATTCAACATAACCACAAACATGTTATGTAATCATTAACAATATAAACATGTCAATTATCACCAAAATTGTACAAATTTCACCAAATATCATGATAAATGAACATGTGATCTAAATTGTGGATGTTACCTGCATAAACATGTGGAATAGCATAGAATTTACCTGTTTAAGCTTGCTAAATCAAATCCTATAATGATTCATATGAAAATGAACTTACCAAAGTGTAGATTTATGGGAAAATACTTGAATTTGATGAAAAACATGATCGAACATCCATATACTACATTGAAGCCATGTGAGAGATGCAAATCACTCACCAGTTCTCCAAATCAAAGAAAAACCGATGAAATAATATTGCGAATAGCAAAGAACTTGATCCAAATCGTTCGATCCGATGAATTCTCCTTTGCAACTGTGTAGATCTAGTCTCAAATGGTGTAGATCTTCGATTTCCTTCCTTAGATCTCAATTTTTAATGGCGGGAAGGTGTTAAAGAAAGGAAGAACATAGGCCACCAAATGACAGAATGGAGGAAGTAAAACAATTCTCTATACCATTTACCCCCTATTTATAGCATTCCACCAACCCACTAATGGGGGCCTCTACAAATCAGCCTATTAAGGCTCCCAAAACTTGAACAACTAACTATTAAACCTTAAAACAGCGATTCCTCCCAAACCACTAACCCAAATCTTTAAGGTAACCACGCTATAGAAAGGAAATCATCATTTCCTTTCCAATGGCATAGGTTTCACCTCCTGACTCCACCAGAGTCAAAAGTTATCCCCTGTGCAAGACTGGCAAGGGAAAAATGGTCACAAACAAAACTGGTAAAAATTATGGACATGTCTCACATCCCTACAAGCAAAATATTAAAATATGAGAATGATGCAACCCTCAGGGAATAAAATAAAATATTTTACGATCTTTCGATACGTAAAATGCGAGCGTTACATTCTCTCTCCCTTAAGAATTTTGCCCCCGAAATTCCAACAAAAATAAGCAACCAAAACAATTCCGCATGCTTATCATCTATGAGCAACCAATTCTATCATCCCAACTAATGGTCATCAAACCATGCATCCATAGCCTTACCCTAGCACACATAATTCTAATCAATACCAGCAAAGATAACGACAAGAACAACAATAACAAAAAGCTACAATGATGTAATGATGACGCGATATCAATGGGTCATACGGACGAAGAGTTATAGATGGGTCATCTTCATACCCTCTTCCGTCTCCCACGTACAATCGTCGTATCCTCCCTCCATTGTACCTTGACTAACTTAACCGTCTTCCTCCTAAGTTGTTTCATGTCGTTTGCTACAACACGAAGTGGCTTATAAGGTCTCGTAACCGCGACCTCGACTTCTAGGTTTTCGTATTGTTCCAGAGATGCTACCACATCCGGATCATGCACATATTTTGTAGAAATGATTCATAAAAAGCATTATGCACACATGATATTTTCTCAGGTAACTCCAACCCATGTGTGAGCTTTCCAATTTGCTCGACTATCGGAAATGGTCTAACAAATTTTGGAGATAACTTTCCCTTACTTCTGAACCTAACCATAAGCTTTAACGGCAAGATTTTCACAAAAACATATCTTATACATCGAATTCCAACTCTTTTCGACGTTTATCTGCGTAACTCTTCTGACGATATTGGGCTGCCTTCATTTGTTGCCGAATGATCTCGATACAATCCGAGGTCTCTCTAATCATCTCCGGCCTAAGTATCAACTTATCCCCAGTTTCTAACCAACATGCTGGAGAACTGCATGGCCTACCATACAATGCCTCGTATGGTGCCATCCCAATGCTAGACCGGTAGCTATTATTATATGCAAATTCAACTAGATGTAGATGGCCTTCCCATGATCCCCCAAAATCTTCCAACACACAAGCTCTTAGCGAATTTTCCAAAACTCGGTTAACCTTCTCGGTTTGACCATCAGTTTGGGGATGACATGTCATACTCAAACACAACTCATTCTCAAAGTTTCTTGCAAACTTTTGCAAAACCCAATTGTAAACAATGGATCTCAGTTAGTTACTATACTATTTAGGATATCATGAAATCAAACTATCCATTTCACATAAAGTTCAGCCAACACTTCAGGTTCCAATTCACATCGTGGTCTGAAATCAAATCTCACCAAATACTTAAGGCACTTCCATTCTGAAGACATCGCTACCAAACTCGCATGTCTTCGACGCACTATCCTTTATCACTCGCAATTGGTGAAATTTCGTTGCCAAATCCATTTGAGAAAACACTTTGGCGTCATAAAGCTGATTGAACAAGTCATCGATCCTCGATAACGAATACTTGTTCTTTTTGGTCATCTTGTTCAACTCATGGTAGTCCTTACACAATCTCTACAAGCCACCACACTTGGTTGCAGATACACTAGTGCACCCCATTCGGAAACATTCCTTCGAATGAATCCTTTCCCAAGAAGTCACGAACATGCACCTCTAACTCTCGATGTCCCTTAGGCGCCATCCTCCTAAGAGGCATAACAATAGGTCTAACACCCTCGACTAAATCGGCCCTAAAATCAATATCACAATGTGGCGGCAACTCTTTGACTTCACCAAAGACATCGTCATGAGATTAGCACCGATGACAAGTCTTCTTATGGAATTCCAAGCGAATACAACTACCCATAAGAACACCATCTTCGGGTTACCCCGAATCAACACCTTTCGCCCTTCCACATCCCCAACTTTCATCCCTAGCTTTTTGCAACTCACTTCTGCTGCACACCTCTTAGGCCAATCCATACCCAAGATGATTTCAAACCCAGCGAAAGTTACAACTAAGCAACCACTCAGAAATGAGCATCAATAATCAATAATACTTGATCCACAAAGTATGCAAAGAGAAGATGAACCCATACTAGATTAGTTATAACTAAAGGTCTATTACAACTTCAAGTTCCAACTTATTCGGCATACAATCTTATTATAGGTAAAAGAAAGCAATGCTCTAGTACCAAATAGAACTTAACAACTCCATTGGCTGAAAGCATATATCCAAACTAACAACTTCTAATTCTCATCAGGAAGGCAATAGGAAATTGGAGTGGCTTCCAGAACACATGCTTCCTCCGGTTGCTTATCCTTCAGAAAATCTGGGCATTCTTTCTTCTTATGCGCAGGCTTGCCGCATTTAAAGCAATTCCTTTAGGCTCTTAGCCTCTTACAATCCTTGGATAATGGCCCTTTAGCTGACAGTTAAAGCAAGTATCATTCTTCATGCGTTTCTTCTTTTCCCTATTCAGCTTCCTTGTTTTACTAGGGCCAGCAAAAGTTTCTTTGTGAGGTTCATGTCTGTTTCTACAAGCCTCATCCCAAAACGCGTTGATCCTCTCTCCTCGCTCCTTGGCCCGACATCGAAGTTGATATAAAGATATATCTCTTCTTAACTCATCTTCTTCATCTGTAGGAGAATAATCCCTCTGTCTCTTAGCGGAATCACCACTAGGCACATGTACAGGAACATCACGCCTTATTGCCGCTTCTGGAATGGGTATTCTTAGCAGGAAAGTGTCTATCATGGCCCTAAACATAACTAGGCATTCAGGTGCAATGGGTAAAGCTCTCAATTAGCTTTCGTCTCCTACTCCTCCAGTCTCAGGCTCACCCCTAGAAGTTTGACGACTCATTCTAAATCTAAAATGGAATGATTAGTCCACATACAAGATAAGCTACTAAAGAAGTACCAATGCTACTATACTATATAGTATCATATAGTATACATCCAATTGAAATCTACAAGTACTTCTCTCATACGTGATTATGTCCTCGAACTTTGGCAATAATCGTTAACCAGAGCTCTGATACCAAATGTGACGACCGCCCATAACCCCTGCACTCTACAAGAGGAATAATGGACTGAAAAGAGTGCAAGGCAGTTATGGACGATCATCAAAGTAGGTAAACATCATCGGAACCTGTCATAAATCTCACAACATAAGGATAAAATATAATAGAACATATACAACATGTAATATTTGTGAAGCATATTTAAGCAGAAATCTCAAATTTTCAAAACAACAAGAAAGTATGTCCTTACACTAGGATTGCAACATATGTCTACACAAATTTGCCTCACTACAGCACTCAGAGTAGAATAACAAACAATGGAAATCCAAATACTATATAGTAAGAGAGATAGTACGCTAGCCTCCTGCTTGCCTCCGAATCGCTACATCGTCTTTACTAAGCATCACCTATCACCTACCACCTAGTCTACCCATCCAAAACCGGATGAACTGCCCAAGATAATAACAAGGAAACATAAAAACTTGAGTCATACAACAGTCTTACTGAGCGATAAACAATTGACAAACATCAACAATAAAGTATACGAGAATGGGTAAATAAACAAACTAATCTACCCAACTCCAGAGAAGAACTTCCACCCGCCTTCCCCACACCTGATAGTGATAACCTTTACAATCCAACAACCAGTGAACAACCATACATCCACGGGAATCAGAACAACCATCAATAACATTCATAACATCCAAAATACATATATCTCACATAGACAATCCTAATCGAGATTAACATTTCTCAAGCCCCATCCCTAGAGGCCTAAACCAATATTAGTTAAGCACTCAAGGAACATCTCCCTCGACGTTGGATAATCCACGCGAGATGGTATAAACAAAGCATCCATACATTAAATCATCCACGGCAAAATCTAGCTATCACCGTCAATCCTGCTTCGAAACCATCGTTAATCGTATGACTGGCCATATCATACTGCCATCCATCAAGGGCTAATGGTAACCCTGGTTCTAGCAAAAAACCCATACGCCTTTCAACGATACGTACCTAGGCCTTTCAACGGTACCTAAGGTACTCAACTAACATCCGGTCTTTTAGGTGCCCCTATTAGATGCCTACTTTGGGCCCGTTAGAACCTACAACAACGATAATTCCTCCGCATTCAGTATCTCTAGTCGTCATCAACGGTGATTATCCAACCGTTATCACCCCACTCAGAACATCTTTGAGTTGTCATACCATTCGTTGTTCTACACTGATCAACGAACATATTTCAACACTTCGAACCTTCCTACTTAAATATACATCGAAACCGCATCATTACTCATGAACCAATAATATCATTAACTAACCCATCACTGAACGATCCCACAATTACCGATCCTTCATTGACATATCCCTCACTCGACCGATCCCTCACTGGACCGATCCCTCGCTTGACCGATCCCTCACTGGACCATTCCCTCGCTCGATCGATCCCTCGCTCGACCGATCCCTCATTGGACCGATCCCTTGCTCGACCGATCCCTCCCTAGACCGATCCCTCAATGGACCGATCCCTCCCTAGACCGATCCCTCAATGGACCGATCCCTTGCTCGATCGATCCCTCGTTAGACCGATCCCTCGCTGGACCGATCCCTCGCTGGACCAATCCCTCGCTCGACCGATCCCTCACTGGACTGATCCCTACCTCGATCGATCCCTCACTGAACCGATCCCTCGCTCGACCGATCCCTCGCTCGACTGATCCCTCACTGGACCGATCCTTTACTCCATTGATCCCTCACTGGACCGATCCCTCTGACTTGCTCCACAAGCCATGTGCGATCGGTGCCCTGTACAGCCCAAATTCAAGCCCGATTTCGACCAAAGCTTCACCAATCAATTCAATCGACGAAATATACTCATCTAATTCATTAAACATAACCAAAAACATGTTATGAAATCATTAACAACATAAACATGTCAATTATCACCAAAATTATACAAATTTCACCAATTATCATGATAAATGAACATATGATCTAAATTGTGGATTTAACCTACATAAACATGTGAAATAGCATAGGAATTACCGGTTTAAGCTTGCTAAATCAGATCCTATAATGATTCATATGAAAATGAACTTACCAAAGTCTAGACCTATGGGAAAATGCTTGAATTTAATGAAAAATTTGATCAATCATCCATATATTTCATTGAATCCATGTGAGAGATGCAAATCACTCACCAATTCTCCAAATCAAAGCAAAAATGGTGAAATAAGATTCCAAACAGCGAAAAACTTGATCCAAATCCTTTGATCCGATGAATTCTCCTTTGCAACGGTGTAAATCTGGCCTTAATTGGTGTCGATCTTCGATTTCCTTCCTTAGATCTCAATTTTTAAAGGTGGAAAGGTGTTAGAGAAAGGAGGAACATAGGCCACCAAATGAGAGAATGGAGGAAGTAAAACAATTCTCCATACCTTCCACCCCATATTTATAGCATTCCACCAACCCATTAATGGGCATCTTCAAATCAGCTCATTAATGCTCCCAAAACTTGAACAACCGACTGTTAAACCATAAAACGGTGATTCCTCCCAAACCGCCGAGACAAATCTTTAATGTAACCACTCTGCGGAAAGACAATCATCGTTTCCTTTCCAATGGCATAGGTCTCACCTCCTAATTCGACCGGAGTCAAAAGTTATCCCCTGTACAAGACTGATAGGGGCAAAATGGTCATAAATAAAGTTGGTAAAAAAATATGGACATGTCTCACATCCCCATAAGCAACATATTAAAACATGAGAATGATCCAACCCTCAGGGAATAAAATAAACATATTTTACGATCTTTGATACATATAATGTGGGCTGTTACAATATACTTCCTTCAATCTTCACATACACGTTATATACTTAAGGATAAGATTATAGAAAGGGTGTACTTAATTGTTGGCTATTCAGTGTTGTTCAAGAATAGAACCAGAAATCAAATTCTTATTATTTTTTAAAGTCTTGTGTCAGTGCTTAGGTGGGAAATCTTTGTGGTGCTCGGATTGTTGTGAACCTGTTCCTCCAGGTGAAGAGAGTGTCTTGATTGTAGAATTCCAGAGTCTGGGACTGGACGTCGAATGGGAAGTCCGAACCAGTATAAAATTCCCAGTGTCACTTTTCTTATTGCATTTACTTATATGTGATTTCTTATATTGCTGAATATTTACTTGCATAACTATTGTACAAGACAAGTTACTATATTATTCACTTCCGCATATTCCATATATATATACACACATACGCACACAAAAAAGTGTTTGTGTATATATACATATCAATACTTACTGCCTTAGTGCTGAGCATGCATGATACTATGTTTGTTCACATGTTTGCCATCTTCCGGTTGCTTAATCTTGCCTGAATCTGTGCATTGTTGTTTACCTTGATTTGTATATATTTTCTTGAACCTAAAATATGTACTTGCACACACCTTTGGCAGCAGCAGTTGCACTTGCATTTGTGCAGTTCTCACGTTTATGCACTGTACATGTTTGACCAATACTTGAATTTGATTTATTTCTGCCTTGATCATTCTGATTCCTTGCTTATTCTTTAGTTTTACTTGCACCATTTCTTTGTGCATGCATGAACCTTCTTGCAAGCCTCTATCTTGTACATGTCGCCATACACATTGCACATGTTTGTGCTATTTCCATTTGAACTGCTCTAAGTTGAATTGCTTTTACTATCATCTTGACTTTGATATTGTTGTAACCAATTGTGCTTGTCCAGTGAACCATACATGTTTGTTGTTTCTTGGCGTATATGTGATCTGCCATGTTATGTATATTAAAAAAAAACTATTGACCTGTATGTACCTTTACGTTACTACTCCACAAATGCACACCCATGTTGATGCTTAGTGTCCAATGGTTGTTCATGTGTATATATGGTATGTTGCATTATTGTGCACTATATGCTTTTGCACTTGATCTATTTTGATAAGCTTGTCGCTGCCTCCTTGCTGCATTTCTTGTGAATGTGTTTGTCTCTCTCTGGCTTTTGATCCCGCCATATATATATATATATATATATATATATATATATATATATATATATATATATATATAGAGAGAGAGAGAGAGAGAGAGAGAGGTATATACACACACACACACACAGCAGTACGTTAGGCATGTCCGTTGGACGTGTGTATAGATAATCAAGAGTAAATTTATGAATTGTGAAATTTTAGCTATATGCATAGATAATGTGTAGACACAAATAAATATGTGAGTTAAGTTATGCATGTGTGGTCTGTGCTACGCACACGGAAAATTGTGTGACCAAATTAAAACATTTTTTCTTTGGAACATTTAAGTCCCATGTAAAGTAAACCATGGAGTTTGATAAGCCTGCTTCCTTGAATGTTTGTTCGTTGCAGTAATCGATGCTTTTAGCTGCTCCCGGGATCGCTTCTATATAAAAATATGAGCCACATTTAACAAACAATATCCACCTTTAAAAGTTAAAGCTGAAACAAACGAATTTGTTTTGCTATAGCTCAGGCCCTCGAGGTAATATTATGCGAAATTTTTTAGCGACTTAGCCTTAACAACAGACAATTGTACTTTAGTGCATAATGAAGACATCGGTTCATCACAGTCACTTATCTCTTCACAATATTCTGGACTGGGCTTGGCCCATGTATCTATTTATTACATGCTTTATTTACAGTTTGGCTATATATAAGTTAGCCCACCGTCTTGTAATATAACTCTAGCAATTACATTTGTTCTAAATAATTTCTAATTGCAATAATACAAAGCAATTTCCTCTGCAAATTCTGTTTTGGTATCAGAGCATCTCAGCCTAACAGCATCAACAAGATCCTCCACCGCTGCATCACAGAATACCTGCAATATCAAGAACTGAAAGCAACTGCACACATTAAAGCAGTTAGCATTAGCAGTCTCTCCTCAGTTTTTATTTCATCATCAGAGTAAATACCGTTCTTGCATGTAGATCTATTCATATCAGTCATTCTTTTCTTTTAACTGCCTCGCCAACCAGCGATATCAGAGAATCTTCATCATTTATCACCAGTGGCTGCAGTTCACCCATCTGATCGTCGCAGATCATCATCTGGGATCAGTTTCTGGTTGCAGAAATTACTGTAACCAATAAGATTGCCATCCAAGAATCACCACTGTGAAATTCTGGTTGCAAAACTCATTACGAACAACAAATTGCCATCTAAGAAACACGATTTCTGAACTAGTGTTATTCAAGAATCGTTTACCAATCTGTTTTCTCCTATCATGGCAGGAGATAATGAAAGTATCAACTCAGCCACCGCTGGTAGACTGTCATCTGAAACTTCTTCATCAACAACACCCTTTAACCTCGTAAAACCAAAAGTCATGTTATTAGTATTCTCCTTGATGAAGATAACTATACATTATGGAGATATCAAGTGGAAACTGCAATAAGAGGATATGGGTTGCAAGAATACGTACAGGGCACCAATCAGTCCCACCTGCAACAATCAAAGACAAAGATGGAAATCTTGTAAGCAATCAAGATTATGTCATGCACCAGAAAAAAGACAGCCTATTGGCATCTTGGTTAATCTCTTCTATAAGTACAAATCTCCTATCACAGATTATTGGTAAGACAACCTCTTATGAAATATGGAATGCAATAGAACAAATCTTTAATTCGCAATCTGCAGCGAGAGTTATGCACTACAGAAGTCTATTGCATAGTATGCGAAAGGAAAATATGACTATGAGTGAGTATCTTACCAAGATTAAAACATTATGTGATCGATTGGCAGCTACATGACACAAGATATCAGAAAGTGAGCATGTATTGTACATTATTGGGGGTCTAGATGAGGAATATGAATCTATTGTCACATTTATTGCATCACAAAAGGTTGTTCCATATCTAGAGTATGTTCACTCAACATTATTAGCACACGAGGGTAGGATTGAACAGAGGAAGGCATCTCAGCCAGAATTTTCAGTTAACTATGCCTCTACTTCAAGAAACAAGACACAACAAAAAGCAAATCCTAATCAAAAAGATATTCAACCACAAAGGGGAACTGCTAATCAGAGAGGAAGAGGTAGAGGGTGGAACAACAATAATAGGCCTAAATGTCAGATTTGTGAAAAATTTGGACATATGGCGAATAAATGCTATTTTAGGTACAACACTGAGTTCAATACTGGCCAGCAAAGTCAGAATAATCAAAGGGGTCCTAATGTGAATATGGCTCAAGTTAATCAAGCTAGGAACAATTCTGAAGGTTCAAGAACCCAAGGATCCAACAATGATGACAATAGTAGAATTGATGACACAAGTTTGGATGATTGGTACCAAGACAGTGGTGCTACGAATCATGTGACCAACAATCTACAAAACCTGAATCTTGGCAATAAAAACTACACAGGTACGCATACTGTTTGTATGGGAAATGGTGAGACGACAAGTATATCTCATGTTGGCCGTGGGTACATCAGAGGTAAGCGGCAACTCTATCTCAATAATTTACTAAGAGTACCCGGTATTACAAAAAATCTAATTAGCGTGTTGCAATTTGCTAATGACAACAAAGTATACTTTGAGTTTCATCCAAAATACTGCCTTATTAGAGACATCCTAAATAAAGACATCTTATTACAGGGTAAACTGGACAAGGGTTTATAGAAGTTCAGCAACGTGAAATCTGGTTATAGAACTAATTCAGAAAATTACTGTTATAATGTTGAAGTTTATCATGTTGACAATAATGCTAAATTTGAATGTTGGCATAATAGATTGGGACATCCAAATTTGAGAATTGTAAAGCAAGTGCTGAATGAAAATAATATTTGTTCTGAATGCATACATGATTCATATATTTGTACACATTGTCAAATTGGAAAGAGTCACAAATTACCTTTTAATGACTCCAATACTATATATACTACACCTCTTGAATTGATTGCAGCAGATCTTTGGGGTCTGGCACCCATGAATTCAGATCATGGACACCGGTATTACCTTTCTTTTGTAGATGCCTTTACAAGGTACACTTGGATTTTATTTCTCAAAAACAAGTCAGAAACTTGTAAAGTAACAACGCACTTTATTACATACATAGAAAAGCAAACTGATTGCATGGTCAAAGTGTTTCAAACTGACGGGGGGTCTGAGTTTAAGCCCTTAAAAAATTATTTAGAAAGAAAAGGCATTCAACACAGAACAACATGTCCATACACTTCTAAGAAAAATGGTTTAGTTGAGCGAAAACATACGCATATTGTAGAGACAGGATTGACACTGATGTCACAAGAATCTCTGCCAATAAAATTTTGGACAGAAGCTTTTGCAACATCAGTTTACTTAATAAACAGGTTACCCACTATCAAACTCAATGGTAAATGTCCCTATGAAATGCTACATAAAACTAAACCAAATTATTAGAGTTGAAATCCTTTGGATGCTTATGCTTTCCACATCTCAGACCCTACAATAAGCATAAATTAAGCCTAAGGTCCACATCATGCACTTTTCTTGGCTATGCTAGTGATCAAAAAGGTTTTAAATACTTAGATGGAAGAGGCAGGATTTATGTTTCTAGACATGTAAAGTTTAACGAAGCTGTATTTCCTTTTGCAGACAATAACATCAAGACAGTCAAAAAAATAACTGGGGTAGAGAAAATGATTATTCCACCACTAGAGTTGACTGAGTGTAAAGCTAGTGAACCTGATCAGGAAGCAAAGGAGAGTACAGATGATGACTGCACCGTACCCAGTACCAGAACAAGCTTCAGCTCATCAAATTTACTAAACAGTATGTTTCAGGATGATATTGCTACTCAAGGAAATGTAGACATTAATGAGTGTCATAATGAAGGTGGTACTATGTCTAGTGGTAGACAGACAAGGAATGACAACAATGAAAGATCAAACAATACAAATAGTGGAAACACAGAAAGTTCAAGTAGTGCAAACACTGATAATCCAGAAGATCATGCACAGCAAGCTGGGCTCAACAAACATCACATGCTAACTAGAGCTAAATGTGGGATATTTAAACCAAAGTTATATAATGTTAGCTTGATTGAAAGAGATCCTATCAATTTCAAAGAAGCGGTCAGCAATGAAAACTGAAAAATGGCTATGAAAGAGGAATATAATGCATTACTGAAGAACAAGACTTAGAGTTTAGTTGAAAGACCCAAGCACAAAAACATCATTGGATGCAAATGGACCTATAAACTGAAAAAAAAGCCTGACGGAAGCATTGAAAAATACAAAGCTAGACTCGTTGCGAATGAATATTCACAAGAGTTTGGATTTGATTTTACAGAGACTTTCTCTCAAGTAGTTAAGCCCACTACCATCAGAATTATGTTAACCATTGCCTTACATAAACAATGGAACGTAAAACAGCTGGATGTACATAATGCATTCCTAAATGCAGACCTACATGAAGAAGTTTTTATGATGCATCCTGAAGGATATGAGATTGAGAATAAAGAAAAATTTGTATGCAGACTACATAAGGCTATCTATGGTCTTAAGCAAGCATCCACAGTATGGTACGAGAAACTCAAAGACACTTTTGCAAGTTTAGGATTCACTACAGCCAAGTCAGACAATTCATTGCACATTAGAAAAAGAGGTGATAATATGATATTTATACTGGTGTACGTTGATGATATTCTCAAAACTGGAAATAATGACAAAGAGATCAACAATATCATAAAGCACATCAGTGACACATTCTCCATAAAGGATATGGGGAATATAAACTACTTCCTAGGTATCCAGATTTTACAAAAATCTAAGGATGACATTCTTCTATCTCAAAAGAAATACATTTTAGAGATTTTGGCTCGTGCTAAAATGGATAAAGCGAATCCTCTACCTACACCCATGACTACAAACTTAAGATTATCTAAACACAGAGGTGAATTCGAAGCGATTAATGATGCAAAATTCTAAAGAAGCATAGTCGGGGCAGTGCAATATGTTACTGTCACGAGGCCAGAGATTTGTTACAGTGTAAATAAAGTTTCACAATTTATGCACAATCCCTTAGATGAACATTGGTGTGCAGTCAAAAGAATTCTACGTTATTTAAAAGGCACTTTAGATTATGGCTTAAGATTGATAAATATCAAAGAAATTAATCTACAAGCTTACAGTAATGCCGACCGGGCTTCAGATCCAGACGATCGACGATGGCTCGAATCCAATTTCCTGGTGTTCAAAGAGGCAAGCAACAATTTCACGTTCCAGCACAGAAGCTGAATAATTGATCTGTGGAAAGCACCGCAGCTGAAATCATATGGATTAATTCGTTGACCAGAGAGCTAGGGTTTCAATCCAGCAAAAAACCCACGATTTGGTGCGATAATATGAGCATTGTGTCTCTCCCAGCAAATCCCGTTCAACATGCATGCACGAAGCACATCGAGATCGATCTTTACTTCGTGCGTGCTCGCTGGAAAACTGGAGGTGAATCATGTACCTGCTTACTATCAAAGAGCCGATATATTGACGAAAGCCATCTCCGCCAGAAATTTCCAAAGGATGAGAGAGGAATTGTGTGTTATTGTTTGCGGTGGAGTGAAAGAGGAAAAGGGAAAACCCTAGTTGTATTTGAGGGTGGATAATGAAGACATCGGTTCATCACAGACACTTATCTCTTCACAATATTCTTGACTGGGCTTGGCCCATGTATCTATTTATTACATGCTTTATTTACAGTTCGGCTATATATAAGTTGGCCCACCGTCTTGTAGTATAACTCTAGCAATTACATTTGTTCTACATAGTTTCTAATTGCAATAATACCAAACCATTTCATCTGCAAATTCTGTTTGTGCATGCCCACTCATGGTAGGCGATTGCTAATGAATCAAAAAATCCATTTACACTGGAAATGGAGCATGGTTGTTAAAGCCTCATCTTCACAAGTGTAAATATTGACTCCCTTATCATGATATGCATGTTCTAGATAGGTTCAGTATAACATGTATTATATATTTCAGGCTATATATTCTTCTTGCTAGGACAAAAATGCGGACTCGGTTTTGACTCGGCTGTTGATATCTCTAGGTCATACTCTACCACGACTGTGTGGCACCATCCGTAGCATAGATTACCCATGACTGTGCACTCTGCAGTTTTAGTTATGATAGAGCTCCTCAGTTTTTTTCCATAAAGTACTTTGTAATACCATATGAGGTTAATACAAACATGCTAAGAAATAAAACTTGTCACATGCAAAGTTTATGCGCCAACGTCTAGTCTATCAACTTGTTTCAACATAAGTAGCATACAATAACTCGCCATGTGCCCTGCTCGTCCTTATCTCTTCAGCTCAGTTGAATTCCAGGCTCAGCCTATCACAGTTCAGCTCAATGCAGGAGTTCAGTGCATCCTTCCTGTAATCGTTCAAGGGTAGAAATGTTGATGTATTAGAATAAATGTTGTAGGTATAAGGTATACAAATTTCAAAATATAACAAGCTGACATATGTTAAGAAAACCGAGATTGCCTAAATTGATCCAGGACCTGCTCGAGTTCCTACCACTACTAGAAGCCTTTACCAATTACTACAGCTCCCAATTCAGACTGCATTGATATGATGATTGTGGGCAACCTGTTGTCTAAGCCTGCGTTCATCATGCAGCCTCTTTTGGCCGCAACTCCTGCCTTAACAAATTGGTTTTCCAGCTATTAACTCAACGCTTCTAAAGGTGATGTTGGACGTGTGTATAAAAATTCAAAAGCAAATTTAATTATTGTAAAATTATGATGATATGTATAAATAAAGGTCTTCTTGCTTACATGTATTTGTAGTTGTTTCAATTGATTAGATCATAACCTATTTCCCTAATTAAAAAAAATCTAAACTACAATACTATAAAAGAAAAAGAAAGAGGATTTAAATGGATTCCCTTTTGTTTATTGAATTATTACTGAAATCTGTATTTCAATGAAAAATACTGTGAGAGTAAAAAAATGCGATGAATTTGGTAGAATGGGGATGTGCTGATACGATGAAAAATGATATTGTTGGGTAGCTTGTGACAACACCAAGTTTGTGCCATTGTTCGTTGGGAGTATTCTACGTAGCAAAGTGATTCACAAAAATGAATTCGTGTTTAATCAGTTACAGCCAACTTATTCTTAATTGTAGACAGACTGCGAATAAAAAAGCTAGTGTAATTGCGTTGTGAGAAGAAACTACATACATATTTTTCAGTTTTCTTCCCTTTTTTTTATTTTACTCTATTATGTCTAATGCAGACCATTCACTGCATATATTTTTTCCTAGATAATGTGCAAGTCATTCAAATTTAAAACCTTAAGTTTCGGCACATGATTTATTTATCTGTATGCTATAATTACCAAATCATGAACTTATATGTTACTAATAAATTTAGAAGAATTAAAATATTATTTAAAATTGACTAAGCATTAACATACTTGTAGCAAACGTAAACAAGAAAACTTTGTCTATATATGGGCATGCTGAAGAAAAAAAATCATCCCCCATATACCCAATAAAAGCAAGCATAAATGACATGGCCAAATACTGACAACCTCAACATCGATATCGCGCTGTATAAGTGAAATTGTTCTATTGCATTGTGATATGCGATACTACATGTGTTGGATTGAAGAGGATGAAGATAGCTTCGAGTCGGAGGTGACCGTTCGCAAATCGAAGCTCGTATGTAGGAGATATGAGCTGGAAGGTGCAGTTTTCAGTGGTCTGGTGCATCAGACGTCTGTCATAGGGGATGACAGACGTCTGCCTGCAGGGAATTGGTTTCCCGAAAGCTCAAACAGACATCTGACACGTGAGGGGCAGACATCTGTGCTGAGTACATTTGCCCAATAAATTCTGGAAGTGGACAGACGTCTGTTAGGAGGTTCGACAGACATCTGAGCGGGTTCTGGGCTATTTTTAGGTTGGAAATTAGCAAGCTGATTTGTGACTAATTCGATGGCAATTTGGGTAATTGGCCAACCTCTATATAAGCTATTTTCTGAAGTGAATTAAAAAAAAGCTTGAAGAATTGATTTGGGATCGAGGGTTTATTCTCAAGGGAGAATTAGGGTTTATAACCTAATTCCAATTCTTCAATTCTATTCTCCTCAAACTCTTTTCTATATTGAAATATAGTGATTATTGGATCAACCTCTTGTATTCCTTTCATCGTGGTAATAAAATACTCTATCCAAAGTGGATGTACACTAACAAGATGTTAGTGGAACCACAATAAATCCTTGTGTGATTTATTTTTTCTACTTTGTCATTAGTTTCTTGCTTGTGATTGAGATTTGGATTGTTCGTGATTGGTTGATACTGGTTTTGTGACTAGAGTTATTGCTTTGGTTGTTTTTGCAAGTCTAACAACGATCTAGTCTTCCGCTAGCGTATTGTGGTTTAGATATCGGATTCGAGTGGTCTTGAATAAGATTAATCGAAACTGTTTCAACAGTTGGTATCAAAGCTGTTTTGGTGCGTGTTAGGTGTTTGTGAAAATGCCGGAGACGGATAGTAGCTCGGTAAGTCCTTCAACCGGAAGTCCGAATAGTGTGGCGCCTTATGTACGGGGTTCGTATGCGGCGTCGGGTTCTCAATTGGTTATTGACAAGTGGAATGGTGATAAGAGAAGTGGCAATGGAAAATGAAGGCGGTTCTTAGGCGGAATTGGGTGCACCGGGTAGTATTTGATACTCACTTATTGCCAAGTGATATCTCGGTTGTTGAGAGAGAGGAGATGGAGGAATGGGCTTACACTACTCTTCAACTTGCTATGGGGGAGAATGTGATCTCCGAAATTAGTGGTGAGACTACCGCTAAAGGTATTAGGGACAAGTTGGAAGAACTTCATATGAAGAAGTCGCTCACTAACCATTTGATCTTGTTGCGAACGTTTTTCACCTTCAAGATGAAGGCGGGTAATTCGCTTAAGGCACATTTGAATGCCTTTGATGACTTGCTCATGAAGATGAAGGCCGTTGATTTAAAGATTGAGGAAGAGCAAAAGGCGATGATATTATAGTGTTCGTTGCCGGACCGTTATACGGGTTTCTCAAATAGTTTAATCTATGGCTGGGATACCTTGACTCTAGATGATGTCAAAACGGATCTTCTTAGTGAGTAGTTGAGAGATCAAATGAAGGAGATGAGCGAGGGTAGTAGTGGAGCTAGTAGTAGTCAAGGGTTGTTTGTGGAGAAAGAAAAGAATGTGAAGAAAGGAAACCGGGGCGTTCTAAATCAAGAAAACCTGGTGGAAAGGTAAATCGAAAGAGAGAAATGGCAAGTGCTTTATTTGTAAGAAACCAGGACATTGGAAAAATGAATGTCCGGACAAAGATAAGAAGGAATTAGCGTCTTCATCCGTGGTGATGGAGAGTGGGGATGGTGAGATAGATGAGAACGTGTTGACGGCGGTAGCAACGGGTGTTTCGGGTAACGAGTGGGTACTCGATTCGGGCGCGTCGTATCATATGACGCCAAATAGAAATTGTTTTTCATCCTTTGAGGTCAAAGAAGGAAATGCAATTGCTATGGGAAATGGTGCTATTTGCAAGTCGATGGGTAGTGGCTCCGTGCAAATAAGAATGTTTGATGGAGTTTTTCGCACGCTCACCAATGTTAGCTATGTTCCGGGACTTAGGAAGTCGCTTATATCTTTGGGGCAATTGGATTCTCTAGGATGCAAGATCACTATCGAGATGGATTGCTTGAGGGTTTCTAAGGGGGCACTTGTGGTTATGAAAGGTGCTAGGACTCATGGTATATATTTGCTTCAAGGTGTGACCGTAGGAGGTGAGACTTGTGTGGGTGTTGATAGTTCTCGTGACTTGGATGCGACACGGTTGTGGCATTTGAAATTGGGTCATGTCTCGGAGAGGAGTTTGGATATTCTTTGGAAGCGAGAGATGATCAAGGGTGAGAGTGTCAACAAACTAGAGTTTTGCGAGGAATGTGTCATGGGGAAGCAAACAAGGGTATCATTCGATGAAGGCAAGCATGACTCAAAGGAGGTTCTTGAGTATGTTCATTCGGATGTTTGGGGACCGACACCGGTTGCTTCTTTGGGAGGAGCAAGGTATTATATTTCTTACATCGATGATTTGTCTCGAAAGGTATGGGTGTATGTAATGAGGGCCAAGTCAGAGGCATTTGCTAAGTTCAAAGTGTGGAAGGCTCTTGTTGAGAATGAGAGCGGTAAGACTTTGAAGGTGTTAAGGACCGACAATGGCGGTGAATATGTCTCGCATGAATTCTTGGAGTATTGTAAGCATCACGGAATCCGAAGACATTTTACTATACCGGGAGATTCCACTACACCAGAAAATGCCTTTAGCAGCGTTTAAAAAACGCTACCAAAGCCTTTGGTAGCGTTTTAGAGAACGCTACTACAGGTCCCGCAACTAAAAGTCTATTTTTTTCTGTTGCGTTTCCATAAACGCTGCCAAACTAAAGCAACCAAATATTTTCTGCAGCGTTTAAAAAATCCAACCAAAACTAACATTTTTTGGTTGCGTTTGTGCTTGGCCCTTTTATTTGATTTTCTGTAGCGTTTATTTTATGTAACTAAAAACTTTTCGTTGCATTTAATTTATGCCACTGTAAATTCAAATAACATTTTACGTTTGTTTCAGTAACATTTCAGAAACGCTGCTGAAATGTATTGATTGTTTTGTTGCATATTTTAAATGCTACTATATATTGTTAATGGCTTACATTGTTTCCAGCAACCAGCTTTGTAATAATCATACCAAAATCAGCAATAATCATATAAATATCATATTTAAACCAACAATCAACCAATCATATAATCATCATATTTATATAATTGAAAACATGTAATTACATGAGTACTATCCATAACCATTTAGATAATAATTATTTGACAAAATGAGCAAGTTCACATACCACAAACATCTTCAAAGAGTTTTACTTAAGTACCGACTAATATCATAGTACATATAACAATTGAAGTCACGTCCATTGTTGGTGATGGTCTTTACTTCGGAAAAGCTAATTACCTGTAAACACATTCAATAATCAACAATAAGTATTTGTCATGAATTATCAAATAACATTCAAATAATGTTAATTGATTGTTATTAAAACAAACACATAAATAATTAAACTGAATATCAAATAACATTCGGACAATATCGTACATTATGATGATAGATATGGTGCATTTAAAATATGACGATAGATATGAAGCCGTATGCATTGTCCTACACATTTTCGTAATTTCAAATCTCTATGTTTTTTCAGATAGAACCGAAAATTTACATGATTTGGGTACAATATTGGATAAAAACTGTAAAACTCAAACATTTTGTAACTAGATATATTTCTTTAAAGCCCTTGATTTTGCAATTAATTACTATTAAAGCTAACCAAATTTATGCTTTACAATTTTTTTCCTGAAGGTTCTAGCTTCTAAGAGAACTCAGTGCTAAAATTGGCAGCCGTGGTCCTGTGGATGTGGCTCTAGATCTCTGTCTAAGCAGAGTGAGAAGCTATGCAAAAATTCCTTAATAGTAAGACTCATGCATCCCAATTTGGTTCTGGCTAGTTTTAATACTTTTTAGTCCTGTTAAATTTTTAATTATTGTATAGCTTCAGGTTTATTATTGTACAATCAACTCAAATTAACACTGCAAACACTCTCAAATTTGGTCCTGTTAAAACTTTTATTATGAATTAAATGACTTTATTGTACAATCAACACCAAATGCCTCCTTTCACACTGCGAACACTCTCAAACTCATTCATATAGCTCAAATTTTTAGTGGAACTCATATTCAATTTTATAAAACTTGTTTAAGTTTAACAAAACATAGCTAATTCTATTAACCTACTTAACTTAATTAATTTATTATAATACATAGTAATAATTATAGGTACTATAATTATTATTGTTAGAGCTCTGTTAACTTAACTATATTACTATTATTATTATTATTATAAATTTAGTTAAATTTTATAAACTTTGTTATTCATCATCATCTTCATTATTAATTATAAAACCTTTTAAAACTAATAAAATTTAATTAACTTAAACTTGGTTAATTTTATAAAACCCGTTAGACATACATGAAACTTGAGTTGTGAAAACGGTGTCCATTAACAAAATTATTTCCAATAATAATTACAGATGTAAATAGTATGCCAAAAATTGAACTTATTTAATGCAATATTTTTTTAACTATAGCTAATGTAACAAAATGAACTGGAAAAGTTCAGGCACATCATATGTCAATGTGGTTGAGAGATGACCAAATCATAAAACCGAAGTAAACTATTTCATATGTTTGAACAAATGCATATCATATGTCAATGTGGTACCTTGAACCTTAACGTCCAATGTCCGTGGAGTATCGGCTATTAAATTGATGCAGATCTCAATCTAAATAGGCAACGTAAAATTTATTGTTATTCCACATAGAAAGAAGACGTAATTCAGTACCATCAACCTCCAAAAAAATTCGAGCATCGGATGGTAAAATCGATGCAGATCCCGACCCAGAGCGGCTAAGTAAAATTTAATGTAAATCGATTTAACATGATATCGTAGGAATTTGGAAAGTGGAGAACAGATGGAAGAAGTTTCCAATTTTAATTAAGGCGGTAAAACATAATGCCTTTTATTTCCGAGATATAAATTTGTAACATTTATTCTTGCATCTACCCAAAATTCAATAACAGCCAAATTAATGCCTTATTAACAGTGCAACATATTTGTTATCCTCATCAAGTCAACGGTATGTTATTTAGCACTACAGGAACTGAATGCAATTTTCTCGACCCTCTTAAGGAAATTTTGTAAGAGGATAGAGAGGTAGATGATGCAGCTTTAACATCAGTGGACGACATAGGCTATAAATTAAGGTTCGGGAAGGTGCACAGGTAATTCACAGCACACATAGTCTGGTTTCTACTCCCCCCCCCCTTTCGTTTTTAAGAGAATATTTGCTCTTGTATTGAAGATTGGTTGCATCTATGCTCATTAAAAGTAAATCGTCTTACATGAAGCAGACGCCGAATATTAAAACTGTGGTATGTTAATCTTTATAATAAAGATTTTAACCTCATTTGCTTAAATTTGGAAAAAATGTACAATAATCCTTGCACTGCACATCACTGTCCAGGTCAAGTAAATATACTGCTTTGGCAGCCCAAAAAAAGTTATTGATGAAAAAGAAATCATAAGGAAAGCGTAGTAAACAGATAAAACTATCATGTTAACCTTTAGTATTAGAAGTTCAACAAATGAGACTATTATTTAAAGATCAGCCATTACTTCTAGATGCAAGATAGATGAGAAGAGATTTTAAGTTCAAACCTCTGATGCTTAAGTTTATGGGTTTTTAGCTGACAATAGTTTGAAGCAAGAAAAGAAGCATGTATATTAACTGACCAATGGGATAGGAAAATTAGTAAACACAACCACCAGCATAATTTGAGGACGCTGTACAACAGTGTTATTAATACGATTTTTGATATACTGTTGAATTTTGAAAACTAAGCATGCATATAACTAAGAATGAGTGAAGCTGAAGGATGTAATATATGATAATGGTGCGTTACATGAGGAACGTGAAACTGATTAGGAGAAAAGTAGCGTATGAGAAAGTTTTGTTTTAATTAATGATATGTTGTAGTGAAACTCTTGTTAACGTGTCTGTTGATTAATTTGATCCAAAATAAAATGCAACACAATACTCAAATATGTATTAAGCAAAGCAACATATAACTCAAGGAAAGCAACTGTTATATTCAAAAAATGATGTTAGGAACAGAGAGTTTACCAGAACTTTCTATAGAGTAGCATCTTATATTCAAAAAATGATGGCTTCAGCTCTTTGTTTTATTGACCGAGTCACAGATAAACCTGTTGTCAAAGGGCATAAATAATATATATTACCAGAACTATCGCATATTGAGCTATCATTAATTGATTAAGGTAAGCCAAATGAATTATTGTACTTTGAGCAATAACGGGTTGGGTAAGATATAAAGAAATGAACTACCACATACTAAGCCATTACATGTTGAGTAGGTAAACAAAATGAGCTATCGCATTTTTGAGTAAGGAAAGCAAAATGAGTTGTCGAGAATTGAGCCAACGTGTGTTGAGTAAGACAAAAAAGTTGAGTTATGGCATGCTAAGATAACGGACACTGCTAGGTGAACCGAAATTTGTTAGTCAAAAAATATGGATCTAAGATTCAATGGTGCAAATCACGGGTGTCATACAATCCAACCGTTATTATTTATTTCGCACAAATTGACTAACAAAATTTCGGTATGAATAGCATTTTCGTAAGATAACAAATACACTATCGCTTATTAATAAGTTGTTTCGGAAAATACAAGGTGAAGATAAGAAACTACTAAATACGTAAATTTTGAAGGGTTCAAGAGGGATTAAAATTTTGTACTATAATATAAAATGTTTTTATAAAATGGGGTAAATGTTATGCCTAAATATACAAGTTATCGCATGTTAAAAATTTTGGGTTATCGCAAGTTGATAGAGTGAAAATTATTGAATGTTGAAAAATTAAGAAAACAATCACAAGTTGACAGCCATAGACCATCGCAGGTTGAAAACTTAAGTAAACTTTTGCAGTTTGATGACTGTAAGCCATCGCAGGTTGAAGCAATGAGTCACTGCAGGCTGATAAAGAAAAATATATCAAAGATCAACCATAACATAAGCTACAACATACTAAGGCCAGCAGCAAAGCTATCACAAGTTGAAATTAAAGGCAGGTTGTTGCAAGATGAAAACAGTAGGTGTCATACCAAACTAAAATCTAAACAAGCTGTCACTGTTGATTGGATGAATTATCAAATGTTGATTCCAGACTTTCAGTTCAACAGTGGACTGCTGACAAAGAAGACCACCAGTCATGCATATAATAAACCTGATAGTCCCCACCAATGTAAAACGCTTGTCCCATATAACCGAATTAATGAGCATAGTAAGCAGCTTGCTGACAATTCATGGACTGTAAAACCATTTCCTAAGACTGCCCTTCTGCCTGAAAAACCAAAAAACGATATTGCCAACCCGAACACATAAGAAAGCCCTACAGGGCAAGATAACAACATATGAATGCACTTGGAAAACTTATTTACAGAACTGTTTTTACAATGTTGATGCTGAGTCAATGCTAATCTAATGGCTCAATTTGAAAATGGTGTACAAATATTCTTTTTCTATTAATTTTACACCAACGGAATTTTTTGAATTTTTTTTTCTGATCATCCTCCATGTGGTAAAACATGTCTATTTATAATAAATTATCAAGTAAACTTTTTCTTTTGACATTCCAAGAAAATGCTTAATGAATACGGTATAAAAACACAATCTTTTATCTCATTTTTGTAAGTACACAATTTCAACGTAACACCATTCGACTTGTTGAGTTTTCTATATTAGAAAAACTACTAATTTGCTATCTTGGTACAGAAAAGCGTATGCTAATTTACTAGCGCTATTTTGTATATAAAACAATAGCTACACATAGCAACTACCAGAATACGTATAAATAATAATATAAGCCAACGTACTTCGTGAATTAATAATCTGGAGCCATGCATGTAATATAAGCCGCTGTCAGATCCCAACCATGTGCCAAACTGTGATTTTTCCCATAAGAGTTGCGATCAAAACAATCATGGGACCAACGTGATGTATGTATTGCGAAATCTGAAATTTTCTCCTCGAATACCATATCTCCAGTTTTGATGCTCCTGATCCTAGTATGCATTTCCTCACTATCGGATAACACAAGTGTTTCTGTTGGATTGACAGAAAGATGCAGGTGGCTGTGTGAGTTAGCATGTCATTTGTAAGATCAAATTGCTCCTCTTTGAAGAAGTCTTTGGTCAAAGAAATTTATAGAACCATCTATTGAGCTGCTTAGGAAGCGCTGATCATCAGATTGAAGCGCTACCAAGCTGCAAATAGATGAAGGCATGAACGTGATGAGCTTTGGTTTCTTCCTTAACTTCCTTCAATGTGTCGATGTTCTGACGCTTTCTACAGCAGCAGGATTTCTGCAAGAACTCTCAGATGATCCAAATTAATATTCTCTGACGTCAACTACATCAACACCTCCATTACGAAGACCATTATGAACTTTATTGCCTGAGTTATCGTACTGCTGCAAGAAGATATCACAGTGGTGTATACTTGATGAAGCAGTAGTGTCTAGGCCTATCCGTCCTGCTCCAAAATTAGTTCCAGTCATCTTCGTTGAATCATCCTCCAACAAATATCTCAGCACCTTTGACATAAACTTGTTATTTGTTTTGAAAACTAGCCCAAATTAGTAATAAAATAAAAAGTAAATTCCTTTTTACAGTGCAATTAGTACTGTAAGTCTAAGCTTGGGGAATCTAAATCTATTTCCATGTAGATAAACATTTTAATGTTACATCGCTAATAAAGCACTTACATCATAGATTTCAATTTTTCTTCTTAAGAATCAAGTGGGCTGAAACATATACATCAACTTCAGAATTAAGTGGACTGATACATATAGACTAACTTTAGATTACGATATACTGATCTTTGCTTGAAATTGTTTTCCATTATAAATTGAGTTCACTTCTACTCCTTTAAACAGAGTATGATCATAAAATATGACACAAATTTGGGAACAAAAAATTAGAACATCTTATTGGCATTGACCATGGCTTTCCGCTACTGCAATATGCAACAGCGCACTAAAAAGAGAAAAAAATTAAGAAGAAGAATAAAGAAAAAGAAAACTAAAACCTGGTGGACCTTCTACAAAGCCACCTATGCTAAATCATAACCGTAATTCAAATGCAACTTTACATTTGCAGTATCTTGTTGCCGTCAGTGCAAGCTGCTAATTCAAAGATTACAAAAAAAAAAAAAAAAACAGGTTATCGAATGCTGACTTTCAAATAATCCCATGTCAAATTTAGTTAAATATAGCACAGAGTCTAGGAAAAGCTCATTGATTCAAAATTATAATATAAAGCTGATTTTGATGCTATTGTGGTAGGGAAAACCTTTTAAATATTATGGAATAAATCCTGTTTTTAACGGTCTGTTCTGTTTGGTTTTATTTGGTTGTTGCACTTGTAGGGAAAACATTTCAACAAATATATGGTTGATTACCTTTCTATAGCTGCACTCGTAAGGAAAACCGTTTATTCACTTTTTAAAGATAGGCACACTAATACTATTCCATATTTGTTTCCATTTTCTTTTGTTGATTATAATATACATTTAACATTCATTTTGTAGAAAATAAAGATGCCTTGATCTCAAAGTACATATATAAAGTATTTTAAAAGTTGCAGAAAGAAAATGTATATAACCTTAACATTAGCAGGATTATTAAACCGCTGAAGCATGGAAGCATCAAGAGTAGAATCCATAGGCTGGTAGGCTTTCCTGACTGTTCCTCCCATTCCTTTAGTAGGATCTGTAAGAACTAAATCCATAAGTTTCGTTAACATATGAAACTGCGACAAGGTATTATACATGATAGTTTCAGTAGCTTGCGTTTTTTAATATGTGAAACTGCGACATTTCTTTGGTAAAAATATATATTTCGCATGCTAAGGGTATGATCTTTGCACATGAGATTTCTATAAACAACACCCATATTTCTCAAGATTTTTTTATTCCAGTTTGACTGTGTAGACATCTCCACTACAATCTAAAGAAGTTAATGGGAAAAGAAGGTGCATATCCAATGCTCACAAAGTACTCCATAACATCAGATCCCTTTCCAAAGTACACAGGGTTGTCTTCAGAAAGTAGCTTGAAGCAACACCTTATGAAATCGGCTGGATGGTTGATGGATAGTCATAATTACTGTTTTCCCCTCTTTGGTTGGCTCATGCCTTCTTTTTATTAAAAAAAGATTAATAGTAACAGAAAAAAATGCAAACAACAAAAGAATAATAATTTATGCGGCAGAAATGCTAATCATCCTAACTGCTATTACATCAAAATGTATGGTTACAGACCCCAAAAAAAAGAGAGGGTCTGCTGATGAAATTACATGTTTACCCCTAATATACTCCAGTTGCACTATTTCTCATGTTTTGACTGGCTGTATTTCAGACCGAATAGCAATTATCTTTATGCAGTAAATATTATACCTTCTTGTAGCCACCTACTGCTGTTGAGTCATTGTTCATTACAGAAACAAATCTGCCTCATGCCTTATCCAAGTAAACTGCATGCAAACAAGTTCGAGAAAACTATTATTAAATAGAACTAATTGTATTCATCTGATCAATCATATATAGTACTTAGAGACGTTACTTTTTACTTTTTACAATCAAAAGTGATTAAGGTTTCTTCTTCCTGATCTTTTAGCACGAGTATTTTTGAACTCTGTATAACTCACATAACACAGCTATTCATTTTCATTCTCCCCCAGTTTGTTGCTACCCAAGATTGTTGTCTCCCTCACCTATGCCTTGGGTCATCTCTGTAATGAGATACAAAGATGCATTTTGAAGGATGTACCATTCAAACTAGTTTCACAAGAAGAAAATGTTATATGATTAAACATAAATGATGGTTACCCTTTCTCCTCGCCAATTTTTTTAGTTTGCACCAAACCATTCGGCTCAATCACCGTTTTAATCCTCTTGACTGTCTTCAGCAATTGTACTTGGTGGTCTACCTCTACATCTGTTCTTAGTCTTGCATTATTCCGAATTATTTCTCGAATGAGGTCGGTTTTATTATCAAATGCTTCTCATAGTATTTCGGCTCAGGCTCTGCATCTTTTGCACATCTCCATTTCCTTCCATCTGTTCTCCTACATCTCCCCAATTCTGGATCCATGATGCTTCCTGTTGTACCTTCATTACATATTTATAGAACTATATGTATAATATGTAGATATAAATACATATATAATACACATACACACACATATGGAAATTAGTTTACCATATCTACACGTTCTAATCATCCACGCTTGCCATGTTGATATTACAGTCGACTAGTTCACCATGAAGTGACATATCTGCAACACAGCCTGTGTTGGGGTCACAAGTCACTCCAGTCGTGAAAGACGAACAAATACTCAACTAATCAATCTGACATAAAAGGAAGGTTCGAATAAATACATATCTAATGCTGCATATTGCTCACATAAATAATTGCAGCTATTAACAATGCCATAAAACGTTTGTTAACAATAAATACATATTACTCTATTAAACAGTTAACCGATTTTTTTAAATTAAACTGCAAAAGCCAAAATGGGTGTAGGTACGTTGCCCACTATATAAAAAACTGAATAAATAGATAAATACACTACTCTTCTTCTTTCATACACCAACATATTAAAGTGAACTAACAAATTCCAACCTTTTCCCATTCTCAGTATGCTACGCACCTGATTACACTTATCACTACTCTCTTTCTCTTTTTGTAAGATTTTCAAATCATGACAGGAATCCTACAGCCTCTGTAGCCTTTCTCCTAGATACAAAAGCAATCCAATCACCAACCAAATAGCTTGGGTTTGAGATTCGACTATCTTGAAAACAGCAAAGTCTTTAGTTTGAACTCGCAAGTACTTAACTTTCAGGTGTGTTATCATTCATTATACCTTATATATACTGGCCTAGAGTAATTAAATATTTTTCTACAAACTATTATTGTTCAATACATACATATTATCTATATCTTTTCCCTCATCACTTACTGCCCATCAATGCTACAACATTGCCGTTAATCTCCTAAATTTAACTTATTCATTATATCGTTGTTTGTCACGAATACCGACCATTGATGGTTTGGTGCCGTAAGATTGTAGGTAGTTTGAAACATGCAACTGATTGAAAAGCTTGTTTGTTAACAACTATCATTGTTAAGAAACCTTGCCATAGTGATTGAAATTGCCATTATTAATTAAACAGCCTTTACCGGTATTATTAATAATGTTCATTTCACCCACTTTATAGATCACTAACCATAAACAAGCTTCTTTAGTTTGATAAGTACATATTCACAGTTTGTTATTATGAATCACAAAATTTTATGTTAAGAAGTACATATTTGAACCTCATTATTATAACCATGAAAATTGACTACCCATAGAGGAAGCCAAATTTCTGTTATTTTTATTAGACGTAGATCTAATGTGGAAGATATGAAACAACCATATTTAAGTGGCGAAATTTATAAACTTATGTATTATATGGTACTTAATAGAGAGTTACGAGAATAACTTACTTTGTCACAAGAATAACTGCTTGAAGTCTTCAAAGATGAACCTGATTTTCTTCACATTCACCAACTTGATGACAATTTCAACCCCTGCATTATACCAAATATATGTTGATTATTTACCAATTCTGACATTCTTTGTCATTTCAATAGTTTAGTTTGTACATCTAACAAGCTTACTGTAACTAAATGACTAAAGTTGCTGAAACGTACATGACTTTTATAACAAATGAGACATATATGGATATTGAATAGCCTTTTTTCACTCTGTTTACATGAATTTTACCAAAGATATAATATTATGAACCTGCTGGGTTATCTGGAATTCATGGGTAACCGTAAGTTTTCATTAAGAACCTGCTTATCAAAATTCAACCTGATGTTTAAGAAATTTCATGAATATTTAACTTCTTAACATGTATATGAGTAATAAATAAATACCGAAACAGCAAACGATCAGACACCGAAACAGCAAACGGTCAAATATACCACTATTCCCTACTTGATATTCATAAAACAGGAAATCAAATATGCTACCGCATTCACAATTAAAACTGGGTATATAAAACATTAAACCCGACCCATACTCGCTTGCTAAACCTCTTCTTCATTATCGTGAAATTACTAGAAACCCTAGACATTTCAAACTAGCGAAGGCCAAAGAACGGGAAAAATAGAACTGCCTCACGAGGTAGAAGAAGCAGATTTCACACAATGTCTAAAAAAATCACACAGTATCGTTACTTCTGGACCAAATGCCCTAATTTAAGGAAATTGACTTACAAGAATGAGTCAAGGCAGCTAACGTCGATGAACCGAAGAAACATGCACTAAATTGAGTTGCGGCAGCTAGCCCTAAATTGCACCGTCTAGGCAGTTGGAAAAGTGGTGATTGTGTCATGGTCAAGATACCCTAGAGCACTAGCCCTCGATTGAATCGAGTGAAAACGAAGGTGAAGCAGCCAATGAATGCAATAGAGAAACGTTGAATTGGGGGGAAAAATGAGGAAAGTGATTTTGGGGAAGACCGAAGAAAGTGTTTTAGGTTTAAGGCAGAAAATTTAGAATAAAGGAGGGAAGTGAAACGTAATGGGGGGAAGAGTGAAACATAATGGAGGGAGTGTGTGAAACGTGACCAGTATTTTAATAAATGTTAAATAAATGTAACCAAAGCCCGAAAAATAAAATTAAAAACCAGATTAGTTGCATTTACATATCAAACGCCACCAATGAATGTAACCATATTTATGTTTTCTTGTAGTGTTCGCAATCTAATGAAGTAGCGGAGAGAATGAACCGAACTCTACTTGAGAAAGCTCGATGCTTGAGATTGACATCGGGTTTGTCTAAGGGATTTTGAGCCGAAGCTTTGTCAACCGCGGTGCATATTGTAAATCGAATTCCGTGCTCGGCCATTGGTAACAAAATTCTGGAGGAAATGTGGAAAGGGAAGAGTGTTGACTTGAGATATCTTTGTGTGTTTAGTAGCCCGGTTTATGTGCATGATACGGGGAATGATAAGCTTGGAGCTAGAGCGTTCAAAGGGGTCTTGCTTGGATTCACGAATGGCGTGAAAGGCTATCGGATTTGGAATCCGGAAACGAAGAAGGTTGTTAATTCTTGTCATGTCACTATTGATGAGTCGGCTTTACTCAAGGCGAATGAGAGCTCATCGGACGTTCCGGATTTGGTTCAGGGTGAATCAAAGGAGAAGGAAGTCATTCCCACATTCCGTCCAAGTGGTAGTAGAGTTGAACAAGCTCATGGGGTTGAAACGGTTGATGAAACATCACATAGTCCACATGGTTCCTCTAGTGATGATGTTGGTGATGTACATGATACTAGAGAAGTTTCGACTCAAGGTGGAGCCGAAAGGGGTTTGGGTGATAGTATTGCTACTCGGGTTAGTCGACCTGCAATAAGGCCTTCCGAAAGATATGGTGATTGGAACTACCTTAGCTTTTGTGATCATTTGGACTACGCTCTCAACGTAGTCCAAGATGAGCCTATGGACCTTGATGATGTCATGGAGTCAAGAGAGAGCTCGTAGTGGATTTGCGCATGGAGGAAGACATGCAATCGCTTATGAAGAACCGAACTTGGGAGTTGATTCCACTTCCTCAATGCTATAGGGTGAAAATGGATTTACAAGGTGCAGGATGATGGAAGGTACAAAGCAAGGTTAGTGGCAAATGGGTTCTCACAAAGGAAAGGAAAGGAGTATGATGAAATTTTTTCACCGGTGGTTCGTCATACATCTATCCGGGTTTTACTAGCCATAGTTGCTATCCATGATTTGGAGTTGGAGCAACTTGATGTGAAAACCGCCTTCTTGCATGGAGACTTGGATGAAGACATCTACATGGAGCAAACGGAAGGGTTTGTTGTAGATGGTAAGTCTAAACTAGTTTGTAAGTTGAAGAAATCACTATATGGGTTGAAGCAATCACCCAGACAATGGTACAAGAGATTTGATCATTTCATGCTTGAAAGCGGCTTCCATCGAAGCATCAAGGTTTCTTGCGTATGTTTCAAGAGGTTGGGAAATGATTGTTGGGTGTATTTACTCTTATATGTGGATGATATGCTCATTGCTTCCAATGATCAAAATGAAATCAACAAGTTGAAGATGCTTTTGAAATCGGAATTCAAAATGAAAGATCTTGGAGAAGAAAGAAAAATCTTGGGCCCGGATATTGCAAGGGACCGAAAGCGTTTTGAGTTCAGATTGACTCAAAAGGAATATATTAAGAAAGTGCTTTGTCGGTTTAGCATGGAGGATGCAAAGGCATTAAATACACCTTTACCTTTGCATATGAAGCTTTCGGATAAGGGATCACCTATCGGGGATTAAGACAAGGCTTATATGGCAAGGTGCCATATGCAAGTGTGGTTGGTAGGCCCGATATTGCAAATGCCGTCGCGGTGGTTAGTCGGTATATGGCTAATCCAGGGAAATCGGATTGGGAAGCCGTGAAGCCTATTATGAGATACTTGAAAGGCACAGCATCTCATGGTCTTGTCTTTGGCGGTAGTGATGATAGGAGTTGCAAGTTGGTTGGCTATTGTGACTCGGACTACGCCGGTGATAGGCATCGGAGGAAATCAACTTCCGGGTATGTATTCACACTTTGCGGGACAACCATTAGTCGGAGATCGCGATTGCAAACCATAGTTGCTTTATCCACTACGGAGGCGGAGTTGATTGCCGCTATGAAAGCGGCCAAGGATGCACTCTACTTGAAGCGATTGTTGTGTGACTTGGGTTTCGAACATGAGAGTGTTGATGTTCGATGTGATAGCCAAAGTGCTATCCATTTGGTAGAGAATTTGGCGTTTAGCTCACAGACCAAGCATATTGAGGTGAGGGAGTCATTTCTTATAGCCATGGATGAGGGTAAGCTAGTATACCTTCGGAAAGTGCACAAAGGATAATGCGGCAGATATGTTTACGAAGGCATTGTCGTATGGGAAGTTCGAACATTGCTCGAACTTAATTCACTTGTTGAGTTGCTAGGTGCCACGAGGTGGCACGAGGTGGAGAGAGTGATTTTGTGTTTGATGAAAAAGGAATAGCGGTGAGAGATTGGAAATCCATCTTCAAGGTAAGTACTCGTTACACTCCCGAGTACATTGTCTTTTGGTGAGACGATTTTTGGTTTGAATATTTTCAACACTACATTGGCAGGTGGGGGCTTTGCCTGAACTCATCGGTGTAGTGCAATGGGAGGTGGCCATGCCGGAACTCATTGGGGAAACATTCAAGTTGCTTGGTCGAAGGTAGAAGGAAGTGCATGGTGCATTGGAGTTTGGAGTTGATATGGTTGTAGTATCGAGGTGGAGTGTTGTGATATGCAATACTATATGTGTTGGATTAAAGAGGACGAAAATAGCTTCGAGTCGGAGGTGACCGTTCGCAAATCGGAGCTCGTATGGAGGAGATATGAGCTGGAAGGTGCAGTTTTCAGTGGTTTTGTGCGACAGACGTCTGTCATAGGGGATGAAAGACGTATGACTGCAGGGAACTGGTTTCCCAAGAGTTCAAACAGACGTCTGACACATGAGGGGCGGACGTCTGAGCTGAGTACATTTGCCCAATAAATTCAAGAAGTGGACAGACGTCTGTCAGGAGGTTCAACAGACGTCTGAGCGGGTTTTGGGCTATTTTCGGATTGGAAATTAGCAAGCTGATTTGTGACTAATTCGGTGGCAATTTGAGTAATTGGCCAACCTCTTTATAAGCTATTTTCTGAAGTAAATTAAAAAAAAAAGCTTGAAGACTTGATTTGGGATCAAGGGTTTATTCTCAAGGGATAATTAGGGTTTATAACCTAATTCCAATTCTTCAATTCTATTCTCCTCAAACTCTTTTCTATATTGAAATATAGTGATTATTGGATCAATCTCTTGTATTCCTTTGGTAATAAAATACTCTCTCCAAAGTGAATGTACACTAACAAGATGTTAGTGGAACCACTATAAGTCCTTGTGTGATTTATTTTTGCTACTTTGTCATTAGTTTCTTGCTTGTGATTGAGATTTGGATTGTTCATGATTGGTTGATATTGTTTTTGTGACTAGAGTTATTGCTTTGGTTGTTTTTGCAAGTCTAACAACGATCTAGTCTTCCACTAGCGCATTGTGGTTTAGATATCGGATTCGAATGGTCTTGAATCGGATTAATCACAAACGGTTACAACATATTGTAGCCCTCACACAAACAACATAAGACAAAATATTATCAAGATTTTTTGTTGTAGGCTACAGACAAGTCAATTCTCTTAAACCATATTCATGTGCTACCAAACTCACTCATACTTTTCTAAGTTTCATTTTGGATTTCATAAAAAACATTCTCTTTTAGGAGCATGACCGACATCTTTGGTAGCACTCCAGTTTCTAGCATAAGACCAAGCATATATCCAACTTTACGTAATGCAATTATTCTAATGAATTTTTCAGGAGCATGACCATGCAAAACACACTGCATCTTTCCGGAGCGTAAGACCTGCATCTTTCAGGAGCATGACCGTGCAAACACACTGCACCCATATAATGAATATTCAGTATATTGTATAAACTGATCTAATACTACAATCTTGATAATTTTATGGCAGTCAACCAACAATTATGCTTCTTAGCATATTGTATAGACTGTTTTGTTAAAGTCCATGGTCGACCTTTTAAAGTACCCCTCCTATTGATGAGAATGCAACCCAATGTTTAAAAAATTGTCAGCTTGGAATGGTGCTAATAATATTTGATGTAACAAACTTGGGTTAAGTGAGAATAATGAAAGACAGATGTCTAAAAAATGAATAAACAAATTTATAATGTGCATGTAAAGACATAATTCTCATCTTTGAAGACAGATGGGTTCAAAACTATACCCAACTGGGAATTATGTAGTCATATTGGAAATAATCATCACATTCTCAGTTTGGAATGGCTTCTTGTTTTGAGTCCCTTAATTGATTTATTTATAAATAATAATAAAAGAGCGTTTGAATCTAGTCAAATGAACCAATAGATCCAAAAAAATACATTAAGTTATAGGCATCAGTTATTAAGAAGAGGCTCAGATCATAAATACCTCATTTTTGAAACCAATAACAAAGTGGATTAAAGAAGGTTGATTACATATGGTGAATCATGGACAAATCCAAGCCAGAGAAATGATATAAAATTAGTACATAAAATTTATTTCAAATAATATTAGAAAAGCATATCGGACATAGTGGATGTTGCCATCAACTAAAGCAACTTCAAAATTTTACTTCAAACATTATAAAGAAATTTTAATTTAACTCATCCTTAGCACTATATATTTATATATGAGATATTCTGATTGTATACATGGTAGACAATTTAAGTAACAAAATAGCAAAATTATGTAACAAAAAAAGCGCAATACAGTTAGACAACTTACATAGAGTGTTGGGAATGCCAATCCAAATTCCTTACTCCATGTATTCCATACTGCAATCAAATACAAAATACTGACATGAGAAATTTGCACAGTAATATTCAAAGCGTAAAAGTTAAACATATGCACCATAAGAAGCAACAAATTTGTAATTACAAAAGGTGCCACTCACATGCAAAGTTGGAGAAAACATATTAACGCAGAAACCAATTATTATCGATCCATATAAAAAATAACTGATCTAAGGGTTAAGATTTTGGAAACTTACATCATCAATTCTGAGTTGTCCCGGTCTTGCTGCTGGGATCATCAAACACCCAACATAGTTGGATTCAATGCTGTAGAATAGAACGTGCAAAAAATATAAGGTAGGTAGAATGAACAGGGAAAAATATCACCAAAAAAACTATTTAAAAGCATTAATGATGTGCAACATATGTTGAAGTCTGCGATACTATATGTTAGATTGAAGAGGATGAAGATAGCTTCGAATCAGAGGTGACCGTTTGCAAATCGGAGTCTGCACGCAGAAGTTATGAGCTGAATGGTGCAAGTTGTTCAGTGTGCAGTGCGACAGATGTCTATCGTGGGATACGTCAAACGTCTGAGACTACAGGGGTTTTTTCCCGAGAGTTCCCACAAACATCTGGCATCCCCACGACAAACGTTTGAAAGTGGGACAGACGTCTGTCATAGTGGGGAAAAACGTCTGAGCTGAGAGTTGGAGCCCAAATAATTCCCTCGAAGGGACAAACGTCTATCATATCCCACGACATACGTCTGATGAGTGTTTTGGGCTATTTCGGGCTGGAAACTTGACAAATTGATTTGTGAAGACACGGGGGCAATTTGGGTAATTGGTCTATCTCTATATAAGCTATTTTCAGGTGTATTAGTGGGAGAGTTTGGAAAACTTGATTTGGGATCAAGGGTTTATTCTCAAGGGTGAATTAGGGTTTATAGCCTAATTCCAATTCTTCAATTCTATTCTCCTCAAACTCTTTTCTATATAGAAATATAGTGATCATTGGTCAATCTCTTGTATTCCTTTCATCGTGGTAATAAAATACTCTTTCCAAAGTGGACGTACACTAACAAGATGTTAGTGGAACCACTATAAATGCTTATGTGATTTATTTTTGCTACTTTGCCATTAGTTTCTCGCTTTTCATTGAGATTTGGATTGTTCGTGATTGGTTGATCTTTGTTTGGTGACTAGAGTTATTATTTTGGTTGTTTTTGCAAGTCTAACAACGATCTAGTCTTCCTCTAGCGCTTTATGGTTTAGATATCGGATTCGAGTGGTCTTGAGTCGGATTAATCACAACGGTTACAATAGTTAGTATCTGAGCTGTTTTGGTGCTTGTTTAGGTGTTTGTGAAAATGTCGGAAACGGATAGTATCTTTGTAATTCCTTCAACCGGAAGTCCAAATAGTGTGGCTCCTTATGTACGGGGTTCGTATGCGACATCAGGTTCTCAATTGGTTATTAACAAGTGGAATGGTGATAATGACTTTGAGAAGTAGCAATGGAAAATGAAAGCGGCTCTTAGGCGAAATCAGGTGCACCGAGTAGTATTTGATACTCACTTATTACCAAGTGATATCTCGGATGTTGAGAGAGAAGAGGTGGAGGAATAGGCTTACACTACTCTTCAACTTGCTATGGGGGAGAATGTAATCTCCGAAATTAGTGGTGAGACGACCGCTAAAGGTATTTAGGACAAGTTGGAAGAACTTTATATGAAGAAGTCGCTCACTAACCATTTGATCATGTTGCGAACGTTTTTCACCTTCAAGATGAAGGAGGGTAATTTGCTTAAGGCACATTTGAATGCCTTTGATGACTTGCTCATGAAGATAAGGACGTGGATTTGAAGATCGAGGAAGAACAAAAGGCGATGATATTATTGTGCTCGTTATCGGACCGTTATACGGGTTTCTAAAATAGTTTGATCTATGGCAGGGATACCTTGACTCTTGATGATGTCAGAACAGGCCTTCTTAGTGAGGAGTTAAGAGATCAAATGAAGGAGATGAGTGAGGGTAGTAGTGGAGCTAGTAGTGGTCACGGGTTGTTTGTGGAGAAAGAGAAGAATGTGAAGAAAGGAAACCGGAGGCGTTCTAAATCAAGAAAACCCAGTGGAAGAGGTAAATCAAAAGAGAGAAATGACAAGTGCTTTATTTGTAAGAAACCGGGACATTGGAAGAATGAATTTCCGTACAAAGATAAGAAGGAAGTGGCATCTTCATCCGTCGCGGTGGAGAGTGGGGATGGTGAGATAGATGAGAATGTGTTGACGGCAGTGGCATCGGGTGTTTCGGGTAACGAATGGGTTCTCGATTCGGGTGCATCGTATCATATGACACCAAATAGAAATTGTTTTTCATCTTTTGAGGTCAAAGACGGAAATGCAATTGCTATGGGAAATGGTGCTATTTGCAAGTCGATGGGTAGTGGCTCCGTGCAAATATGGATGTTTGATGGATTTGTTCGCACGCTCACCAATGTTAGCTATGTTCCGGGACTTAGGAAGTTGCTTATATATTTGGGGAAATTGGATTCTCTAGGATGCAAGATCACTATCGAGAAGGATTGCTTGAGGGTTTCGAAGGGGGCGCTTGTGGTTTGAAGGGTGCTAGGACTCATGGTATTTATTTGCTTCAAGGCGTGATCGTAGGAGGTGAGACTTGTGTGGGTGTTGATAGTTCTAGTGACTTGGATGTGACGCGGTTGTGGCATTTGAGATTGGGTCATGTCTCAGAGAGGAGTTTGGATATTTTTTGGAAGCGGGAGATGATCGAGCATGAGAGTTTCAACAAACTAGAGTTTTGTGAGGAATATGTCATGGGGAAGCAAACAAGGGTATCATTCGATGAAAGCAAGCATGACTCAAAAAAGGTTCTTGAGTATGTTCATTTGGATGTTCGGGGACCGACACCGGTTGCTTCTTTGGGAGGAGCGAGATATTATATTTCTTTCATTGATGATTTATCTCTAAAGGTTTGGGTGTATGTAATGAAGGCCAAGTCGGAGGAATTTGCTAAGTTCAAAGTGTGGAAGGCTCTTATTGAGAATGAGAGTGGTAAGACTTTGAAGGTGTTAAGGACCGACAATGGCGGTGAATATATTTCCCAGGAATTCTTGGAGTATTGTAAGCATCACGGAATCCGGAGACATTTTACTTAATTGGGAGATCCGCAATCTAATGGAGTTGCGAAGAGAATGGACCGAACTTTACTTGAGAAAGCTCGATGCTTGAGGTTGACATCGGGCTTGTCTAATGGATTTTAGGCCGAAGATTTGTCAACGGCGGTGCATATTGTGAATCAAATTCCGTGCTCGGCCATTAATAACAAAATTCCGGAGGAAGTGTGGAAAGGGAAGAGTGTTGACTTGAGATATCTTCGTGTGTTTGGTAGCCCGGTTTATGTGCATCATCCGGGGAATGATAAGCTTGGAGCTAGAGCATTCAAAGGGGTCTTGCTTGATTTCACGGATGGCGTGAAAGGCTATCGGATTTGGAATCCGGAAACGAAGAAGGTTGTTAATTCTCGTCATGTCACTTTTGATGAGTCGGCTTTAATCAAGGAGAATGGGAGCTCATCAGATGTTCCGGATTTGGTTCATGGTGAATCAAAGGAGAAGGAAGTCATTCCCACATTCCGTCCAAGTGGTAGTAGAGTTAAAGAAGCTCGTGGGGTTTAAGCGGTTGATGAAACATCACATAGTCCACATGGTTCCTCTAGTGATGTTGGTGATGTACATGATACTAGAGAAGTTTCGGCTCAAGGTGGAGCCGAAAGGGGATTGGGTGATAGTATTGCTACTCGGGTTAGTCGACGTGCAATAAGGCCTCCTGAAAGATATGGTGATTGGAACTACCTTAGCTTTTGTGATAATTTGGACTATGCTCTCAATGTAGTCCAAGATGAGTCGATGGACCCTGATGACGTCATGGAATCGAGAGAGAGCTTGAAGTGGATTTGTGCCATGGAGGAAGAGATGCAATCATTAATGAAGAACCGAACTTGGGAATTGGTTCTGCTTCCTCAAGAAAACCATGCTATAGGGTGCAAATGGATTTACCAGGTGAAGGATGATGGAAGGTACAAAGCAAGGTTAGTGGCAAAGGGGTTTGCGCAAAGGAAAGGAGTATGATGAAATTTTTGCACCGGTGGTTCGTCATACATCTATCCGAGTTTTACTAGCCATAGTTGCTATCCATGACTTGGAGTTGGAGCAACTTGATGTGAAAACCGCCTTCTTGCATGGAAACTTGGATGAAGACATCTACATGGAGCAACCAGAAGGGTTTGTTGTAGATGGTAAGTCTAAAATGGTTTGCAAGTTGAAGAAATCACTATATGGGTTGAAGCCATCGCCTAGACAATGGTACAAGAAATTCGATCATTTCATGCTTGAGAGTGGATTCCATCGAAGCATCAAGGATGCTTGCGTATATTTAAAGAGGTTGGGAAATTATTGTTGGGTGTATTTACTCTTGTATGTGGATGATATGCTCATTGCTTCCAAGGATCAAAATGAAATCAACAAGTTGAAGATGCTTTTGAAATCAGAACTCGAGATGAAAGATCTTGGAGAAGCGAGAAAAATCTTGGACATGGAAATTGGAAGGGATCGAAAGCGTTTTGAGTTAAGATTGACTCACAAGGAATACATTAAGAAAGTGCTTTACCGATTTAGCATGGAGGATGCAAAGGTGTTAAGTACACCTTTATCTTTGCATATAAAGCTTTCAGATAAGGGATCACCTATCGGGGATAAAGATAAGGCTTATATGGCAAAGGTGCCATATGCAAGTGCGGTTGGTAGTTTGATGTACGTAATGGTGTGTACAAGGCCCGATATTGCAAATGCCATCGGGGTGGTTAGTCAGTATATGGCTAATCCGGGGAAATCACATTGGGAAGCCGTGAAGGCTATATTGAGATACTTGAAGGGCACAACATCTCATGGACTTGTCTTTGGCGGTAGTGATGAGAGAAGTTGCAAGTTGGTTGGTTACTGTGACTCGGACTACGCCGGTGATAGGGATCAGAGGAAATCAGCTTTCGGGTATGTCTTCACACTTGGTGGGGCAGCCATTAATTGGGGATCGCAATTGCAAACCTTAGTTGCTTTATCCACTACGGAGGCGGAGTTGATTGTCGTTGTGGAAGCGGCCAAGGAGGCACTCTACTTGAAGCGATTATTGTGTGACTTTGGTTTTGAACATGAAAGTGTTGATGTTCGATGTGATTGCCAAAGTGTTATCCATTTGGCGGAGAATTTGGTGTTTAGTTCACGGACTAAGCATATTGAGGTGTGGGAGTCGTTTCTTGTAGCAATGGATGAGGGTAATCTAGTATACCTTTGGAAAGTGCACACAAAGGATAATGCGACAGATATGTTTACTAAAGCATTGTCGGTTAGGAAGTTCGAGCATTGCTCGAACTTAATTCGCTTGTTGAGTTGCTAGGTGGCACGGGGTGACATGGGGTGGAGAGAATGATTTTGTTTGTGGTGATGTAAAAGAATAGCAGTGAGAGAATGGAAATCTATCTTCATGGTAAGTACTCGTTACACTCCCGAGCACATTGTCCTTTGGTAAGACGGTTTTGGTTTGAATGTTTTCAACACTACATTGGCGGGTGAGGGAATTGCCTGAACTCGTTGGTGTAGTGCAATGGGCGGTGGCCATGCCGGAGCTCATTGGGGAAACATTCAAGTTTGCTTGGTCGAAGGTAGAAGGAAATGCTTGGATGCATTTGAGTTTGGAATTGAGATGGTTATAGTATCGAGGTGGAGTGTTGAAGTTTGCGATACTATATGTTAGATTGAAGAGGATGAAGATAGCTTCGAATCGGAGGTGATTGTTCGCAAATCGGAGTTCGCACGCGGAAGTTATGAGCTGAATGGTGCAAGTTGTTCAGTATGCAGTGCGACAGACGTCTAAGACTGCAGGGTTTTTTTCCTGAGAGTTCCCACAGACGTCTGTCATCCCCACGACAGATGTCTGAGAGTTGGACAGACGTCTGTCATATTGGGACATACGTCTGAGCTGAGAGTTGGAGCCCAAATAATTCCCTGGGAGGGACAGACGTCTGTCACCTCCCATGATAGACGTCTGACGAGTGTTTTGGGCTATTTTGGGCTGGAAACTTGACAAATTGATTTGTGAAGACACGAGGGCAATTTGGGTAATTAGCCAATCTCTATATAAGCTATTTTCAGGTGTATTAGTGGGAGAGCTTGAAAAACTTGATTTGGGATCAAGGGTTTATTCTCAAGGGTGAATTAGGGTTTATAACCTAATTCCAATTCTTCAATTCTATTCTCCTCAAACTCTTTTCTATATTGAAATATAATGATCATTGGTCAATCTCTTGTATTCCTTTCATTGTGGTCATAAAATACTCTCTCCAAAATGGACGTACACTAACAAGATGGTAGTGGAACAACTATAAATCCTTGTGTGATTTATTTTTGCTACCTTGTCATTAGTTTTCTTGCTTGTGATTGAGATTTGAATTGTTCGTGATTGGTCGATTTTTGTTTGGTGACTAGAGTTATTGTTTTACTTGTTTTTGCAAGTCTAACAACGATCTAGTCTTCCGCAAACGCTTTGTGGTTTAGATATCGAATTCGTGTGGTCTTGAGTTGGATTGATCACAACAGTTACAACAACATATATCATTACAACTAATCAAATATTAGTAACAATGGATATTAATTTCAAGACAAATAATTTATAATTATCATTTCCACTAATTGATAGGAAAAACTTACTAACTAATGATAGCTAAACAAAATAATAAAAAAAACTTTTTAAATGCATTGACTATTTGCAAATTTTGTAATCAGTATTTGATGATTCTCAGATCAGTTTATAATAAATATAACTGAATGATAAAATTTCAATCATAGAAAAAGAAAATAAAAACTCAGAAATTAACTGTAAATTGGCCTTAAATGGTCCAATGTGGGAACATTAAACTCACACATCTTTGCTGTTCACTCTCACTATTTCCTTTAATACAAAACTAATCGACATGAACGTGTATAATAAAGGGATGTTGAAAATTGCAGTTGATTTTTTTTATAGAAAATACTTTAATAGAAAATTATAGTAGGTTATTTTAGCTTATATGGAAATAATAAATGATATGGCAAAATTTTATAAAAAAAACTGGACTTGCTAACTACTATATATATATCCTGTGGTTTTTCAGGCATCTATTGGGTCATTTTCGCAGTTGTGCATAGAAACCTCAAAATCTAGAATTTGGACGCTTCCAAACTTAGGCTTCTCCTCTATCTTCTCATGTATACCATCATCAATAAATCATCCTTTCTTTCTATCCCTCAACAATCCTAAACTGAACCCCAGAACTCATGTTCCAAAATCCCACCTTCTCTACTTGAAATAGTACTCTGCTACACAGCCCAAACAAAAACACCCCAGCAAACAATGAAGTAAATATTAGATTCCAAAATACTTAATATGCTACATATGAAACTTTGAACAGTTACATCCAAAATCCCCAAATTTTAGTTCCTACTTCATCAAGGTTATGTTTCATTTTGCAACCGTGGCAATGTCTATTGTATTATTAAAAAAATAAATAGAAAATAAAAATATTAAGCAATCAGCAAACAAATTTTTCATGCAGCAAAAAGGAGACAAACTTCTTTTTAGCTTATACTAATCTAAACAACCAATAACTACATAAAAATTTAAGATGTTTTCTAAGATGCAACGCCTAAAAATGATAATGAAACTTATATATTGAATAGTATTAATGTAGGCAACTTTAGGAAGTAATTAAAAGTATCAGCAAATGAGAAAAGATTTTAACTCAAATAAGGTTGAATCTTTGTTCTTATGATTAAAGAGTAAAAGTACAATGATTCCAAAGATTCAAAATGTAGTATGCTTTCAAAGCAAGGTTTCAATAGAAGCATCTACCATTTGATTGCAACTAATTTTTGTGAGCATGAAAGCTATAAAATATGCTTCAAACTCAAAATTCATGTAATAAAATCAAAAGATATGTTAGTTGAAGTACATTAAATCAAAGAAATACAGTACCTGCCTTCAAACTTATTAATGTAATTGTGATGATAGTTGACATAGTCATTGATGTTTTATCATTTACCATTCATGTATTGCTCCCTACTTAACTAAAGAGCTCCCCCACTGCAACTGTAGGAATATGTGGTAGTATAAATGATTATAAGACAAAAAATAATAATGAAGTGCGTCATAATAGAATTTGGAAGATGAACGATAAAGACAATAAAAATGTAAATATATTTTAACTTACCTTTATAAGCCTAAGCTAGTAGAACTTCGAGCTAGCAAACCATTTGTTAATGTAGTAATGCGAGGGTTAATAACTACGTAGTTACATTGTTTTCCTACAAAAATATTGGCAATATAGTAATGGAAACCGCTTAAATGTTTCATAAGTATTCATTGCCATAAGCTGCAAATCATGCAATACGATTATCTATATTATGCAACAGTCGTAATTATAAAAATAACAACAGTAAAAGTAGCTATTGAACACTTTGCTAATTTTCAAACTTCTTTTTGTTACATGTGCGGTCTTCCTCTTTTTCATCTGACAACGTTGCATCTTGGTGTAAAATAAATCAGCACGTACAATTTATGAACATATTACCTCTAAAAAAGAAGAAGATTACCCCAACTATAACTGTAGAAATATTTGGTAAGTACAAATGATTTAAGGCATAAAATAATAATCAAATGCGTCATAACAGAATTTGGAAGATGAAAGATAAAGATAATAAAAAGGTAAATATATTTTAACTTACCTTTATAAGCCTAAGCAGAAGTTCGAGCTAGCAGACCATTTGGTAATGTAGTAATGTGAGGGTTGTTGGAATCAGAGATAATGCATTCAATCTAACAGTATTAATACTGCAGCCCAATTTAGTACAGCAGCTCCATCAATTCCTCCCTTAAACTGCATTTCTTCAATCAAGCAGTTTACCCACTTGGTACGGCGCAAACTCCCATCAAGCATCGCAGCTTCTCAAATGCCTTTATCTTCAAAGCCTTTGTCATAATACCAACAATTCCAAGGTTTGATGGCCATTATGACCATTGGGCCATGGTGATGGAAAATTTCTTACGATCTAAGGAATATTGGAGTTTGATTGAGACTGGGATTCCGATGGTAGCAGCAGACAGTACAGAGGCACAGAGAAAGGTTGTAGAAGACATGAAGTTGAAAGATTTGAAAGTAAAAAACTACCTCTACCAAGCCATTGATCGCGCCATTATTGAGACGATCTTGAACAAAGATTCTGCAAAAGGAATATGGGATTCCATGCGTCAAAAGTACCAAGGATCTACAAAGGTGAAACGGGCTCAACTACAAGCATTGCAGAGAGAATTTGAGCTTCTTGGAATGAAAGAAGGAGAAAGTGTTGATGATTATTTTGGTAGAACTCTTACTATTGCCAACAAGATGAAATCCCATGGTGAACGCATAGAGCAAACTATCATTGTTGAGAAGATATTGAGATCAATGACGTCTAAATTTGATTATGTCGTATGCTCCATCGAGGAATCAAATGATCTTGCTGAAATGACCATTGATGAACTTCAGAGCAGTCTACTTGTCCATGAGCAAAGAATGAAGGGACATAAAGAGGAAGAGCAAGCTCTTAAAGTGAGCATTGGAGAGAGATCTGAAGCAAGGGCGGATGTTCAATTCGGAGGCAGAAGTAGAGGTCGTGGAGGCTTTAGAGGTCGAGGAAGAGGCAGAGGTAGACATCCCATTAATAAAGCAACCATTGAATGCTTTCGATGCCATAAACTAGGGCATTTTTCTTATGAATGTCCTAGTTGGGAAAATGCAGCTAATTATGCAGACCTGGACAAAGAAGAAGAAATGCTGCTTATGTCGTATGTCGAGATTCATAAATCAACTAGAGAAGAGGCATGGTTTTTAGATTCGGGTTGTAGCAATCACATGAGCGGAAATAAACTGTGGTTTACAGAGTTAGATGAAGGGTTCAAACACTCAGTCAAGCTTGGCAACAATTCAAGAATGGCAGTAATGGGAATGGGATGTGTGAAGCTGAAAATAGCCGGAGTGATGACAAAGATTGGTGGAGTCTACTACATCCCAGAGTTGAAAAACAATCTGTTGAGCATGGGTCAATTACAGGAGAAAGGTCTAGCAATACTTATTGAAGATAATATGTGCAAGCTATTCCATCCAACTCGAGGTCTCATAATGGAGACAATCATGACCACAAATAGAATGTTTGTTATGCTTGCATCAATGCCTCAAAATGAATCGGCAGCAACATGTTTTCAGACTAGTGGGGAGAGTGAAGCACAACTATGGCATAGGCGGTTTGCTCATCTGAGTTTCAAAGGCTTAAGGACTCTGCATTATAATAAAATGGTTGAGGGACTACCATCACTTAAACCTCCTACAAAGGTGTGCATTGACTGCTTAGCCGGGAAGCAACATAGGGATAGTATTCCAAAGAAAAGCCACTGGAGAGCCTCATACAAGCTACAACTTGTTCACTCCGACATTTGTGGACCAGTAAATCCAGAATCCAACAGCGGAAAGAGGTATCTAATTACTTTTATTGACGATTTTAGTAGAAAATGTTGGGTTTATTTCATTACAGAGAAGTCGGAAGCTTTTAATATGTTCAAAAGGTTCGAAAATTTAGTTGAAAAAGAAGCTGGTTCATTGTTGTGTTGCTTACGGACTGACAGAGGAGGCGAATTCACTTCCAAAGAATTTAATGAGTATTGCAATGTGAATGAGATCAAGAGACAACTGACTGCAGCGTACACTCCTCAGCAAAATGGAGTCGCTGAGCGGAAGAATCGAACAATCATGAACCTAGTCAGAAGCATGCTATCCGAAAAACATGTCCCTAGAGAATTTTGGCCGGAGGCAGTGAATTGGTGTGTGCATGTACTAAATAGGAGTTCTACGTCGGTAGCCAAAGACCTCACACCGGAAGAAGCATGGAGCGGTGTTAAACATTTAGTGGACTACTTTCGTGTGTTTGGTTGCATCGGACACGTACATATTCCGGATGCGAAAAGGACGAAATTGGATCCAAAGAGCTCAAAGTGTGTATTGTTGGGGGTAAGTGAAGAAACAAAAGGTTACAGAATGTATGATCCAATTACAAAGAAGGTGTTGATAAGTCGCGACGTGGCCTTCGAAGAAAATGAGATATGGGATTGGAACACATGCAAAGATGGTAATACAGGTACACTACTTGAGTGGAATGATGATGAGAATTATGTGACAGAAGAAGAATTTGAAGAAAAAGATGATGAAGTTGGTGAGCACGAGCAAGATGAAGCAACCGGAGTGATCAGCCATTCCTCATCGAGTACATCTTCAATAAGTTCAACTGAGAACAGTGAACCAAATAGGCCTGCTGTCCGGAATCGAAGACCACCATACTGGATGGATGATTTTGTTACAGGTGAAGGTTTGTTCGAGGAAGAAGAAACTCAGAACTTGGTATTTTATACCACCGCTGGAGATCCATGCACCTATGAGGAAGCTTCAAGAAGTCAAAATTGGAGGGATGCAATGAATGATGAGATTTCAGCAATAGAAAGAAATGGTACATGGCAACTAACCATTCTACCAAATGGTGCGAAGAAGATTGGCGTGAGATGGATATATAAGACAAAACTAAATGAAAATGGGGAAGTTGACAAATACAAAGCCAGGCTTGTGGCAAAGGGGTATGCACAAAAGCATGGGATCGACTACACTGAAGTATTTGCACCGGTACCAAGATGGGACACAATCCGAATGGTTTTAGCTATGGCAGCCCAAAGAAGATGGAATGTGTATCAGCTGGATGTAAAAAGCGCATTCCTCCATGGAGAATTGAATGAAGATGTGTATGTGGAGCAGCCCCGTGGCTATGAGAAGAAGGGAGAGGAGTACAAAGTTTTAAAGCTAAAAAAAGCATTGTATGGATTGAAGCAAGCCCCACGAGCTTGGTTTAGTAGGATTGAATCATATTTTATAAACGAAGGGTTTGTTCAATGTCCTAGTGAGCATACTTTGTTTGTCAAAACTCAAGGAGAAGGAAAGATTTTGGTGGTGAGCTTGTACGTAGATGACTTAGTGCTCACTGGTAGCGATGAAGAAATGATTGTAGAGTTTAAAGCTTCAATGAAAAGGGAGTTTGATATGACTGATTTAGGTAAGATGAAATTCTTTCTTGGAGTAGAGGTTGTGCAAAATGATAGAGGAATTTACTTGAGCCAAAAGATGTATGCTTTAGAGATTTTAGAAAGGTTCGGATTGGAGAATGCAAATTCAGTTCGTAATCCAATAGTACCAGGTGCTAAATTGATGAAAAATGAAGATGGAAAGCAAGTGGATGTGACTCAGTACAAACAAATGGTAGGTATTCTGATGTATCTATCGGTGACAAGGCCGGATATTATGTTTGTGGTTAACTTGGTCAGCAGATATATGGAGAGACCTACAAGCCTACATATGCAGGCTATCAAGAAAATTTTTCGGTATGTGAAGGGATCAATGGACTTGGGAATTTGCTATGAATGAAGTGCTGCAAGTGATGAAATGTTAACGGCATTTTCTGATAGTGACTATGCCGGTGATTTGGATGACCGTAAGAGCACCTCTGGATATGTTTTTATGCTCAGTGGAGGTACAGTTGCTTGGAGCTCGAAGAAACAGCCGGTGGTCTCACTTTCAACAACCGAGGCAGAGTTTATATCTGTAGCTCATTGTGCTTGTCAAGTAGTGTGGATGAGAAGAGTGCTTGAGATGCTAAACTGCAAACAAGGTACACCTACTGTCATACAATGTGATAACATGTCTACTATTAAGTTGGCAAAGAATCCAGTTATGCATGGCCGGAGTAAGCATATAGACATCAGATTTCATTTCTTGCGGGAGCTTTGCAAAAAAGGTGTGATCGAGTTGAAGTACTGCAGTTCACAGAACCAGGTTGCTGATATTATGACAAAGGCTTTGAAGATAGAGGCATCAAGGGTTAATAACTGTGTAGTTACATTGTTTTCCTACAAAAATATTGCCAATATTGTAATAAAAACCACTTAAATATTTCATAAGTATCAATTATCATAAAATTAAACTGCAACTCATGCAATATGGTTATCTATATTATGTAACAATCCTAGTTATAAAATAAAGGCTGTAAAAGTAGCTATTAAACATTTTGCTAAATTTTCAAACTTTTTTTTGTTACATGTGCGGTCTTCTTCTTTTTCATCTGACAATGTCGCATCTTGGCCTAAACTTCTATTATAAAATCTAATTTAATATGATTAGACGAAAACAAAGTAAAATATAAACCGTAGGAGAAAACCAATTTTGCTAATTTAAAAATAGAAAATAAAATGTTACCGTAATAAGAAATTAAGTATTAGGCTTGAACAGTCTTGTCTGTTCGTTACTGACTGTAATAGCCAAGGTAAGGATAACACAAAACGATATATGCAGATCAAGACCTTTGTGAATTTAGGGAACCTCTTTAATGATGAAGGATGTCTTCGGATGCAGCAGCTAAAACTGAAAATAATGAACAAAAATTATTTGACCAAAACCAACATTTCATGTCAATATGAAGTTAAAATCTCTGAGTTCGCTTTTGTTGTATAGATATCCTGAAATGGCTTGCTGCATAATGAAAATGTGAATATTTTCTAAAATGAAAATCTCATATGTGAAGAAATAAAGCTCGGAAATGAAAACGAATCCCAATTGCTTGAAGTTCAACCAAGTTTCTACTTTTAAAAAAAGAAAGAAAAATTGATGTAATCTAAATGCAATCGACTTGAAGACACAGGTTTTTTAACGACTAACCAATAATTTCTTTAGTAAAGAGAGAGTTGAAAGGAAAAGAATACCTTATAAATTGAGTCTCAAATGCTTTCATGGAGTATAGATATTTTTTAAATGCTTCATGCATGGTAAAAAAAACTGAGTCATGCTTTAAAAACCTTATAAATAATGCATAAGAAGCCAAATAAGAAATATAGTAGGAATACTGACATAATGTATGCTTGTTTGGGTGCAAAAAATGCTGGAACTAAACTATCGTCATAAATTACTTCGGATGCAAAAATTACTTCACGACCTAGAAATAGCGGCGGCAGCAACATCCCGCTCTTCTCCTATCTCCTCCACCTTTGCCTCCGATGCCTTCCCACCTCTTCCATCTCGCGCTCCTCCAAAACCCCCCGACCCACCACCTCCTTCCTCAGCAAATCCCTCTACTTCCTCAGCGAATCCCGCAAATCCTTTCTGCTCGTCAGATCCCAATCTGAGTGATTCGAATCTCCCATCTGCTAAGGCTGATTATGCAACCCTCTTCAATTCTCCACCTAGGAACGCAGGTTTATACAAACCAATTGATTTCAACATACCGAGGAATGGTAAGAAGCAATTGGTTCCTGATCTCGTTAAACAGAAGGGCCTAAACTACTGGAATGATTTTTTGATTGGTTTCTTCCTTAATGGTACACTATCTTATCACGCTGTTTCAAATTATTTGCGAACGCGTTGGAAGCTTATTGGGGATGTTGATATCAAAACCGATGGGTTTCAATTTTATTTTAAATTCTCTAATTCCTCTGATAGGGAGAAAATCCTTAGATCAGACCCAGTCTTCATACGTGGTAGGATGTTTATAATCTCAGTTTGGGATCCATCCTTTGGTTGTGCCTAGTCTCAGGTTAAAAAGGTCCCTGTTTGGATCCAATTATACAATATTCTCATGGTGTTGTGGACCTTAATAGGCATCAATTGGCTTGTTAGCCATATAGGGAGACTAATTTGTTATGATATCAGTACTGAAAGACTTGATCGGTTCAGATACGCGAAGGCTTTGGTTGAAGTTTCAGCCGAATACGAGTTACCTAATATTATTCAGTTTGATGGTTTGAGAGAAAATTGTCCAAGTGTTAAGGTTAGGTATGACTGGAAACCAAGGATATGTGTACACTGTAAAGTATTTGGACATGATTCAATCAATTGTGAGTTGCATGCAAATAAAAATATGGATATTGTAGTTGATAAGAATTTAAGGCCTCAGCATTCAGAGGAGCACATTCACAGGCCTCACACTAATGCCCGAATAAATGCAAATCAGGACCAGTGGAATAATGTCTCCAATAAGCGGAAGAAGAATTGGAAAATGAAAGAGGTGCGAAATAATAATGACGGCGATAAAGATTCTGAGGTGCCAATGGTTAAAGTTAATCCTTTTAGTGTACTAGAAACTGGTTTGCAGAGTAATTTCAATGAAGAGGGATCAAATACTCAAGAGCAGATTAATAGTGGAACACTTGACAGTGATGTTCGCAAGGAAGCGCAAGCTGATTTGCAAAGCTTTGGCAATGATGGGGGATCCAGCGCTCAAACGCAAACTAATAGTGGAGCACTTGATAGTACTGTTGACATCCAAGAGCAAGTGATAGGAAACACAGGAGAAACACAAAATATTGAAGTTAATAATGGAGTGCAATTTGATGATGATGCACTGTTTGGCAATCTCATTGAAAGTGATACAAATATGACAAGTCATTCAGGTATGTCTTCACCCGACTTATCAAGCCCAAACATCTCTAGACCTTGTCCACTGTCTATTGGACTTTCTACTCCTTCCTCTGCTATTGAAAATAATAACCCCATGACACGCTCCGCAATGGCAACCTCCCCTTATGCACACTTGAACCCTCCTCAGAATTTTATTCTTCCACCTCCAGTCTCTGGCTGTGGATTGACTTGTGTAAGCATCCCTGCTAGTTCGCTACCGTCGTCTAAATCCAAGAAGCTTAAAGGAAAGTTCTGGGATGATACTGATTTAGATGATGGTATCGACTACAATCCAGAAGATGTGCTACCTCGCAACACGTTGAAATCCTCTAAAAGACATACTAGGAAAAATCCTGGTCCTATGTTCGATCCTTGTCTACACTAACCTGTCGTTGTCAAAGTGAACTACTATTGGGAAATTGTCTCCTGATTTTGGTAGCAAGCTATTTGGTCTTTAAGCTAGGTAGAAGAACTTTTGTGTTCTCAACTAGACAAGTATAAAGTCAGAAATTTTTACTATTTTCTTTTATTAAGTACAAGGCTAGAAATGTCAAGAGTCTGTATTGCATTAGTATGTCTATTGTTATTTTGTAACTCTTGAAGTGGTGAATAAAAACTTTCACTTGCCTTTCAAAAAAAAAAATGCTGGAACTCTAGATATGAATATGTGGGATTATGTTGTTTTAAAATGGAAGTAAAATTAATCAGCACTTACAATTGATGAACATATTACCTCAAAAATGAAGAAGATTACCCCTTTAAAATCTTATAAATATCTCGTCTCGTTGTATCATGTACCTTAGGATTTCACATCTATCCATGAATTCAGAAAGAACTGACTACATTAAAAAACATACACTGTTAGTTTCTTCTAGCCATGCATGAAAATACATACATGGTCAAAATATGAACTTAGTACTAATTTAAAGTTTAAAGTTCAATAAATTCACGATACATAATATAAACCAAACATGCATAGAGTAATATTCTTGAATCAACTTGTATCAAAAACTAAAATATGGCAAAAATATCACTTAGCCCGCCCAGTTTTCAAGCAGAACATAAGTAACTCTGTAACTAAGCACATAAAGTATAGAGTGAACTATTCCCTTAAAAATTACAAAATTACTTGGATAACGTAATCCCCAACTCAAGTACCATAAGCGAACATAAAAAACTTAAAATTTATGCAACATAGCCAATAAACAAACAACCAAGCTTAAAATTGATCGTGCATGCGTTGTAAATTGAAGTGTGCCCTAAAGCGATTCAATCTTATGCCCAAAAAAGCAACCTGCTAAACAAAAAAGGTTGAAACTAAAAAGATGATTACTCAAAATTAGAATAAAAGGATCAAAAATTTAAACAAAATTGAAGACTACATTTTAGATTAGAGAAAATTAGTACGACTTGCGTAATAAAGATTGGATGATGTAGATTTTATAATCAAAAGAGAAAATAATTGTTCCTTCTAATCAGTTGATAAGAAGATGAAGACCCAACGTTTACAAACCTGAAGTCGACGTCTTTGATTAGAGAAAATCAATCAGGCATACACGTCTTTAAAATCGAATGTTATAGGCCTCATAACTGAAAGGAGAAAATTTTTAGCTCGCAAATCGTTTGTAGGAAAACGAAGAAGTGTTAAGTGTCATGGGTGAAAACGTGGAAGTATTGATAACCTTTCCACTCTAAAATGGCTGAAAGTTTTGCGTAGAAGGCTAGATTACGTGGTGTGGGGATTGACATTTATGCCCTCTTGTCAATGCTGCTGTGAATGGGGTTAATTTTGTCATTTTAAAGGCTTTATTTGGAGGTATTCCTATTATATATATGTATTGTGTGTGTGTATTTCTTGCTGTAGCATTTGTATCCATGTATATTTAGCACTCTTGTTCTTGAACTTGGTTTCCAGTGACTTATTTATGACTGTGCTGCTGTGTGGCAAAATTTCTCTCTCACCATTTACTCTTGAAGTTGTTGCTTGTTTCTTTGTGTCCAGAGAACTTGTGCATGTATCATTCATGCAACCTTGTAATCCGATGTATACATTCATGCATATATGCACACACACATGTGTGTGTGTGTGCGTGTGTGTATATATATATATGTATGCTTGTATATACATGTTGCTTCACATGTGCTTTGTCACTTTTATTGGATTTCTTGGTTCATGTACATTCACTGATATTTGACCATATTACACCTACACAAAATATATGTGTATATACATATGTATGTGCATACATGCATCATGCATGTGCAGTTTATATATGAGTGCTATTTAAATGACAGACAGTCTGTGAGCACTTGAGATATTGTCTACCTTGTGGTATTTACAGTGGCTTACTGTGAATATCACAGGAACTTTAGACACTTATGGAAGAATATGCATATCAGACCAAGTCATAAAATATGATGAGAAACACACAAAAATTCTGAGACAAATAAAATTTAAAATAAATTTATATCTTCTAGAATGTAAATCAATTTTTGTTCCAGTTTACTATGTGTGTTTCTGTGACAGGTATGCAGGTGACTGGACTGACTCTAAAGAAGACTAAAGACAAAGTGAATGTCAGTGAGTGAATGAATGTATATGAACGGCTGAGTGAAATGTAGTGAGGAGCTATGTATAAGAAATTATATATGACACTGAAAATGTAACTAAGTGAACACTGAGTGTTGTAGTGAGAGCTGAATGTAATAAATCACTGAGAAGTACAATAGTGGAGTTAGATGATTGTACTATTCAAATATTGAAATACAATATTATATTTAAATAAAATACTGTTTGAATATTTAAATTCTTGTGTGGTAGTATTATATTCAAATATGAATATTTATTTATGTATGTGATGTAGTAGAATAGTACAATTAAAAACACATTTATAATACATATATATATATATATATTTATTATCATCAAACAAAAATCATATTGTTATATACAACAATCTTCTATGTTTGATGTGGACAAACATATGATAAGATTTTGAATATAATAAATGTGTTTGACACTGAAGTGAAAAACTCCCCCTATATGTATGCTTACCTTACAACGAAACTCTCATTATATATTTACATGTGAGTTAAGCATAAATATCTGAATTGAATTTCCCATAATAAAATATTCATGAAATATTCACTCATCAATCAAAATCTTATCCATTCTCCCCCTTTTGTTATCATCAAAAGGATATAGAAATCAAAATAGTGTTGAAATATAGACAAGAAATTGTAACACCCCGGATTTTTTTGAATAATCGAATTAACTAAATTAAAGAATAAATCTTTAGCATTGTTCTAAGGTTTGTAAGCAAAAGACTTAGTAGCCCATTTGGTTGGAACATGCGACTTGCATAAAAGAGGTACAGAGTTCGATCCCCGCCAACGCCATATTTTTGTTTTAGGGGAATGGCTAAAAAGCGGCTTAGTGTGAATGCGGTTCAAAAAGTAGTTTAGTATGAAAATGGTTAATTAGGAAGATAGAAATATATATAGATATATTTATAAAAATAAAATAAAAGTCAACCTAAAATTTAAGAAAAAATTCAAAACAGCGGAAGCGGGAAGGCAAAACACCAAACCGACCTATTTTATGGGTCGACCCAAGACCCGCTGGGTCGACCCCAGGGTCGACTCAGGAGGTTCGGAATTGGTCCCGTCGGCCCTAAATGGTCTATGACGAAATTTTATGTTTTAGGGCTTAGGTGGCAATTTCCGGTTGGTCTGTTGACATCATTACTTGGTTTCTAAGGCCTAGATGGATTCTACAGTGATCTGACGGCTGTAAATAAATTCAAAACTCTATAAAAAGACCCATAGACTCAAACCTTAAATCAAAATTAAAACTAAAACTATGGCCGTCATGCTGTCGTCTTGAACCCTAGAGTAGCCGCCACCAATTAGAAGAAGATTAAAGCAACTCAATTCAATCCAACAGCAAATTCAATTACAACAAAGGGACACTAATAAATTCCAGAACTTCGTTGAATTGTGAGTTTGATCACTTTAACAAAATAATTGCTAAATTAATTATGATGTGATATACTTTGGATTATATGTTGTGGTTGTGGATCTAATTTATATGTTTAATCATGTATGTTAACTTGATTCATATTATATGATGTTATGCAAGTTTTATATATGATGTTATGCAAGTTTCATGTATGATGTTATGCAAGATTAATATGATTATGCAAGTTAATATGATTAAGCAAGTTTCATATATGATGTTATGCAAGTTAATATGATTTTATACAAGTTAATATGATTATGCAAGTTTCATATATGATGTTATGTAAGTTAATATGATTATGCAAGTTTCATATATGATGTTATGCAAGTTAATATGATTATGCAAGTTTCATATATGATGTTATGCAAGTTAATACGATTATGCAAGTTTCATATATGATGTTATGCAAGTTAATATGATTATGCAAGTTTCATATATGATGTTATGCAAGTTAATAGGATCACGCAAGTTGTATGCGAGTTATATGATGTTATGTAAGTTTGGATCTAAAATATATGCTAGTAGTTCACGATGTTAACTTGTGTCAATGAATCCCTTTTTATAATCCAATCAACTAGGTTTATAACATCAGTTTTTATGCAAATATGGATGTGGAACATATGCTAGTTCGTACAAGTATTATGTTCATACACAAGTTTAAGTGATAATTGGATTCACATGTATACAAGTTTACACCTTTAAAGTTCAGATCCATATTCAAGTTGACATTTTTATGTTGAAACTATGACATGCATAGTTATGCAAGTTTACACCTTTATGTGGATCCATAGTTTACTCAGATTAACACCTTTTATTGGATCCATAGTTATGCAAGATGACACCTTTATGTTTAGGTTGGCGACATACATAGTTTATGTAAGTTTGTGATATTTACCTAGGCTGGTTGGATGTAAAACTATGTTTATACATGCAAGTTCACACCTTTTAGATCTATGATTTTTGGATCCTTGATAATACAAAGACTTTGCAAGTATGTTGTAATTCTTAATTGCAAGTTAGATGCAAATTAGATCTATTATTGTGTGTATGTGACTTTTTGACATTTATTCCCTTTTTTTAAGTATTAGACTATTTGCTAGTCTAATATGTATATATCATGTTAAGCGAACGAATTACGGGGGTACAATGGGGATAATAGTGGATACACACATATTGTGAATTTGGCATGTAATGGCCTAAAAAGGCATGTAATAAATTTTAAGGAATAAAATTAATTAGTGATGAAATTGGTATAATTTATATACCATAAATAGATGAGCATAATTTAGGTGATAAATTATGGACATAAATAAATATGGAAATTTGAATAGGGAAAGTAATTCAAATTTGGGGAAAATTAATTATGTATAATTAATTGCCTAAGACACGAGGTTGGACTCATTTGTGGTGTAAGACTGCCGGACCCGCCCGGCAAATCCAGCAGCCACAAATGGTAGCCCAGTGTGAGAGGTCAAAGGCCCAAACTAAATGCGTAACAATTGTATGGACACAAGGTTAGACTCGTTTGTGGTGTAAGACTTCCCGGACCCGCCCGACAAATCCAGCAGCCACAAATGCCAGTCTAATGTGAGAGGTCCTACAGGGGTTACGGTAGCAATAAATTAAGAAACACTTAACCAAATTAAAACATGTGGTGGGACATGCGGGTTAAGTGGGTGCCTTGGGTGGCATGAGGAAATACGATTAGTAACACTTAACCAAGGTAAAAACATGTAAGCGGGACATAGGGGTTAAGTGGGTGCCTTGGGTGGCATGTGGAATTACTAATAGAAACCCTTAACCAAATTTAAAACATGTAAGTGGACATGAAGGGGGTTAAGTGGGATGTACTAGAGGGGACCAAGCCTAGGTGGAAAGCTTGTGTCAAGCATGAGGGCCCTTTTCAGTCCAGTAGCCCATTAAGTATCTTTGTGATCTCGACCCAAGTCGAGGACGGGACACCCCTACTGGGTCTGATTGTTAGAGGCTAAAACGGGTTAGCGGTGGCAACGCAAGTCCAACGGGGTCACGTGCGTGCATGGGTCGGGGCTGGTAGGTAAGACGTTGTTGCATCGTGTAGTTATAAGCCGTGCATTCCTTGCGTGGTATAAGGTTGCCATATTGGGGAGTGATACACCCCACTATGGGACCTGCACGGGTATCTACGAGTTAGGGAGCCGATCAAATGGGGCCGGGTAGTGGGTACACCTAGTGGAGATAGGAGAAGACGGCACCTATGTAGTCAGCTAGGGGTACACGAAGCTACCACTATTATTAATAATTATTAAGGGGGTACACCTAGTGGAAATAGGAGCAGGCGACACCTATGACGTCAACTAGGAGTACATGGAATTACCATTATTAGTTATTGAAGGGGTACATCAAGTGGGGATAGGTACACGCTGGGTACCTATGATAACAACTAGAGATATACAGTCAAACATGGAGGATAGTGGGTACATCTAGTAGTACACGAAGCTATCATCGTTCTATTTAGCCAAGAGGGATCAAATTTCTAGAGTGACTAGTAGGGGTGCAGTTAGTGTTAGTACAATACAGTACGGTAGAGTATAGTAATTATCCGATATTGTTAGGAAGCGCCATTAACGTTATCTCTGTTTCTCTTGATCGCCTTGCCATACCCATGTGGTTCACACAGTCATTACCTTATTCTCCAGCTTATATCTTATCATATTGCTTTAATAATTATGTTGTTAGAGTTATTGTACTCGCCAGACTTTATGTCTGACCCCCTTTGTTTCCACCTCTTTTCTTCCTTTCCCCCCAGGTTCTAAGGGTGGGACTAGTACTAATGGAGCTTGATTGGGATCTCTTTGGGAGCACTTGGATTTGGATTGCTGAAGTAAAGTTCACCTATCATTTTCTTTATGGCTATTTGTAGTAGTGGGATTATGTACTTTGTTTTATCAAGGTGGATATTATGTACTTGACTTTGGTTTATGGTTTTTGATGATGTAACCAAACATATTTACCTTCTGCTGCAATAAATAAAGTTTTAAATTTTCAAGTACTGCTTTATATCTGTCTTGTTGTGATTTTCTGTTCTATATTCACTTAAAATGCTACATGGAAGTTAATGCATTCCCTTTGCGAGTGACATTAATGGACGTGGGGTGTTACACGTGGTATCAGAGCTGAAGGTTACCAGAACAGATAAGATATTTTGAAAAACTATTTTCAAAAGCATTTTTATAAAGAATACTTTCAAAAATATGTTTGTAGAAGAGTATTTTTGAAAGAAAGGTTTATTTTAAGAATATAATCCCCCAGAGCCATATATCCTTCCTTTGATTCTCCGTTTTGAATCTCTTCTTCTTTCTCTTTTTGAGTTCCCCCCCTCCGCGTATAGATGCTTTTTCTAAGATAAATAAGGACTTCCGTACGAAGGACGGAAAACCACTTCAAGGGACTTAGACGTTCGTCGGGCTAGAAGTTAGTCCAAGGAAGTGGAGGGCTTGTTGGTACCTTTAAGATAGACGATGGGAGGAAGGTTCAAATAGTTGTTTGGTTAACAAAGGACGAAACCTCATCTTGGTGGGAGGTCACGAATGGAGAATGTGAAGAAGAAGGCTAGTTGTTTTGGAGAAATAGGACACCTTTGGATTGTCCAAAGAGGCAAGGACAAAGTACAGGATCTTCTGGAGGGTAGTTGTATTCCCTCACGGCTGGTATACCTGATGGGGGTAGGACCGTCTAGGTTGAAATTTGTTTTTTTTATCATCCTGTTTGGACTTTGTTTGATTCTGGCGCTTCATACTCGTTAGTATCTGCTTCGTTAGTTGAAACATTGCACCTAAATACTAGTCTAGTTAAGGATCCCATCCTAGTCTCAAATCCTGTTGGTGGTTCGGCTCATCCTTCAATGGTTTGTCGGGATTTGAGAGTGTTTATCTTGGGCGTTGGATTTGAATGCAACGCCTTCGTCCTTGGTTTCACGGGCTATAGTTTGATTATAGGGGTGGATTGGCTAGCCAGGCGGGGTACCATCTTAGATTGTGAAAGGAGGGTAGTTAGACCATTGATTCGTTATGGAAAGACCCTCATATTTCTTGTGACCCTAGGGGTTCAGTGATGCTTAACTGCCTAGAATCTTTTGACGCATCCAATGATGATTGGAAGTCTGTTTGTGTGGTCCGTGAGTATGGAGACGTCTTTGATAAAGTGCGGGGTTTACCTAGAGGCACGAAATATGTTTTCGTATGTGCTTAATAGATTAAGCAAAGCCAGTTATATGATCAGCGGTGGTTTTGGAGCAAGACTGGCAAGGACAGCCAGAGTCGGTCAAGTGCTCAATTGGTTGTCCGTCTTACTAGTATCATCTCACGTAGGTCGTCTGAATTCGAAGGAGGTATCCCTTAGGTGTTTGTCTGATATTGGTTTAGGTCTTTGGGGCTTGCACTTGGGGGATGTCGAGTTCGAATAGGATGGTCTGTGTGAGAGATGGATAGTTGTGACGATTTTGCATGGGATAATATCCTGGTTTTCTCTAGAAGCAGAGAAGAGCATGCCCTACATCTTAGGGAAAGCTTAGGGACCCTACAAGCATACCAGCTTAAGGCTAAGTTCTCCAAAATACCATTTTTGGAGGAAAGAAGTGAGGATTTTAGGGCATGTGGTCTCTAGGGAAGGGTGATATGTTATGGTGGAAGACAGTGGAAAGTCCACGAGAAGAATTACCCTACCCACGACTCAGAATTGGCTGCCATAGTTTTTGTGCTTAAGTCTTGGCGTCATTATTTGCTTGGTGAGAAGTTTGAGTTGCTTGCAGACCATAAGTAGCTAAAGTACCTGTTCTCTCAGAAAGATCTAAACCTGAGGCAACAAAGGTGGATGGAGTTCTTGGCGTCCTACGATTTCGAGATAGCATATACCCCTGACAAGGGTAACGTTGTGGTGGATGCCTTGAGTAGGAAAAAGTTGACATTGAGTCCTTTGTTTGTCGAGCGACGTAGCTTAGAGTTTATCTCTACCTTTGACTTTAGACAATCCATTGATTTTGTACCCAGTTTGATAGCGTCCTTGAGGTCAGACCTACGCTTTTCTGACGGGTTGGAGAGGCACAGCGTGAGGACCCACAGTTGATGGAGTTAGTAGAGAAGCTCATAAGAAGGGAGTCATCAAGCCACCTAAGTAGGTATACCCTAGATGATAAGGGTTGGTTGCGTAGGGACAATAGGCTTTGTGTATCACAGGATGAGAGCTTGAGGAAGGCTATTCTTGATGATGCACATCATTCGAAGATGACCATCCATCCCGGCGGGGACAAGATGTACATGGACATGAGACGAGTTTACTTTTGGGGCTGCATGAAGAAGGATGTGGCAGAGTTTGTTGCTAGATGTTTGGTGTGCCAACAAGTAAAAGCAGAGCAAAAGAAGCCTGGTGGATTACTACACCCATTGGAGGTCCCACAATGGAAGTGGGAAAGCGTCTCGATGGATTTTGTTGACGGATTACCGAGATCGAGGAAGGGTAACACGGGGATTTGGTTCGTGGTAGACAGACTTACTAAGAGCACCCATTTCATTCCCGTGAAGAGTAAGAGGACTGCTCCATGGTTAGCCTCCGTATACATTCGAGAAATAGTTCGTTTGCACGGTGTTCCTTCTAGCATAGTGAGCGACCGCGATCCTATCTTTACTAGCGAATTTTGGAAGAGCTTGTAAGAGGCGGTAGGGACTCAGTTATGTTTGAGCACCGCATATCATCCTCAGACGGATGGCCAGATCGAGAGGGTGAATCGTATTCTAGAGGACCTATTGAGGTTGTGTGTCTTAGATTTCGGAGGTACATGGGAGGAACATCTTCCGTTGGTGGAGTTCGCAAATAATAACAGCTTTCAGTCTAGCACTGGCATGGCACCGTTCGAGGCTTTTTATGGACGGCCGTGTCATTCGCCTACATGTTGGTGGGAGTCTGCAGATAAAATCTTACTTGGGCCCAATATGATTAGAGAGACTTCGGAAAAGATCGTTTTGATTCGAAAGAGGATGAAGATGGCGTAAGATAGGCAGAAATCTTATGCGGATAAGAGGAGGATAGATCTTGAGTTTGATATTGGGGACATGGTCTTTGTCAAGATGTCTCTATTATGGAACGACGTTCGCTTTGGGTCCGTTGGGAAGTTAGCACCAAGGTTCGTAGGGGCGTTTCCTATTAAGGAGAGGATTGGGCAGATGGCGTATAGAGTGGAGTTGCCCTAGAGATTTAGTGGCGTACACGATGTATTCCATGTGTCACATTTGAGGAAGTGCTTGCACGAGACCGCGGAAGTGGTAGAGCCGAGCTTGCTTAGAGAGGTGGAGATAGAGCGTGATGGGACGATTCGGCGAGCTCCTACGTGCATTCTTGGGTCGGAGGTTAAGAAGTTGAGGAATCGAGAGGTCAAGCTAGTCAAAGTGCAATGGGGAGATGATGAAAGCAACGCTACTTGGGAGACGGAAGAGAAGATGCGTTCATTATACCCTTTTCTTTTCGAGGGTATGTCTTTTAGTTTCTCCTTTATCGCTTACCTTATACTTATCTTATCTTTAGTATGTCCTCTCGTTAGTACCTTTGACCTTTAAATAGGGTAGTCCTATGATTGAAACATGTGTTTGAGACATGTTATGTATGATGGATGCATGTGGATGTAAGTGTTTGCTAGTGGTTGCTCATGGATGCATATACACACACTTTAGGCACTAAATCAGCTCAGTCACTTCATATTGCATATTGCATATAAATGTGTGTGCATATTTAAGCTAATGGATGTATAATGGTTGTGCTATCATATGGATGTTGCATTTTGGTGAATGGTTGTGCACACATGTAGAAATAATATGTATCAATAGGGTTCTTTCGCATACATAATGGATGCATGGCACTATCATGGTTTGCATTAAGGAGGTCAACTGAATCAGTAGACCGCCTAGTTTTGCATTAGATAAGGAACATATACACGCACTTTTTGCATATGTTCATACAACATTAGAAATTCTATAAGGACAATGTATGCCTGTGTTTGATGGTTGAGTAGATGTTTGTTTGGATGTTAGGATATGCATTCTCCTTAACTTGGAGATTTCGGGGGCGAAATCCTTTAAGGAGGGTAGAATGTAACACCCCAGATTTTTTTGAATAATCGAACTTACTAAATTAAAGAATAAATGTTTAGCATTGTTCTAAGGTTTGTAAGCAAAAGACTTAGTAGCTCGTTTGTTTGGAACATGTGACTTGCATACAAGAGGTACAAAGTTCGATCCCCGCCAACGCCATATTTTTGTTTTAGGGGAATGGCTAAAAAGCGGCTTAGTGTGAACGCGGTTCAAAAAGTAATTTAGTGTGAAAATGGTTAATTAGGAAGATAGAAATATATATAGATATATTTTTAAAAATAAAATAAAATTTAAGAAAAAAATTCAAAACAGCGGGAAGGCAAAACACCAAACCGACCTATTTTATAGGTCGACCCAAGGCCTGCTGGGTCGACCCCAAGGTCGACTCAGGAGATTTGGAATTGGTCCCCTCGGCCCTAAATGGTCTATGATGAAATTTTATGTTTTAGGGCTTAGGTGGCGATTTCTGGTTGGTCTGTTGACATCATTACTTGGTTTCTAAGGCCTAGATGGATTCTAGAGCGATCTGGCGGTTGTAAATAAATTCAAAACTATAAAAAGACCCATAGACTCAAACCCTTAATCAAAATTAAAACTAAAACTATGGCCGTCATGCTGTCGTCTTGAACCCTAGAGTAGCCGCCACCAATTAGAAGAAGATTAAAGCAACTCAATTCAATCCAACAGCAAATTCAATTACAACAAAGGGACGCTAATAAATTCCAGAACTTCAATGAATTTTGAGTTTGCTCACTTTAAAAAAATAATTGCTAAATTAATTATGATGTGATATACGTTGGATTATAAGTTGTGATTGTGAATCTAATTCATATGTTTAATCATGTATGTTAACTTGATTCATATTATATGATGTTATGCAAGTTTTATATATGATGTTATGCAAGTTTCATGTATGATGTTATGCAAGATTAATATGATTATGCAAGTTAATATGATTATGCAAGTTTCATATATGATGTTATGCAAGTTAATATGATTATGCAAGTTTCATATATGATGTTATGCAAGTTAATATGGTTATGCAAGTTTCATATATGATGTTATGCAAGTTAATATGATTATGCAAGTTTCATATATGATGTTATGCAAGTTAATAGGATCACGCAAGTTGTATGCGAGTTATATGATGTTATGTAAGTTTGGATCTAAAATATATGCTAGTAGTTCATGATGTTAACTTGTGTCAATGAATCCATTTTTATAATCCAACCACCTAGGTTTATAACATCAGTTTTTATGCGAATGTGGATGGGAACATATGCTAGTTCGTATAAGTATTATGTTCATATGCAAGTTTAAGTGATAATTGGATTCACATATATACAAGTTTACACCTTTAAAGTTTAGATCCATATTCAAGTTGACATTTTTATGTTGAAACTATGACATGCATAGTTATGCAAGTTTATTCCTTTATGTGGATCCATAGTTTACTCAGATTAACACCTTTTACTGGATCCATAGTTATGCAAGATGACACCTTTATGTTTAGGTTAACGACATACATAGTTTATGTAAGTTTGTGATAATAACCTAGGCTATTTGGGTGCAAAACTATGTTCATACATGCAAGTTCACACCTTTTAGATCTATGATTTTTGGATTATTGATAATACAAAGACTATGCAAGTATGTTGTAACTCTTAATTGCAAGTTAGATGCAAATTAGATCTATTATTGTGTGTATGTGACTTTGTGACGTTTATTCCCTTTTTTTAAGTATTAGACTATTTGCTAGTCTAATATGTATATGTCATGTTAAGCGAACGAGTGACGGGGGTACGATGGGAATAATAGTAGATATACACATATTGTGAATTTGGCATGTAATGGCCTAAAAAGACATGTAATAAATTTTAAGGAATAAAATTAATTAGTGATGAAATTGGTATAATTTATATACCATAAATAGATGAGCATAATTTAGGTGATAAATTATGGACATAAATAAATATGGAAATTTGAATAGTGAAAGTAATTCAAATTTGGGGAAAATTGATTATGTATAGTTAATTGCCTAAGACACGAGGTTGGACTCATTTGTGGTGTAAGACTGCCCGGACCCGCCCGGCAAATCCAGCAGCCAAAAATGGTAGCCCAATGTGCGAGGTCAAAGGCCCAAACTAAATGCGTAACAATTGTATGGACACGAGGTTAGGCTCGTTTGTGGTGTAAGACTGCCCGGACCCGCCTGGTAAATCCAGCAGCCACAAATGCCTGTCTAATGTGAGAGGTCCTACAGGGGTTACGATAGTAATAAATTAAGAAACACTTAACCAAATTAAAACATGTGGTGGGACATGGGGGTTAAGTGGGTGCCTTGGGTGGCATGAAGAAATACGATTAGTAACACTTAACCAAGGTAAAAACATATAAGTGGGACATTGGGGTTAAGTGGGTGCCTTAGGTGGCATGTGGAATTACTAATAGAAACCCTTAATCAAATTTAAAACATGTAAGTGGACATGAAGGGGGTTAAGTGGGATGTACTAGAGGGGACCAAGCCTAGGTGGAAAGCTTGTGTCAAGCATGTGGGGCCCTTTTCAGTCCAGTAGCCCATTAAGTATCTTTGTGAGCTCGACCCAAGTCGAGGACGGGACACGCCTACTGGGTTTGATTGTTAGAGGCCAAAACGGGTTAGCGGTGGCAACGCAAGTCCAACGGGGTCACGTGCGGGCGTTTGTCCGGGCTGGTAGGTAAGACGTTGTTGCATCGTGTAGTTATAATGTAACAACCCGTATTTTCAATAACCTGTTATAACGTAAATCGAGGCAGAATTTAATTTATAAATCTGAATCAAGGGAAACGGGATATGCCACTGCTTTCGTCTCGGAAAAATACACAAAATAGAGTCCGAGTTTTCGAAAATCGGAGTCCGTATGACCCGATTAAGGCCCAACGAAGTTTTCAGAAAATTTCAAAGTAAAAACAGATTTCAAATTCAAGTTTGAATTTGGAAAATTGGGGCAGATTGGGCCAGGCGGGAAAATTCCCGCCAGAGCACCCAAGTCGACAGCCCTGTCGACTTGGGAGTCGACTTGGTTGGACCAAGTCGACAGCCCTGTCGACTTGGCTGTCGACTTGGCTCAGCCGGGCAGTCCTGCCTGGTGCACCATTTTGGGTTTGTGTTGAGCTTGGGGGCCAGATTCGGTTTTGAGGGCTGAGATTGGAACTAGAGTTTAATCCTAGGGTTGAAACTAATCCTAATCTCTATAAATAAGACCCTAACCTAACCCTAAATCATCATTAATCAACCCTACAACTAAACTATGGCAAAATTATCCCTCTCATGGCCTCCACTCTCTACATAAAATTTCTAAATTATTTTTATGAGAGATTTTCCATGCATACAAGTGTTTTCAAGCTTGTATGAGCATCATTAGCTTGCATTCAAGTCAAGTTTCTATATTTGCATCATAAAGCAAGGGTTTTGATCATTTTGGCTCAAGGGTTTTTCTAATAGAGCTTGCATTTTGGGTCTAATTGATTGCATAAGGGCTTTGTCATATTTTTGTGTCTTCATAAGCATTGTAAGCCCTTTTCTACTTTCATATTTGAACTCTAAAGTTAAATGAATGATGCAAGTTTGGGTGATCATTATGATATGCAAGTTTGCCATGATATGCAAGTTTACTATGTCATGTTATGCAAGTTGGATATGTTATGATATGCAAGTTTGCCATGATATGCAAGTTTACTATGTCATGTTATGCAAGTTGGATATGTTATGATATGCAAGTTTGCCATGTTATGTTATGCAAGTATGCCATGTTATGATATGCAAGTTTATCATGTTATGTTATGCAAGTATGCCATGTTATGATATGCAAGTTTACCATGTTATGCTATGCAAGTTTGATATGTAAGTTTGTCATATGATATGCAAGTTATGTTATGCAAGTTTGGGTTGATCATTTTGTTCATGTTATCATGTTATGCAAGCTTACCTTGAGTATATGAACATAAAGCTTCAAGCTTTATGCTAAAGGTTGCATTTTGGCAACATGTAAGTTATCATATCTCTTATGATAACTTGCATGTGAGGCTAAATGCGAACTTATGGCAACTTCTACATGTCATTTATCACCATGTATCACTTATATGCTAAGTTTGGTTTTATGCATGCTTTTGAGGCCTAAAAATGTAATATGCAAGTATATGAACATATGTACATTTCATATGCCACCATGTTGAACTTGTGGCTTCAACACCTTTATGTCATGATTATGCCAAGTTCCCTCTTTCTATCCTTTATGCGCTATTGCGATATGTAAGCGATGGGATTGCGTTTGGGGTTGGGTAAACTTAAAAGACATAAAAACATAAGATTGGGAATTTACCTATTAAGTTGGGTCTACCCATTGGGAATTTACCTATTAAGTTAGGTCTACCCAAATTCTTGAAAGCTTGTAACATGTTTTGGAAACATGATGGACATGACACTTAGAAAATATAAGTGTGACCAACTCGAGGTTGGGTTGAGTTTGTAGCGTAAACCTACCCGGAACCGACCGGCTTAACTAGTTGCTACAAACAATAGGACCCAATGTGAGAAGTTGGTCATGTTGTACCTTGAACCCGAGGTTAGACCAAGTTGTGGTGTAAAGCTACCCGGACCTGCCCGGCTTAACTAGTAACCACAACAAGGTCTAATGTGAGAGGTTAAGGCGCATTAAATTAATTAATGCCTCATGATTAGGGTTAAGTCATGGTCCACTTAATACTTAACCAATTTGGGCTTGGTAGATTAATCAGGGTTAAGTCGTGAACTCATCGTTACACTTAACCAAGTTAATCCATGATTAGCAAGAGGGTTAGACCGTACTTAACCCACTAGAAAATCCTAGCAATGGGGGTCCACTCCAGCAGTAATCCCCAGTTGTATCATCAAGACCCCAGGGACTAGGCTAGGGTGGGGGCACGATTACTGGACTTGAGGTAAGTGACCAAAAACGACGGCCGAAGGGTACACCGGTGTAGTTCCGGGCGGACTATGGTCGTGCACATAGTCCGAAGCCGGGGAAAACATGCACGGGTACCAGTAGATCGAGACTGTGCACTCATGTTTATGGTGTCCAGGGGTTGCCACCCTAGGGCTTGATACACCCAACGGGAGACCCTGCACAGTCTGACTACAATTATGTTTGGGCCGCATTGACACCAACACGTGATGAGTTAGGCTTATAGGGAGCCGATCGACTAGACCGTTTGGTTGGACCGCGTATTAGGGTCACTTCATGTTATTGGGCCAAAGCTTGGGCCAAGGGATCAATACTTGTTTATTTAAGTCATGGTAGCTTGCTAGTACACCTGTGGTGCAAAAACCTTAAACCTGATTATGCGATGACACCTTTATCTACCTTGTTAGTTAATCATCATGCTAGTATGTTGTTATCCTTATGTTCATCCCTGCTTCTCATGCCAGTTAACTTTATCAGTTTACATTGATTGTAGTAGGGCTTACTCAGTCTTTTTGACTGACCTGTTTTCCTTTCGCCTCTTTTCTTCCGTTCCCCCCCCCCCCCCCCCCAGGTTCTCAGGGTGGGAATATTGGAGCTTAGCTTGGATTTCTGATAGCTTGCTTGTGGGATTTAGCTCATGTACGGTTTGACATGAAGCTAGCTATGGTTATCACTTATTTTGGGGATAGTACTTATGTATTTCAGTTTTTCAGTTGATGTTGTTTTTATCTAGACTTGTTTATTTGGAAAGTTGACATTATGTTGTACCAGACTTGTTTTGAAATGGTTTGAAATCTTCCGCTGTTTTATCTATGTTATTTACTCTGTTTACATATATACATATGTTCTTGTTCTGCCTTGATATATCATTATGCATGTTTACCCGATTCAAACACCCCTCCAAAGTCAGAGTGCTTGCAAGAGACACCCTGGCGAAGGTGGGGTGTCACAATTTGGTATCAAAGCATATGGTTTACGAGAAGGAATAAAAAGGTTTTTAAAACTTTTTGGAAAACTATTTTCAAAACCAAGTATAAAGTATTTTCCAAAGAAAAGTCTAGTTTATTTTAAAGGCTATTCCCCAAAAAGCCATTAGCAAAATTCCTTCGTTTTTCTCCATTCTGAATCTGTCTTTTTCTTCGTTTTCAGTATGGCCAATAACTTTGCCATTCCGGAGGGAGTACACACACCTGATTGGTATAGGAGACTTTTGGAGGCTAGGGCGACCGAAGCCGGCCCCGCAGATGTTCCTCCTCCTCCTCCTCCTCCGGTAGTTAATGTTCCTCCTCCTCCTGTCGCTGAGGTTCCTCTTCCTCCTCCCCCTCAGCATCCTCAAGCTGACTTCGCAAAGACTTGCAAAGATTTCAAAGCAATGGGTGGCAAGAACTTTCAAGGCACTGAGACTTTTGTAGAGGCCAGAAATTGGTTGAAAGAGACCGAGGATTTATTTGCTATCTTTGGGTTAGACGATCAGAGGAAGATCTTGTTGGCGGTTTGGCTTATGAAGGATGAAGCCGCTTATTGGTGGGAAGTCACCAATGGTACTAGGCCTGTTGAGACTTGGGCCGATTTCAGGGCAAGGTTCGTGCTTAAGTTTCTATCTTCTGCTGAGGAGAATCTGCAAATGGAGAGGTTCATAACTTTGAAACAAGGAGATATGTCTGTCAAAGAATATGTGAACAAGTTCAATCAGTTAGCTCGTTTTGGCTTGGATATGGTGAATACTCCTCAGAAGAAGGCTCTTCGTTTTGCTAGAGGATTGAATGAGCCGTTGCAGGGATTGGCTATGTCACATATTCCCCATGGGGCCACGTTTGAGAGATTGGTTGATATGGCGTTACTTCAGGGAGATGCCAAGAAAGAGATCAAGATGAATGATACTCAAGCCAAGAAGACCGATTCCCAGTGGAAAGGAAATCAGGGTAATCCAAGTGGTCAGAGCAGTCAAGGCAATCAGAACAAGAACAAGAGTCAAGGCAACAAGGGGAACAACAACAAGGGCAAGAACAACAAGGGGAAGTGCCATTATTGCGGTTCAGTTGGGCATCTTATTAAGGATTGTAAGAAGAGGAAAAGGAAGAATGGTGAATGCTTTTTCTGCGGTGAGACTGGACATTTCAGTAAGGATTGCCCGAAGAAGCAAGGGCAAGGCCAGGGTCTGACTCAGCGTGCTGGACCTTCAGGAGTGCAAGTTCATGCTCTCAATGTCGCTCCAGTTCCCGATCGAGGTAGTATTTCTGTTGAGAGCCTTGTATATATTTCTGATTTTCCAGTTCGTACCTTGTTTGATTCTGGTGCATCGCATAGCTTTATCTCATCTGATCTTGTTGATAGTTTGCACCTTAGTACTAGCTTGGTAGATGATCCCGTCTGTGTCTCAAATCCTATTGGGGGTTCCGCCCATCTGTCTATGATATGTGGGGATTTGAGGATCTCTATACTGAGTGTAGAGTTCTTGTGTAGTGCTTATGTTCTTGGTTTTAGGGGATACGGATTGATATTGGGCATGGATTGGTTGTCCAGATATGGAGCCATCCTTGATTGTGAGCATAGGGTTGTGAGGCTCGTGACTCGCCTCAGAAACACCCTAGAAATTTCTTGTAATCCGAGAGGTCCCGTTATGTTGTGCTATCTTGAATCACTCGACTCGTCAATGGAAACTCTTCAGTCTGTGACAGTGGTTCGAGATTATCCGGATGTTTTCGATGAAGTTAGGGGGTTGCCCCCTAAGCGAGAGTTTGATTTCCACATTTATCTGGTGGATAATGCAAAGCCGGTTTCTTTTTCCGTTCGGCACATGGCTCCGCGTGAAAGGCGGGAGCTAAGTAAGCAAGTGAAGGAGTTGCTTGAGAAGAACTCCATTAGACGAAGTATATCCGAATGGGGAGCGCCTGTGGTATTTGCTACCAAGGCAGATGGTTCTCTCCGACTTTGTGTTGACTATCGAGAGTTGAATAAGCTGACTAAGAAGAACAGACACCCGTTACCGAGGATTGATGATCTCTTTGACCAGCTTATCGGTGCTTCTGTTTTCTCTCAGCTTGATCTTGCTACTGGATTCCATCAGTTCAGGGTAGCTGAAGATAGTATAGACAAGACTACGTTCAGAACTCCAGATGGATTCTTCGAATGGCTTGTCATGCCGTTCGGCTTGACTAATGCACCCGCATATTTCGTGGACTTGATGAGTAGGGTGTTCAGGGAGTTCTTGAACAAGTTTGTCGTGGTCTTCGTAGATGATATTCTGATCTTCTCTAAGGATGAGGAAGAGCACGCAAGGCATCTCGTGGAGGTGATAGATACGCTTAGAGCGCATCAGTTGAAGGCCAAGTTCTCCAAGTGTCACTTTTGGAGAAGGGAAGTTAGATTCCTTGGGCATATAGTATCTAAGCAAGGCTTAGCGGTGGATCCCGCTAAGGTAGTTGCAGTTCAGGATTGGAAGACTCCAAGGAATGCAACCGAAGTGAGAAGTTTTCTAGGTCTTGCAGGCTTTTACCGGAAGTTCATCAAGGACTTCGCGAAGATTTCCGCTCCTCTCACTAAATTGACGAAGAAGAATTTAGTTTTTGCTTGGAGCATAGAATGCGAGCTTGCTTTTCAGAAGCTCAAGAGAGCTATCACATCAGCACCTGTTCTAGCTTTGCCCGATGGAGGGAAGTTATTTACAGTATACACCGATGCATGTGGCACGGGGTTAGGAGCTGTTCTGATGCAAGAAGGAAGGGTGATATGCTTTGGCGGTAGACAACTCAAAGTGCATGAGAAGAATTATCCCACTCATGACTTAGAGTTGGCAGCAATAGTATATGCACTCAAGGCTTGGCGCCATTATCTTCTGGGAGAAAGATTTGAGCTTTATACCGATCACAAGTCATTGAAGTATCTCTTTTCTCAGAAGGATCTGAATCTGAGGCAACAAAGATGGATGGAATTCTTGGCGTCCTACGATTTTGAGATAGCTTATACCCCTGGCAAGGGGAATGTGGTAGCAGATGCATTGAGTAGAAAAAGGTTGACCCTGAGTCCTCTATTCGTTGAGATGAAGAATTTAGAGTATGTGGCAACCTTTGATTTCTCTTTGGCGATTGAGTCGGTGACCGGTTCTTTAGCATCTCTGGAACTCATACCTACCCTTCTTGATCAAGTTGGGGCTTCACAGAGAGAAGACCCTCAGATAGTTGAGATTATGGATAAGCTGATTCGAGGAGAGGCGTCTAGTCATCTCGCTCGATATTCTATTGATGAAAAGGGTTGGCTGAGGAGAGACGGAAGGTTATGTGTTCCAATGGTAGAAGATTTAGTAAGAAAAGTTCTTGAGGAAGCGCATCGCTCTAAGCTAACTATGCATCCGGGCGAAGATAAGATGTATAAAGATATGAAGCGCATTTTCTTTTGGCTTGGGATGAAGAAGGATGTGGCAGAGTTTGTCTCTAGATGTATCATTTGCCAGCAAGTTAAGGCCGAGTCGAAGAAGCCTGGTGGGCTATTGCATCCTCTAGACGTTCCACTATGGAAGTGGGAGAGTATTTCCATGGATTTTATCGATGGGCTACCAAGGTCAAGGAAAGGGAATACGAGCATTTGGGTTATCGTGGATAGACTTACGAAGAGTGCTCATTTCATTCCGGTGAAGAGCAAGAGGACAACATCTTGGCTAGCATCTGTATATCTTCGTGAGATTGTGAGACTACATGGAATCCCTTCTAGTATTGTTAGTGACCGTGACCCAATCTTTACAAGTCAATTCTTGAATAGCTTGCAAGAAGCTATGGGCACGAGGTTGAATCTAAGTACGACTTATCACCCACAGACGGACGGTCAAACCGAAAGGGTGAATAGGGTACTCGAGGATCTGTTGAGGCTTTGTATTCTGGATTTTGGTGGTACTTGGGAAGACCATCTTCCTCTTGTTGAGTTTACATATAATAACAGTTATCAGGCAAGCATAGGGATGGCACCATTTGAAGCTTTATATGGGAGGCCGTGCAAGTCGCCTACATGTTGGTGGGAGACTACAAATAAGCTTATACTTGGGCCTGATATGATCAGAGATACATCCGAGAAGGTCGAGTTGATTTGGAGACGGATGAAAGCGGCCCAAGACCGACAGAAATCCTATGCTGATAAGCGAAGAACTGATTTGGAGTTTGATGTTGGGGATATGGTTTTCGTGAAGGTTTCTCCTTTGCGGAATGTGGTCCGATTTGGAGCCGTTGGGAAGTTAGCACCGAGGTTTGTTGGACCATTCCCTATTATAGAAAGGATCGGGCAGATGGCTTATAGAGTGGAGTTGCCCGAGAAGCTTGACGGAGTACACGATGTTTTTCATGTCTCGCATCTCCGGAAGTGTTTACATGAATCAGCAGAGGTTGTTGAGCCAAGTGTTCTGAAAGATGTGGAAGTGGAGAAAGAGGCTACCTTGAGGAGAGCTCTGATTCGTATCTTGGGGACGGAAACCAAGAAGCTAAGGAATCGAGAGGTCAAGTTGGTGAAGGTTCAATGGGGTGAAGCCGAAGAAGACGCAACTTGGGAAACCGAGGAGAAGATGCGTAGGCTTTATCCATTCCTTTTTGAGGGTACACTCTCAATCTCTTTTTCTTTGTTAGCATATCTTTCTCTTTGCTATCCATATTTATCTAGTTTATCGTGTCATGAGAACCTTAGGTAGAAACCCTTTGGATGAAACATGTGTTTGAAACATGTTATGCTTGATGGTTGCAAGTGGTTGCAAGTGTTTGCAAGTGGTTACTCGTGGATGCATTATACACATTAGGCACTAGATCGGCTCACACACTCCTCATATTGCATATGCATGAGTGTTTATGCTTATTCATGGATGAAAATTTTTGTGTTATCACATGGATGTTGCATATGGATGTATGTTATGTGCACACATATAGATGTTATACATTATGTTAGGAATTACATACATATGGATTCATTTCACTAACATAATTTGCATTGATGATATTTGCATTAGATAAGTACATATACACACACTTTTGCATATGTTCATACAACATTTAGAATCTTGTAAGGACAATGATTGCTCGTGGATGATGTTTTGAGTAGATGGATGTTGGATGGTAGGATACGTTCTTCCTAACTTGAAGATTTCGGGGACGAAATCCTTTAAGGAGGGGAGAATGTAACAACCCGTATTTTCAATAACCTGTTATAACGTAAATCGAGGCAGAATTTAATTTATAAATCTGAATCAAGGGAAACGGGCTATGCCATTGCGTTCGTCTCGGAAAAATACGTGAAATAGAGTCCGAGTTTTCGAAAATCGGAGTCCGTATGACCCGATTAAGGCCCAACGAAGTTTTCAGAAAATTTCAAAGTAAAAACAGATTTCAAATTCAAGTTTGAATTTAGAAAATTGGGGCAGATTGGGCCAGGCGGGAAAATTCCCGCCAGAGCACCCAAGTCGACAGCCCTGTCGACTTGGGAGTCGACTTGGTTGGACCAAGTCGACAGCCCTGTCGACTTGGCTGTCGACTTGGCTCAGCCGGGCAGTCCTGCCTGGTGCACCATTTTGGGTTTGTGTTGAGCTTGGGGGCCAGATTCGGTTTTGAGGGCTGAGATTGGAACTAGAGTTTAATCCTAGGGTTGAAACTAATCCTAATCTCTATAAATAAGACCCTAACCTAACCCTAAATCATCATTAATCAACCCTACAACTAAACTATGGCAAAATTATCCCTCTCATGGCCTCCACTCTCTTCATAAAATTTCTAAATTATTTTTATGAGAGATTTTCCATGCATACAAGTGTTTTCAAGCTTGTATGAGCATCATTAGCTTGCATTCAAGTCAAGTTTCTATATTTGCATCATAAAGCAAGGGTTTTGATCATTTTGGCTCAAGGGTTTTTCTAATAGAGCTTGCATTTTGGGTCTAATTGATTGCATAAGGGCTTTGTCATATTTTTGTGTCTTCATAAGCATTGTAAGCCCTTTTCTACTTTCATATTTGAACTCTAAAGTTAAATGAATGATGCAAGTTTGGGTGATCATTATGATATGCAAGTTTGCCATGATATGCAAGTTTACTATGTCATGTTATGCAAGTTGGATATGTAATGATATGCAAGTTTGCCATGATATGCAAGTTTACTATGTCATGTTATGCAAGTTGGATATGTTATGATATGCAAGTTTGCCATGTTATGTTATGCAAGTATGCCATGTTATGATATGCAAGTTTATCATGTTATGTTATGCAAGTATGCCATGTTATGATATGCAAGTTTACCATGTTATGCTATGCAAGTTTGATATGTAAGTTTGTCATATGATATGCAAGTTATGTTATGCAAGTTTGGGTTGATCATTTTGTTCATGTTATCATGTTATGCAAGCTTACCTTGAGTATATGAACATAAAGCTTCAAGCTTTATGCTAAAGGTTGCATTTTGGCAACATGTAAGTTATCATATCTCTTATGATAACTTGCATGTGAGGCTAAATGCGAACTTATGGCAACTTCTACATGTCATTTATCACCATGTATCACTTATATGCTAAGTTTGGTTTTATGCATGCTTTTGAGGCCTAAAAATGTAATATGCAAGTATATGAACATATGTACATTTCATATGCCACCATGTTGAACTTGTGGCTTCAACACCTTTATGTCATGATTATGCCAAGTTCCCTCTTTCTATCCTTTATGCGCTATTGCGATATGTAAGCGATGGGATTGCGTTTGGGGTTGGGTAAACTTAAAAGATATAAAAACATAAGATTGGGAATTTACCTATTAAGTTGGGTCTACCCATTGGGAATTTACCTATTAAGTTAGGTCTACCCAAATTCTTGAAAGCTTGTAACATGTTTTGGAAACGTGATGGACATGACACTTAGAAAATATAAGTGTGACCAACTCGAGGTTGGGTTGAGTTTGTAGCGTAAACCTACCCGGAACCGACCGGCTTAACTAGTTGCTACAAACAATAGGACCCAATGTGAGAAGTTGGTCATGTTGTACCTTGAACCCGAGGTTAGACCAAGTTGTGGTGTAAAGCTACCCAGACCCGCCCGGCTTAACTAGTAACCACAACAAGGTCTAATGTGAGAGGTTAAGGCGCATTAAATTAATTAATGCCTCATGATTAGGGTTAAGTCATGGTCCACTTAATACTTAACCAATTTGGGCTTGGTAGATTAATCAGGGTTAAGTCGTGAACTCATCGTTACACTTAACCACGTTAATTCATGATTAGCAAGAGGGTTAGACCGTACTTAACCCACTAGAAATTCCTAGCAATCGGGGTCCACTCCAGCAGTAATCCCCAGTTGTATCATCAAGACCCTAGGGACTAGGCTAGGGTGGGGGCACAATTACTGGACTTGAGGTAAGTGACCAAAAACGACGGCCGAAATGTACGCCTGTGTAGTTCCGGGCGGACTATGGTCGTGCACATAGTCCGAACCCGGGGAAAACATGCACGGGTACCAGTAGATCGAGACTGTGCACTCATGTTTATGGTGTCCAGGGGTTGCCACCCTAGGGATTGATACACCCGACGGGAGACCCTGCACAGTCTGACTACAATTATGTTTGGGCCGCATTGACACCAACACGTGACGAGTTAGGCTTATAGGGAGCCGATCGACTAGACCGTTTGGTTGGACCGCGTATTAGGGTCACTTCATGTTATTGGGCCAAAGCTTGGGCCAAGGGATCAATACTTGTTTATTCAAGTCATGTTAGCTTGCTAGTACACCTGTGGTGCAAAAACCTTAAACCTGATTATGCGATGACACCTTTATCTACCTTGTTAGTTAATCATCATGCTAGTATGTTGTTATCCTTATGTTCATCCCTGCTTCTCATGCCAGTTAACTTTATCAGTTTACATTGATTGTAGTAGGGCTTACTCAGTCTTTTTGACTGACCTGTTTTCCTTTCGCCTCTTTTCTTCCGTTCCCCCCCCCCCCCCCACGTTCTCAGGGTGGGAATATTGGAGCTTAGCTTGGATTTCTGATCGCTTGCTTGTGGGATTTAGCTCATGTACGGTTTGACATGAAGCTAGCTATGGTTATCACTTATTTTGGGGATAGTACTTATGTATTTCAGTTTTTCAGTTGATGTTGTTTTTATCTAGACTTGTTTATTTGGAAAGTTGACATTATGTTGTACCAGACTTGTTTTGAAATGGTTTGAAATCTTCCGCTGTTTTATCTATGTTATTTACTCTGTTTACATATATACATATGTTCTTGTTCTGCCTTGATATGCATGTTTACCCGATTCAAACACCCCTCCAAAGTCAGAGTGCTTGCAAGAGACACCCTGGCGAAGGTGGGGTGTTACATATAAGATGTGCATTCCTTGTGTGGTATAAGGTTGCCATATTGGGGAGTGATACACCCCACTATGGCACCTGCACGGGTATCTACGAGTTAGGGAGCCGATCGAGTGGGGCAGGGTAGTGGGTACACCTAGTGGAGATAGGAGCATATGACACCTATGTAGTCAGCTAGGGGTACACGATGCTACCACTATTAATAATAATTATTAAGGGGGTACACCTAGTGGAGAATGGAGCAGGCGGCACCTATGACGTCAGTTAGGAGTTCATGGAATTACCATTATTACTTATTAAAGGTGTACATCTAGTGGGGATAGGTACACGCTGGGTACCTATGATAACAACTAGAGATATGCAGTCAAACATGGAGGATAATGGGTACATCTAGTAGTACACGAAGCTATCATCGTTCTATTTAGCCAAGAGGGATCAAACTTCTAGAGTGACTAGTAGGGGTGCAGTTAGTGTTAGTACAGTACAGTACGGTACAGTACCTTAGAGTATAGTAATTATCCTATATTGATTAGGAAGCGCCATTAACGTTATCTCTGTTTCTCTTGATTGCCTTGCCATACCCATGTGGTTCACACAGTCATTACCTTATTCTCCAGCTTATATCTTATCATATTGCTTTAATAATTATGTTGTTAGAGTTATCGGACTCGCCAGACTTTATTTCTGACCCCCTTTGTTTCCACCTCTTTTCTTCCTTTCCCCCCAAGTTCTAAGGGTGGGACTAGTACTAGTGGAGCTTGATTGGGATCTCTTTGGGAGCACTTGGATTTGGATTGCTGAAGTAAAGTTCAGCCTATCATTTTCTTTATGGCTATTTGTAGTAGTGAGATTATGTACTTTGTTTTATCAAGATGGTTACTATGTACTTGACTTTGGTTTATGGTTTTTGATGATGTAACCAAACATATTTACCTTCTGCTGTAATAAATAAAGTTTAAATTTTCAAGTAATGCTTTATATTTGTCTTGTTGTGATTTTCTGTTCTGTATTCACTTAAAATGCTCCATGGAATTTAATGCATTACCTTTGCGAGTTACATTAATGGACGTGGGGTATTACAGAAATATTAAATCATATCAAGAGAGAGACTGTATATCATAAATCTCGTTCAATCAAACAAAAATCATAATATTTTAAAAATTAGAAGCAAATTTCACATTGTAGAATGATGGATTTATTATAAAATGGAGAGAGCCTTAAAACATAAGAATTCTTATTATTTTCAAATAAAATTTTAAATGAGCACAAAACATTGATGGATTTGGACTATTGTTATAGATTCAAATCGAGTGACAAAATCAAATAATCGCAAACCCAAAAAACCATCAACCATAGAAAACCATAGTAGATCGTAAAATAGAAACACATTTCAACTTTTAGAAAATGGATTAATAGGTTGGATTTTACACACCAAGGAAAATTTCATAAATATATATATACACACACACACACATACATACATATATATTCTTTCCTTTCCTTTTCTTTTTATTTTAAGAGCACATTAACCACGCATAGCCTATTAGGACTTTTAAACGGGATCAGTCACAACTTAAATTATAAGTAATCTCTAACCACACATGACCATATCTAGATTTTTTTAAATGAGGTCGGAGAAACACTCAGTATATACAAAATCTACTCAGTATATAAAACCAAAATGGATGACAGAAATATGACAGGTATAGAGATGGTTGTGAAATAAATTTCTAAATTAATCATATTATTAAATATGTGCAGTTGTACTGGGATTTTTGAATTTTTTTAATTATCTCTTATTCTAAAAAATAATACAGTCACATTTCCATCATAAATTTTCAAATTGTACATTTAAGATGATTTAAAAAATAAACTCTTCACATTAATATAAAATCATGATGGATGACAAAAGGATGATAGGAAATGAAGATGGTTGTGAAATAAGTGCCAATTCAAAGATACTATAAAAATTATTCGAACATCATGAGAATGTAAACCTGTTTTTGTGAAATGTATAATAGTCACAACTAATCACAATTTCAAAAATCTGTAACGACCCGAAAGATTTTCGACCTCGAATATCGACACAAATACCATGTCAACTATTCAAGTATCAAAAATACCGGATCATTAATGTAACGAACTGGGATTTTCGACCCCGAAATCGACACAAAATACCCTGTCTATCCTTCAAGCATCGAAAACACCAGAATGTTATTAGAAAGAAATTAGAGGGTGAGATAAGAAAGAAAGTTAGAATAGAAGAAGAAGAAGAACCAACACAACACAGAGTCTCACATCGCAGCGGAACAAAATATAATATATATAAATAAACTTTATAGAGAGCTTTGAAATAAAAACTTACAACATCAGAGTATATCAATACATCTGGACGGTTATAATAGCCTGTCCTCATATATATAACCCACAACGGAATAATAACAGTAAAACACTGAAGTCCTTCAGCTTGTTCTTGGATTTCACAGCATTCGATAACCTGAACCTGCAAACCGGGCTAACCCGAGCATTACAAACGACGGGTCAGTCTGCTGAACCAGAGTGAGAAAAACTCGCACAGTATTAAGTGTATCACACAACCTGATTTTAAAGTTAAGATCTTTCAAAGGAAAGGATATTCGTAAGACCAAATCCGCACATAAACACGGACGGTTTTTACCTTACGATGACCCAAAACATTTTTGAAAACGATATCTTTTCTGATATTATAATAATGTCTAAATACAAGTAAATATTAATCTAGTAGAACACTTGCATCTCACGCTCTACATATATAGTATACAATCAAAACCGTGGGCGCTTATTGGAGATTGGATTCCGACTATGACAAGGTATGGGACCACATGCCGATAGTGTATCTCTAGAGATGAATACACTGGGTTCAACAAGAACGTCTTGCAACCCGGCCCACACATGACCGACCACTCATTTCGCTTGAGTGTGTCGAATGTATATCACCAACGGTTGGGTGCGACCCACCGTTTCCCGAAAAGGGACAGCATCGATAGATTAAAGAATGAAATGGATTCTCTCTAGATAGGTGATTATACACCCTAATGGGAGAGAACCACATAGCCATGCTGCCTGCCCGATTTTTGTCATTTTCCGGTTGATGAGGCTTGAGGTTATAATCGACTTTTGGAACATCTGTCCACCGTTCACATCGTCCATACGCGTCATCCAAGAACAGGATAAACCGAAGGCACCCTCCTACCACATCCTAGGTATCACCCTATAGATCAGTAGCGATGGTCCTTGCACTCCGTAGATTTCAATCCTGACAGAACCATTGTCAAAATATCTCTAGGGATCAGCAAGAGAAATCCAACAGTAGTCCTTCCATTCATGAAGATTTACGGTCTTCAATTGCTCCATCTCGACCAACATCTTCTACGTTTTCGTATTCATTGGTCGGAATGGTTTTCGAATATAAATTCGATCCCAGTCTTTCCATACCAACAACGCATTGTGTATGATTTTGATAGTCGGTTCTTTAACTATCAAAATAAACAAACATATAAATAAAGTGAATCTATTGGTTTATACAACATCACTTGGCCTTTAAAAATAATATATCAGTCTTAATGTATAATATTCACAAATCATTTCATTTATATACTTGGAAGGATATCTTAAAATCATATCTTTAAATATCATTCAAACATTTGCTACTTATTATCCATCATTTGGAAAATCGATTCAACTTATCATCTTAAACAATCATTACGATATCTCTCTTGGTTTTGTTATTTTAAAAACCATAATCGTCACTTTCATTTAATTTTGAGATCCCTACCCAACTCTTCAGATAACGTTACGCAATTATTTCTCAAACCAACATATTTTTAACATCACCACTATTACAACTAATATTATCCTTCGATAATCCTGATGTCGTCCAAGTTGGGGTATTTTAATTACCTCTCAGACCTTGATCAACATCGTTCTTACCTTAGGATAAATACCACTTGTAATACAAAAGTCGATATTCATTTCCAATATTAAATCAAATCCCATTTTAGTTATACCTTGATGGCATCTCATCTCTTATTAATATAACAAATTTATATCACATCTCGTTTTACTTAACTCGTCTCACCTTTTTGATTCAAACTTGAGTTTCCATTCCTACTTCCCATTTCAATTAATAAACCAATAATCAAATCTCCAATAATGTGGTTGATTTGGTAAACTCCAATGTAATTAATTTAATCACTCCAATTAGCCTTTTTATTAAAAATAAAATTTACTTAAACAACCCATTTACTTTGGTTATTATTATATAATAATAAATCTCATTATAACCTCTTTTTAATTATTCTTAAAAATAATTATCTCGGTTATTAATTGTTACGTCAATTCTTACTTACTTTCTTATCAAAACATGAGAATTTATTTCATAAATCATAATCAAGATGAGGCACGTGCTTCGCACACGGCAGATTTCGATATAAAAATAATGATTAAAACAACAATATACATATGTGGTTGGTTTAATTTCCTTTTTATACACTTCATTTAAAATAATATATTTAAAAAAAACTATATTCAGTTATAAAATAAACTTCATCACTTTATTTCTATCGATTTACACGACGGTAAATCAATCTTTATAAAATAGTTTATATTTGGCCATCTGCTATACATTTCTTAACCAATATCACCCATTGGTTAATAACCCAACAAATGTGGAATTTCGGTTAACAATCAATAACCAATTCAATAATCTAATCATATGGGTCCAACAGTTCATATGATGATGATAATAAATTTAATTGATAACGGTCAACTACTAACATCAGTTCAAGCATACATTTCAATGAAATACGTTTATATTAGAAACGTAACCAACAAGGTAAGTTACCTTGTTTGGAGACCATCGTTAAAAATAACAATGTCGTTTCATTTAAATTAAACAATGGTTTAATTTAAATAATCGATATAACCATGTTTAACAGCATCTCAACAATCAAATCAACCAACAATTAGCAAACATGGCATATAAATAAACAAACCCAACTTTTAAAAATTATAAGTAGGGGAAACTGAGTGAGTTTAACTCACCTTGGTTAAATTCGTCGGTTAAACCGGTTTGCATTGATAAAGTCAAACACGTGTTTAAATTTATCAGAATCTCTAATAGCTTTTGGTGTCGACCAAAACCTGCCCCATAACGTCCTGCTCGTCGTTACAGTCCAACGTTTATCGTTTTGGTTCGAATCTGATAACATAAATATACGTTATTAATATTATAAGTGTATGTCCTTAACTAAATAAATAAAGATCTCGGTCATTGCTAATCATGTTTTGATATCCTAAATCGATAATTATCCTTTGACTAATTAACGTTTGTATATACCTTTACCAGGCACTTTCGAAAATTGCTACAGGCCGTGCCATTTCTCTTCTATTGCTATATGTATTTGTTCCCACCATACTGTCACCTTTTCCACGTCCCATGCATTCATTCCCATGTACACGTCACTTGGCTCCACCATCCCATTTCGTTGTTCTTCTTTCCATCTTCTACTCTTTTTTTTTTAAGGGCGTAAGCCCAGGCCATCAAGGCCCGAAGTCCATCACTGAACCGGCCCACTTTCCCCCTTTCTACATTTCGTTTTCCACGGATGCATGCAGTCTCCAGGTCAGTACATGTCACCGAGCTTCCACCCTCCTTAAAACCCACATTCAACAACTAGTCATCATTCCCAAAAACATCCTGTCTTCTCCACCTTAACGTGTCTAGGACACAAGCGAAATTCGCTTCTCCATTTTGTTACAAATAGCGCCACTGAATGCCGGAGCACCACCACGTCCCTGCTCCTCTCTCCAGTCCCATTCTCTTTCTCTTTTGAAGGAGAGGAAATTTTTGGTTTATATGAAAAGGGGAGGAGGAAAGTTCGTACAACAGGAGCAAAGAGAGAAAGCAGATGGAAGTATGAGTGGGGAAAAGCTTAACCCGTGAGTATTTATAGATGCAAGGCCCTGATACCCAAGTTTTAGGCCAATAGTATTTCAGTGGTAGACTAGGTGTTTGATGCTGATTGATGGTGAAAATACACTGCGAGGAAAAATAGCATCTGCGAAGGATGAGGGAAATAGCAGCTGTACGCATTTTTAGGGATAATTTTTAGAAAAGTCGGGTATGCATGTGCCCAGTGTAGCTGTTTCCAGTAGCAAATCAATTGAAAAGAAAATACATGGTGGTTATTTCGGTTTAGAGTTTTGGCTTGCAAGTACTATCGCAGTAGGGTAGCTGGAGTATGTGTTTTCATATCCAAGCTTAGGTCGTGCACATTTGCATGAAGTAGTCGAGCAGTGGAGCGAAAGTGACATAAAAGAGACGCTGTAGCATATAGGTTACTGATAGGCGTTGAACTTATGTATTTAGGGTGGGTGTTGATTTGAAAATACGTGCTCAGCTTTTTCTTAGGGTAGAAGTCTTAGTTTTATTTTGGTAAATTTAGTTTTTACCGTTAAATTTCGTCTACCAACAAAATATCCCTGTTACATAGAATTTCGTTCATGTTCACGTCGTTACGGACAGAAATAAAAACACCATTGTGTTCAGCATTGCCTCACGACCTCAAAAATATAATAACATCGGTAGGTTGACTTATTTTGTGAAACCCCAAAATATTGATACAGGGTGCAAAATACTCCAAATAAAAAGTTGCTTATTTAATTAATTAAAAATTTCAGTAAAATTCTAAAAATTAAATTATGACTACGCCTCAAAGGTCTTATCCAAATTCGTAATCAATATTTAATTAAATTAAATAATCGTTATGGTTTATAAACGATATCACAGCGACTATTTTAAATTTTGATTTGGACATATCTTACAATCTATACGATGAAATCTCGATTTTTATTTTCCAATAGAAAACTATAATCAATATGGTTCGAACGCTTCTTGTTTCACAGAGTTCCGGCTTAAAATGGATTCTGTCTACTCAGTTGAAGTTCAAAACTCAATATTACGAACTACCACGCCGTTTCGCGTTCGTTTTATATTAAATATAAATATAAACATTAAACCATCGTTTAATTAGCGAATTTGATATTAAAATCCACCAATATCCCAAATAAAATATTTAAACCAATTTAAATATTCGGATTCAAACAACTGAAAAATCCGGGTCGTTACAAATAATAGAAAGGAGTTAAAGGGTGAGAAATAGATAGAAAGAAAGTTAGCCTAGAAGAAGAAGAACACAATAGAACATAATCAGAGTAAACACGAATCTCATAGCAGAACAAATAAAATATAATATCATATATCATAACTTTGAAATACAAATTTATATTGTATATATATACACCATATCAGTGTACAACACATATACATCACATCGGAAATGGATCTAAATAACTTACGGTGAAGCATATTGCTTCAGCTTCCTCCAAGTGTATCTTTAAAAGCCAGAAACACTTGACTGCCCGTACAAATTTGGAAATCCAAGAGTTTAGGGTAAAATAAACAAAATAAACTCTGGGTCAGTCATTGGACTGGTGTGAGTAAACTCCAACCATTTTTTTAACATTGGAAAAACTTTTGAAAAGAAAGGATAATCGTAAGACCGATCCATACATAAATACAGATGGTTTTTACCTTATGATAACCAAAAACATTTTTGATATCAAAATCCGGTAATATTAGAGTAATGTCTAATCAAATAAATAACCATCTAGCGGAACACTTACATCTCACATTCCATATACATAGTACAAAAAAAAACCGTAGGGCGCTTATTGGAGATTTGATTCTGATAATGACAAGGTATGGAACCACCTTCCGATCAATGTACTCTAGAGGGGATGCACTAGGCATCAACAAGAATATCTTGCAATCCGGCCACACATGACTGGTCACTCATTTAGCTTGTGTGTACCAAATGTATTATCACCCACGGTTTTCGGCCAACCTACCGTAATCCGTAAGATATGTAATCGAAAGAATAAAAAAATGAGTTTTCTCTAGATGGTGATAATACACCATACTTGGGTGCGACCCAACTAGCCATGCTACCTGCTCGATTTTTGTTATTTCCCGGTTGTGAGGCTTGAGGTCATGATTACCTTTTAGAACAATATGCCACCATTTACTTTGGATGCCACATCGTCAAAACTGTCAAATCACTAGCTAGTTGATCTTCCCAAAAATATTACAGATATAAAAAGCTATGAGAAACGAACTCTTCTGCCACCAAAAGTAATAACTTGAAAAGATCGTTTTATGTGATCTGTTAGGCATACTCTATCAGATATTCTTCCATTCAAGTTGTCCAGGGACTAGACAAACCGAAGGCCCTTTCCTGTAAATATAACAACCCTTGCATTTTACTCCATCTTCAACCGTCTTCAGCATAATCTAATTCACAACACTTATGCCTATATAGAGTGGTTTTCGAATAATAAATCCAACCGGTCTCTCCGTATTGACAACGATGGCCAAAAACTTTGAAAGTCGAATATTTAACTATTGAAGAAAAACAAACATTCATCAAATTTCCAACTGGAAATATTATTGATTAAACATCAAACAATCATCAGCCCTTTCTAATATTTCGTTTATTAAATCATTTCCCAGATTCTTCCAGTATCTTTACCCTAATCTTTCCAAAATGCTTTAGCCTCTTACGATATTGGAAAACGTTCCATATTCCATCTTTTATTTTCTATATTTAGAAAATATCTTAGATTTACGATTGGAATTCATTTCCAATTACCTTTTTCTTTCACAATCATTCATTTTTATAATTAGGAAATATTTATTATTATATTTCCAAAATTCCACTTACTTGGGTTAAAATGAATGTTGTGTAAAACATCGTTACAACAACCCAAAATAATACATTGAACTAAATCTTACTTAAACATTGATTCTTCGAGACAGATTCTTTCTATTTGTCAGTTAATAATGAAATCAAATAAGTTGGGGTATAATTACCTCTCAGACCTTAACTGAATAACATTCTTAACTTTAAAACGAAAAAGGTTACTTATCTCGAATAACCAACATCATATAGAACCAATTATCCATCTTAAAACATGTATACGTTCTTTTTTCTATTCTTACCGGATTTTAATTTATAGATTTCCTCTTTTTTTGTTTACAGTACTTTATAAGTTCATTTCTTTATCGAATTATATATGTATATATATTGATTTCTAGTTATCAAATTTCTCAAAAATATTCTAAATCCTTAAATTTTCGGAAAATTTTGCAAGCATCTCGTTTGCACGGCCCAATCGGTACAACTACAACTCTCCTCTCTATGCCCTTTCCATTCAAAAAGAAAATCAAAAAGCCAAGCGATAGGCTCATAAAATATCATGTGGAATTTAAAGTGTGCCTTTTTTTGGTCACTCAAATTATAGTCTTCATTCTCTTCATTTCATACCTGTTTAACATATATATGTCCATTCCTAATTTGTTTCAAATCAATTCAACACTTTTTACTTTAATCGCTTTCCCTTCGCTAATTTATTATCTTAATTCGCTTCTTCTCTTAATCTACTATTAATTTGAACATATCACATTCAAATATATTTGTATCAAACTCAAACTTCTCGCTCGCTTCCAAATTTCATATTCGAATTTCCAATTTCAATTAAAAAATTCAATTCACTTAAACAAAGTTAAGTTTGATCCAAAAAATCTATTAACTAATTTCCTTTGAAATTGGTTAGCTTCATTCGATAAATAAAAATTTGATTTTTGTTCCAAAAATCAATCTATTTACTTCGCTTTTATTTTATAACTCAAATCTGGATTTTTAAAAAATAAAAAATTCAAATTTCATTTACTTAACTTCCTTCGATTTTATTAAATAAATCATTATAGATTTTATAAACGACTATATAGCTGTTTTTTTAGAAATTTAATTTTGACATAACTCAAAATCTATAAAACAAAACCCATAGTTTTCTCTTTCATTAGAAAACTATCATTCAAAGTCCGGGCGTATCTTGTTTCTTCAAATTTGACTTATATTGTGTTCTGTAAACTCAATTGAAGTTCGAATCATCAAATTACGAACTACCGTGCTGTGGCGAGTTTGTTTTAATTAAATCTATGCTATATTATAATTACTGAGTTTGCATTTGAGAGCTCTCAGGCCTTCTACCTAAATTAAACTAATCGTCTCAGCAATATATTAAATGCGAAAAAAGCGTTGTCCCCTCCAATGGACAATCTACCCCTCTACCCTTTCTTTCGTTACTTTTTTTCCCATTATACTCCCCGTCTGCAACCTAACCCTAAATTGAAGGCAAACCGATTTTTCTCCCGACGAAGTCTCCCACCACTGCTGCGCTATGTTTTTCTCACTTCGATCAACTGTAGCTTCGGGCTACCATTGTTTCCCGAACGCCCATCGATTTTCCCTAAAGACATCAAACAGCTCATCGCCTGTAGGTGATCTTTCTATCATATTTCCACTTTATCTGCCAATTATTTTCGACTGATTACTTACTAAATTGAATTTATTCCATTGAGAAGGTTCACGCAATGAAAATTACGTTGGGTTAAAATCAGTGTTCTACTATATATAATCCTCACGTGTTCAAACTTTAAGTTTTGGAGGTGATTTAAGTTATCATGGTATTTTGAATTTTCAATCTAATTTGATTGTTTTATCTTATGCCGTATATTTTTATGTTGTTGATTGTTCATTTGGAGGAGTTAGGGGTTTATGGATTATTTGGATCCCTAAAGATGCAAGTCATTTGGTCTTCAAAACACAAATCAGATCAGTTATATACAATGTGAATGTTGGACTCAACATTGGAAGCTTTGTTACTTAGCTCTATAAACTTTAATTTGCTCATTAATAACCAAATGTATCCATTCTTCTTACAAAATTTTCAATTAGTGACACTTTGTCTTATGTTATCTTCTAATTCTGTGAATAAAATCCTTTGTTCGTAGAAATCAAAATCCCTATACTTCTTTTTATTAATCTACATATTTCTTAAATTATTGTCTATACAAAATTGAATCACTAACCAACAAATTTACTCTAAGGTTTCATTATTCCTGTCCTAAAATCTGTTTCCTTCACTAACAAAAACTGAAATCTTCCTTTCTTAGGTAAGATTATTCATGACCTTTCTACCTTTCTTCTAATTTTGTAAGAAACTGTTAAGTCTCTTAATTTTGCCTCAAGTTGTGCATTCGGTTAATCTATAGTTTTCAGATCCTACATATTTGTATTGAAGCTTTGTTCTTCATTGACAAGCTTGATGCGCGATACTTTTTCAAGAAAGATACACAATATTTTTTGATCTTTTTTTGGGGCTTGATTATAGCTAGTTGAGTATTTGTTATTATTGCTGTATGAAATTTTAAACAAATAATTGGGCAAGGAAGACATGTTCGCAAGTAGTGACAAGATAATTTTTCTTATCAAAGTAATTATTTTAACCTTTGAACATGTTTTGGTAATAATTCTTTTTGATAAGATCATGCAAGATGATGAAAATAGGGGTAGTATGTTATCTTAATGTAAAACACATTCCAGTTTAAACTCGGTGTAATTGGTCTCTGTGTCACTGGTTTATGTAGCATTGCATCGCAGTAGCTGATTTGAAGCTAACTATTATATCGCTAAATTCTCAATTAAAACAAGATGTCTAATTTTAACCACAGACCTGGAGTTTTTTATTCGACTATTTGAAGAGCACAACACCAACACTTATGTCTAAAATTTTTGCCATGTTGCCGCTCCTTTGTGCATGAGATTCTTTGCACCTATTTTCCTTCGTCATGACTCATGACCTATTCATTATACAAGTTACTCTTTTTTGCATAGCTTTCCGGCTCCATCTCAATAACATATTCACTTTTCTCTATAATATTTTCAAAAAGTGTGTTAAATTGTCATTATCTTTACTGAAATAGTAAACGTAGTTTGTTTTGTGGATTATCGCAACAACCCACGCGTTATATTATAAAACAAAATTGAGAATGCATCATTCCATCTGATGTTATTCTCGCAGCGCTCTTTCTTTTCGCTAATTATTTTGCGTTGGAAGATGAAACCAAGCTTAAAGAATTTCATTTGCTTTTTACAATATGTTACATAGTTTTGGTTATTTTTGGTTGCTTGATCATACAAGTTCTCAAATTGTGGTACAATTTGGATCATTAAACTGTCCTTTACATGAATTTAAATGTAGTTTTAAAACACTAATAAATCAACCTGCCTGTTCCAAGTACGGTTCATAAATATTAAAATTAAGGCTTATCTTTGTCTTCATTTTGACTATGTCCCATAAATTAAAGTAACGAGGGTGCCAAGCATCCTTCTGTCAGTGTGGTTGATCACATTCAAGCATATTTGTTAAAATGCTTCCATGCTTTTACAATCGTTTGTTTGTTTCCTGCAGTGAGAAGATTAAACATATCAGTTAAAAAAAATTATATAGCAAAATTGCCGAGTAGCCTTAGTGGATAACCGTAACGCATCAGGTGAAAGCATTAACAATTTCAGAAAGGTGAACTTCCATGGTGGCAATTATTATGTTTTATCATTTGTGGATTGAGTGATGCCATTTGTAGTTGAGTTGATCACATCATCATTACTTTTATTCTTTGCTATTGTTTCTGGTTTATAGGTAATGATTGAGAAATGGTATGGTTAATTGTTAAATGTGTAATATAATATGACCATTGAAAGGTATAAAAAATTGACATTTCCTTCATTATTTGTAGCTTGGACTTTTCTTTTCAGTCTCTTTTGTTTAGTGGACTTCCTATCATATTGATTCCCAGTATAAACATTTGGTCTGACGGTCTCTGAGAACTACCTAACTAAACTAAAGAAGAATCATAGTAGGTGGCAATCAACAAAACGACATGTACCCTACTTTCCTACCCTGCTCAAATTTCCTTCCTTTTCCATTTGTATGCATAAATGATTATCGGTTGTTGGACAATAGAAATAAAACTTTCATCTATCGTTGTGCTTTATCGGACTGCCAATTGTTTGAAATTCCATCTTTAGATGACGTACAAATTTGCTTGCTGTTATCTATGTTGTTTTACTATGCTTTGAAATTCTGAAATAATTTGCTTTAGCCGAAGCTAGTTGGAAATAATTTTTAGCAGCCACTCTAAGAAGGATAAGAAATTTCTTCTTGGTATTAAGGAGTCTCTGAAAGATCCAATTTACAATAGACAATACAGTTTATATTTTTTCAATATGTTATAATCATGTACTAATTTTGGATTAAAATTATTGCTACACTCTGACTATTGTTATGATGATTGCAGAAAACTGAATCATTAACTCAACGTTTGCTGAAAATGGGATGAATGGATACAACAGTAAAATCTTTACAGGTAAGAAGAAGATTACATATCCATTTTTTCTTAAATTCCCTGTTTTTTTGAGCTAGATATTAGAGGTTATAGCATGTTCTATTACTGTTTACAGTTATACAACATACATTTACACTGATTAATTGAGATGTCATATAATTTTAACATCGATTTGTTTACAAAAAATTGATATACATTGTTTCCATCTTTTTCTGATATATATAATTTGGTTAGTTTGAATTAAATTTAATGCATCATAGTTAAGGGAATGCATTTATCCTGCAAAAATTTGTTTACGACATATATGTAGTTAATCATTTTTTATTTTAATTTGCTTATTCTTCTATGAGATTTCTATTTGTTGCTATGGCAAGGTACAATATTTATTTTAGAGAATACATTTCAGGTGAAATATATTCTCTGAAAGAATATATTTGAATAAAATTTAAATATAGATTATAATTACCACATTGACATACTTCTGATTTAAATTTTATTTCAACAACAAATCTATTCTCTTTCAAAATCTAGGCGTGCAAAGATAACTAGATCTGAATTATGGGCAGAAAAGGAGGAAAAGGACTTCTACCTGTCAACAAAACTAAGAAAAATCCAACCTCTCGATTTCTCTAGCAGGCCTTCCTAAATGGGTGAAATACTTAGGCTCCTCAAAGTTTGGTAGAATAAGGTAGTAATTTAGATTGGTCACTTCATTATCAGTAATTTAGATTATTGTGGATAATCTACTCCTTCATTGCGCCTTAACCCTAATAAAAGGCAATTTGATTTGCTTCCAAGTTCCAACGCATCCTTGCCATCCTCATTCTATAAACGTCGATACCACTCTTTCGTTCAAGTTTCTTGATTTGTTCCTAAGACATCAGAATCTCATCACGTCTAGGTAATATCTCTAAATAAATTCCATGTTCTTCATTTATATCCATGTTCTGACATTTATTTCTCGAATATGAATTATTGATACACATTTTAATGGGAAAGAATCTCATAGCGTCTTACTATTTAAAATGAAAGTCTTGTCTGGGTTAACAATAGTTTTTTGCATAACATAATCAGCTTCAATGGTCATCCTCCATTCAATTGAATTTTTTTGTACTTCATTTCCGTATGATGATATAATTGGGTTGCTGTAACTGGATGTAGACACTAAAAAAAGTAAATTTTGGGTTGTTTCTTTGCTTTAATGGTGTAACTGAAGAAAAGAAAGCTGACATTTGCATAGTTCTAATTTACCATATAGCAGCTAAGTTTAGTCACTGAATCAGTGGCAAGCAGTAAAGTCAGTTAGTAGTAGTTATGAAACAGTAAGTTCAATTTTTGCAATAATTGAGCTGCTATTTATGGTGTAAATTTATATATCTCTTAATCTGTTCAACATATAAAATATGTTGCTTTGTATAAAAAGTCATTTCTTCACTATTTTTATTTCTTAAACCGTTCAACACTATTGATTGAGACCTATGATGTATAAATGATTCAGTGTTATTTTACAAATTGTTCATCTTTAATGACGTAACTGAGAAAAAAATTCTGACATATTCATGCTTCTGTTTTAGCATATAGCAACTAGGTTTAGTCGCTGAATCAATGGCTTTTACCTTGCCTTGCAACAAAGTAAGTTATTAGTCATAAAACAACATGTTTACTCTTCTTTTTTGGTTCAAATTGTTCAATAATAATGTTCGCCACCTATTATATTTGAATTGTTCACTTTAGTTTTATAAATTGATCAGCTTAAATGATGTAACTGAAGAGGAAAAACCGACGCTTTCATATTTCCATTTTGAAATGCAATATTCGACGTCCGTGATGTAAAGGACCAAATCTTATTGTACGAATCCGTAGCCTGATTTGATTTTTCATTTATATTTATAGGCACATTTGCTGAATTTTTTATTCTGTCGTGATCACACTTGCTGAATGAGTTCATCGTTGACACCATTATTTGGCTATGGATTCATTCTCACCTGTTGAAGATAGAAGTTTCCTTATCAAAGATATGATTTAATTTATTTTTTGATTTACATAGGAATTTTCCGAAGTTTCTTCTTAACTAATTTGCTACTATGGTTTAGGAGTGAAAATAATTTTCATAAAAGCTAAGGACACTTCGCTGAAGGTTTTGGTAGTTCCCTCAGTTGATCATGCACCAATATTATTTGCCTTTTGTTTGGCAGTTAATTTTTTCCTATTATATTTATGGTGAATGTATGCGATTTAGGTACATATTAAAAAGTACTCTGGGATGTCTGGAGGCTTCTCATGAAGAGAACGGGAAAAGGATGAAAATTTAAAAATCAGGTAAATGTTTTTATAGGTGGAATTTCCTGCAATGTTAGGATTAAATTTTAGTTGGAACATGGTGCAGGTTATTATTTTTATTTTTTATTATTAAGTGGAATTCAATCTGATGGAATTTGCCCTGAATCTGCAGAAGTTGTATAATGCGGTTGGATTTTCCAGTACTGTTATGGTTGGCAGATTATATTTTCATAACTTTTTTATGCAATATGGTTCTTCAAAAGATTATACAACGAGGCTTATAAACATTTTTTTCTATGAAAATTCAAAATCAAATGACGTGTAAATAATGATAATTATAGAATATGAACGTGAAAACCATTGACTGCATTGGAACAAGTTATTTTCTGGTGTCTCTCTCCAACTGCAGTTAGACTCCATCAATGTAACTATCATTCTTCTAACGGTGTGCAAAGCTCACTTCAATAGAAGAAAGACAACCACAAATAAAAAAATTCTTTTTGCTAACAGGTATCTTTGTTGACATCTTTATTGACATTTTATAGTCTTGGTTAATCAAAAACACAACCTCTGCAATTTGAAACTGAAGCTGATAGAACATATGATAGTGAAAATTTTGTTAAAACCGCAGCCCTTTTTTATGCTATTTTCTTTATTTTCAGTCTCCTCTCAGATTGCCTCCATAATGAAATTGATATCCGACTTCAAATTTAATTCCTTCCTTAAGTAATTTGTACATTTGCAATGGCTTGAGTAAATACACTGCTTTTATGCAATATAAGTCATACCTAAACAAACACAGATCTGGGTTTGACCATCTCCCTCGGTTTAATCCTCTATTCTGTGCATGATTTGACACTTCCGACTTTGAGCCTTTAGAAATAGAAAATTTTCTTAAAACATAATATTTTATACATTGATAATATTAACGTCAATGTCAGATGCTTATGTACATCATTCTTCATAGTCCATTAATTGGATGGAAATTTAGTTTCAATGTTTTATCAATTTACAATTCACGAGTAAGCAGAAATGCTACTTCCAATCATATTGTATTACTCTTGCAATATAATTTAAAATCAGTATTCACTAAATTTAGGATATTTTTTCCAAAATTTAGGCCAGTTCTAAAATTTAATCACATAAATCGTCTAACTTATTGCTATTTCAATTACAGATAATTCCTAATCATGTTAGCGTCACGTTAGCAAACTTGCACCGATGTCATTTCAAAAGGTGCCAGTAATGCTTTAGACAATAATATAGATACATTTTCAAAAAATTTCCATGTTTTTTTTCACATATGCATGGAAAATTTTCCGAATTGCATTTTCGTTCTTTTGATATTTCAAACAACATTAGTGTTTTTTTGACAATGTAACGCTAACATCTCCTTCAGATCAAAAGGAACAAAAAAAAATTCCCTATACTTTGGCCTTGAGCCGTTGGATATCACCTACAAATATTAGCACAACAAGGCACTCACAAGTGGATTGCTTTTCTAATCGTAAGACTTGATACGGTATCTCTATTGTCTTACCTAGAGCTTCCGTTTATGCCAATCGGTCTAGAGGTTATTCACGGTGACTAGCACTTATTAAGCATCCACTCAAATTAAAGGTACTTCTTCTAAAATCTGTGCCGGTTAGCTAACCAATATAACTAGATTTTTAAATTGTTATTTGCTTAGAAACTGTATCACTTGGTCAGAAAGAGATAAACAATGAAACTCAATGTAAAATTTAAGCAAGTTATTCTAACGTTGTGAATTTGAGAATTATAGTCATTCCTCATGAACCAAATTTTCAAATGGAAGTTCAGTTTCCAATTGTCAAAATGTTCTTACGTCAAAAGCTGACATGATATCTTGTGGAGAGAAATTTGACTCTTATTATGCCTTTAAAGTTGCACCTAATAGTTTGTTGCTTTCTTTTCTGCTGCTTTCCTTATGTTTCGTTGCAATAATAGGAGTTAAATTTTGAATATTACTACAAGTTTTTTTTGGCTTATTCTTGCATACCCAGCATATCCATCTGTTAAATAGTATTTTATTTTCTTATATGATACATGTGGGCATGCTCTCTTAATGTACACATACATGATTTCAAAAAAGTTAGTATCATTTAAATTGAAAACTTGCTCTATTTACATGTATTTGCTATTGTAACGAACCGGGATTTTCGACTCCGAAAATCAACATCAAACTACCATGTTGACTATTCAGACATCGAACATTCTAGATCATTAATAGAAAGAAGTTAGAGGGTGAGAATAGATAAGATAGAAATATTAGAATAGAAGAAGAAGAAGAAAGTAACACCACACAGAGTCTCACATCGCAGCGGAACAAAATATAATACAGAAATAACCTTTATTGAAAACTTTTGAAATACTTACAATATCAGAGTACACATCTGGATAGTGATACTAATCTGTCCTCATATAACACACAGCGGAATAATAATATCATACGTCTGGACTCTTCCAGCTCGTCTCTTCACCACAGTCGATATCCTGAACCTGTACAACCCGGCCTAACCCGAGCATTTACAAAACACCGGGTCAGTCTGGTGAACCAGAGTGAGATAAACTCGCACAGTAATAAGGGTGAGTCATTCAATCATGATTTTAAAGGTTCAAAAACCTTTCCAAAGAAAAGGATAATCGTAAGACCAAATCCACACATAAACACGGACGGTTTTTACCTTACGATAACCCAAAACAGTTTTGAAACCAATATCTTGTCTGATATTATAATAATGTCTAAACACAAGTAAATAGAATCTAGTAGAACGCTTGCATCTCACGCACTACATATATAGTACACAATCAAAAACCGCGGGCGCTTATTGGAGATTGGATTCCAACTTGACAAGGTATGGGACCACCTTCCTATAGTGTATCTCTAGAGACGAATACACTGGGTTCAACAAGAACATCTTGCAACCCGGCCCTCACATGACCGACCACTCATTTCGCTTGAGTGTATCGAATGTATATCACCGACGGTTGGGATCAGCAACCGTCTGCCCGAAAAGGGACAGCATCGAAACATAGATTAAGAAACAAATAGGATTTCCTCTAGATAGGTGATCATACACCCTAATGGGAGCGACCCACATAGCCATGCTGCCTGCCCGATTTTTGTCATTTCCCGGTCGATGAGGCTTGAGGTCAGAACTTATCTTTGAACATCTGGTCACCATTCACTTTGAATGCCACATCGTCAAATCCATCAGATATCACTAATTGACATCCACAAAAATACTCTAGCAGTTAAGCTAAGAGAACGGCAATTCCCTGCCAACAACTATCGTACGTTTGAAGAAATCAACGTACGTAACACTTTGGAAATACTCTGTCAGACATCCGTCCATACACGTCACCCAGGAACAGGATGAACCGAAGGCACTCTCCTACTGCATTCATATAGGAATCACCCCATGGATCAGTAGCGAGAAGTCCTTGCACTCGTGGATTTCCAACCACGACCGAACCACAGTTTATCTCTGGCCGCTAAACCAGAGATTCTTAGCAGTTCCTCCGCTTATGAAGATCCACGGTCTTCAAGGCTTCATCTCGACCGTCTTCAAATATCTTCACGTATTTGTTGGTCGGAATGGTTTCCGAATATAAATTCGATCCCGGTCTTTCCATACCAACAATCGTATTGGGAGGGTTTGATAGTCGGTGTTTTAACTATCAAAATATACAGTGTTTCAATCATGACACTCCAATGAGTTCACTGGTTCAGTATTCAGCATCACTTGGCCTTTAACAAACTGTTTTACTTTTGTTAAATTAAACTTCTAACTCTTTTAATATTCAAAAATACGATATTTGAATAACTCTAATTGATTAATTAACATTCGTCTTAACTCCATTCGCTTGACTCTAGATCACAGCGATCACAATGGTTACGCCTGATTCCCTCAAGAAACATCCGACCGCCGTAGGCTATCTGCAGCCCTGCGAATTACGCTAGCAGTCGTACGAAATGGCAACTTAGCCGAATGATTTTGTTTGGCTAATTCTATCTCAAATAAATATATTCAATTTCCCACTTAATTCTTCCGTCAAATCATCCTTTAGATTCGGAAATCCATTAATTTTAACAAAGAAATTTATAGCACATATGTTATAACAATAGCGTTATGATTACTATTTAGATTTACAAAATAACAGCGCTATAATCGCTGTTTAGGTTTACAACCCATTTACTATAGCAAAAGTGCTACAATCGCTATATTAGATTTACAAAACATATACTATAACAACAGCGCTAAATTCGCTGTTTAGATTTCAAAACATATTCACTAACGTCTCTTACGATTACCAACTAATACTATCTTCAGATAATCCCGACGTTGTTCAAGTTGGGGTATTTTAATTACCTCTCAGACCTTGATCAAACAACGGTCTTATCCTTAGATAAATATCAGTTATAATCAATGCAAAAATTCCATTTATAATTCTGGTTTATAATAAACCCTTTTCGAAATCTCCTTTCACTTAATTCATATAATTGAGTACGTTTATTTCCTTTCACCATTCAATTGGCTTGCATCTCACATTCGGTCACCTTTTAAATGAACTCCCATAAATTCCTAGATTTATCATTAATTACAATAATAACTTATCTCAATCATTAACTACTTCAGTAGTTAATCCCTTTATTAACTAAATTAAAGATTTAATCCCTTTTTAAACCCTTATTTAAATTCAACAATATTCGTTTAACTATTTGAGTCAAAACACATTAACTTGATAAACAATTCTAATTCCAAACGGTCGATTTAATTAACTCAAAAACTTGATTATCTCATTAACCGATTTCAACAACCCTCGCTTTAAATTAATCAAAAATATGATTAATTAAATAGATTCTAATTATTTGTTTTCTTTACCAAAACAATGATCAAAGTTAACCCTTCGATTCATTTCTTATTTTCATACTTGAAATCTGATTAACATCAGCATATACTTTATAAAATAAACCAACCATAAATCAAGGTCTTAAATAAATAAAATATTTATTTAATTTCCCTTTTTTACTTATTCAAATAATATATTTCAAGATCTGAGTCCAGTTATAAAATAAACTTTATAACTTCACTTTTATCGACTCACCTAACGGTGAATCCATATCTATAAACCCATTGATTTTAAAGGCCATACTCTGCCAAACACTTAACCAATATCACCCATTGGTTTTAAACTAACAGATGTTGAACATTCAATAATCAATCATCAAATCAATCACACAAACAGATCAGTTCATATATGATCATATGAAAATAAATAATACATTTGAGGAATCCGGTTGGATCCCTCCAACCTGTTCTTCCCTGTATTCAAATGGTTATCTCAAACCAGGTCAAACAATTCCATTTAACTGATATATCATAGCAATTAACAACCATTTTATATCAACTAACCAACAAAACATTTCCACCAGTTCATCCAGTTCAAATGAAAACACGTTTATTTTATAAACGTGACCAACCAAGGTGAGTTACCTTTATTGGAACCAATCGTTAAAAAATAACGATTTGGTATTTCACTGAAATTAACCACAGTTTAATTTCATCGTTTAAATCCACAGTTAAATAGATAACTAGCAAAGCAGTCAACCATTAGCAAGCAAAGCACACAAAATAAAAATACCCAATTTATATAAAATATAAAAAGAGGGTAACTGAGTGAGTTTAACTCACCTCGGTTCGTCCACCGCTAAAACGGTTTGTTGTACATCCGACTGCGTTCAATTATGTACGTCCAATCCCATAATACTACGTTCGTCGGTACGGTCTCAATGGCCTTTGATTTGTTCCATACTGCTGCTGTTGACACGGTTACTATTTTAGCACGGTATTTACTTATATAAACTAATATTATTTATAAGTAAAAATAACTATGTTTTATCTTGTTTCCATTTTCAATCAATATCTACGTTAGTTTTAAACTCGCTTTGGAACTTCCTAAATATGGTTACACACCCAAAACCATGTTAAAACTATTGAGTGTATAAATTCGTTAGGCACATTGGCCACATAAAAACATTCCCGACCGTCACTTTAATAGTATTATATTAGGCATATTAGACACACTTAAATCCTTCCAGGCAAAATAAACTTTCGATTTGGCACTTGGTTGTCCATGGTAAAACTAAGTATTAATTTATTCCTTAACCCCTAATTAACGTGACTGGCAACTAGGCAAATTGGCAAAAACGTCAGGGTTACTTTCAACTACCATGTAACTTTCTAATATAGATTAGACTATCCTAATTAACATGGTTAATATAACTACATGTGTATCTAGACTCATATCGGTTAGGCATTACTAGTGGTCCTTTGGCACTTTCGAATGGACTGTATATATAGTCACGCATACTGTTATACAAATTAGGCATTACATTGGGTCATTAGGCATTTATAAATTGTACTGTTCATTTTCGTTCAAAATACCTGCTGCTCCACGATTCCTTTCTTCAGCTATATGGCAAACTCCCCACCTCGCAAGTCTCCATCCATTTCTTTTCTTGACGCCAGGTGATCCCCTTGTTCACAAAACCGAACCCGGATGCTTGTTCCCATTTTTTCCATTCAGTTAATACAACTATCACCAGAACAACGAATCCCAAGCGAATCCCGCATGTCTTCCAAGCTTGCGGTTCGAAACATTACCCATGCTACCACGTGTGACTGCGCCTTTCACCACAAACAAACCCTTACAACGTGTCCCATACCTTCCTTAAACCACATCAGCTATTTCAAGTAACGTCCCTCCTTTCCGTTCCGTCCTCTCTAGACTCCAGGAAACCAACTCGATGGCGGCGCCGTTAGGCTACCACTCCTCCTGAACGACGAAGCTAATTAACATCACAACCATACAGATTTCAGATCTTACTGAGCGGAATATTTTTGTAGCAGAAGGTTTTTTTTGAATTCAATACTGGATTTGCAAGTAAATTGAGGAAGAATAGGACTGTTTTTATCTAAAGGGATTTGACGAAAATAAAACTGCTTATATATGGTTCAACGCCTTGGTCATTACGGTATCAGTTGTTTGTGGCGCAAGGTATTGCAGGTAGGTCTGCGTGTGACTTAGCTAGCTGTGGCACATCACAGCTGTTTGAAAAGAAATTCACATGACTTGTCAGCTGAAATTTTAAAAAGGCTATGAATGAACAGTTGAGGGTAGGCATTAGTATATGGTTAAATTTTAGTACGTAGACGTATTTGATGTGAAAAAACATAGGCCAGCAAGCTGAGTTCTCTTCTGAGTCTGCATGTACTTCAGTGTACAGAGTGGACAATAAAAATAAAATATTATTCATGAAACTTCAACACGAAGTAACACGTGGAAACTACCACTAACGATTTCTGTCTACTGATAAAAAGGCTAGTCTTGATGTAAAAAGGTATTCTGAAACCAATGGGACAAGTTTCATCGAAATCCGAGGTCGTTTGGAAAATTTTCCTTTATGAAACCAGAAATGAACACACGTTTAATTTTTCTATGATCACCAGATAAATCAAATTCACTTGAAACTGCGAACATTGACAATAACTTTTCAATACGAACCCAACGACACTAATTTCGTCGCATTCTGAGACTGTTGCCCCGGAAGGCTATTTTTACCCCGAACCGCCTTACCCTTTTTAACGCTAAATTTCTCGATCTCTAAAAATAACAAATTATATACTTATTCTGACTCTAATCGACGATACGAACTCAACGGAACTGGTTTCGTGGCCTAATTCGATCGTCTGCTCAAGTTACACTCAAATGTCCCTTTATTTATTTGAATGCGCGCTATAGAATTTGAACGGGCGTTTATGGTTGCTGTGGTCACATACGATGTCGGTTTGCCACGCCATTTAACACCGTGCAATAATTTAACGATACGGTTCTAATGAAACTGGTTTCGTCGAAAACAGAGTCCGTTTGCAAAATGGCTATTTTAAGGGCCTATAATTTAATAACGATTTTCCATAGCGACTATTTCAAAATTTGATTTGGCCATAACTATCAAACTATAGCACGAAATCTGGATTTTTCTCTTTCATATGAAAATTATCATTAACACGCTCCCAGCGTTTCTTGTTTCACAGAAATCCGACTTATATTGAATCCTGTATTCTCAGTTGAAGTTCAAAACTCTATATTGCGAACTGCAGCGCCATTTCAGGCTCGATTTATAATATATATAAATTATAACGTTCAACTTCGTTTCAATAACGAATTTAATATTAAATTCCATTAATATTTTTAATATAATATTTTAAAACTAATTTAAATATTCATATTCAAATGGTCGAAAAACACGGGTCGTTACATTCTTCCCTCCTTAAAATAATTTCGTCCTCGAAATTGCTAAGGTAAGAAAGAACGTTATAAATTCATTAATTTCAAATCTAATTTTATATCAAATTAGAAACCAATTCAATACCGTATATAAATATTTTCAAAATATTGAAAATTTTCTAACATCTTAAATTTCCGAAAAATTTCGCCAGCACCTCCTCTGTACGGCTTAATTGGTACAACTCCAACTCGCCATTCTAGGCCTTCTCCAATCCAAAGGGAAAATGAAACAGCCAAGTGGCTTGCCAAATAGGCTCATAAATCACCAAACCCATATAGAAATAAACGTGTACCTTTTTGTCGGTCATATCATTATATCTTTTCCATCTGCTGCTAATCCAACATATACAACTGTCATCCCAGTCAAACTCAAATCACTTTTATCTTCAACACATCCTTTCGCTTATCCAAGCCAAATTCCAATCAACTGCAATTCCCATCTCAATTCAAAATTCTTACCCATCAATTCATTTCTATTGCAGATTATCTCTAATCCAGTCCAATTCTACTTGATATATTATTTCCCGATTCAATTTCTAGTTAATTGGTTTCAATTCAATTCATATTTGCTTTCACAAATTTCTATTTAATTTTGCTTTGGTTCAAACAATTTCCCTGGGAGTTTTCAAACAGCTCAGCTCTTTCAAAAATCAAATATTCCTTTTTCAGGATTCAAACAATTTGTCTTTCTCAAAGCAATTCAAAATAAAATCTTTGGTAGTAATCCGTCACTTACCACTCGAAAATGAACACCGACAATGGCGCGCACATCATCGGAATCTATTTTCCAGTTGTCGAAGTGAGTTCAATACTATATCACTTTCAAAACCATTTCTAAACACTTCCATTTTGAAATCAGTTCAAAATATCCTTTGCAAGGCTTGTAAAACAATTTTAAAACCTCCCAGGATTTTAAAATTCTCATATATTCTATTCAAGTTCATTTGCAATCATTTATCCCACTTTAAGGAATTTTAATTTCCAATTCTGATTTAGATTTCAGATTTAATTCCTTTGATTCCATATTATACGAATTCTAATTGGTTATTTATATAATCATTTCTATTATAATCAACCAACACATCCAATATACTATAATACTTCAAATATATATCATTCTTTTATATCAAAATATAATTTGGGTAAAATTATTTCATTTACCCTCTTTCAAAAACATACTGTGTCGAATTATTCTGTTTAAGAGTTTAGAAACACTTATCGACACAGTTTGCATTACTGTATCGACCAGAATTCATAAACCACTCGACAAACCAATCAACACAATATAAACAGTTTTTATATCAATTTACAAATACGCGCTCATATATATACACTCAAACTCAATCTAGGATATTACTAACCCCATCTCTACTGAGTCACGCCACAGAGCCAAGGTAATTACCCAACCTTAAGCTCTGATACCACTGTAACGAACCGGGATTTTCGACTCCGAAAATCAACATCAAACTACCATGTTGACTATTCAGACATCGAACATTCCAGATCATTAATAGAAAGAAGTTAGAGGGTGAGAATAGATAAGATAGAAATATTAGAATAGAAGAAGAAGAAGAAAGTAACACCACACAGAGTCTCACATCGCAGCGGAACAAAATATAATACAGAAATAACCTTTATTGAAAACTTTTGAAATACTTACAATATCAGAGTACACATCTGGATAGTGATACTAATCTGTCCTCATATAACACACAGCGGAATAATAATATCATACGTCTGGACTCTTCCAGCTCGTCTCTTCACCACAGTCGATATCCTGAACCTGTACAACCCGGCCTAACCCGAGCATTTACAAAACACCGGGTCAGTCTGGTGAACCAGAGTGAGATAAACTCGCACAGTAATAAGGGTGAGTCATTCAATCATGATTTTAAAGGTTCAAAAACCTTTCCAAAGAAAAGGATAATCGTAAGACCAAATCCACACATAAACACGGACGGTTTTTACCTTACGATAACCCAAAACAGTTTTGAAACCAATATCTTGTCTGATATTATAATAATGTCTAAACACAAGTAAATAGAATCTAGTAGAACGCTTGCATCTCACGCACTACATATATAGTACACAATCAAAAACCGCGGGCGCTTATTGGAGATTGGATTCCAACTTGACAAGGTATGGGACCACCTTCCTATAGTGTATCTCTAGAGACGAATACACTGGGTTCAACAAGAACATCTTGCAACCCGGCCCTCACATGACCGACCACTCATTTCGCTTGAGTGTATCGAATGTATATCACCGACGGTTGGGATCAGCAACCGTCTGCCCGAAAAGGGACAGCATCGAAACATAGATTAAGAAACAAATAGGATTTCCTCTAGATAGGTGATCATACACCCTAATGGGAGCGACCCACATAGCCATGCTGCCTGCCCGATTTTTGTCATTTCCCGGTCGATGAGGCTTGAGGTCAGAACTTATCTTTGAACATCTGGTCACCATTCACTTTGAATGCCACATCGTCAAATCCATCAGATATCACTAATTGACATCCACAAAAATACTCTAGCAGTTAAGCTAAGAGAACGGCAATTCCCTGCCAACAACTATCGTACGTTTGAAGAAATCAACGTACGTAACACTTTGGAAATACTCTGTCAGACATCCGTCCATACACGTCACCCAGGAACAGGATGAACCGAAGGCACTCTCCTACTGCATTCATATAGGAATCACCCCATGGATCAGTAGCGAGAAGTCCTTGCACTCGTGGATTTCCAACCACGACCGAACCACAGTTTATCTCTGGCCGCTAAACCAGAGATTCTTAGCAGTTCCTCCGCTTATGAAGATCCACGGTCTTCAAGGCTTCATCTCGACCGTCTTCAAATATCTTCACGTATTTGTTGGTCGGAATGGTTTCCGAATATAAATTCGATCCCGGTCTTTCCATACCAACAATCGTATTGGGAGGGTTTGATAGTCGGTGTTTTAACTATCAAAATATACAGTGTTTCAATCATGACACTCCAATGAGTTCACTGGTTCAGTATTCAGCATCACTTGGCCTTTAACAAACTGTTTTACTTTTGTTAAATTAAACTTCTAACTCTTTTAATATTCAAAAATACGATATTTGAATAACTCTAATTGATTAATTAACATTCGTCTTAACTCCATTCGCTTGACTCTAGATCACAGCGATCACAATGGTTACGCCTGATTCCCTCAAGAAACATCCGACCGCCGTAGGCTATCTGCAGCCCTGCGAATTACGCTAGCAGTCGTACGAAATGGCAACTTAGCCGAATGATTTTGTTTGGCTAATTCTATCTCAAATAAATATATTCAATTTCCCACTTAATTCTTCCGTCAAATCATCCTTTAGATTCGGAAATCCATTAATTTTAACAAAGAAATTTATAGCACATATGTTATAACAATAGCGTTATGATTACTATTTAGATTTACAAAATAACAGCGCTATAATCGCTGTTTAGGTTTACAACCCATTTACTATAGCAAAAGTGCTACAATCGCTATATTAGATTTACAAAACATATACTATAACAACAGCGCTAAATTCGCTGTTTAGATTTCAAAACATATTCACTAACGTCTCTTACGATTACCAACTAATACTATCTTCAGATAATCCCGACGTTGTTCAAGTTGGGGTATTTTAATTACCTCTCAGACCTTGATCAAACAACGGTCTTATCCTTAGATAAATATCAGTTATAATCAATGCAAAAATTCCATTTATAATTCTGGTTTATAATAAACCCTTTTCGAAATCTCCTTTCACTTAATTCATATAATTGAGTACGTTTATTTCCTTTCACCATTCAATTGGCTTGCATCTCACATTCGGTCACCTTTTAAATGAACTCCCATAAATTCCTAGATTTATCATTAATTACAATAATAACTTATCTCAATCATTAACTACTTCAGTAGTTAATCCCTTTATTAACTAAATTAAAGATTTAATCCCTTTTTAAACCCTTATTTAAATTCAACAATATTCGTTTAACTATTTGAGTCAAAACACATTAACTTGATAAACAATTCTAATTCCAAACGGTCGATTTAATTAACTCAAAAACTTGATTATCTCATTAACCGATTTCAACAACCCTCGCTTTAAATTAATCAAAAATATGATTAATTAAATAGATTCTAATTATTTGTTTTCTTTACCAAAACAATGATCAAAGTTAACCCTTCGATTCATTTCTTATTTTCATACTTGAAATCTGATTAACATCAGCATATACTTTATAAAATAAACCAACCATAAATCAAGGTCTTAAATAAATAAAATATTTATTTAATTTCCCTTTTTTACTTATTCAAATAATATATTTCAAGATCTGAGTCCAGTTATAAAATAAACTTTATAACTTCACTTTTATCGACTCACCTAACGGTGAATCCATATCTATAAACCCATTGATTTTAAAGGCCATACTCTGCCAAACACTTAACCAATATCACCCATTGGTTTTAAACTAACAGATGTTGAACATTCAATAATCAATCATCAAATCAATCACACAAACAGATCAGTTCATATATGATCATATGAAAATAAATAATACATTTGAGGAATCCGGTTGGATCCCTCCAACCTGTTCTTCCCTGTATTCAAATGGTTATCTCAAACCAGGTCAAACAATTCCATTTAACTGATATATCATAGCAATTAACAACCATTTTATATCAACTAACCAACAAAACATTTCCACCAGTTCATCCAGTTCAAATGAAAACACGTTTATTTTATAAACGTGACCAACCAAGGTGAGTTACCTTTATTGGAACCAATCGTTAAAAAATAACGATTTGGTATTTCACTGAAATTAACCACAGTTTAATTTCATCGTTTAAATCCACAGTTAAATAGATAACTAGCAAAGCAGTCAACCATTAGCAAGCAAAGCACACAAAATAAAAATACCCAATTTATATAAAATATAAAAAGAGGGTAACTGAGTGAGTTTAACTCACCTCGGTTCGTCCACCGCTAAAACGGTTTGTTGTACATCCGACTGCGTTCAATTATGTACGTCCAATCCCATAATACTACGTTCGTCGGTACGGTCTCAATGGCCTTTGATTTGTTCCATACTGCTGCTGTTGACACGGTTACTATTTTAGCACGGTATTTACTTATATAAACTAATATTATTTATAAGTAAAAATAACTATGTTTTATCTTGTTTCCATTTTCAATCAATATCTACGTTAGTTTTAAACTCGCTTTGGAACTTCCTAAATATGGTTACACACCCAAAACCATGTTAAAACTATCGAGTGTATAAATTCGTTAGGCACATTGGCCACATAAAAACATTCCCGACCGTCACTTTAATAGTATTATATTAGGCATATTAGACACACTTAAATCCTTCCAGGCAAAATAAACTTTCGATTTGGCACTTGGTTGTCCATGGTAAAACTAAGTATTAATTTATTCCTTAACCCCTAATTAACGTGACTGGCAACTAGGCAAATTGGCAAAAACGTCAGGGTTACTTTCAACTACCATGTAACTTTCTAATATAGATTAGACTATCCTAATTAACATGGTTAATATAACTACATGTGTATCTAGACTCATATCGGTTAGGCATTACTAGTGGTCCTTTGGCACTTTCGAATGGACTGTATATATAGTCACGCATACTGTTATACAAATTAGGCATTACATTGGGTCATTAGGCATTTATAAATTGTACTGTTCATTTTCGTTCAAAATACCTGCTGCTCCACGATTCCTTTCTTCAGCTATATGGCAAACTCCCCACCTCGCAAGTCTCCATCCATTTCTTTTCTTGACGCCAGGTGATCCCCTTGTTCACAAAACCGAACCCGGATGCTTGTTCCCATTTTTTCCATTCAGTTAATACAACTATCACCAGAACAACGAATCCCAAGCGAATCCCGCATGTCTTCCAAGCTTGCGGTTCGAAACATTACCCATGCTACCACGTGTGACTGCGCCTTTCACCACAAACAAACCCTTACAACGTGTCCCATACCTTCCTTAAACCACATCAGCTATTTCAAGTAACGTCCCTCCTTTCCGTTCCGTCCTCTCTAGACTCCAGGAAACCAACTCGATGGCGGCGCCGTTAGGCTACCACTCCTCCTGAACGACGAAGCTAATTAACATCACAACCATACAGATTTCAGATCTTACTGAGCGGAATATTTTTGTAGCAGAAGGTTTTTTTTGAATTCAATACTGGATTTGCAAGTAAATTGAGGAAGAATAGGACTGTTTTTATCTAAAGGGATTTGACGAAAATAAAACTGCTTATATATGGTTCAACGCCTTGGTCATTACGGTATCAGTTGTTTGTGGCGCAAGGTATTGCAGGTAGGTCTGCGTGTGACTTAGCTAGCTGTGGCACATCACAGCTGTTTGAAAAGAAATTCACATGACTTGTCAGCTGAAATTTTAAAAAGGCTATGAATGAACAGTTGAGGGTAGGCATTAGTATATGGTTAAATTTTAGTACGTAGACGTATTTGATGTGAAAAAACATAGGCCAGCAAGCTGAGTTCTCTTCTGAGTCTGCATGTACTTCAGTGTACAGAGTGGACAATAAAAATAAAATATTATTCATGAAACTTCAACACGAAGTAACACGTGGAAACTACCACTAACGATTTCTGTCTACTGATAAAAAGGCTAGTCTTGATGTAAAAAGGTATTCTGAAACCAATGGGACAAGTTTCATCGAAATCCGAGGTCGTTTGGAAAATTTTCCTTTATGAAACCAGAAATGAACACACGTTTAATTTTTCTATGATCACCAGATAAATCAAATTCACTTGAAACTGCGAACATTGACAATAACTTTTCAATACGAACCCAACGACACTAATTTCGTCGCATTCTGAGACTGTTGCCCCGGAAGGCTATTTTTACCCCGAACCGCCTTACCCTTTTTAACGCTAAATTTCTCGATCTCTAAAAATAACAAATTATATACTTATTCTGACTCTAATCGACGATACGAACTCAACGGAACTGGTTTCGTGGCCTAATTCGATCGTCTGCTCAAGTTACACTCAAATGTCCCTTTATTTATTTGAATGCGCGCTATAGAATTTGAACGGGCGTTTATGGTTGCTGTGGTCACATACGATGTCGGTTTGCCACGCCATTTAACACCGTGCAATAATTTAACGATACGGTTCTAATGAAACTGGTTTCGTCGAAAACAGAGTCCGTTTGCAAAATGGCTATTTTAAGGGCCTATAATTTAATAACGATTTTCCATAGCGACTATTTCAAAATTTGATTTGGCCATAACTATCAAACTATAGCACGAAATCTGGATTTTTCTCTTTCATATGAAAATTATCATTAACACGCTCCCAGCGTTTCTTGTTTCACAGAAATCCGACTTATATTGAATCCTGTATTCTCAGTTGAAGTTCAAAACTCTATATTGCGAACTGCAGCGCCATTTCAGGCTCGATTTATAATATATATAAATTATAACGTTCAACTTCGTTTCAATAACGAATTTAATATTAAATTCCATTAATATTTTTAATATAATATTTTAAAACTAATTTAAATATTCATATTCAAATGGTCGAAAAACACGGGTCGTTACAGCTATTGTTTTCTTACATGCCCGGCGTAGATAACTTTTGGGCGCATACTGATAACTTTTGGATGCATACTGAAAGGGAGAATATAAATTATGGGATACTTTAGGCTTAAGTCCCAAATTCTGGGCATGATTAAACGAAATATAAATGCAGTCATTTCATTTAGTGGCGAGAAAAGCATTAAATGATTATAGCGATGATATGATTTAATAATAATAATATAATTTTTTTTATAATGTATTATATATCTTCCAACAATGTGATTTTCTAATATTACCTCAATAGTGCATGATAGATTGATGTAATGTCTTGAAAGAATCCCGAGTTCTTTTTTCTTTGTTGGGTCCTCCTTTTTAATTGCAATATAATTGTAATACTTTTTTACTTTACTTTCTTTTGCACTTTTTGGTCCTATGGATGGAGGTAACATATTTGATTAATCAATAACTAGTCAGACCGTTAAATTAAATATAAATGGTGTGGGGCAAGGGAAAATGGCATAAAAGTTCGTTTATTTTCATGAAATATCTGTTCTAACATTTTGAAAGCTCATTTGAGAAGCTTAATTTTTTTCATAAGGCATAAGTCTTTACATATTCTCTTAAAAGCTGAATTAAGGCAAATTATTTTCTTTTGTAACAAAAATTTGAATTTCATACATATTTAACACACTTTTAATAAACTATGATTATTTTTGGAAAAAAAAATCCACATATTTAAAAATATCTTTTAACAGAAATTTGAATTATTGTGAAAATTTGGATATTTCCTCGACAAGATAATTTTGCACATTTTTTTTCGAAAGGGAAATTTAATTTTGCAATTATATTGCATTGGCTTAAAGAAGCAGTTTTCCCAAAAGTCCAGAGGTTTTTAGTAAGAAAGGCTTCTTTTTGACTAACTCAAGATATTGAATTAGATTTTACTTTGTCGAAAAGATCAAAAGTCCCAGTAAAGGTAGAAACTTTCAATAGGAAAAAAACATCAAAAAATATGGATGTTGTAATGATATCAAACTTTTGTTTGATATTTTTGTAAAGTTTTAATTTTCTTAGTAAAACTAAGTTAGAGCAAAAACAAATGAACCCTTATCGAACTAAATAAAAAACAAAGTCCCAATTGACATAATCTTATGTGAAGTCAACTTTTACTAGACTTTTTTGAATTTGCACTTATATAATTTTGATTGTGGACCAAACAGCAAGAAGATTATCAGTTGGTTCACAAGAATAGGAAACAATCGTTAAAATTCATTGTGTGCATAGCATGATTCGAACACGGATGACTATATTAAGAATAGCTTTAAAAATTAGATTAAATTTTCGAATATCGTACCAATTCGAATCATGTATGTATTACATTACGGTTAAATGTTTAAATATTGCATATATGTGAATTATGAATATTCTTCGAATAGATGGATAACCTTTTTGTGTGGGAACTATCAATTGACGACCTTTTTGCAGAAATAATTTTCCAATTTAAATATTGTACGAAGAGCATCTGGCTTCTTAGAAGATTGTTTTTAACATTTGCTATATATGATTTTGCAGAAAGTAACCTTTTTGTGCAGAACTAACAATTTTGTATGATTCTTTACTTTTTTGTTAGAACAAATGGCGAAAGTTGGATTAAAAGGTGCTACCAATGGAAAACTGGTATGTCTTCTCTATCATTAAATAGATGCATTTTATAGTATATTTAATTACTAATCCCATTATAGTTCAACATTTAGAATTCATGTGAAAAATTGAAGTGGCATTGTCTTAGTTAGCATACAAATTTTAGATTGGTACAGAACAGAAAACAAAAGCTTAGATGGTTTTTGTTGTTTACATAATAATCCATCATTTATAATCAAACCAGAAAAGGGTTGGTCCATCAAATTCTTTAGGTTAAATTAGTTGCTTTACTGTCCTGTTGTTTGAATAATAATTACAGAATATTGAAGCTTACTCACAGTTTCCATCTAAAATTTCTATATGCAATATATTTTATGGCTTATTATATTTCATAGGGAGGTTTTTGATAAATTTATGCTCTTATATCAAATAGTTTAACTATATTGCATGAGTAAAATACTTCCTTTATCATTTGTTCTTTGCAGAGCTTTGATCCTTGATTTTCAATACAAACCACTGACTACAAATCATTAGTCAACAAATTGCTTCACTTGTTTTCAAATTATAAAGTAAACTTTTGAGCTATGTTCAAAACGTTAATTAGCTTAGACAGAGATGTTATTTTTTGAAGCTACTCATGTTATTTATTATTTTGAAGTCTGCACAACAGGAAAACAATGAAAGCCATGTTTTAAACCATGGTGAACACCATGTTTTTTGCATCGTTAATCCTCTTTTTTAACCTCATTCATTTATCTACTTTATTCCATGTATTAATTCCTAATACCTAACGTTTATGCAGTTTCAATATCATTTATGAAATATAGGTTTACCAAACTGTGTGTTAAATAACCTGTCACATTTTGGACCATTATTTTTTAGTTGCAATATATGATATATTGAGTATGATTCATGGCAATAGAGGAAGTAGGTATTATACATCAATCCTCCCGGTCTTTGCTACCTTAGCATAGTGCGTTCCTATGGGATTAATTTAAGTATTTTTATTTTTGGTTCCCATGCTTGAACCGTTCTGCCCAAAGATATACAGGGAGGAAGAGATAAACATTTATGGTTATTGACGTATATACCAATTTAGTGTTTCTCTCTTTAGCCATTTTTTCTTTGTATACTATAATCTCATCACATTTAGTTTACCACTGTTATAGAAATTATTTATACCAACCCTCAAGTCGGATGAAATTTCATGCAAGTCTGAATTTTCTTTAAGAGTTGTGCATAACATAACATCTTCTTACTTCTATAAGCTTAATGTACACTTTGAAAGGGTATTCCAGTAAGATGAAAGGGTATTTATTTTTGTTAAAATCAAATCTTTTTTTGGCAGTATTAGCAAAGACAATATCACATGCAGGGCAGTAATCAAATGTGATTGTCAATGCTTTCATATTTTTAATTCACACTTTTATAGCTTACATAATATAAACAATATGTGAATATACTTTGATGAAGTGAATCATTTCTTTAAATAAATCACTAATATTTGCGTGTGTGTAGCTTGGCCTTATACTTCAAGGAATGAAGTATCCAAAAGATAGAAAAATGAACTGTAAACTTTATTTATTGAATGATGTATGCCACTTAATGTTGATCCCTGTTCAGCCTACCATTGTTTTTTCATTAATACCACACCATTTTTTAATTTAGTTGCACCTAGCAGTTGCTTCCATAGTTACAATGACTGCATCATATTATATGTGAAGTATACTACACTTTAATTGGTTGTTTGTATCCATATGGTAATGCTAACTTGCATTGGGTATTGCAACTGATGCAGGAAGCTCATATGAAAATGAAAATACTGCATTCGTTGAAACCACAGGAGGTATAAATTCTAAATTAACTCTACAATAGTAGTGGATGGAATATAAATCTAAATAGCAGGAAAGTTGCAAAGGTGAGGTAGCATCGCTCCATTCATAATTAGTCCGTCTATGATGGCTATAAACCCTGACAGGACAAGGAGATAGACGCTGATGTGTTGGATTCCATAAAAATGGATGAATGTAGGCAAGGCTGTCGTTTTCTTCACAGCTTGGACTTTAATTATGTACGACTAGAGCGGTTGGATGAATAAAAGCAATTTGAGGTAGTTGTCCCCTTTGCTGCACGAACAAAAGTGTTGTACAGTTAGAAGTAACAGATGCAACGACCTACGCCACCGATAAACTGTTGTTACGTTGTTGTACAATCAATGTAGAAATCTGTGGAGTTTTTAAAAGAGAATGGGATGTGCCTCCTATAGTAGTAATGTATTATCTGTAATTTTAAGCCAACGTAATTTGGTGTAGTTTTCACCAATATTTGTATAATATCCTAATTGTTATCGCGTTGCCCACCTCGAAAACATTTTGGTGGTTTGTCTATTTCTACCTATGTTTACTACTATTTCAATCAAAAACATCCATTTGTAGTTGCATTATAATCCGAAATCAACATTTATTTTGCAACAAGAAGCTCATTCTCATTGTTTCCTTTGCACATGAAGATTATACTTGGTAGAACTAGGTACTCATAGGTACCACTACTGTTTTTAGCTGCAGAAGTAAGATTGATGCGTCAGTTTTCATTTTTTTTAATTTTATTTGGTTGTCTTTTGCGCAACTTTTTCAATTATCCAGGAAATAACTAAAGAAGGGAGAGATATGTTCAAGAATTCAACGTTAAAAATTTGTAGTCTTAGCTTTATTGTAAGGCAGACTTTCTTTACTCCCTATGTGTTTCAGTGGAGGCACCTGTGTTTCAACTTATTTATTGCCTTATTAATCTTAGATATTTCCTTTCTTATAGATTTTGTGTTATTCACTTATCACCTAATTGCTATCAACTTGCATTATATAAATATATCAATCAATAATTAACTTAAAAAACCATGGAAAAGGAGCAACAAGAATTATCATTTGATAACTAATTGTTTTTATTCATGTTACATATTGATTATCTTCTACTTTTGCGATTCTAAACGAAGACCGTGTGCGAAGCACGGGTTCACACTTGTTAATTATAAATGTTTAAACTTCATTTAGTAAATAAATTTCAACTCTACCTCTTCACTATTATAATATAAACTAACCCAATTTTCTAAATGATTTTCAACAATTGTCTATTTTTCAATCAAAATTCATAACACGATTATGGATTTATTTTTGGAACTCACTTTACTACATTAAATTCCTATTTTTTTTGGAATAATGTTTTTGATGAAATTCGACAAAATTGAATTCCAATAATAAATCCATACTGATTTATTCCTATTCAAATTACATTCCTAACATCGGAATAAATTTCATCGTTTCCCTTTTTTAAGTGATTTCCAATCGCCTTTTAAATTTATACTTGAATTTAAATTTATAAAATTGATAATTTTTCACATTCATTTATAGTGACCGTTTATAAATTACACTTCTTGTTTTAATATTAAAACAGGTTTCTTTTTCAAATTCCATTTGAAACTCTATTTTTTTCTTTGGGAAAAATAAATTTCCTTTTAAATTCACAATTGAATTTACATTTCCAAATTATCAAATGATAATTTTTCTTTCCATTTATAAACATCATTTATAAATTTAGCTACTTGTTTTTATTATTAAAACAAGTTAATATTTCCTAGCCCATTCGGAATTCAATTCGTGTTATGAAAAAAATAACATAGATTTTTCATTTCAAAATTTCAAAATCCCTTTTTAAGATATTTTTAAATATCTAGGCCCAGTGTTATTCAAACATCCAAATACACAAACCATCATTTTAATTCAACACATCACACATATATAAATATGTAAATAACAATAATAAATTTTGAGGAATCCAGTTGGATAACCTATTTTCTCTGCATCTAAAGATGTTAGGCAACATAAACAATACCCATCCCACTTCAAGGCAGGATATCGCGGTATAAGGGTCATCCATTATATATATTGTGGGGGCGCATAGGGAAATCATCCATTAATGGTACTGCGGGAAATTTCCAATCACCAATTATATATATGTACACTGAACCACCAAGCCTAAATATAACTTATATATATATATATATATATGTATATATGATAGCCATAATAATATTTCAATGCATCCAAACAACCAATGAACAACATATAACATTACACCAAATAAATATTCGTTTATAATAAATTATAAACGAACCCAGAGAGTGAGTTTACTCAACTTGATTTTACTTCATGAATATCCCAATTTAAATTAGATCGAATGCCATTCGATTTAAATTAAATCCCGATCAATTCTGATCAACTCCAAATTAGTTCCATTGCGTAGATAATGTTACTATGAATCTAACACATTTGCTTCGATCCAATCTGATAACGTATGAACAAATTATATTATTTCACCAGTTCGAATTATATATATATATATATACATATAATTAAAAAAATTTGTTAATCATCATTTATCACTAATTTATTACCTTAATTTCTTAATTTATTATGCAAAATTTTAAATTGTCAGAGATTGATTTTTTGCCTTACTGCTCGATTTCTTCTCCAACTCGCAAGCACGCTGTCTCCAAATTCAAAATCTTAGGTCACCATAATGTCAAACTCCAACACCACCTCCTTGTCATTTGCGATTTCTTCCTCTTGGCACAGTTAACATCAGATAGTAAATGCAGATAAACTCCCCATAACTTAAATCATCAAGTCCTATTACAACGGTCACCAAAACCCCCTTCGCGACTTCGAATCCGCGTTATATAGGTTGGTACAACCATTCGAAACAAATCACTTGACACGAACCAAACCCTTGCTCCATGGTAGCAAGGTTGGTCTTTATAAAATAAACATTATTCACATCAGCTGATCGCAGAACATAGCATAATATATAAAATTTGAGAATAATTTACATCATATCATAACAGCGGAATCATAATCATCATCAGAGTTACACAGATACAGGATCATACTTAGTACATAACAAGTTTCATCAAATAGATAACGAGTCTATAGCGGAATCCAATATAAACATATATAAGGTAGTGTATAAAAGTTCAAAAGAAATGCTAAAAAGACAAGTCTTCATCTTCAACCAAAAGAGCACCCAATGCTACAGTGCATATCCAAAAAAAATCCCAATCACCTGTTCAATTGGTTGCTCATGTAAAAATATAGATACCCGAGTTTGCAAGGGAAAAACAAACTACGAGTTAGTCATGGGACTGGTATAAGAAATTCTACAGTTACTTAACTTACTTAAGAATGAGGCAAATCACAGGGCCACGTCATATATCACGGAACGAGTTTACTCGATTGGATTGCCAGTGCATAAAATAAAATAAATCAAGTAAACAACACAATGCTTTTTAGAAAAATAAAGCCGTTATAAGGCTCAGGTCCCATCACATAATGCAACGCAAGCCGGAGGATAGAGTTTTACCTTATAAGGGCCAAATATGCTTGATATGCATAGAACAAAAATTATTTGGTATTATTATTAGTGTCTAGATGTTTCAAAAACACTTTCTAAATAAATGTATCAATCATAGGCGACATAAGGACCACATATTATGTCGCCACATAGGTTTGCAATTAAAACCGCGTGATGTCGTATTGGAAATTAGATTTCCATCATGAGTCAAGGCAAGGGATGATCTCCTTACCGATTCGGATCACCTCTAGCAAGATGGCCCGGGATCACACACTCTGGGCAACCCTTGGATCCTGCAAGGCCGGTCCACACCTAACATTTGTGGATTGATTATTCTTGAACAATACGTTTCCCTGTCATATTAGACCGATCACTCGAGCCTTTTAGTCGGCTCTATATCCGAGGTGCCTTGCAATCCATTAACCGCATAAGTAAAAATGTCTGGGCTCCATACCATAACACAACTTCTAGCGAGAAAGAAATGTATGCACTCCGTACGTCCCTTATCCCGTTTCTAACTCATACCGAGGTATGAGGCTTGCGAATTAATGCTATACGCAAAGCAATGCAACTTAAAGCTGTGCTTTGATCGTCGTCTACAATACTCTTCTTTTCAACAAAAGCCTCGATCACTTGCATCTTGGCATGCCACACTGTCAATCCATACCATGTCATTGATTTCCACCAATATATAACCTCTAAGCTCGTACATCTCAAAGAAGGGTGTTAAGCAAGAGAACAAATTCTCCGCCACAAAATAGATATATATTTAGTAGAGATCAACAATGTGGCAAACACTACAATGTCAGACATACTATCCATACGTCTTTTTTGGGTCTAAGCGAAACCAGAGGCACCTTATTCCTCATTCCATATGTCCAATATAGAAGAAAGGTCCTCGCATATTCGGGTAATCAACAAGTATGTCCGGACAACTACCACTATAACCCCAAGGGAGCTACCAATATCCAAGGCATCAGTAGTAATCCATTCGATGTGAAGATTTACCAGCCTTGTGCCGTCTTCATTATCTTCGACTTCTAGTCGTCATTTAATTATTTGAAATGAGATTTATCTCGGTCTTTTCAAATAATTCTCCCATAAATTTCAAATCATATCCCTTACCTTAGTTAAATCATTGGCCTTCATCATTCATCTCGTTATGTCAAAAGGTTTAATCGAGAGTTTAAATCAGAAGGAGCTAGATCAATAGTTCTCATAATATAAGATGCATAAAATTAAATATGCATTTCTGCACAGGTCAGACATTTGACCAAAAAATCATAGATGTCTGATCTTACAGGTTAAATTTCCAGAGAGTTTTGATAGAAGTTTGATCTTTTACGGTCAGACATCTAAGCTGAAACAATTATTTTACTTTCTCAAGAGGTTGAACAGATGTTTGAACTCTCTTTAGACAAACATCTGTTTACAGGGAAAAATATTCCCGAGGGTTTGTACAGACGTCTAAGCTGATGCAATTATTTTTCATCTTCCAAGGCTTCAACAGATGTCTGACGTCCCCATGGACATACGTCTGTTTACGGGGAAAAATATTTCCGAGGGTTTGTACAGACGTCTGACCCATTATGGTCAGACGTCTGAGATGTAGCTCGGGCAACTGTTAGCCTTGGCAGTGATTCATCAACAATTCTCAGACGAGCTCGGATCGATGGTGATGGCTTATGTTGTTTACTAAATGAAAAAGAGGCCGCTTTAGCTCACTGAAACCTCTCAATGATACATACACACATCCATAAACATACACACATGATCTTGCTATGATTTCGGTTTTATGGTCTAAAATGAACTAATTCTTTAACCATAAGCTATCAAATGTGATTCAAGCTAGATAAAGATGGTCCGGCAATGCTAAGGGAAACTACCAGGGAATGAGTGCACCCAATAATTTCCCATATAGCATATACAACCCGAATATAGATTATACTAAGATTTCCATTAATAGAAAAGCAAGAAAATCGACAACCCAAGCAACTAACCAATGCATACACAATATAAACTCGTCAAACGTGCCATATGCATACAATACAAGCATAAAGCTTGAGGCATTAATGTGAATTCTTGAATAACTCAACTATAACAGATAAGTTCATATTTTTATTGCATTACTTAGCATTTAACATCATGTTAAAATTATATGATCAATAAATGACCATTCAGCAACTCAAACTTAATCAACTACTGCATAGTTAATTAACACTAGCCATTTTTGGTAGTGGTTTCTCATCTTGGCTTGTTCACAAACAAGGAACATACATAATATCAAGCAAAATTACCCTCTCTTCCAATATTGCATGTAAATCTCCAATCTAAACACGAACCAATGAGTCTCCTAAGAATTAGGTCACAGGAATCATTAAAAATAGAAGAGGAGATAAGATAGAGAAGCTGGAGAAGATGGAACGGTGGCTTACCAAGATTTCATCTTCAATTTACCCTTTGATTTGAGCCACTAATTGCAAAACCTAGCTTAGGAATTTTAATTTCCCATTCCTTTCCCCGTTTTTCTTATTTCTTGCTAAGCGTTAGAGTGAATGAGACAAAAGAGGCTGATGGAACTCTTAAGTGAGTTGCTAGGTTGGCTAACCAAGCTCCATCCATGGTCCCCAATTTTCACAAACTCGAAATATGCCAAAGTTTATAGTTTTCGAACACACAAACGACATTTCGAACTTAATGGAAGTGGTTTCGAGTCCAAATTCGTCCACATGTATGAAGTGATATTTTTAAGAGCTATATATAATATATTTGAATTCCACAGCGACTATTCTAAATTTATTTTTGACATACTTACAATTTATAAAGTGAAATCTCAATTTCTTACATTTGTTAGAAAATTACAATTCAAAATATTTCAATGTTTCTTGTTTTATTAAATTCTGATTTATATTGAATTTTATACCAAAGTTTAAAATCGAATATTCAAACTATCGTGCCATTTGGAGTTCGTTTGAATTTGATTTTAAATTTAAATGTTCTAACTTCGACTAATCTTTATAAGCTCTTTATGCACAGTCAAATTCAAAGTAATATCTAATATCGGTTGATTCGCCTCTTCCACGATCAAGTCCGGATCATGTACATGCATCCAAAGTTGAGAAATATGAAACAAATCGTGCACTCCGAGCAACCAATCTGGCAACTGATCCCTGTAAGCAAGAGTTCCAATCCTCTCGAGTATAGGAAATGGGCTAATGCCAACTTTCCCATCTTCCCCAATCTAATAACTCCTCTCATCAGAGAAATCCTCAAATACATGTAATCACCAACAAAAAATGCCAAATATCTTCTTTTAGAATCTGCATAACTCTTCTGTCGGCTCTGTTCTGCTTGTAGTCACTTCTTAATGAAATCCACTTTATCTGAAGCTTCTTGGATTATATCTGGACCCAACACTAATCGATTACCAGGCTCTATCCAGCATGCAAGAGATCTACAAGGTCTACCATATAATGCCTTAAATGGAGATAATTTCAAACTAGCCTGATAATTATTATTATACGAAAACTCAGCCAAATATATATGATCTTCCCAAGATCCTACAAAATCAATAATACAAGCCCGCCATAAATGTTCTAATATACGATTCACCCTCTCAGTATGGCCATCTTTCTAAGGATGATATGCAGTGCTAAGATTGATCTTGGTTCCCAATTCAAATTGGAATGCTTCCCAGAACTTACTAGCAAAGATGGGATCGCGATCACTAACAATGCTGCTAGGAATTCCATGCAATCTAACAATCTCTCTCACATGAATCTGAGCAAGACTCTGAGCTGTTCTAGTTGATTTCACTGGAATAAAATGGGCGCACTTCATGAAACGATGAACTATAACCCAAATACTGTCATTGCCCTTCTTGATTTTAGGTAACCCATTAATGAAATCCATAGAAATCTGATCCCACTTCCGTTCTAGAATCACTAAAGGTTGCAACAATCCAACGAGCTCATGCTGATCACTCTTGAGTTGTTGGCAAGTAGAGCACCTGCTAACATATATAGAAATGTCTCTCTTCATAGACTTCCACCAGAATGTGCGCTTAAGATCATAATACATCTTTTACCTCTGGAAGAATACTAACCTTGGAGTTATGACATTCAACCATTAACTCTCTTTTGAGCTCAGGAATATTCGGAACATAGATTCATACTGACAATCTCAGAATTCCCTTGCTATCTATTTGGAAACTCGAGACCTCGCCTTGTTGAATCCTTTTAATAATTTTCTGAATAAAATCGTCATCCCTTTGAAGATTAGAGATCTTCTCAATCAATGAAGGCGTAATAATCAGATTAGCAATGATTGCATTCTTTTTACTAAGTGCATCCGCCGCAACATTGGCTTTCCTTGGAGTATACAAAATATTAAGATCGTATACTGCAAGAAATTCTAACCAACGTTGTTGTCTCAAATTCAAGCCTTTTTGGGTGAACATATATTTCATTGATTTATGATCTTTATATAATTCGAACTTCTCACCCAAAAGATAATGCCTCCATATCTTCAAAGTGAATACCATGACCAATAGCTCTAGATCGTGTGTAACATATCTATTCTCATGCGGCTTCAACTGACGGCTAGCATAAGCAACAACTTGGCATTTTGCATTAACATTGCACCTACTCCCTCGTGAGAAGCATCTGTAAAGACAGTCAAATCTTGGTTTCCATCTATAATAGTCAACACTGGAGCATTAGTCAACCTTACTTTCAGCTCTTAGAAGGTTGCATCACATTATGTTGTCCAATTAAACGTCGCATGCTTCTTTGTAAGCTTCATCAATGGACCTGATAACTTCGAAAAGTCCTTAATGAATCTTTGATAATAGCCTACCAATCCAAGAAAACTTCTGACTTATGTGGGAGTGATAGGTTGCTTCCAATCTCGAATGGCTGTAACCTTGGCTGGATCTACTGAAATTCCTTCCTTCGATACTGCGTGACCGAGGCACTTCATTCTTCTTGCTAGAATATGCATTTGGAAAATTTGGCTTTTAACACATTCTTTCTCATAATGTCCAAAACCTGTTCCAAATGCTTTGCATGCTTGCCAGCTGACTTAGAGAAGATTAAAATGTCATCAATGAAAACTAACACAAATTTATTCAAAACTCCGCGAAATACTCGATTCATCAAATCAACAAAGTAAGCAGGGTGTTACATATGATGAATGACATTTCTAGCCATCATAAATAAGTCTGGACCTCTGAAAGCTAATAAAGGAACACATTCTTCGGCAATCCGCAGTTGATGGAAACATGCAGCTAGGTCCATCTTCGAAAGCACTCTCGCTCCATTCAAGCAACCTAATAAATCATCAATGCACGACAATGGATATTTATTCTTCAACGTTTACTTATTTTAGTCTTGGTAATCTGCGCATAATCTGAGAGTACCGTCTGACTTAGGAACAAATACCACGACTGCTCCCCACCTCGAGAAAGTAGGCCCGATTAGACCTTTCCATAACAACTGTCAAGTTTGATCACCCAACTCTTCTTTCTCTTTCAATGTCATTCTCCGAATAGCATGCACAATTGGACTTGCATTCAGAACTAGATCGATTTTGAAATCAATTTCTCTTCGTGGAGGTAAGCTATCAACTTCTTCAAACACATCCGCAAAATATCTAACAATGGGACTATTCTCAATAAAAGTAGGAGAAATTTCAAGAGCATACTAAAATTCTTTTCGATGTGAACTTGACCTTATGCATGGTATAATAGTAATCCAAAGTTTTCTTTTACTTTAACAATTTTTTTGGCACATTTAACTTCGGCCTCATACTTCGTCAACCAATCCAACCCAAGCATAATATTGAATTCGAAAATATTCATGACGATCAAATCAAAGGAAAATCGGTAAAAAGAATAGGAGACATGCACTCTACAATACAAACGGAGAATAAGCGAACCACCTATCGGATTATTGAAGCTAATAGATTCTTCAAGATTTCTCAATTTTAAATCTAACTTCTAAACCGTGTTGGTCAAGATAAAACTACCCGATGCCCCCGTATCAAATAATACTTGAAGAGGAATATTTTTAATTGTAAGCGTACCTTCCAACACATCGGGTCTACCTTCGCCTATAGAAGGAGATGTCGCATCTGCCACATTATATATGAGCCTCTTCAGACTTTTTCAGCAATGTGCAATTCCTGATAATATGCCTTATGTTATGGCAATTGTAGCATTCCCTAGTATCCCAAGGTTTCTAACTAAGGCCAGATTCATTTCGTTTTGGTCTCTTAGGAGCGTTGCATTGATTAGTCCAATGCCCATACTGGTCACAGTTGAAGCATTTAACCTTTGCTCGCTTCTATTCTTGAGACTTAGCTGCTTCAGTCTTGCTGGCTTCAGCCTTTGCATCGGGAAGCTTTCTCTTGTTGCTAGCTAGACTTCTCTTCCTATCTGCTTGAGAATTTTTCTTATAAACACCCTCATATCTAAAAGCCATCTCGACAACTTTAGCAAAAGGAAGTTCTATGTGGGCTGTCACACTGCTCTGGTACCTCCTCTGAAGACCATCAATGAATTGCTTGTTCTTTTTGATCGGTTCTTGTATTAATTCCGGTCCATAGTGAGAGTTCATTAAACTTGCTGACATACTCATGAATGGTTCTATCACCTTGCTGGAGATTAGCAAACTCTTCATGTAAGCGCTCAACTTCCTGTCGTGGAACAAACCTTTCCTCAAAGACTTCTTTAGACCTCTCCCAAGTCATGTCGACTTCGAGATCACCTACCGTCACAGCTTCCCAACAAATTAGGACCTCGTCTTTAAGTAACCAAGAAGCTAAAAATCTTTTCCTGTTATCTGCTAATTCTAGGCCCGCAAAGATCCGTTCGCAAGACCTCAACCAAGCCAGAGCTTCCATTATGGCTCCAACTCCTATGAATGGCACTCTGCCCAAGTTCTTATATTTCTTGGCAGTTACATCAAGATGAAACGGTTGTTGTAGTTGGTGTTGCAATACAGGCTCATTATTAGCCGCTGATCAAACTTCATTGAGATCAGACTGATTACTAATAGCGTGGATATTGCCCCTTCCTCGGCCTCTGCCTCTACATCGTCCACTCGTTTCCTTTTAATTTTGAGGATAACAAAGAAAGAGTCAGGCCAACAGAAAAGATAGCTTAAGGAATGACAAAAGCATATAGGCATATGCATAGATAATGATGTAATGATTATATTATATGCTATTCTAATGTACTCATTCTAGGATATTACTAATCTTATCTCTAATGAGTTACTCATCCTAGAATACTGCTGATTCTATCTCTGACGAGTTGTTTAACATGTTATCTTCCAGAACTAAGGTTAACCAAAGCTCTAATACCACGCCTGACACGAACCAAACCCCCACTCCACGGTGGCAAGGTTGGTCTTTGGAAAATAATACACTAATCACATCAGCTGATCACAGAACATAGCATATCCATAAAATTTGAGAATAATTTACATCATATCATAAAAATAGAATCATAATCATCATCAGAGTTACACAGATACAGGATCATACTTAGTACATAGCAAGTTTCATCAAATAGATAACTAGTCTACAGCAGAATCCAATATAATATACATAAGCTAGCATTTAAAAATTCAAAAGGAATGCTAAAAGACAAGTCTTCATATTCAGCTAAAAGAGCACCATATGCTACGGTGCATATCCAAAAAGAAACCCAATCACCTATTCACTTGGTTGCCCATGTAAAAATATAGGCACCCGAGTTTGCAAGGGAAAAACAAACTACGAGTCAGTCATGGGACTAGTAGGAGAAATTCTATAGTTACTTAACTTACTTAAGAATGAGGCAAATCACAAGACCACGTTGTATATCATGGAATGAGTTTACTCCATTGGATTGCCGGTGCATAAAATAAAATAAATCAAGTAAACAATGCAATGCTTTTTAGAAAAACGAAGCCGTTATAAGCCTCAGGTCCCATCACACAATGCAACGCAAGCCGGAGAATAGACTTTTACCTTATAAGGGCCAAATATGATTGGTACGCATAAAACAAAAATTATTTGGTATTATTATTAGTGTCTAGATGTTTCAAAAACACTTTCAAAATAAATGTATCAATCATAGACGACATAAGGACCATATATTATGTCTCCATATAGGTTTGCAATTAAAACTGCGTGATGTCATATTAGAAATTAGATTTCCATCATGAGTCAAGGCAAGGGATGATCCCCTTACCGGTTCGGATCACCTCTAGCAAGATAACCCGGGATTACACACTCTAGGCAACCCTTGGATCCCGCAAGGCCGGTCCACACCTAACGTTTGTGGATTGGTTACTCCTGAACAATACGTTTTTCGGTCCTATCAAACCTATCACTCAGGCCTTTTAGTCGGCTCTATATCTGAGGCGCCTTGCAATCCATTAACCACATAAGTAAAAATGTCTGGGCTCCATAACACAACTTCTAGCTAAAAAGAAACGTATGCACTCCTTGCGTCCCTTATCCCGTTTCTAACTCATACCGAGGTGTGAGGCTCGCGAATTAACGCTATACACAAAGCTATGCTACTTAAAGCTGTGCTTTGATCGTCACCTACAAGTCTCTTCTTTTCAATGAAAGCCTCGATCACTTGCATCTTTGCATGCCACATTGTCAATCCATACCATGTCATTGATTTCCACTAATATATAACCTCTAAGCTCGTACGTCTCAAAGAAGGGTGTTAAGCAAGAGAACAAATTCTCCGCCACCAAATAGATATATATTTAGCAGAGATCAACAATGTGGCACACACTACAATGTCATACATACTATCCATTTACGTTCGTTTTGGGTCTTAGCGAAACCGGAGGCACCTTATTCCTCATTACATATGTCCAATACAGAAGAGAGGTCCTCGCATATCCGGGTAATCAACAAGTATGACTGGGCAACTACCACTAGAACCCATTTAAGGGAGCTACCAATATCCAAGGCATCAGTAGTAATCCATTCAATGTGAAGATTAACCGGTCTTGCGTCGTCTTCATTATCTTCTACTTCTAGTCGTCGTTTAATTATTTGAATGAGATTTAACTTGGTATTTTCAAATAATTCTCGCATAAATTTCAAATCATATTCCTTACCTTAGTTAAATCATTGGCCTTCACCATTCATCTCGTTATGTCAAAAGGTTTAGTTGAGAGTTTAATTCGAAAGGAGCTAGATCAATAATTCTCATAATATAAGATGCATAAAATTAATTATGCATTTCTGCACAGGTCAGACATCTGACCAAAAACTCACAGATGTCTGATCTTATAGGGTAAATTTCCAAAGAGTTTTGACAGACGTCTGATCTTTTACAGTCAAACGTCTGAGCTGAAACAATTATTTCACTTTCTCAAGAGGTTGAACAGATGTTTGAACTGCCTTTTGACAAACATCTGTTTACAGGGAAAAATATTCCCAAGGGTTTGTACAGACGTCTGAGCGGATGCAATTATTTTTCTTCTCCAAGGCTTCAACAAACGTCTGATGTCCCCATGGACAGACGTCTTTTTACAGGGAAAAATATTCCTGAGGATTTGTACAGACGTCTGACCCATTGACCTGTAGACCGGGCAACTGTTAGACTTGGCAATGATTTGTCAACCATTCTCGGATGAGCTCGGATCAATGGTGATGGCTTATACCATTTACTAAATGAAAATGAGGCCTCTTTAGCTCACTAAAATCGCTCAATGATACATACACACATGCACAAACATACACAAATGATCTTGCTATGATTTCGGTTTTATGGTTTAAAATGAACCAATTCTCTAACCACAAGCTATCAAATGTGATTCAAGCTAGATAAAGATGGTCCGGCAATGAGAAGGGAAACTACCAGGGAATGGGTGCACCCAATAATTTCGCCTATAGCATATACAACCCGAATATAGATTATACTAAGATTTCCAATAATGGAAAAGCAAGGAAATAGACAACCCAAGCAATTAACCAATGCATACACAATATAAACTCCTCAAATGTGCCATATGCATACCATACAAGCATAAATCTTGAGGCATTAATGTGAATTCTTGAATAATTCACCTATAATGGATAAGTTCATAGTTTTATTGCATTATTTAGCATTTAACATCGTGTTAAAATTATATGATTAATAAATAAACATTCATCAACTCAAAATTAATCAACTACTACATAGTTAATTAACACTAGCCATTTTTGGTAGCGGTTTCTTATCTTGGCTTGTTCACAAACAAGGAACATACATAATAGCAAGCAAAATCACCCTCTCTTCCAATACTGCATGCAAATCTCCAATCTAATCACAAACCAATGAGTCTCCTAAGAATTAGGTCATAGGAATCATTAAAAATAGAAGAGGGGATAAGCTAGAGAAGCTGGAGAAGATTAAGAGGAGGCTTACCAAGATTTCGTCTTTAATTTACCCTTTGAGTTGAGCCATAATTGCAAAACCTAGCTTAGGAATTTTAACTTCCCATTCCTTTCCCCGTTTTTCTTATTTCTTTCTAAGTGTTAGAGTGAATGAGACAAAAAGGACTGATGGAACTCTTAAGTGAGTGGCTAGGTTTGCAATTAAAACCGCATGACATCGTATTGGAAATTGGATTTCCATCATGAGTCAAGGCAATGGATGATCTTCTTGCCAATTTGGATCACCTCAAGAACGACGACCCAGGACCACACACTCTGGGCAACCCTTGGATCCTACAAGGCTGGTCCACACCTAACATTTGTGGATGATATGTTTCCCGATCCTATTAGATCTATCACTCGAGCCGTTTAGTCGGCTTTATTGCAATCCATCAACCACATAAGGAAAAATATCTGGGCTCCATACCATGACACAACTTCTATCCAGAAATAAATGTATGCACTCCTGGCGTCCCTTATCCCGTTTCTGACTCATACCGAGGTGTAAGGCTCACGAATTTACGCTATAAACAAAGTTATGCTACCTAAAGTTGTGCTTTGATCGTCATCTACAAGACTCTGTTTTTCAACAAAAAGCCTTGATCACTTGCATCTTGGAATGCCACATTATCAATCCATACCATGTCATTGATTTCCACCAGTATATAACCTCTAAGCTCGTAAGTAAAGGAATAGAATCTCATCCACCAAACAAATATAGGTTTAGTAGAGATCAACAATGTGGAACACACTACAATGTCAGACATATTATCCATTTATACGTCCGTTTTGGGTCTGAACGAAACCGGAGGCACCTTATTCCTCATTCCATATGTCCAATACAGAAGAGAGGTCCTCGCATATCCGTGCAATCAACAAGTACGTTTGGACAACTACCACTATAACCTCTTCAAGGGAGCTACCCATATCCAAGTCATCAGTAGTAATCCACTCGATGTAAAGATTTACCGGTCTTGTGCCGTCTTCATTATCTTCGAATTATAGTCGTCATTTAATTATTTGAAATGAGATTTTACTAGGTCTTTTCAAATAATTCTCGCATAAATTTCAAATCATATTCCTTACCTTAGTTAAATCATTGGCCTTCTTCACAATTCATCTCGTTATGTCAAAAGGTTAAGTCAAGAGTTTAATTCAGAAGGAGTTAGATCAATAATTCTCATAATATAAGATGCGTAAAATTAATGGTGCATTTCTGCATAGGTCAGACGTCTGACCAAAAACTCGCAGAAGTTTGATCTTATTAGGTAAATTTCCAAAGAGTTTCGACAGACGTCCGAGCTAAAAAAAAATATTTTTCTTTTTCAAGAGGTTGAACAGACGTCTGAACTCCCTTTTGACAGACGTCTGTTTACAGGGAAAAATATTCCTGAGGGTTTGTACAGACGTCTGAGCTGACGTAATTATTTTTCTTCTTTCAAGGCTTCAACAGACATCTGATGCCCCCATGGACAGACATCTGTTTACAGGAAAAAATATTCCCGAGGGTTTGTATAGACGTCTGACCCATTATGGTCAGACGTTTGAGCTGTAGCTAGGGCAATTGTTGGCCTTGGCAATGATTTTTCAACCATTCTCGGATGAGCTCGGATCAATGGTGATGGCTTACACCGTTTTCTAAATGAAAACGAGGCCTCATTGGCTCATCGAAACCACTCAATGACACACACACACACAAAAATGATCTTGCTATTATTTTGGTTTTATGGTCTTAAATCAACCAATTCTCTAACCACAAGCTATCAAATGTGATTCAAGCTATATAAAGATGGTCCTGCAATGCTAAGAGAAACTACAAGGGCATGGGTGCACCCAATAACTTCCCCTATAGCATATACAACCCGAATATAAATTATACTAGGATTTTCAATACTAGAAAAGCAAGGAAATCGACAACCCAAGCAATAAACCCAATGCACACACAATATAAACTCCTCAAACGTGCCCTACGCATACCATACAAGAAAAAATCTTGAGGCATTAATGTGAATTCTTGAAACACTCACCTATAACGGTTAAGTTCATATTTTTATTGCATTACTTAGCATTTAACATCATGTTAAAATTATATGATTAATTAATAACCATTCATCAACTCAAACTTAATCAACTACTACATAGTTAATTAACACTAGCCATTTTTGGTAGCGATTTCTTACCTTGGCTTGTTCACAAACAAGGAATAGACCCAATAGCAAGCAAAATCACCCTCTCTTCCAATATTGCATGCAAATCTCCAATCTAAACCCAAACCAATGAGTCTCTTAAGAATTAGATCATACGAATCATCAAAAATAGAAGAGGAGATAAGCTAAAGAAGTTGGAGAAGATGAAGAGGAGGCTTACGAAGGTTCCCTCTTCAACTACCCCTTAGATTTGAGCCACTAATTGCAAAATCTAGCTTAGGAATTTTAATTTCCTATTCCTTTTCCCATTTTTCTTATTTCTTGTTAAGTGTTAGAGAGAATGAGAGAAAAGGGGCTGATGGAGCTCTTAAGTCAGTGGCTAGGTTGGCTAATAAAGCCCCATCCAAGGTCCCAATTTTCACAAACTCAATATATGTCGAAGTTTATAGTTTTCGAACATGCAAACATTTTGAACTCAATGGAAGTGGTTTCGAGTCCAAATTCGTCCATATGTAAAAAGTGATATTTTTAAGGGTTATACATAATATATTTGAATTCCACGATGACTATTCTAAATTTTAATTTAGACATAACTTACAATTTATAAAGTGAAATCTCAATTTCTTACATTTGTTAGAAAATTACAATTCAAAATATTCGAATGTTTCTTGTTTTATCAAATTCTGATTTATATTGAAATCTATGCATTCATTCACAGTTTAAAATCGAATATTCAAACTACCGTGTCATTTTGAGTTCGTTTGAATTAGATTTTAAATTCAAAAGTTCTAACTTCGACTAAAATAAATTTTTTGTCAATTATTGTCAAAATAATTCATCTAATTTTTTTAATTTCTATGAAAATCAATTAAAAACAAATTTTAAATTGGTTCCAAAAATATGGGTTGTTACATCACGACAAAGTCTACGTACGTTTGTCACTCGAAACCCTCAACCCAAATCCATCTCCCATTCGCCCTAACAACCTCTTCATTGACGAGGAATTCAAGCCCTACTTCAATATCTCGCGCGATCGAAATCAATAACAGGCATTACCTGAAAATCGCGATATCGAAACCACACTCCACCACATACAGGAAAATGATTTACGGATTTAGGCTTGATCTTGAATCGATTGAGCGTCATCGTTTTTAATTTTATTTCGAAATAATTAGTAGAAGATTGAAAATGAAATAATAAAGGGGAGTGCGTGAATTTAATTTGAAGGTCTCGATTGTTATGAAGCTTTTCAATTTGTATATAATTTTAAAGGAGGATTGACATATTTTTATTTGTTGCTGAAGGAGAATATAGAAAAATAGGGGTATTATGATTATATAGAAGGAGGAGGCGGCAAATTATTCTACTCGAGGGAGATAGTTTTGCGTCATAGGGTGGCACCATTAATTTTGTGTTTAGCTTTGATGTGAAGGTAGGAGACCATTAGTACGTGAAATGAAAAGAAGAAGGCAGCTAGCTTTGAAATAGGTCTGTGATGTAAAAAGAAATAGGTCGGCCTCCTTAATTTATTTTAATGTAAAATTATTATTTTAATTTTATATTTAGGTTTGAAATGAACCGATGTTATTAAATTAAATGCAAAATATTCCGTTGTTTTAAATTCTAATTTAAACGCAATGACCAGCATTTCTAAGGTTAAACCAATATTATGAATGCACTAGAACAAATTCTAAAGCCTAATAGAATCGTATAAAGAAGATATCAATTTCAACAGATGATTCACATTAAATTAGATCTAATTATTCTGGGGCGTTTTCTAATCGTATGTTCAAATGATATATCCAAATGTTACAAAATTTAAAATTCGATAATAATAAACTATTATGGAACTGATGTAACTGATTTCGTCAAATTCTAAGATCGTTTGAAATTTGGATATTTCACATATCAACTAAAATTTGATTAAAATAATTTTAAATTCAAACCAATCAAATACATTGATAATAAATTATAATTATCATTCTAATTTAATATAGAATTTATATTAATCGATAGAATCGTTTCGGCTTGTTTAATTTCGAATTAAATTGTTTATTGTTTTCATATACGATAATCTGATATATTCAAAATTAAATCGTGTATCAATTGTTAAATCGAGAAATTCTATATATCCAATCCAACATTTAAAACTAATTTAAATGTTCAACATTAAATAACCAAAAATCTGGGATGTTACAAATTTGTTAATAATTTTGATGAGTTCAAAATATAGTTCAATTTGGTCAATGATTTCAATTTTTGAATAATTAACTAAAAATAATTTTAAAATTGAAAATAACAATTACAAGAGGGATTTTGAAAGATCTATACAGGATGAGAATCGGTTTAAAAACAAATCAATCTACTGAAAGAGAAATTTTCAAAGCTTACTAGGCTGATACCGCTTGGAGCTCCTAATCACCCAAAGAAGTCAATGAAAAACAATACACTGATTTTTAAGAATAAATCACCAAGCCCAAGCAGACAAATCTAATAATTTATAACTTTTCATCGGATCAACGGTCATTCAATTTCACAACAAAATTTACTAACAAAGAAAAGAGCACAAACCTATGACTCTAGGGTTACAAGCAAAGCGAGATTCGCTACCGAACTAAATAGAAAAGCGGAATCAGAACGAAATAGAAAAGAGGCCTGATCCAGTATATTAATTGCCTTTGATCAGGGTTATATGTTGGTTCATGTCCAACCGTACAACTTCCGTGAGAATTTCGCATTCATTAACGGAAAGCAAACGGTCAATGAGAATTATTCACAATTATTTCTAACAAGCACAAGAGTCAGATCATGATCCAAGGAAAAAAATAGTGCATTTGAAATCACTTGAAGAAATATGTAAATTTTAAGATTCAAGAAACCGATCACACAAGATTATTATTTCAAATCCAATAAGTTTGTGAGATTCAGGATATAAACAGCTTCAAATGATTTCAAAATAATCAAATATCCAAGCCAAAAGATCATGAGTTAAAAATGAATTTCAAAAATGCAACACAAAAATAATATCAAATGATTTTCAATTCAAAAGTAATCAAACCCATCCAAAAGACAATGAAATTGTCACAATTGAAAAAAAAGTAGTGTGTTATAATGAGTATAATTTTTTAAGTCTTTCCAAGTTGAATTAGAAGAAACTCAAAATACCAGAGCTGTGTGAAATTTCATTAGCGTTTCAGAACTTCAAGAATTTCAGAATTTCTAGGAGCCATATTCAAGGTATATACAAAATACTACAACACTGCAAGACATATAGGAAACCATCAAGAAATTTAACTTCAAAAGAATTGCAAAATATTTGCAATTCAAATACATGATCTGGAAATCACCACAACATGGAATTTTTTGATAAAAGAATCAAATTTCTAGAAAATCATGAGTTTGTAATTTGAAGTTAAGAAAGCTTAGAATAAAGAATATGGCAATGTCAAATTGAATTAGAATAAACAGAAGGAAGAATAAAAAAAGGAGTAGAAGGAGGAATAAAAGGAAGAATTAAAAAAAATAGAGACTATAAACAAGAAAATGTAAGTTAAGAGTTCATACCTGATTTACAGTAGACTAATTGTTAACGATATTTTTCATCAACACCGGAGATAGGTCTACAGAAGTGGACCTAAGGGGAAAATAGGTTTATTTAGCTTTCACGAGTTTGAGTTAGTTCACCATTTCCTAGATATCAAGGTTTTGATCTCGAAAGATTAGTTACTCTTCCCTCAATGGGGTGAGCATCACGCTTAAGCGACTCAAGAACCAACAATTATCTTGGGACAAGGGTTCCCTAAGAATAACCTTCGGTAAGGGATAAATGGCTTGTAGGAAGGGGTTTTGCACTGATTTTGCGGAAGGGTTCAGGTTTGGGCAAGAACGTGTAAGTATTTAGAAAGTACACAATGCACAACACTGGTGATATTTAACAAATTATATGTGAAACTCATAAGAAAATACTCTAAGTATTGATCCACTCTTTATTTATCTCTAATTTAGAATATATAAGTGTTTACAACCAAAATTCCCAATTTGATTTAGGAATTAGGGTTTACTCTAGAGAAAAAGTACAAGAATGAGAATGAGGAAAATCGTCCTGAAAATGAGACCCATGGGTTCTTATTTATAGACAAGTCCGGGGCCCTTTTGCTAATGGGCAAGCAATATCCCCTATCGGTTGCTTTTCCCTTTGGTTCCGGAAATTTTAGCTCTCGGCTACCTTTTATATAGGTTCTGAAGGTCTTGCATGTGGCTTTTAGATGTGTCGGTTCATGCTCTTAAAAGAGGGTTCCGGTCCGTGGAACTCTTTTGATTGCTTGTATTGGTCCCGAGTTTGTCAGAGCGGATGGCTTTCGGAAGGCTTTAGCTTCCGGATGTAGGTTCTCGGTCTTATTGCTAACATTTTGTAGAGCTTGACTTTGTGGTTCAAGTGAAAGGTTGGCGGATCCGTCTCTCCTGTCGGTGTCGACACTAAGCACATCAGTGTGGATAACTTGTCCCTCTTCGGGGGTCTCGGTTACCCTTTTGGCAGACTTTTGAAGCATATCCTTGCCTTTTCGGGATGTTGCTTTTGGTGTTTCATGTGATAACCGCCCATAACCCCTGCACTAAACAAGAGGAATAATGCGCTGAAAGGTGTGCTAGGCAGCTATGGACGATTATCAGAGTAGGTAAACAACATCGGAACCTTTCGTACAACTCACAGTGCAAGGATAAAATATAGTAAAACATATACAATAGGTAATAGTAGTGAAGCATCATATGGCAAACTTTTCAAAATTTCACAACATCTTGAAGATTATCCCAACATAATAGGAAATATCAAGTGTGTACATAAGGCCTCATTACAACATTCATAGACCAACTCAAACAGCGGAAACAGAAATACTAGATAGTAGTAAAAGTAATACGTCAGCCTTCTGCTCGCCTTCGCACAGTAGCATCGTCCTCACTAATCACCTGTCATCATGCCTGCCCATCCACAACCGGGTGAACAACCCAAGGTAATAAGCGGAAATATAAAACCTTGAGTCAGACAACAATCTTAGTGAGCGATAAAACAGCTAACTAACTTCATCAATAAAGTATATGAGAATGGATAAATAAACATACCAATCTACTGAAAATATCAGAGAAGAACTCAACTCCGTCTTCCCCACATCGGACAATGACAGCCTTTACGATAACATTTCAACCATACGTCCATGAAAACCAGAACACCCATTCAATTATGGCAAAGCACTCATGAGATCCAAATTATATATCATATATAAACCATTCTAATCGAACTCATCATCCCTCAAGCACAATCCCCAAAGTCCTAAACCAATATCAGACAAGGACCCAAGGAGCATCTCCTTTGACGTTGGAGGATCTACATGAGACGGTTCAAACAAGGCAACTAATCATTTACAGACTCTGGCTATCACCGCCAATCCTGCTTGAAACCATCGTTAATCGTATGACGGTCAACCTTGCTATAAGTCAAGGGCTAATGGTAACCCCAATTCTAGCATAAACTTCATACGCCTTTCAATGATACGTATATATTTCCAACCTTGACAACTAAGCCTTTCAACGATGCCTAGGGTACTCGACCTACAACCGGTCTTTTAGGTTCCCCTATCGTACCCCTGCTTTGAGCCTGCTAGAACTTACGACAACGATAATCTATCTTCCTTCTCATCTCTAGTCCTTCAACTCGAAGACTTTTCATAGCTCAAGCAACCTTCTCGTGCAACCATTATCCACCAACTCACGACCTTTGAGTTGTTACCTCACTCGCTGTTTTACACCAATCAACGAACACCTTTCAACACTTCGAACCTTCATAATTGAATATATTTCGAAGTCACACCATCAACGTGTCAATTACATCACTGCGCTGCAGCTAGGGTTCAGAGGGGTTGCTGCCAAAAATTATTTTTTTCGGACCTTTTCTTCAAATCTGGGTCATACCCGAAAAATATAATTTGTTAGAAATGACCATGTGCGACCGAAACCTGCCTTGCTCGACCGACCCACCTTGCTCGACCCAAACTTCCTGAAGTACGACCGAACACCTTTAGGTTAGATGCTCAACCCAACACTTTGTGCTCGACCCAACATCCATGCTCGATCGACCCTGCGACCGGCCCAACCACTGCTCGAGCCAACTCTGCTCCAAAACATGACCCATACTCGACCGACCCACTCAGGTGCGACCAACCCAACCAGTAATCGATCACCCCCTTCTGGCTCGCTCGACCCAACCTCTTCTGGCTTGCTCGACCCAACCACTTCTGTTCGCTCGACCCAACCACTTCTGGCCGCTTGACCGACCATCCCTGACTTGTTCCCCAAGACATAAATTTAGACCGACCGACCCTACCATGAGTGACCCAAAACCTGCACCACCCAATTGCAACTCCGATTTCCACAAAACTTCACCAAAAGACAAATCCGATGAAACAAATTCGTCCAAATATGGCCACAAACATGGTATGAAACCATTATCACTATGAATACAACGATTTTCACCAAAATTATGCAAATCACTCCAAAATCATGATAAATGATCACATGAACAAAATTATAGATCTAACTTGTATAATCATATGAAATGACATAGTAATTACTGGTTTAAACTCACTAAATTTGATCCTATGGTGATTCATATGAAAATGGACTTATCATGGTATAGATTTATGATAAAACACTTGAATTTGGTGAAAAACATAATCAAACATTCATATACTTCATTGAATCTTTGTGAGAGATATAAATCACTCACCGATCCTCCCAAACAAGCAAAAAACAATGCAATAATATTCCAGACAACAAGCAATTGAATCCGAACTCCTCGATTTGATGAATTCGCCCTTCAATTGATGTAGATCTAGCTCCAACGGTGTAGATCTATATTTCCATCCTTAGATTTGATTTTTAATGGTGGAAAGGTGTTAGAGGAAGGAGGAACATAGGCCACCTTATGAGAGAATGGAGAGACTAAAACCATTTCCCATATCTCTCACCCCCGATTTATAGTTTCCACCAGCCCACTAATGGGCCTTCCCAAGTCAATCTATTATGGCTCTCCAAACCTGAACAGCCAACTGAAAAACCTTAAAACAACGATTCCTCCGAAAATGCTGAACCAAATCTTTAATGTGACCACTCTACGAAAAGGAAATCATCATTTCCATCCCAATGGCACATGTATCACTACATGTTTCTATCAAAGTCAAAAGTTGCGCCATGTACAAGACTGACAGGGGAAAAATGATCACAAATAAAATCGGTAAAAATTTTGGGCATGTCTCACATCCCCATAAGCAACATATTAAAATATGTGAATGATCCAACCCTCCGGGAATAAAATAAAAATATTTTATGATATCCCGATATGTAAAATGTGGGTTGTTACATTCCCCCTTCTCCTCTCCCCCCCCCCTCCGTAAGAATTTCGACCCCGAAGTTCCAAGCAACCACAACAATTTCGCATGACTATCGTCCATAAGAAGCCAATTCTATCACCCAAACTAGCAACCATCAAGCCATGCATCCATAGCCTTATCCTAGCATGTGGAATTCTATCAAATAACAACAAGATACAATGATATAACAATGATACAATATCATAGGGTCCTACCGATGAAGAGCTCTGGATGAGTCGCCCTCATGCTCTCTTCCGTCTCCCTTGTACAATCGTCGTCATCTTCACTCCGTTGTACCTTGAATAGCTTAACCGTCTTCGTCCTAAGATATTTCGTGTCATTCTCCACAACACGAAGTGGCTTACGAGGTTTCTCAGTTGCGGACTCTACTTCTAGGTCTTCATACTAATCTGGAAATACCATCACATTCAAATCATGCATGGACTTCCAAAGAAACGATACATGGAACACATTATGCACACTCGACATTTTAGGTAACTCCAATCTATATGCGGGCTTTCCAATTCGCTCGACTATCGAAAATGGTCCAACAAACCTAGGAGCCAATTTTCCTTTGTTTCTAAATCTAACCGTATGTTTTAATTGTGAAACCTTCATGAAAACCATATCGGCAACGTCGAATTCCAAATCTTTTCGACGCTTATCAACATAACTCTTCTAACGATCTTGGGATGCCTTCATTCATTTTCGAACGATCTCGATACAATCCAAGGACTTCTGAATCATCTCTGGCCCAAGTACCAACTTATCTCCAGTTTCTAACCAACATGTTGGAGAATTGCACGGTCTCCCATACAACGCCTTGTATGGTGCCATCCCAATGCTAGATAGGTAGCTATTATTATATCCAAACTCAACTAGATGTAGATGGTCTTCCCGTGATCCCCCAAAATTCAACACACATGCTCTTAGGAGATCTTCCAAAACTCGGTTGACCCTCTCGGTTTGACCATCAGTTTAGGGATGGTAAACCATACTTAAACACAACTCGGTTCCCAAAGCTTCTTGCATACTCTTCCAAAATCCACTCGTAAATAATGGATCTCGGCCACTCACTATCCTCTTCGGGATACCATGGAATCGAACTATTCATTTCACATAAAGTTCAGCCAATTTCGATGCTGTCATATTCGACTTGACAAGAATGAACCGTGCACTTTTGGTCAAGTGATCTACAATGACCCAAATCCCTTCGTTTCCTGCCATGGTTCTAGGTAGTCCATTGATAAAGTCCATCGATATCTGCTCTCACTTCCATGTGGGAACTTCTAATGGCTGAAGTAATCCACTCGGCTTCTTCTGTTCAACTTTCATTAACTGACAGTTCATGCATTTGGAAATGAACTTTCAAATATCTCGCTTTATCCCTTCCAGTAGTTGTAACAACCGGTATTTTTAAATAACATGTTATAACATAAACCAAGGCAGAATTAAGTGATAAAATCTGAATCAAGGGAAACGGGCTGTGCGATTGCGTTCGTCTCGGAAAAATACGCGAAATAGAGTCCGAGTTTTCGAAAATCGGAGTCCGTATGACCAAGTTATGGCCCGTCAAAGTTTTCAGAAAATTTCAAGTTAAAAAAATAGTTCAAATTTGAATTCAGAATTCAAATTCAGCCAAGTAGAATAGGCGAGAAAAATTCCCGCCACCCCCAAGTCGACTGGGGAGTCGACTTGGGAGTCGACACACCCCAGGTGGTGTCGACTGCCCAGTCGACACCCCTGTCGACTTGGGTGGTCGGCCTGTTGGCCTGGGTGCACCTGACTTGTTCCTCAAGACATGCTTTAGGACTGGTGACGGATTTTAATGGCTCAGATCTGAACTACGGTTAATCCTATGGCCTAAACTAGCCTAATCTTCTATAAAAAGACCCAAAGACCTAGCCTAAACCCTCATTAATCATTGCTACAACTAAACTACGCCAAAATGCTTCTTGATCATGGCCTCCATCTTCATAACATGGCCTCCATCCTCTTCATGAAAGTTTGAGTGTCCTAAGCGAGTAAAAGAGCCACCTTTCTTCATCAAAACAAGGATCTTTCTTCATACAAATCAAAGGAGCTTCTTGTTTCTCAAGACAACTTGGAGCTTGTATTCATTTGGGGTTTTAGTGTGCTAGTGTGGCTTCGTCTCAGTCTTATTTTATTTTATAAGTCTTCATAGCATTGTAAGCCCTAATCTACTCTTAGATTCTAACTATGAAGTTAAATATGACATGTTGCAAGTTTGAGTTTGGGCCTAAGTATGATTTGTGCTTTGATTCTATCATGTTATGCATAGATTTATTCTATGCATGTTTGTAAAGCTATCACCTTGACTTTGTGCATAGAAAACTATGAGCTTTGATCCTATCATGTTATGCATAGATTTATTCAATGCATGTTTGTAAAGCTATCACCTTGACTTTGTGCATAGAAAGCTATGAACTTTGATTTGAAATGTTGCATAAAGCAACATAGAAACTCTCATAAACCTTATGTTATCTTGCATATAATGTTATATGCGAATCACTAGCTAACATCCTATGTCATTTATGACCATGTTTCACCTATTTTGCTAAAGTTTGATATCATGCATGTTTTGAGGCTTATAATGTAATATGCAAGTTTATGAACACATTTGCCTCATATGCCACCATGTTTAACTTGTGGCCAAACCTTAACCCCTCATGTTCCTTAATATGCTTGTGGACAAATCACCATTATGCTATTATGCATGCTAGTGGCCAAATCACCCTTATGCTATTTGATATGTTTGAGGCCAAGTCACCTTTTATGCTATCATACATGTTGAGGCCATTTGCTAGTATGTTGAACCCCTTTTGGCCTCAAATATCACCATGTTTGATTTGTGATAGACTTTGCCACCTTATGCCCACCTTGTCATATTGTTATGTTCCCTCTTTGATCTATTTGTGTTGATGCGAATTTACGTGCGATGGGAATATGTTATGGATAGTTGGGCAAACTCAAATAACATGAAAACATGACTTGAAAATATGAACTGAAAGTTTGACATGTGTTTATGCTTCAAAACACGAACGTGGACATGACATGTAGAAAACATGAAAGTGGCCAACTCGAGGTTGGGTTGAGTTTGTAGCATAAATCTACCCGGAACCGACCGGCTTAACTAGTGGCTACAAACAATAGGACCCAATGTGAGTAGTTGGTCATATCGCACTTAGAACCCGAGGTTAGACTAGGTTGTGGTGTAAAGCTACCCGGACCCGTCCGGCTTAACTAGTAACCACAACAAGGTCTAATGTGAGAGGTTGGGGTGCATTAAGTTAATTAATGCCACATGGTAGGGTTAAGTCATGGACTACTTGAATACTTAACCAATTCAACGCGATGGATTGGTAGGGTTAAGTCATGGACTACTTGAATATACTTAACCAATTAAACCCAATGTATTGATAAGGTTAAGTCATGAACTGCTTGAATACACTTGACCGACTCAATACATGGTTAGGATAGGGTTAACCACACTTAACCCGCTTGAAATCCTAGTTACGTGGTCCTTTTCAGCAGTAAACCACTTGGAAGTATCATAGGTACCCTGGACTAGGCTAGGGTGGGGCACGATTACTGGACTGATTGTAAGAGACCAAAAGAGACAGCTGAAGGGTGCACCGGTTGTTCAGGCGGACCATGGTCGTGCACATTAAGTCCGGAGTTGAACATGTGCACCAGTAGGTTTAGACTGTGCGTGCTTGAATTGTGTCTGTGGTTTACACCTTAGGGCTGGATACACCCTGGGGTGGACCTTGCACAGTTAACTACATTTCACGATTAAGCCGTATGACACCGATACACGACGAGTTAGGCTTATAGGGAGCCGATCGACTAGACCGAGTAGTGGGACCTTGATTTAGGTCACCTCATGATATTGGACCAGCTTTGGGCCAAGGGATCATTTCTTGTTTATACTTGACATGGATTGGAATACTAGTACACACTTGGTGCAACCTAACCTTGTATATGCGATGCCACACTTGATCTATCTTGTTAACTTTTCACCATGCCAGTTATCATCCTATGTTTCATCTCTTTTTTACATGTCCAGTTAACTTTTATAGTTTTTATACTAATAGTAGGTAGGACTTACCAGTCTTTTTGACTGGCCCGTTTTCTTTTGCCTCTTTTCTTCCGTCCCCCCCCCCCCCCCCCCCCGGTTTACATGGTGGAAAAACTAGTACCTAACTTGGATATTTAGCTGCTTTTCTGGATAGCTCATGTACAGTTTGGACTTGAGCATGCTATGGCCTTATTTTACTTTGGGGATAGTTTACTTTATGTTATTTCCAGTTTTCAGTTTATGTTTTTCTAGACTTTGTTTTGTGGAAAATAATGACTCAGTACTTTGATGTAACTTGACTATGGTTTTGAAATAGAAATTTTATCCGCTGCTTTAGTTACTTTGTTGTTCTGTCTTGTGATATCTTCATGCATGTTTACCTTGTTTAACGCCCCTCCAAAGCTAGTGTGCTTGCAAGAGTGACTTTGGCGGAGGTGGGGTGTTACATTTGGTATCATAGCATAAGGTTTACAAGATTTGAGCGAAAAGGTTTTTGAAACATACCTTTTGAAAAACTATTTTCAAAACCAATTAAGTATTTTCCAAGAAAAGTCTAGTTTATTTTAAAAGGCTATTCCCCAAAAGCCATTAGCACAATCCTTTGTTTCCTCGTTCTCAATCTATCCTTTTTCTTCGTTTCAGTATGGCCGATAATTTTGCCATTTTGGAGGGCGTACCAGTACCAATTTGGTTTAGAAGGTACATGGAGGCAAGGGCGAATGAAGCCGGCCCCGCGAACGTTCCTCCTCCTTCCCCCGTGGCTAACATTCCTCCTCCTCCCGTAGCTGAGGTTCCTCCTCCTCTTCCTCCGCATCCACAAGCGGATTTCGCGAAGATTTGCAAGGACTTTAAGGCGATGGGTGGCAAGAATTTTATTGGGATAGAGACTTATGTTGAGGCAAGAAACTGGTTAAAGGAAACTGAAGACCTCTTTGCTATCTTTGATATAGAAGACCGTAGGAAAGTTTTGTTAGCGGTATGGCTGTTGAAAGGGGAAGCTGCATGTTGGTGGGTAGCCACCACTACAAGACCAATTCAGACTTGGGATAACTTTAGGAGAAGGTTTAGATTGAGGTTTCTATCATCGACAGAAGAGAACCTTTGGATGGAGAGGTTCCTATCTCTAAAGCAAGGGGACATGACAGTTAGGGAATACGTGGATATGTTTAATCAACTTGCTCGGTTCGGTCTAGACTTGGTTAACACAGCTCAGAAAAAGGCCCTGCGCTTTGCTCTAGGATTGAATGAGCCATTGCGCGGTTTGACCATGTCTCATATACCCATGGGGGCGACCTTTGAGAGTTTGGTGAATATGGCCCTGCTTCAAGAGGAAGATAAGACTGGCAAGAAGGAGGTCAAGGCAAATGAGTCTCAAGGCAAGAAGGAAGATTCCGAGAAAGGAGACAAGAACAACAAGAAGGGAAACAAGGCCAAAAACAACAAGGCAAAGGACACAAGAAAGTGCAACTTCTGTGGGATCACTGGGCACATAGCCAAAGACTGTAGGAAGAAGAAAAGGAAGTTGGGAGAATGCTTTCATTGTGGAAAGTCTGGACACTATAGTAAGGATTGCCCGAAAAAGCGAGGACAAGGGAAAAGGCAAAATCAGCAAGCAGGACCCTCTGGAGGGCAGTTGCAGGCTCCCCTCGCTCTTCCAGCTTTTGATCGAGGTAGTGTTTCTATAGAAAGTCATGTTTACATTTCTGATTTTCCTATTCGCACCTTATTTGATTCTGGCGCATCGCATAGTTTTATTTCTCCTGATCTTGTTGACAGTTTGCACCTAAGTACTAGTCTAGTTGAAAATCCCGTTAGTATTTCAAATCCGATTGGGGGTTCTGCCCATCTATCTGCGATTTGTATGGATTTGAAAATCTCTATCTTGAGCGTAGAATTCGTGTGTGATGCTTATGTTCTCGGGTTTAGGGGATACGGGTTGATTTTGGGCATGGGTTGGTTGTCCAATCATGAAGCCATTCTTGACTTCGAACATAGGATTGCGAGGCTCATGACCCGCCTCGGTAATACCTTCGAAATCTCGTGTGACCTTTAGGGTTCCGTCATGATTAGTTATCTAGAATCCCTTGGCACTTTTATTGGAAATTTGTAATCCAATCGAGTAGTGTTCGCCACTAAGGCGGATAGTCCATTCCGCTTAAGCAGGGGTTATAGAAATCACCTTAGTAAGTACATTTGGCAACATGGATTGACATTTGTTTTCAAGAGATAGTTTTTCTGCGTGGAATACCGTATGGTATGTAAACGAGATCCAGGATTCCCTAACGAATTTTGGAAAGCTTGCAGGAAAACCATGAGCACGCAGTTGTAGCCAAGTATTTTTAGGAAAAGAATAAGTGGATGTGGAACGAGAGGCAACGGTGAAACGAGTTCCAACTCATATTTGGAAACTACGGAATTGTGAAGTTAAAAGATGGTCAAGGCACGATGGGATTAAGCACAAGAAAATGCGACTTAGGGAATTGAAGACTAGATACGCGCATTATATCTCTTTTTAAGAGTATGTCCTTGACCCCTACTATTTTGTGGAGCTTACTCGCAAGCTATCTTTTAAGTATATCCTCTCGGTCCTATTCTCAATCTTAGTTCTGTTGCAAACCCCATAAGGAGTATGACTCGCCTGTTTGTGATTTATAGTTGGGGTGAAGATGTCCATTAAGATGACCAAACTATTTGGGCTTTATGGGATATGGGTCATAGTTGATAGACTTACGAAGAGCACCCATTTCATTCCAGTAAAGAACAAGAGGACTATATCAGGTTTAGCATATGTTTATCTTCGAGAGATAGTGCGATTGCATGGAGTTCCTTCCAGCATAGTTAGCGGTCGTGACCCAATCTTCACCATCCAGTTCTGGAATAGTTTGCAAGAAGCAATGGGTACGCGATTGAATCTAAGTACAGCCTATCACCCCCAGACGGATGGCCAAACCGAGGGGGTGAATAGAGTGCTAGAAGATCTTTTGAGACTTTGTGTTCTTAACTTGGTGGTACTTGGGAAGACCACCTTCCTCTTGTAGAGTTTGCTTATAATAACAGCTACCAAGCAAGCATAGGAATGACACCATTCGAAGCTTTGTATGGGAGGCCGTGCAAGCCACCAACATGTTGGTGGGAGACGACGGATAAGCTTATAATTGGGCCCGACATGATAAGGGACACATCCGAGAAAGTTGAATTGGTGAGAAGACGGATGAAAGCGGCCCAAGACAGACAGAAATCCTATGCTGACAAGCGAAGGACAGATTTGGAATTCGAAATTGGGGATATGGTTTTCGTGAAGGTTTCTCCTTTGCGTAATGTGGTACGTTTTGGAGCAGTTGGGAAGCTGGCACCAAGGTTCATAGGACCCTTCCCTATCATAGAGAGAATTGGAAAGATGGCTTATAAGGTGGAATTGCCGGAGAAGTTATCCCGAGTGCATAATGTCTTTCATGTCTCGCATCTCCGAAAGTGCCTACATGAGTCCGCTGAGGTGGTTGAACCAAGTATTCTTGAAGACATGGAGGTAGGGAAAGAGGCAACCTTGAGGCGAGCTCTGATTCGTATCTTGGGAACGGAGATCAAGAAACTGAGGAATCGTGAAGTCAAGTTAGTAAAGGTTCAGTGGAGCGAAGCCGAAGAAGATGCAACTTGGGAATCCGAGGAGAAGATGCATGGGCTTTATCCATTTCTTTTTGAGGGTACATTCTCGATCTCTTTTCCTAGTTAGCATATCTTTCCTTAGTTATCCATGTTTATCTTGTTAACCTTGTCATGAGAACCATAGGTAGAAACCCTTTGGATGAAACATGAGTTTGAAACAAGTTATGCTTGAAGTTTGCAAGTGGTTGCAAGTGTTTGCAAGTGGATACTCGTGGATGCATGATACACATTAGGCACTAAGATCGGCTCACACACTTTCATATTGCATATGCATGAGTGCTTATACTTATTCATGGACGGAACTTGTTATGCTATCACGTGGATGTTGCATATGGATGAATGTTATGTGCACTCATGTAGAGATTATAAATGATGCTAGGAATTTGCATACATATGGACTCATTTCACTAACATACTTTGCATTAAGGAGGTTTACTGAATCAGTAACCGCCCGATTTTCGCATTAGATAAGTACATATACACACACCTTTCGCATATGAACATGCATCATTTAGAATCTTTTAAGGACAATGACTGCACGTGGATGATGTTTTGAGTAGATGGATGATGGATGGTAGAATATGTTCTTCCTAACTTGAAGATTTCGGGGACGAAATCCTTTAAGGAGGGGAGAATGTAACAACCCGTATTTTTAAATAACATGTTATAACATAAAACAAGACAGAATTAAATGATAAAATCTGAATCAAGGGAAACGGGCTGTGCCATTGCGTTCGTCTCGGAAAAATACGCGAAATAGAGTCCGAGTTTTCGAAAATCGGAGTCCATATGACCAAGTTACGGTCCGTCAAAGTTTTCAGAAAATTTCAAGTTAAAAAAACAGTTCAAATTTGAATTCAGAATTCAAATTCAGCCAAGTAGAACAGGCGGGAAAAATTCCCGCCACCCCCAAGTCGACTGGGGAGTCGACTTGGGAGTCGACACACCCCAGGTGGTGTCAACTGCCCAGGTGGTCGGCCAGTTGGCCTGGGTGCACCTGACTTGTTCCTCAAGATATGCTTTAGGACTGGTGACAGATTTTAATGGCTCAGATCTGAACTAGGGTTAATCCTATGGCCTAAACTAACCTAATCTACTATAAAAAGACCCTAAGACCTAGCCTAAACCCTCATTAATCATTCCTACAACTAAACTATGCCAAAATGCTTCTTGATCATGGCCTCCATCTTCATAACATGGCCTCCATCCTCTTCATGAAAGTTTGAGTGTCCTAAGCTAGTAAAAGAGCCACCTTTCTTCATCAAAACAAGGATCTTTCTTCATACAAATCAAAGGATCTTCTTGTTTCTCAAGACAACTTGGAGCTTGTATTCATTTGGGGTTTTTAGTGTGCTAGTGTGGCTTCGTCTCAATATTATTTTATTTTATAAGTCTTCATAGCATTGTAAGCCCTATTCTACTCTTAGATTCTAACTATGAAGTTAAATATGACATGTTGCAAGTTTGAGTTTGGGCCTAAGTATGATTTGTGCTTTGATTCTATCATGTTATGCATAGATTTATTCTATGCATGTTTGTAAAGCTATCACCTTGATTTTGTGCATAGAAAACTATGAGCTTTGATCCTATCATGTTATGCATAGATTTATTCAATGCATGTTTGTAAAGCTATCACCTTGAATTTGTGCATAGAAAGCTATGAACTTTGATTTGAAATGTTGCATAAAGCAACATAGAAACTCTCATAAACCTTATGTTATCTTGCATATGATGTTATATGCGAATCACTAGCTAACATCCTATGTCATTTATGACCATGTTTCACCTATTTTGCTAAAGTTTGATATCATGCATGTTTTGAGGCTTATAATGTAATATGCAAGTTTATGAACACATTTGCCTCATATGCCACCATGTTTAACTTGTGGCCAAACCTTAACCTCTCATGTTCCTTAATATGCTTGTGGCCAAATCACCCTTATGCTATTATGCATGCTAGTGGCCAAATCACCCTTATGCTATTTGATATGTTTGAGGCCAAGTCACCTTTTATGCTATCATACATGTTGAGGCCATTTGCTAGTATGTTGAACCCCTTTTGGCCTCAAATATCACCATGTTTGACTTGTGATAGACTTTGCCACCTTATGCCCACCTTGTCATATTGTTATGTTCCCTCTTTGATCTATTTGAGTTGATGCGAATTTACGTGCGATGGGAATACGTTATGAGTAGTTGGGCAAACATAAATAACATGAAAACATGACTTGAAAATATGACATGAAAGTTTGACATGTGTTTATGCTTGAAAACACGAATGTGGACATGACATGTAGAAAACATGAAAGTGGCCAACTCGAGGTTGGGTTGAGTTTGTAGCATAAATCTACCCGGAACCGACCGGCTTAACTAGTGGCTACAAACAATAGGACCCAATGTGAGTAGTTGGTCATATCGCACTTAGAACCCGAGGTTAGACTAGGTTGTGGTGTAAAGCTACCCGGACCTGCCCGACTTAACTAGTAACCACAACAAAGTCTAATGTGAGAGGTTGGGGTGCATTAAGTTAATTAATGCCACATGGTAGGGTTAAGTCATGGACTACTTGAATACTTAACCAATTAAACACGATGGATTGGTAGGGTTAAGTCATGGACTACTTGAATATACTTAACCAATTAAACCCGATGTATTGATAAGATTAAGTAATGAACTGCTTGAATACACTTGACCAACTCAATACATGGTTAGGATAGGGTTAACAACACTTAACCCGCTTGAAATCCTAGTTACGTGGTCCTTTTCAGCAGTAAACCACTTGGAAGTATCATGGGTACCCTGGACTAGGCTAGGGTGGGACACGATTACTGGACTGGTTGTAAGAGACCAAAAGAGACGGTTGAAGGGTGCACCGGTTGTTCAGGCGGACCATGGTCATGCACATTAAGTCCGGATTTGAACATGGGCACCAGTAGGTTTAGACTGTGCGTGCTTGAATTGTGTCTGTGGTTTACACCTTAGGGCTGGATACACCCTGGGGTGGACCTTGCACAGTTAACTACATTCCACGATTAAGCCGTATGACACCGATACAAGATGAGTTAGGCTTATAGGGAGCCGATCGACTAGACCGAGTAGTGGGACCTTGATTTAGGTCACCTCATGATATTGGACCAGCTTTGGGCCAAGGGATCATTTCTTGTTTATACTTGACATGGATTGGAATACTAGTACACAATTGGTGCAACCTAACCTTGTATATGCGATGCCACACTTGATCTATCTTGTTAACTTTTCACCATGCCAGTTATCATCCTATGTTTCATCTCTGTTTTACATGTCCAGTTAACTTTTATAGTTTTTATACTAATAGTAGTTAGGACTTACCAGTCTTTTTGACTGACCCGTTTTCTTTAGCCTCTTTTCTTCCGTTCCCCCCCCCCCCAGGTTTACATGGTGGAAACACTAGTACCTAGCTTGGATCTTTAGCTGCTTTTCTGGATAGCTCATGTACGGTTTGGACTTGAGCATGCTATGGCCTTATTTTACTTTGGGGATTGTTTACTTTATGTTATTTCCAGTTTTCAGTTTATGTTTTTCTAGACTTTTTTTTGTGGAAAATAATGACTCAGTACTTTGATGTAACTTGACTATGGTTTTGAAATAGAAATTTTATCCGCTGCTTTATTTACTCTATTGTTCTGTCTTGTGATATCTTCATGCATGTTTACCTTGTTTAACGCTCCTCCAAAGCTAGTGTTCTTGCAAGAGTGACATTGGCGGAGGTGGGGTGTTACAGTAGTAGACTCGCTTCATGTCCTGATACATGTTAATGCCACTGGGATGAATCGTCAACTTCGAGTGATGACATTCTCTCAGAACCTCATCTCTCAATCCGTCGATATCAAGAACAATTAATCACCCTTGCTTTCGAATCCAACCTTCTCGATCGACCTCGAACTCTTTATCTTCTGGTTCTGGTTTCTAGATAAACTCGACAAGCTTTGCATCTCGCTTTTGGCTCTCACCAATCCTTTCGATGAGAGTAGGTCTTATCGATAAGCTTGCCAAAATTTCAAGTTCCAACTCACATCTTGGCCTAAAATTGATCCTTGCCAAATACTCGAGACTCTTCCATTCTGAAAATATCACTCCCAAACTTGCATGTCTTTGACTCAATGCATCTGCCACTGTGTTGCTTTTGCCAAGAGTATAGGCTATACCAAAATCATATGACGCCAGAGACACTAACCATCATTGCTGTCGAAAATTCAAATTCTTTAGGGAGAAAAGATACTTCAATGACTTGTGATCCGTAAACAAATCGAATCGAGCTCCCAATAGGTAATGTCTTCACATCTTCAGAGCCAACACAATCGCTGCCAACTCCAAATCGTGAGTTGGGTAATTTTTCTCATGCGACTTTAGCTATTGACTCGCGTAAGCCACAACCTTATCCTTTTGCATTAGCATTGCTCCAAGTTCAGTATCACATTCTTCACTATACACAATTATTTTTTCATTCCCACTTTGAATGGTTAACACAGATGCACTCGTCAATTTCTCTTATAGGATCCCGAACGCTTGCTCACACTTTGCATCCAATATGAACACTTGGTTCTTTTCCATCAATCCTGTTATCGATGCCACTACCTTGGAGAAATCCTTGAAAAACCGTCGGTAATACCCATCCAAACCAAGGAAACTCCATACATCTGTCACATTCTTAGGTCGATCCCAGTCCTGGATCGCTGCTACCTTAGCGGGGTCAACCGCTATCCCATTTTCAGCAACAACATGGCCTAAGAACCTCACTTCACTCTTCCAGAAGTGACACTTCAAAAACTTAGCTCTCAGCATATGCTTTCATAAGATTTCCAACACTACTCCCAAGTGCATCTTGTATTCTTCCTCGTTCCAAGAGTAAAACAGAATATCATCCATGAACACAAGTACGAACTTGTTCAATTGATCTCTGAATACTTTATTCGTAAGATCTATGAAATACGCTGGCGCATTAGTCAATCTGAATGGCATTACCAACCATTCGAAGAACCTGGATGGTGCCCTAAAAGCAGTCTTTGGCACTCTATCTTTTGCCACCCTCAACTGGTGAAATACCGTTGCCAAATCCATCTGAGAAAATACTTTGGCTTTGTGAAGCTGATCGAACAAGTCATCAATCCTTAGAAATAGATACTTGTTCTTCTTAGTCACCTTACTCGGCTTACGATAGTCCACACACAATCTCAACAAGCCATCTGCCTTGGTTGCAATCACTACTGTTGTGCCCCACTCGGAAATACTTCTCCGAATGAATCCCTTTCCTAGATGGTCTAAAACTTGCACTTCCAACTATCACTGTTCCTTAGGAGCCATCCGCCTAAGAGGCATAATGATTGGTCTAGCACCCTCGACCAAATCGATCTTAAACTCGATCTCACGATGCGGCGACAACCCTTTGGCCTCGTCAAAGACATCCTCGTACTGATTAGCGATCAACACAGATAACAATTCTTCCTGTGGAACCCCAAGCGAATGTAGATAACACACAAAGGCATCCTCTTTGTGCTTACATCTAATCAACACCTTTCGCCCTTCCAGATCCCGACTCTCACCTCTAGCTTCTTGCAATTCACCCATGTCGCATACCTCTTGAGCCAATCAATGCCCAAGATGATCCCGAACCCAACGAAGTTAAGAACAAAGCACTCACACACAAAAGAGCAACCATGACTTGACAACACTAGACCACGACACAACATAAATAAACTGGACGAACCCCCAACTGGAATAGTCATGATCAATTGTCTATCACAAATCTCAGGTTCCAAACCCAAATGGCATACAAGCTCATTGCAAATGATAGAATGTGATGCTCCAGTATCGAATAACACACGAACTGAAACTCCAATAACTGAAAGAGTATCTTGAACGACGACACCCTTTCCCTTTTCCTCTGTAGTAGGAGCTCTTGAAGAATTTGGCACGACTTCCAAAGCATATGCCTTCACAACCTATTTTCCCTTAGCTAATTCTGGAAAATCTTTCTTCTTATGTTCGGTCTTTCCACACTTAAAGCACTTCTTCTCAGCTTTGGGATTCTTACACTCATTAGCAAAATGGCCTTTCTGTTGGCAGTTAAAAAAAACCACCTCACTCTTAGGCTTCTTTTGGCCATCCTTTCCCTTCTGTTATTGCTGCTGTTTCTTCTTATTATTACCACCTTGTTGTGGTTTCTGAACCTCTTTGGTTGCAGCGAAAACATTTGCTTCCTTTGGAAACAAGCTCTCATGGCGAATAGCTTTTTCCACAATCTTCTCGAATGAACCGTCAAGATGATCCACCAATGACCTTCCAATATAGGTATCCATACCAATAACAAACTTCTCATTCTTCTGATAAAGTGTATCAATGTATGAACGAGCGTATTTAGACAAGGCCACGAAATCAGAAACATATTCAAGCACAGAACGACCATTCTATTTTAGCTCCACGAACTACTTGAACAAAGCTGACTTTTGAGAAATGGAGATAAATTTTGCTTCAAACTTAGCCTAGAATTGCTCCCATGAAATTTCTTCCTCTGGAGTCTCAAGCGTGACTAAATTCCACCATTTCGTGGCCCTGCCTTGCAGGCCTTGATGCAAGCTTCCTCTTGGTTGTACCATCCAAACTCAAGTCTCCAAAGATACAAACACAAGAATCCATCCACCTCTGAACCACTTCAGCTGGCTCAGATCTTTTGAATGGTTTTCCTCCTAGAGATGTATAATCTTTGCATAGCTTCGCGAAATCCACAACTCTAGGCAACTGGACTCCTACGTCTACCGTAGCTGCTACTAGAGCGGAGACACTTCGCATGAATGCCTCCATCATGGCTTCAAACATAGTAGAGTAGTCTAGTTCACCATCATTTCCTCCTCCAATATTATCTCCCCTAGCAGTGTGTCTTGATGGTCGTCTACTTATTGTAAATCTGCAATTTAGAATAATTAGTCACTTCCAAGAAAAATTGTTAAAGGAATCCAACCGCTACTACTATATATTCTAATACATATAGTAAGCATCCAACCAAAATCTACACGTACCTCTCTCATACGTAATTACGTCTTAGAACTATGGTTAAAATTGTTAACCAGAGCTCTGATACCAAATGTGTTGACTGCCTATAACCCCTATACTAAACAAGAGGAATAATGCGCTAAAAGGTGTGTCGGCAGCCATGGATGATCATCAGAGTAGCTAAATAACATCGGAACCTGTCGTAAAGCTTACAACGCACAATAAAATATAATAGAACATATACAATAGGTAATAGTAGTGAAGCATCATATGGTAAACATTTCAAACTTTCACAAAATCTTGAAAGATTATCCCAACATCATAGGAAATATCAAGTATGTACACAATGCCTCACTACAACGCTCATAGAGCAACTCAAACAGCGGAAACAAAAAACTACATAATAGTAAAAGTAATATGCCAGCTTCTTGCTCGCCTTCACATAGCTGCATCGTCCTCACTAATCACCTATCACCTGTCACCTGCCACCTAGTCTGCCCATCCACAACCGGATGAACAACCTAAGGTAATAAAAGGAAACATAAAACCTTGAGTCAGACAATAGTCTTAGTGTGCGATAAACAGCTAACAAACTTCTTCAATAAGGTATATGAAAATGGATAGATAAGCATACAAATCTACCCAAAATATCAGAGAAGAACTCAGCTCCCGTCTTCCCTACATTAGAAGTTATAGCCATTACGATAACGTTTCAACCATGCATCCATGAAAACCAGAACACCCATTCAATCATGGAAAAGCACTCATGAGATCCAAATTATATATCATATATAAACCATCCTAATCGAACTCAACATCCCTCAAGCACAAGCCTCAACGGCCTAAACCAATATCAGACAAGCACTGAAGGAACATCTCCTTCGACGTTGGACAATCTACATGAGATGGTTCAAATAAGGCAACTAATCAACAATGACAAACTCTGACTATCACTGCCAATCCTACTTCGAAACCATCGTTAATCATATGACAACCAACCTTATCATTTGTCAAGGGATAATGGTAACCCCAATTCTAGCATAAACTCCATACGCCTTTCAACGATACGTATGTATGCCCAACCTTGACAACTAGGCCTTTCAACGATACCCAGTGTACTCGACCTACAACCGGCCTTTTAGTTTCCCCTATCGTACCCCTGCTTTGAGCTTAATAGAACTTACGACAACGATAATATCTCGGCCTTCTCATCTCTAGTCATTCAACTCGACGACTTTTCATAGCCCAAGAAACCTTCTCGAGCAACCATTATCCACCAACTCACGACCTTTGAGTTATCACCTCATTCGCTGTTTTACACCGATCAACGAACATCTTTCAACACTTCGAACCTTTCTACTTGAATTCATTTCGAAGTCACACCAGCACCGAGCCAATTACATCACTGGTTTGCTACTAGGCTTCAGGGGGTTGCCCCGAAAAATATATTTTCGCACCTTTTCTTCAAATCTCGGTCGTACCCTAAAAATATTTTTTTTTTCGGAAATGACCATGTGTGACTGATCCCTGGCATGCTCGACTGACCCCTGGCGTGCTCGACCGACCCACCTGGCTTGACCTAAACTTCCTGAAGTACGACCGAACACCTTTATCTTAGATGCCCGACCCAACACTTCGTGCTCGACCCAACATCCATGCTTGATCAACCCACTCTGGTGCGATCAACCCAAACACTGCTCGAGCCAACTCTGCTCCAAAACATGACACATACTTGACCGACCCACTCAGGTGTGACCGACCCAAACATTGCTTGACCACCCCCTTCTGGCTACCCAACTACTTCCGACTCGCTTGACCCAACCACTTCTGGCCGCTCGACCGACTAGCCCTGACTTGTTCCTCAAGACATAAATTTGGACCGACCGACCCCACCATGAGCGACCCAAAACCTGCACCACCCCAATGCAAGTCCGATTTCGACCAAAATTTCGTCAAACGACAAATCCGATGAAACCAACTCATCCAACTCATCAAACATGGCCACAAACATGGTATGAAACCATTGTCACCACGAATACAACGATTTTCACCAAAATTATACAAATCTCCCCAAAATCATAATAAACGATCACATGAACAAAATTATATATCTAACTTGTACAATCATATGAAATGGCATAGTAATTACCGTTTTAAACTTACAAAATTGGATCCTATGGTGATTCATATGAAAATGGACTTATCATGGTATAGATCTATGATAAAACACCTGAATTTGATGAAAAATATGATCAAACATTCATATACTTCATTGAATCTATGTGAGAGATCTAAATCACTCAATAATCCTCCCAAACAAGCAAAAATCAATGCAATAAGATTCCAGACAGCAAGCAATTGAATCCGAACTCCTCGATTTGATGAATTCGCCCTTTAATTGATGTAGATCTAGCCTCCAGTGGTGTAGATCTATGATTTCCCTCCTTAGATTTGATTTTTAATGGTGGAAAGGTGTTAGAGGAAGGAGGAACATAGGCCACCTTATGAGAGAATGGAGAGACTAAAACATTTCCCATATCTCTCACCCTCTATTTATAGTTTCCACCAGCCAAATAATGGGCCTTCCCAAATCAGCCCATTGGGGCTCTCCAAAACTGAACAGCCAACTGAAAAGCCTTAAAACAACGATTCCTCCCAAACCGCTGAACCAAATCTTTAGAGTAACCACTCTACGGAAAGGCAATCATCATTTCCTTTCCAATGGCATAGGTTTCATCACCTGATTCGACCTAAGTCAAAAGTTATGCACTGTACAAGATTGACAAGGGCAAAATGGTCACAAACAAAATTGATAAAAATTATGGACATGTCTCACATCCCAATAAGCAACATATTAAAATATGAGAGTGATCCAACCCTCCGGGAATAAAATAAAAATATTCTACGATCTCCCGATACGTAAAATGTGGGCAATTACATTTCACTAATTTTTTATTTGGTTAGCTTCTCGGAAACCCGCCAATGGAGGTCCCGTTAATTGGCTCCCGGACAACTTCCATGTGCTTTAACCTTTGTTACTTCAATGCTTCTGTCTTCTTATGTATCAGTAATAAGAAAATTAATACCGATAGCCCTTTCGTTCTTCTTGGTCCCAGTTAATAGGGTCACTGATTTTTCTCTCCATTTGCTTCCGACCTTGGGTGACTTTCTGTTGCTTTTCCACTGCGTCGGATCCATCCTGCCAGTATCCCTTCTTTATACAGACTTTGAGCTCTATCGATGGTGTCGGCTGTGTAGCTCCTTGATTGCTCCCTTGTGTTGTCGGCTTCTTCATGTGTTGATCTTTTGCTGGCGGAAGATTCTTTTGTGCTTCTATCGGACTTCTACCCCTTTACTGCCGACCTGTTCCGGATGCTTTATTTTGATGGTAACACTTGCCCCCTCTTGTGAAGCGGTATTTTTGACTTTCCAAGTCAAACTTTTTGAATGGGCCAATCATTTCCTCCTTCTCAAATATATATATATATATATATGTATGTATGTATATACATACACTTCTTGTCTCGCATTATTAGCTCTGCTTCCTCTTCATAGTTTCCTGAAAAGTTTATCTTGGGAAAGCATCAGAAATCTTGAAATAAGTCTCTTGGTAAGTCATTCATATCTTGTTTCAAAAGCAAAAATGTGATTAGCTATTTTTGGGCTGTGGTGACTATTGATGCGCACAAAAAAATGCACATTTATATTCACATATTTATCTTTATTTAGTTTAAATAAATGTCATATGTGGGTATTTTATCATGTTTAAACCATAATACAATTGATTTTAAAATATCATATATTCATCATCATACAAAGGAAAAATGGTCATTTTTGAGCTTATGTTATTTTGAGAATTTTTACTTCGACATTTTTAATTTTTTTTTGTAGAAATTTGGTGCATATGGAAGAGGGCTTCATATAGATTTATATGCATACAAAGGATTGAAGAGGAAATAATTCTCATACATGATCATGGAGGACCCCAATTGCCTTCCCACTTACTACACTTAGAAGCTAATAGACAAATAAGTGGATGTTAAAGCTTCAGGCAAATTTGATGAAGGATTAATTAAAGCTTGATGGTTACTTGGTGGCCACACTTACTTAAGGGCATTCTTGGTAGCACGCTAAAAGTTGAATTAGGGTTTTACTCATGTATAAGTAACCTCTGTATATTGATGTAAAAATGATCTTGGAGTTTATTTAGTTTAGAATAGAGGACCAAACGAAAACCTCTCTTTTTCTTCCATGTCTTTTTAGCCATTTTCTTTTATGTAATCTCTCCTTTTAATGCAATTTTAATTAGTTATCTTTTATTTACATTTTATTTTCTTTTATGCAAGTAGTTTAGATCTATTTTATGCATTTAGAATAGATTTTTCTTTATTTAGTTCTCTTTTCTTTTGTTTTTGTTCTATGTTGAAATCTACTTTTATTGCTAGAATAACAAACACGAAGGGCCAATCCCTTTGACTTAGGGGTAATGAATCCCTCTTGATTATGTAGATGCAACATATTTTGGTTTTTATGATCTCTTTCTATGCTTAATGGAATGATTGAAGTAGTAATTACATTGCTGTTTGAGTTTTGGTTTTGATAGTCTATGTTTGTTGACAACAAAATAGGCTAACACAAGATTGCTTATTCATCTGCATATGAATATGGTAATTAAAGCGTGATTGAAATTCAAAATTTGATATTCTATGTTGCTAAATTAATAGTAAATAGAAGATGCTTAAAGTAAATTTTAATTTCATTTTTGTTGTCATTTCATGAAGGTATAATTGTGGATTAGAGAATGTGTTAGAGTTTGACGATTAAAGTGTGTTCTCTAATGACACATTAGGTCGTGCTTATGATGAATGCACTAACTAATTACTGAAATTATCCAATGAGAGGTTATGAAATCATTATATGTTGATTTATGTGGTCATAAGGGTGAAGTTGCCTCTAAATTACTTTCATTTCATATTTAGCTCTCAACTTAGTTTATATTTTTAATTAGTTTTTGTTAATTAAATCAACCCAAAGTTTGTTTTAATTTGATTGAATATAATTAAAATTACTTTTTTCCCTGTGGATCTACTCGTACTCGCTAACGTACTACAAGCGTACGTCGTGCGCTTGTGGATTATTACACTTCACGACGGTTTTCTAATTCATAGAATATTTGTCGTCGAATAAGTTTTTGGCGCCGTTTCCGGGGAAAGTTAATTAGTTTTGATTTTATTTTTGGATTAATTTTATTGTTCTTCTTAAAAAAAGTTTTTTTATATATATTTTCCTTCTATTTTCTTGTATATATGGAAAGTAAATTCTTGTTTAATTGATTTTTTATTGTTAATTGATACCATAATCTCAAGAACAAGAGTACAAAATTCTTGCCTTTTGTTTTCAATTTGTTTCCTGTTTTTAATACAATTTCTTTCCCTTTCTTTCATTTATTTCTTTCCAGTTTGCTACAAATTTCTTTCCTTTCCACAATTCTTACAAGTAAAATAAAAAAGTAGTTCTTTCCAAATTTTCTTATCCTTGCTCTATATTTCTTCTATGTTTATCTTCAGTAACATCCCAATTTATTGCTTGCCTTTTTCCTCTCTTTCCAAATTTCTTTCCAATTTCTCATATTTCTTCTTTTACAATTAAAAAAAACAAATAAAAATTCTTGCCAGTTTTTATGCAATTTTCCTTTTTGTTTCCCTTTTTCCCGTCTATTTCTTTCCCTTCTTTGTACAAATTCTTTCTTTTCTTTACAACAAAAAAAATAATTCTTTTTTTATTTCCTTTTTCTCTTCTGTCTTGAAGATTTCTACTCCAATCAACGACTACCGACCATATAGAAATCAAACCAAAACTTCAACTCCATCCCCCTTTCAAAAAAATCCCTTCTTCCATCAATGCCACCGCCATCTTCAAACCCAAGTACCCTTGATCAACATTCACCAACCAAAATCCCTCATCTTCACACATACACAAACAAGGACATAGCAACCATCACCTCCCTTTCACCACAACCCTCTTCTCTACACAACCATTCACTACTTCACAAAGTCTATCACCAACCACTCCACGACTAACACAAATTCCATCAACAACCATATACTCCATCCCCATCTACATCCACTATCGACGCTACTGATTCAACACTACATAACACATTCACAAACTACCTTCTGCTAACACTCCAATTCAAAATTCCATCACCATTCAATACAATCACCTCCAAACTCCACGCAAAACCCCATATACATCCCTTTATATTCTGCCATCACCTCACATTCCCCTAAAACCAACAGACAAAATCACCCATCACAACCTCCCAAGTTTAAACAGCAACCTCACCTCGCAAAACCCAACTCGTACTTCTATCAGCACTTGCCATCATCGCAACTCCTTACGCACCAGTCACCCAAGTCCTTCTCTTTTCCACTGTAGTCTGCCTCAACACGTACTGCAAACCACAAACTAAACCCAATGCAACTTGAAACCCCCCTCCTCAAATCTATTCCAAGAACCAGATCGAATTACAAACACTGAAACCCTCACCGAATAGAAGATCGAATAATTGAATCCACAGAACTTAGCGAGTTCGAATTTGCGAGCAGCATCACAATCTTTTTTCTCTTTCTTCTCTCATTTTAATTTCGCATTTCAATAAAAAAAGGAAACATAGTCGGTTTTGGGGAGAAGGATCTATCTAGGGAAATTTCCTATTTATTGTAATTGGGCTTGGGGGAGGTCGCCTTTACGTGGGCCTTGGGTTGAGGGGCGGCGGGCCTGTAGTGGAATACTAATTTTTCTTTTTATTTAGCTCGTGAATTTTATTTCTAAGTACTCCTCCCAAATCCTTTTTGTTGTGCGAGTATTTGCCTTTGTGCGTGACTGTGCGTATTGTGTTTTGAGTTTGTGTATGTGATTTTCCTTTTAAATTTTGTGTTTACATTTGTGAGTTCAAGTTTTTTTTAATGTGTGCGTTTTATTTACTTCTATATTTTTGTTTCCTTTCAAAAAAACCACAAAATAAAAAAATCACTTGCCAATTGTATATGTGTATCGTCTTCATTTCCAGGTTGCAGAAAATCTCAAGGAGGATTACTTACTCAAAGACTGCTCTGTTTAGGATTGTTTTGCTTGGCTCTACGCTCGCTTGCTTAATAAAAAAATTGGCGCTAATTTTTTTTGCTAATCTGCACGCTCTGGTTTTGTGTTATAACCCTTGATTTATTTTTCTTGCACTGTTGATTGCATGCATTTGCATTCAAAAAAAAAATCATTCGTAGTTGCATTGTTAATTCATGTTTAATTTTTGTTTTGCATTCATCTTAGTTTTGTTTTTATTTTCTAAGGACATCATTATATTTTGAAAAATTGGTTTGTTTCCAACAAATTATTTCTCAGTGTCTAGACTACGGCAAAGTAATAACCGTTTATAAATATTATGGATTTGTAAATATTATATCGGTTGTTCCTCTGAATGTACTTAAACCTTTGGTTGCATTGCTAGGGTGATTCCTGGTGCACTGATAACTCATATCCATTAACTGGTTGAGAAATTTGTTGTTGAAATTAATCTAACCGTCATTATATAATTTTAGAAAATTTGCAAATATTTAGCTTGCATTCATATATTTGCATTAGGTTCATGCATACATAAAAAAAAAACTGTTTTCTTGAAAATATCTCAATTTCCTTATTCTCATGAATTTTATGATAGTTGTGAAAATCAATATAATCCATATAATTTTACACCAAATTCATATGGTTACTTTAATAACAACTATTGTACAAACTATTTGGATTTTACACCATCAACTTTCAAAATTTTCAAAATAATCCTAATTTTGCACCACAAAATTTTCAAAATTATGACTAACTGAAACACCCCACCTCCTTTAATGTCACTCACAAAGGGAATGCTTTAACTTCAGTGAAGCGTTATATGTAAAAGAAACAGATAAATTACAAGATAGACAAATAAAGCATCGGAAAACAAAGTCATTTTATAAGCAACGTAATTCAATCAAGCATTTACAACAATTGACTCAATCATACTTAAAAGTACTACATAAAATTTCTGTCTTGATTAAAAAATTTCCAAGTATATAAGAAGAATAAAACATAGCAAAGTAGCATAAGTCCCCAAATTAAAGTGCAAACACAGCCATAGCCAAAGATAAGAGTATCCAAGCAATACATCAAAGGATCTTCAAGCTTGGAAAGAGAAACGGTCCAAACTAAGCTGAGATATTCCCTCCCTGACTACCTGGGGGGAGAAACGAAAAAAAAGAAGACGAAAGAAAACCGGTCAGACATAAAGCCTGGTAAGTCCAGTGATTTTCAGTATGTAAACAGTTAAAAGTAACATGTTATGAACAAACTGAATATAAGACAAAACTGTGATAACAGGGATAACAAGATAAGATTAGCATAAGATATGATAAGGCAAGATAAACTGAATGTGCTTCTACTCTTTCTCTGCTTCGCTACTACCTTATTATTCTAATTTCTATATCTCTGCACCACCTAACTAGTGCCCCAACTAGTAATCTATATAAAATGATAATGTGATCCCAATCCCCGCAATTGTGGTAGCCTTATAGTGTACATCTATTATGAGGATCCCACCTCTATTTGCCCAATTGCCATGAATATGTTAGATGTACCCTTACTACCCTACCGATCGGCTCCCTACTTGTATTAATTTATTACTTGTGTCATTTGACCTCACTTGTATGTATTCATTACTTGTTTCATTTGTCCCCGCTTGTATGTATTCATTACTTGTGTCATTCGGCCCCGCTTGTATGTAGATACCTATGCTGGCCCCATCATGGGGTGTATCAAATCCCATGATGGCAATCTGACACGATTCAAGATGCACAGTATATACAATTGATGCCCAATGCCTGCTTTTTTCACTTCGGAGCATGTGCACGCCCATACTCCGTCGGAACCTACACTGTTTCACCACCCGCCGCTATTTTGACCACTTATAATCAGCCTAGTAATCGTGCCCCACCCTGCCTAGCTCAGGGTACCATGATACATCTATGTGGGTTAATGCTGAAATGGGTCCTCATTACTAGGGTTTCCTAATCAACATGTTATAATGGTTAAGTGTTCTCTATTTAACTTAACCCCACCCATTTGCTTAATAAACATGTTGTACTGGTTAAGTGATGCCTATTCATATGTTACTTGACCTTCTCACTGATTCATGCATGTTTATTTAACAGTTAAGTTTGTGGGCCTATATATACTAATATTACCCACTTAGCCAAGATTTACTTAATCCTTCCCGTTATCAAGTCCATATGTATTATTGGTTAAGATTTCCTTAACCCTATCCACCTTGTTCATGTAATATTGGTTAAGTTGTCTTCTTGTTCATGTTAACTTAACCCACCCATCTAACATGTCATATTGGTTAAGTGTTTCTTATTAACTTAACCCTTCCCATTCATCATGTTGTATTGGTTAAGTGTTCCCTATTAACTTAACCCCGTTCATTCATCATGTTATATTGGTTAAGTGTTTCCCCTTAACTTAACCCCACTCGTTCATCATGTTATGTTGGTTAACTTAACCCTACTCATTCATCATGTTGAATTTAGTTAAGTGTTTCCTATTAACTTAACCCTGTTCATTAGCATTAATTCATTCACTAATGCCTTAACCTCTCACATTAAAACTGTTGTTTGCGGTTGCTGGATGTTCCGGGCGGTTCCGGGCAGACTTTTATCGCAAACTCATTCTAACCTCAGGTTTTGGGCATTATGCACTAACCTCTCACATTAGATCTATTGTTACGGTTGCTAGATGTGTCGGGAGGTTCCGGGCAGACCTACACCACAACTCAATCTAACCTCGGGTTAGGCACATTCATCTTTTAACCAATTTACCTATTTACCATACATGTCCAAATCTAGATTTTATATGCTAATAATCCCGAATTCACAAAAATAGTCATGTTCAGTTATGCCCAACCAAGCCAATTGCAAGTTATGCCCTGCAAATTCTGATGTATATAACGGTGTTGTATACACAATTATATGATTTTTGTTTGATGATAACAACCAAATATTTTTTTTTATTATAAATGTGTTTGGTACTGTACTGTTATATATATACATCACAGCAATGAATATAATATTTATATTTAAATAAAATACGACTGTACAGAAATTCAAATATTAACACAGTATTTTATTTAAATAGAATATTTTATTTCAATATTCAAACAGTACAACTATTTGTAACTCCACTATTTATACATTCACAGAATATTTGTACTTGTATAAACAGAATAAAATAGACAAGTTCGTTTGACAACAATAAAATGATATTTTATTTCAATCAAACTTGTTTATTACAGACATCAGTACATTTCATATATACACAGCTCCTCACTGCAACACTCATACATTCATTCAGTTTACATTTCATATATATCCATTTTCACTTGTATATACAGACACACTGACACTCTGTCCTTGTCTTCTATCTTCTGTCTTCACAGCTTTCTCTGTCAGTCTAGTCATCTACACCTGTCATACACAGAAACACACACACAGTACACTGCAATAGAAATAAAAATTGAATACATGCAGATTTGAATTTTAGTTTTTGAAATTTTATTTGCCTCAGTTTTCTGGTGTGTTTCTCATCATTTTTCTGACTTGATCTGATTTGTATCAGCCTCAACATACTACACTGGTTTGCTAATCAGAACCAGTTGATTCTGATCAGCCACAACACAGTGCAGTAGTCTGCTGATAAAATTCACGTATATACACACATGTATACACACACATACGTGCATATATACACATATGTATACGTAAAAGAAAATACATGTCAAACAGCAAAAGTGAACTGTCAAAAATAATCAAAGCTGCTCAAAGCTTTCAAAAAAGTTCAATCATGTTCGAGCCGCAGCTCAACTACAACAATGCAAAAATGTCGGGGCAGCATTAAGTGAAGCAACTCTCAAATACAAATTCAAGCATGTACAACAAAACAGGGATGCAAACTATTGTTAAAATGCATGATTGATGGTTCACAAACAATTCAAGACAGGTTCAACATAACAAACTTGATAATGGTGTAGTTTTAAAATGGCAAATCAGCAAGAGTGTCAAGCATGGAAAATTAGCTCAAGTCAGTGTGATAAAGCAGCCCAAATAGGCGCAAAATCAAGTTTTTTTTTGGCATGAACAGCATGAGGTAATCAAGTGGTACAATTGCATGGAGAAGCTATTGCTTATACATAGCAGTTACAAAGGGACAACCCATGAAAACGACAAGCAGCATATATATATATATATATATATGACAGTATAGCAGTGTCATATGTGCATAATGGAACTCAAGTACACAGCAACAAAGTACAGTGGTGCACAAGTATAACAATACACAATAGAGCAATGTCAAGCAAGAAATTCATGATGGAACTCAATACAGTTCAAATGGTCGAGACAGTGTAAGATTGGGTGCAACCAAGTCAAGCGGTTAGCACAACATAAATGCAGGCTAATGTGGACATGCAGTATGGATACACACTAAAGCAACTTGGCACAATGAATGAAAAAAAATGGTTACAGTTCAAGTGCTCGAGCATGCACAAACAGGGAAGTGGACGTGCCAAAGTGGTCGAGCCTCAAAACAACAACAAAATAAATAGTAGCAGCTACAACAAGTAAACAAAACAGCAAAGGTTCAAGAATACTCAAGTCATTAAGACAGCTCGACATAGCCAAGAAAGCAAGGCCAAGCAATGACATAGACAAAAGAATTTTCAGCTCAAAAGTGTTCAAGTGTACACATGATAAAAACATGTATGGGTGTGCATATATAGTGCAGCAGCATGGTGCAAGTCTGTGCACAGATCAAGCAATGGATGGTGCAGCTCAATGTGTCAATGTATATATGCAAATATATATAATGGAGCAAATCCGTAAACGAGTCAAGCAGGAAATCTAAGCAATAGCAGTCACAAACTTGTGTGCTTTCAGATTTCCAGAAATGCATGTGTTAACATATCAGTTCATATATATTTAAAAAAAAAGCAAAAATCAATTGCGAGATTAGTTTCCAGAAAAAGTTGTTTGGAAATCCAGTATGTATTTGGCAAGAAAGCAATTTCAGTATTCCAGAATTCAATAGCAGAAATTGTCAAGCTAAGGGGGAAAGTAATTTTCTGCTTTATCAATACTTTCCAGAAATCACATAACATATTTGGCAAGGTTGCAACAGAGCATCGAATCAAGGAAAACAAATCAGAGATTCATTTTTGGCAAGTGTTAAATTTGGAAACTCGAATGCAATTCAAGGCAGACCAGAAATCACGCAAGAAAAATAAATCAAAGACGTTTCAGCAATCAGAGTATATTTCAAAGTCGGGAAGCAACAATTCAAATTGAAGACAGACAAAAGGGGAAACCCTAATCAGATCGAGCCATTTTTTTTGGTGAAATCAGAGCTCAGTTTAAGGATTTCAAATCCTATTTCTAAACACCAACTCATCACGGGCAAATATCATCGAAATCAACAAACATCTCGCAAATTTTTCAACACAATAATTTTCAGAAAAACTCACTTTGATTTCGGTCGAGAGTAAGAGATAAAATCCCAAATCGAGACATCTGAGAGCAACAGCGAATCGGAGCTTCAGAGAAGCAATTTCATCAAGCCGTCGATTTGATTTGGGACGAAGCAGGAGAAAACCCTAGCCATTTTTTTTTAGAGCCGCCGCCATTTTTGAGTTTCAGAGCAAAAAGGAGATCGGGAGAAAGCAAAGGAAAGGGGCCGACCTAATGGGCTTAAAACCTAGCCAAGTGTTTTAATAAGGGGATGACCCCTTTAATATAAACTCCTTTTTTTTTTTAAGAACTAGGGTTTACATTTTTTTTTTTACATTCTGTTGTTTTTTAAATTGTGTTGTAAAATCATTTCTGAACAGTTCTAGGTCTGTAAAATCTAGGGGGATTTAGTCAAGGAGTTGACTGTCAGTTTCAGAGTCTGTAAATCTGAGTTACGAGTTACAGGGTTTGTAATTCGGGAAATCTGATCTAGGGGTTTAGATCAGTCTAGGGGTTTGAGCGTAGGGTTAGAATAGGAGCAGGGGTTTGCGAGTGTACATGGTCTTGTATGCGGAAACTGTTCTATCACCTAGTAGAAACCTTAGAAATGCAGCAGTAGGCAGGGTTTTGCCGAAGCTGGGTATATCTTTGTGTGATTTATTTTCTGCATTTCAGTTTCTGCTATTTTCTGTGATCAGTTTATTATTATATATCTTGTTAAGTTTTTAATTCAGTTAAAAACTGTGAAAAACCCTATTTACCCCCCCCCCCCTCTAGGGTTATTCTAGATCCAACAATTGGTATCAGAGCAAGGTTTTCTTTAACTCTAGAGAAATGGTGAATCCTAGTTGTCAGTCCATAGAGAGTCAGTCCAGTCATATTCCATCTATTTTCAATGGTACAGATTTTTTAAATTGGAAATCAGAAATGAAATCTTATTTAAAATCTGTTGATATGAAATGTTGGAATAGTATTAAAAATGGGTATGATATTGTAAGTAGGGTTGATATTGAATTTAATTTACATGCTACTCATATTTTATATTCGTATATTGATGATATTCAATATAGCCTTATTTCTCATTGTTTGACTGCGCAGGAAATCTGGCAGACTCTCAACGCGCTATATGGAAAAATTGACAAATGCTCAAAATCCCAGAAAGATAACTCGGCTTCAGATTTGTGCCTGACAGGTTGTACAGATGGAAATCCAGATGGAGACTCAACAGGAAATATTTCTTTGATTCACCGTTTAAATGGTTTAACTGAATCTGTTGAGAAGTTAAAATCTAAAAATAAACTTCTGAAATCTGAGAAGCTTGAGTTGATCTGCAAAAATAATGTTTTGGAATCAAAACTCAAAAACATTAAGAATTCTTCAAATTCTAATTGCAAAAATTGTTTAAAATTGAAAACCAATCTTGTTCATCTCAATAAAAATATTCAAAAGTTTGAAAAGGAAATTCTGATCTTAAAAGAAAACAAGATTGAGTTATCAAATTTGAATAATCTTCTACAAAAGGAATTTGAAATTTTTAAGACTGATATATATTCCAAATTTGAAATTGCTGAAAATGAAAATTTGGAGAAAAGTGGTTTGATTTTGAAAGAACTTGAAAATGAGATTGAAAAATCCAAGAAGTTTGAGTCGGAAAAGCAAAAACAATTTGAACTTGAAATTTCCGAATCCCAAGCCAAAATTAGATCGTTAGAAAATGAGAATTTGGTTTTGAAACAGACCAATGCTGAACAGATGATCGCTATAAATAATTGCTCAAATTTATTAAAAGAAAATAGCGATCTGAAATCCAAAATTCAACGATTAGAATCAACATTGGATAAATTTTCTAATGGGGAAAAATCATTGAATATGCTGTTACAAAACCAAGTTTATCGTGGAAATAAATCTGGACTTGGATTCGGGAAAAATGATGTTTTTAGAAATCAAAATTCTTGTGACTTTAAAAATCCCTCAAATCACTTTAGAAATGTTTGTTTTGAAAATTTTAACTCTGAAAACTTCAAAGGATTTGTAAATCACAATCGAAATGAGGATTTGTTTTATAACAAACCATTTAAACCTTCTTGGATCTCAAATGAAAATAAAACGGGTTTTGTTAAATTCAAATCGATTTGGGTTCCTAAGGGTACAAAAGTTAATTCTAATGGTTTGTTGTATAAGCAAGTCTGGGTACCAAAACAAATGAATACAACTGTGAGTGGTTTTACTAATTTTGTTCGACCACTTGATCATCTCAATCATTAGGTACCAAAGGAGGCTGAGGAACAACTGTGCTGAAAAGAGAAACGGATTCAAACTACTTCATATCACAGAATCATTCACAGTTCCTTAGCCACATCTGTTGAGTTAGAGATTCTGCTTTACATTGGATTCTGGTATGATCTCTAAACTCACCTTTGTATATTCTCTTTGTTTGTTTTTTATTTTCTGTTTTTATTCCTTCCTCTATCTTTTTTTTTATTTTTTTATTTTGACACTGCCATATTCTTCTCTGTCTGTACTTCTTAAACTTCCAGTTGCAGAATTCATGATCTTTCTTGAAATATGCTTTATTTGTATAAAATCATCGTGTGTTAATCATTTCCATATCCTAAATTTAATCTTGTAAATATCTGCAATTGTTTTTGAGATTTTTTTTGAATTCATAACAGTGTTGATGTATTCTTATCATATCTTGAACACTGTTAATTTGAATTCTAAATTTTTGAAGATCTGAATATCTAATGAAATGTCACGCATCTTTGCTGTTCTGAGTTTATTCTAATTCATTTTAGAAAAGCTCAAAATATTATACTCATTACAACACCCTGTTATTTATCAATTGTGATAATTTCATTGATTTCCAGATTGGCTTGTATCAGTGATACATCTTGGAATTCATCTTTATTCATGATCATTATATTGAAATATGTTTGTTTGAAATCATCTGAAATTCTAGATATTTTGAATATCACACACCTCTTAAAATTTGAAATAATCAACCTTATGTGACTGATTCATTATATCTCAAACCTAACATTGATTCAAGTGATTTCAAATAAATTATTTTAAACCTCTGGTATCATGAATACCTCTCAAATTTGATGTAAATGATCTGATATTTCTATTGGGCTGGTAAGAAATATTTTTTTTAAATTCTTGAAAAGTTCTTTTTGAAAATGGTCTTTGAAAATCATTGATATTTCATGATTAATTGATTTAAATATTTATTTGTTTAAAATCATTTGAAATTATTGATTTATTGAATCACACACATATCTTAAATCTGACGTTAATAATTTGGTGTGATTGATTCATTGAATCTAGAGTATTTCATGTTCATCAAATGATTTAAAATAAATGGTATTTTTAATCTTGGATCATGAACCATCTTATGTGACCATCATTCTGACAAGTTTGTTCTTTTGAAACTATTTTTGTGCTGCTCTGATACTGTTTTCAAATAACTGCCTGTTTTGATTTGTCTGTTGCTTGCCAAATTTGTAAATCTTGTCTGCATGAGCTCTGTGTTTGAAACTCTTTGATATCCTTGTTCGTCTCAATTGTCAATTTTAAATCCTCGAGAAGAGAGAACAATTGGTATCAGAAATACTGTTTTTTGTTTTTTCTCTTATCCTGTATAGCTTTCTCACATTTCCTCTTGTAATTGATTTTCAACTTTAAAATTATTTATTGATTATTCTTTCAGAAATTGAAATCAATATCCAAATTAAACTATATTTATAATTCATCAAAATTATAACCAGATTTAGAAATTGTGATGAATTGTGACTGCAGTATATTTCACAACAAGAGGAGAATTTTATTTAGATTTTCATGATGGTTAAATATTTATTATAATATCTTTGAACTGGCAATTATTTCACGGCCATCTTCATTACTTGTCACCCTTCTGCCATCCGTTATGATTTTATATAAATGTGGAGAGTTTAATTTTTCTTAAAATCATTTTAAATAAACAGTGAAAATATTTGTGATGGAATTGTGGTTATATTATTATTCAGAATTAGTGATAAATGAAAATTTTCAATAATCCCGGTACAGTTCATGCATATCTCATAATATAATTAATTTAGAAATTTATTTCACAGTCCATCTCTGTACTTACCACATTTCTATCATCCATACTGGTTTTATATATCGAGGAGTTTTTTCTTTAAAAGCTGAAAATGATATAATTAATATATAAGTGTGTTTCTAACCTCATTTAAAAATCCAAGCTCTGGTCATGAATGGTTAAGAGACAACTTATAATTTAAGCTGCGACTGACCTCATTTAAAAATCCAAGCTCTGGTTATGCGTGGTCAGGGTGCTCTTAAATCAAAAGAGAAAGAAAAGAAAATAATTTGCAATAAATAAATTTTTATGTGAAATTCTCCTTGGTGTATATTAACCAGCCTATCAATCCACTTTCTAATCTGTGAAATGTGTTGAAATTTTATGACGTATTATGATTTGTTGATTGATATTGGAATTTGAGATTATTCGATTTTGTCATTTAAAATTGAATTTATAATTATAAGTCCGAATTCATCACTGTTTTTGAACTCATTTTTATAAAATTCTTTTGAAAATATTTGGAAATCATTTTTTTCTCTCCATTTTATATAAAATTCATCGTAAATCCGTCATTCTCTAAAATGTGAAATATGCCACCTGTTCTCAGAATATTATGATTTTTGTTTGACTGATTGAGATTTATGATGATCGTTCTTCCTCTTAAGCTGATATAATATTTGTTAGTCACTATTCATCTATATTTTAAAATCTGTATCCTTTTGATGATAACAAAAGGGGGAGAATGGATTAGATTTTGATTTATGAGTGAATATTTTATAAATATTTTTAATTTTGAAAATTTAATTATTCATACATTTCACTCATGCATAGTTATAGGGGGGGTTTCTGTTGTAGGAGGAGCATTTAAATAGGGGGAGTTCAAATATCCACGAACAAACACATTTATTATACTCAAAATCTTTTATTTGTTTGTCATCATCAAAAGGGGGAGATTGTTGTATATAACGGTGTTGTATACACAATTATATGATTTTTGTTTGATGATAACAACCAAATATATTTTTTTATTATAAATGTGTTTGGTACTGTACTGTTATATATATACATCACAGCAATGAATATAATATTTATATTTAAATAAAATACGACTGTACAGAAATTCAAATATTAACACAGTATTTTATTTAAATAGAATATTTTATTTCAATATTCAAACAGTACAACTATTTGTAACTCCACTATTTATACATTCACAGAATATTTGTACTTGTATAAACAGAATAAAATAGACAAGTTCGTTTGACAACAATAAAATGATATTTTATTTCAATCAAACTTGTTTATTACAGACATCAGTACATTTCATATATACACAGCTCCTCACTGCAACACTCATACATTCATTCAGTTTACATTTCATATATATCCATTTTCACTTGTATATACAGACACACTGACACTCTGTCCTTGTCTTCTATCTTCTGTCTTCACAGCTTTCTCTGTCAGTCTAGTCATCTACACCTGTCATACACAGAAACACACACACAGTACACTGCAATAGAAATAAAAATTGAATACATGCAGATTTGAATTTTAGTTTTTGAAATTTTATTTGCCTCAGTTTTCTGGTGTGTTTCTCATCATTTTTCTGACTTGATCTGATTTGTATCAGCCTCAACATACTACACTGGTTTGCTAATCAGAACCAGTTGATTCTGATCAGCCACAACACAGTGCAGTAGTCTGCTGATAAAATTCACGTATATACACACATGTATACACACACATACGTGCATATATACACATATGTATACGTAAAAGAAAATACATGTCAAACAGCAAAAGTGAACTGTCAAAAATAATCAAAGCTGCTCAAAGCTTTCAAAACAGTTCAATCATGTTCGAGCCGCAGCTCAACTACAACAATGCAAAAATGTCGGGGCAGCATTAAGTGAAGCAACTCTCAAATACAAATTCAAGCATGTACAACAAAACAGGGATGCAAACTATTGTTAAAATGCATGATTGATGGTTCACAAACAATTCAAGACAGGTTCAACATAACAAACTTGATAATGGTGCAGTTTTAAAATGGCAAATCAGCAAGAGTGTCAAGCATGGAAAATTAGCTCAAGTCAGTGTGATAAAGCAGCCCAAATAGGCGCAAAATCAAGTTTTTTTTGGCATGAACAGCATGAGGTAATCAAGTGGTACAATTGCATGGAGAAGCTATTGCTTATACATAGCAGTTACAAAGGGACAACCCATGAAAACGACAAGCAGCATATATATATATATATATATATGACAGTATAGCAGTGTCATATGTGCATAATGGAACTCAAGTACACAGCAACAAAGTACAGTGGTGCACAAGTATAACAATACACAATAGAGCAATGTCAAGCAAGAAATTCATGATGGAACTCAATACAGTTCAAATGGTCGAGACAGTGTAAGATTGGGTGCAACTAAGTCAAGCGGTTAGCACAACATAAATGCAGGCTAATGTGGACATGCAGCATGGATACACACTAAAGCAACTTGGCACAATGAATGAAAAAAAATGGTTACAGTTCAAGTGCTCGAGCATGCACAAACAGGGAAGTGGACGTGCCAAAGTGGTCGAGCCTCAAAACAACAACAAAATAAATAGTAGCAGCTACAACAAGTAAACAAAATAGCAAAGGTTCAAGAATACTCAAGTCATTAAGACAGCTCGACATAGCCAAGAAAGCAAGGCCAAGCAATGACATAGACAAAAGAATTTTCAGCTCAAAAGTGTTCAAGTGTACACATGATAAAAACATGTATGGGTGTGCATATATAGTGCAGCAGCATGGTGCAAGTCTGTGCACAGATCAAGCAATGGATGGTGCAGCTCAATGTGTCAATGTATATATGCAAATATATATAATGGAGCAAATCCGTAAACGAGTCAAGCAGGAAATCTAAGCAATAGCAGTCACAAACTTGTGTGCTTTCAGATTTCCAGAAATGCATGTGTTAACATATCAGTTCATATATATTTAAAAAAAAAGCAAAAATCTATTGCGAGATTAGTTTCCAGAAAAAGTTGTTTGGAAATCCAGTATGTATTTGGCAAGAAAGCAATTTCAGTATTCCAGAATTCAATAGCAGAAATTGTCAAGCTAAGGGGGAAAGTAATTTTCTGCTTTATCAATACTTTCCAGAAATCACATAACATATTTGGCAAGGTTGCAACAGAGCATCGAATCAAGGAAAACAAATCAGAGATTCATTTTTGGAAAGTGTTAAATCTGGAAACTCGAATGCAATTCAAGGCAGACCAGAAATCACGCAAGAAAAATAAATCAAAGACGTTTCAGCAATCAGAGTATATTTCAAAGTCGGGAAGCAACAATTCAAATTGAAGACAGACAAAAGGGGAAACCCTAATCAGATCGAGCCATTTTTTTTGGTGAAATCAGAGCTCAGTTTAAGGATTTCAAATCCTATTTCTAAACACCAACTCATCACGGGCAAATATCATCGAAATCAACAAACATCTCGCAAATTTTTCAACACAATAATTTTCAGAAAAACTCACTTTGATTTCGGTCGAGAGTAAGAGATAAAATCGCAAATCGAGACATCTGAGAGCAACAGCGAATTGGAGCTTCAGAGAAGCAATTTCATCAAGCCGTCGATTTGATTTGGGACGAAGCAGGAGAAAACCCTAGCCATTTTTTTTTAGAGCCGCCGCCATTTTTGAGTTTCAGAGCAAAAAGGAGATCGGGCAAAAGCAAAGGAAAGGGGCCGACCTAATGGGCTTAAAACCTAGCCAAGTGTTTTAATAAGGGGATGACCCCTTTAATATAAACTCCTTTTTTTTTATTTTTTATTTTAAGAACTAGGGTTTACATTTTTTTTTACATTCTGTTGTTTTTTAAATTGTGTTGTAAAATCATTTCTGAACAGTTCTAGGTCTGTAAAATCTAGGGGGATTTAGTCAAGGAGTTGACTGTCAGTTTCAGAGTCTGTAAATCTGAGTTACGAGTTACAGGGTTTGTAATTCGGGAAATCTGATCTAGGGGTTTAGATCAGTCTAGGGGTTTGAGCATAGGGTTAGAATAGGAGCAGGGGTTTGCGAGTGTACATGGTCTTGTATGCGGAAACTGTTCTATCACCTAGTAGAAACCTTAGAAATGCAGCAGTAGGCAGGGTTTTGCCGAAGCTGGGTATATCTTTGTGTGATTTATTTTCTGCATTTCAGTTTCTACTATTTTCTGTGATCAGTTTATTATTATATATCTTGTTAAGTTTTTAATTCAGTTAAAAACTGTGAAAAACCCTATTCACCCCCCCTCTAGGGTTATTCTAGATCCAACAAATTCAATTACAAGTTATTGCTCAAAATAGGTTATGCCTAATCATCCCGAATTTGCAATAATAGTCATGCCCCAAAATCACAATATACATTATGCTTGGCAACCCTACCAATAGTTATGCCCAATCTAGATTTAATATTCCAATTTATAGTTTACGTCCAATCTAGATTTAATATTCCAATTTACCCTAAGTTTGCAATAATAAAAATTATGCCCCAAATCACAAGTTACAAATCACGTTCCACCATTACCAAATATATTATTTCCCAATATCCCCGCATTCCAATCGTACGTTTAACAAGATTCAGTCTAGATTCTAGGTTAATCTAGGTTCATAAAATAAAGGGGAAGAAAGAAGGAACATAAATGAGAGGAGGCATAAAAACATGCATTATAATGATAGATCTGTCAAATATAACATTATGGACCTAAGCAGATTTAGATCCATTAGAATTGAGGTATAACAAAGATAGATATGAAATAAACTGATAGAAATAACCTCGTAGACATATAAATCCGATATGAATAACATCATGAACCTAAAAGGATTATATATCTGATGTTCGACAAAGATAATCATGATTGAATTGATATAATAACTTCTTAAGCATGTAAAATCATAGATTCGATAGAAAGATAGGGATAAATCTGAAAAGATTGTCTCATTATCGAGCACGGACTTAGATTCATTTTATTACATGCCAAGGTTACTATTAGGTATTTAAATCTGAAAATAACATGAACTTACCTTGCCTGGATTAAGAAAAGATAATTGTATCCTTGTTGGTGTAGCAAAACAAATCTTCTAATTTGATTTGAGGCTCTTAAATTTGCTTCTTGAATTTAGGTTGAAGAATGATAACTAGGCTAGTTTAGAGATGGACATCATGGTGGCATAGAGAAAAGGGTCGCGCGGTTAGGATTTAGGTTTAGAGATGTATATATAGGAGTATAGGATCAATTTGAGCCTTTAGATCAACCTAGGAGTCATCAGAGCCGTCCAAACCAAAGAGATACATCACCCAGCCAACCACAGCATGACACATAAACCCTAATACCTCAGAATTCGTCACTGCCATGTTAGCTAGGTACAAAATGAAGTATTTCGCCCAGATGTGGGAGGGGGTCAACACTGGGGTCGACACCCCTATGGGGGGGGGGGGGGTGTCGACACCTATATCGACACCCCTTAAGGGGGTTAACACCCTCTGGCGGGAATTTTCCCGCCCAGCCTGTTTTGGCTGATTTTGAATTTTGAACCCATTTTTGACTTTCTATATCTATTTATAAAGTACTGGACCCAATATATATATACACACACTTTTCATGCGCATATACAAACTTCAAACCTTAATAACTTCTTCATACGATGTCTGATTTACGCAAACTCGGACTCTATCCCAAGAAGAATTCCGAGATGAACGCAATGGCGTAACCCATTTCCTCTAATTCTTCCTTTAATAATTAATTATCTTTTAATTATCTCTGGTGTCATGTTTTAGAATTACGGGGTGTTACATTCCCCCCCCCCCCCCCCTAAAAGGATTTCGCCCCGAAATCTCCAAGTCAAGTAGAATGTATATCCTACCATCCAACATCCATCTAGTCAACCATTCAATCTCAAGCAATCACTGTCCTTAAAAAAAGGGTTTCTAATCCTTTTCATGAACATATGCATAGTGTGCGTATATGTCCTTATCTGATGCAAAATCAGGCAGTCTACTGATTCAGTTGACCTCCTTAATGCGAATTATGTTAGTGTCATGAGTCCATCATGTATGCAATTACTCCTAATCGTACTTTATAACTTCTACATGAGTGCGCAATCATTCATACAAAAGCAACATCCATATGATAACACATCAAGTTTCAATCCATGTACAAATATATATATATATATATATATATATGCATATGCATATGCAATATGAAAGTGACCCAATCGATCTAGTATCTAATGTGTATGTGTGTGTGTATATGCATCCACGAGCAACCACTATTAACCACTTGCAACGACTTGCAATCATCAATCATAACATGTTTCAAATATATGTTACATTCATGGGTTTCTACTTAAGGATCAAGAATAGGACCGAGGAGATATACTTAAAAGATAGATACAAGCATGCACAAAACTTATGGGAAAATAGATCAAGGATGTACCCTGAAAAAGAAAAAGGGTAGGATGCGCATATTTTTTCTTCAGTCTCCCAAGTCGCTTCTTCTTCAACGTCACCCCATTGTGCTTTAACTAGCTTGACCTCAGGATTTCGAAAGCTTCTTGACCTCCATTTCCAAAACTCACTAGTAAAGATAGGATCTCGATCACTTACTATGCTAGAGGGTATCCCATGTAGTCAGACTATCTTTCCAAGATAAACAGATGTTAACCATGATACCAAGTGTATATACTAAGATGATTAGAGGTCTCTCCTCTACTTAGCTTATCCATCATGTCACAAATCTGAGGGTCTTCATGTTACGCCGCTCCTATCCGATAAAAAGTGTTGGCAGCTCTTCAAGCGATGTTAACAAACCAGGTACAATCTTGACTGAGGGTCTAAAGCTGAAGGTTGCTATGTACTTTAAACTTTACCCCTCTTAAGGTTAGTCTTTTTCTACTTAGGGCGCCTACCACAACATTAACCTTGCTAGTGGTATAAGCAATCTCAAAGTCGTATGAGACAGGAAATTCCATCTATCGTTGTTGCCTCAATTTCAAATCTTTTTGCGACAACAAATATTTTAAGGACTTATGATTTGTATATAGTTCAAACTTTCTCTCTTAAAAGATAATGATGACATGACTTAAGAGTGAACACTATAACAGCTAATTCCAAGTCGTAGGTAGGATAGTTTTTCCTTATGTACTTTCAGCTATCCATAACAAACTACCCTCTCTTCTAGCATTAAAACAGCGCCTACCCTGTCCTGCATGCATCCGTATAAACTGTAAATGTCTTGTTCCCTTCGGGCAATGTCAAGACTGGGGTTGTCGTCAAGGTTCTCTTCAGTCATTGAAAAGCAACATCACGAATCAAATCCCAAGCAAAAGTTAGATTCTTCTTTGTCAATCTAGTAAGTGGGGCTGATACCTTCGCAAATTCCTTAATTAACTTCCTATACCAGCCCGCTAATCCAAGTAAACTTCTTACTCCCATTGCATTCCTTGGGACCTTCTAATCTTGCACCGCAACTACTTTTGCGGGATCTACTGTTATCCCTTCCTTGGATATCACATGCCTTAGAAACCTTACTTCTTCTCTCCAAAAATGATATTTGGAGAATCTAGCCTTAAGTTGATGCGCTTGGAGGGTATCCGAGATTTCCCTTAGATACAAAGCATGTTCTTCCCCACTCTTAGAGAAAACCAAAATATCATATATGCACAAGCAAAGTGAACCATCCTCCTTTGTAGCGAAAACAACTGGAGCACCCCATTCAGAAATACTTCGCTGTATGAACCCTTTCTCAAGTAACTCTTTTACTTGTTTACTGAGCCCTTCCTTTCCTTTGGAGTCATGTATCATACAGGTAATGCAACTGGCTCTGCATTGTTAACTAGATATATGCGGAAGTCTATCTCGTGTTTTAGGGGACAAACCTCTAACATAATCAAAAACATCTGCGTACTCATGGACTACTCTAACGGATCGCAAATCGTCGATAGATGCATCAAGTGATTCTAGGTAGCTAAGCCAAACTGATCCCTTAGGATCGCACGAAATCTCGAGGGTATTCCTGAGGCAAGTCAAATGTCTAACTACCCTCCTTTCACAATTACTAGCTAACCAATCCATGCCAAGAATCAACCCACAGCCCATGAAACCAAAAACATAAGCATTACACTTAAACCCAATACTTAATATAGCTATTCTCAAATCCTTACAAACCAAAGATAAATGAGCCGAACCACCGATTGGATTTGAGAAAATAATGGGTTCAAGTACTAAGGTGCAGAGACTCAACTATGGAGCAGATATAACCGAATGTGAAGCACTAAAATCGAAAAGAGTACTAACAGGATGATCAAAATGAAAAACTAAACTTTCTCAACAGAAACTTTACTACCTCTCTCTCTGGTACGCTGGTGGTGAGAGCATGCACTTGCCCTCCTGAAAATCATGTCCTTTGTTCTTACCCTTGTCCTTAATTATATGACCCGTTATACCATAATAAAGACACCTCCTTTAGTCTTAGGTTTTACTATTCTTTCCTCCCATTTTGTCCTGTGATTCTTCCATACACCTCTTTCTTTTTACCTCCTTTCTGAACCAAGTCCATATCCATGAGTTTCTCATCCTTGGGTTGTGCTCCTTAGCCAAACTCCCTCATTCTCATCTTTACCATCCTTGTGTAACATGTTGACAAGTCTCTCGAAAGCTGCCTCCATCGCACGGAAAACCCTATAAAGCTTGAAAGAAAATTAACCGCAGGTGAAACTAATGCGGCTATATACGGAAGTTGGGCACTTCTTCTCCCTTTGACAGGTGTCACAGTCTCATCAAGCCTACGGAACAATGTCGCGAAGAGGTTACCTCCCAGAAAGTCAGGAGCCCCGGTGACTCAGAAGAAAAGGTAATAAGGATTCAAACTAAAGATCAAAAGGTAGTTCATATGGCTTTGGGGAATATGACTTTAAAACAAAACTTTTCTTTTGGAAATGCTTCTTTTAAAACCGTTTTGAAAATAATTTTTCAAATCTTTTATCTAATCCAGTAACCTTCAGCTCTAATAATAAGTGAAACACCCCACCTCCATTAATGTCACTCACAATGGGAATGCATTAACTTCAGTGAAGCATTATAGGTAAAAGATGCAGATAAATTACAAGACAAACAAATAAAGCAGCGGAAAACAAAGTCATTTTACAAGCAACATTGTTCAGTCAAGCTTTTACAACAATTGACTCGATCATACTTAAAAGTACTACATAAAATTTCTGTCTTGATTCAAAAACTTCCAAGTATATAAGAAGCATAAAACATAGCAAAGTAGCATAAGTCCCCAAATTAAAGTGCAAACACAGCCATAACCAAAGATAAGAGGATCCAAGCAATACATCAAAGGATCTTCAAGCTTGGAAAGAGAAACGGTCCAAACTAAGCTGAGTTATTCCCTCCCTGACTACCTGGAGGGAGAAACAGAAGAAAAGAAGACGAAAGAAAACGGATCAGACATAAAGCCTGGCAAGTCCAGTGATTTTCAGTATGTAAACAGGTAAAAGTAACATGACATGAATAAACTGAATATAAGACAAAATCGTGATAACAGGGATAACAAGATAAGATTAGCATAAGATATGATAACGCAAGATAAACTGAATGCGCTTCTACTCTTTCTTTGCTTCACTATTACCCTGTTATTCTGATTTCTATATCTCTTCACCACCTAACTAGTTCCCCATCTAGTAATCCGTATAAAATGATAATGTGATCCCAATCCCCGCAATTGTGGTAGCCTTCAGGTGTACATCTATTATGAGGATCCCACCTCTATCTGCCCAATTGCTATGGATATGTTAGATGTACCCTTACAACCCTACCGATCGGCTCCCTACTTGTATTAATTTATTACTTGTGTCATTCGACCTTGCTTGAATGTATTCATTACTTGTGTCATTCGGCCCTGCTTGAATGTATTCATTACTTGTGTCATTCGTCTCCGCTTGTATGTATTCATTACTGGTGTCATTCGGCCCCGCTTGTAAGTAGATACCTGTGCTGGCCCCATCATGGGGTGTATCAGTTCCCATGATGGCAACCCGATACGATTCAAGATGCACACTGTATACTACTGATGCCCAATGCCTACTTTTTCCACTCCGGAGCACGTGCATGCCCATACTCCGTCAGAACCAACACTGCTGCACCACCTGCCTCTATTTTGACCTCTTATAATCAGCCCAGTAATCCTGCCCCACTCTGCCTAGCTCAGGGTACCATGATACATCTATATGGGTTACTGCTGAAATGGGTCCCCATTACTAGGGTTTCCTAATCAACATGTTATAATGGTTAAGTGTTCTCAATTTAACTTAACCCCACTCATTTGCTTAATTAACATGTTGTACTGGTTAAGTGTTGCCTATTCATATGTTACTTAACCTTCTCACTGATTCATGCATGTTTATTTAACGGTTAAGTTTGTGGGCCTATATATACTAATATTGCCCACTTACCCAAGATTTACTTAATCCTTCCCCTTATCAAATCCATATGTATTATTGGTTAAGCTTGCCTTAACCCTATCCACTTTGTTCATGTAATATTGGTTAAGTTGTCTTCTTGTTCATGTTAACTAAACCCGCCCACCTTACATGTCATATTGGTTAAGTGTTTCTTATTAACTTAACCCTTCCCATTCATCATGTTGTATTGGTTAAGTGTTCCCTATTAAATTAACCATGTTCATTCATCATGTTATATCGGTTAAGTGTTTACCCTTAACTTAACCCCACTCGTTCATCACGTTATGTTGGTTAACTTAACCTTACACATTCATCATATGGAATTTGGTTAAGCGTTTCCTATTAAGTTAACCCTATTCATTAGCTTTAATTCATTTATTAATGCCTTAACCTCTCACACTAGAACTGTTGTTTGCGGTTGCTTGATGTGCCGGGCGGTTCCGGGCAGACTTCAACGTCGGGTTTTGGGCTTTATGCGCTAACCTCTCACATTAGACCTGTTGTTACGGTTACTGGATGTGCCGAGCGGTTCCGGGCAGACTTACACTGCAACTCAATCTAACCTCGGGTTAGGCACGTTCATCTTTTAAACAATTTACTTATTTACCATACATGTCCAAGTCCAGATTTTATATGCTAATTATCCCAAATTCAACAAACTAGTCATGTTCCAATTCTCAAGTTATGCCCAACCAAGCCAATTGCAAGTTATGCCCCACAAATTCAATTACAAGTTATTGCTCAAAATAGGTTACACCCAATCTTCTCAAATTTGCAATAATAGTCATGCCCCAAAATCACAATATACATTATGCTTGGCGTCCCAACCAATAGTTATGCCCAATCTAGATTTAATATTCCAATTTACAGTTTACGCCCAATCAAGGTTTAATATTTCAATTTACCCCAAGTTCGCAATAATAACAATTATGCCCCAAATCACAAGTTACAAATTACGTTCCACCGTTACCAAATAGATTATTACCCAGTATCCCTGCATTCCAATCGCACGTATAACAAGATTCAATCTAGATTCTTGGTTAATTTAGGTTCATAAAATAAAGGGGAAGAAAGAAGGAACATAAATGAGAGTAGGCATAAAAACAGGCATTATAATGATAGATATGTCAAATATAACATTATGGACCTAAGAGGATTACAGATCCATTAGAATTGAGGTATAACAAAGATAGATCTGAAATAAACTGATAGAAATAACCTCGTAGATATAAATTTGATATGAATAACACCATGAACCTAAAAGGATTATATATCTGATGTTCAAGAAAGATAGTCATGATTGGATCGATATAATAACTTCTTAGGCATGTAAAATCATAGATTCAATTGAAAGATAGGGATAAATCAGAAAAGATTGTCTCATTATCAAGCATGGACTTAAATTCATTTTATTAAATGCCAAGATTACTATTAGGTATTTAAATCTGAAAATAACATGAACTTACCTTGCTAGGATTAGGAAAAGATAATTGAATTGTTGTTGTTGTAGCAAAACAAATCTTCTAATTTGATTTGAGGCTCTTAAATTTGCTTCTTGAATTTAGGTTGAAGAATGACGGCTAGGCTAGTTTAGAGATGGACAGCATGGTGGCAATAGAGAATAGGGTTGTGTGGTTAGGGTTTATGTTTAGAGATGTATATATAGGAGTATAGGATCAATTTGAGCCTTTAGATCAACATAGGAGTCATCAGAGCCATCCAAACCAAAGAGATACATCACCCAGCCAACCACAGCGCGACACATAGCCCTAATACCTTAGAATTCGTCACTGCCACGTCAGCCAGGTACAAAACGAAGTATTTCGCCCAGATCTGGGGTGAGGGTCAACATCGGGGTCGACACCCCTATGGGGGGTCGACACCTATGTCAACACCCCTTAAGGCGGTCAACTCCCTCTGGCGGGAATTTTCCCGCCCATCCTGTTTTGGGTGATTTTGAATTTTGAACCCATTTTTGACTTTCGGACCTCTTTCTGAAGTACTGAACCCTATATATATATATATATATATATACACACACATATATATTTCCTGTGCGTATACGAACTTCAAACCATAATAACTTCTTCATACAATGTCCGATTTACGTAAACTTAGATTCTATCCCAAGCAGAATTCCAAGACAAACGCAATGGCATAACCCGTTTCTTCTAACTCTTTCTTTAATAATTAATTATCTTTTAATTATCTCTGATGTCATGTTTTAGAATTACGGGGTGTTACACTAACCTTCAAATCTTGAAACATGTATTGAATCTTTACTTGAAATGAACACACAACAAAATCAAAGAATAAATGAATGGTGTAATTCACATTGCAATAATTCGAGTCAAAGTTTTCAAAATAATCAAAATTCAAATTCGCTTCCAAATTCAAATGATTTTGATTATAACCCAAGCCAAATCAAATTTGAACTCCAAAATGAATTTCAAATGCAAAACGGAAATGTGAATAACTTTTCAAATGATTTTGGCAACGGATATAATTTCAATAATGGTACGATTAACGGTTTTTGTTCTCAACAATTTCAAATTGAAAATTCTCATATAAACAATTATAAATTTGATTTTTTGAGAAAATAAACGAAATTTTTGATAATCACACGGATTTGTTATTTGAAAGATACTTGAAACTACGTGACCAACAAAATCAAATTTCAACATGTAATGAGTCAAATGATAATCCACCTTTTGCCACAATCAACGATCTTCAACTAACAACTTTTGAAATTGATGAAAATCTTAATGAAGTTATTGAAAGCTCTGTGATTGATTTGAATTTAAATTCTCTTAAAAACGTAGACGTCAATCTTCAAATTGTTCTTCCTCTCTCAGATTCTGAAAATTTTGAAAATTTAGCTACTTTATATTATCAACCTGACAATAATGATGGCATTGTTAACAATTGTTTAAGTGAGGACGACTTTAATGAGCGGAAATTTCTTAAACTGATTGACAATAATGTTGTTGGGCCTGGAATTGAAAATGAAACATTTGAAAACTTTGAAATTCTTGAAGTTGAAAGCAACGAAACCGCTGAATGTGTCTTAAACACAATGACAATTTTTCTAAAACTGTTGAATCTCCCTGCGATTTGATCGTTTCAACTGAATCTCACTGTGATAATTTGTTTTTCAATGATAAATTTCTATAGTATATGAACTCTTTTTGGAATAACACAGTTTTTGAGAAAACACGGTTTCGAAATTTACTGAAAATTCATTTGTTTCGTTTTAACTTTAGGTTTACTAATGAACCTTTATTCAAAAAAAAATTCAAATATCACAGCAAAACTGAACAATATTTCTCAAAACAAGTGTGGGGGTGAGAATGATGCACACATCTCTCAATTTATGCGTCATCTGAACAAATCAAACTTTGTTTTTGAAACTTTTACTAAACCCCGGCTCAATGACCTCTCTTTAGTCGCTACATAAATTCAATTTGATTTTAGGATCAATTGTAAGCTCAAAATTTTAAAACTAGCAACTCAAACTTTTGAAAAAACAAAATTTGTTTTTTCAAATCTGAAACGTAATATAAAAATCTTTATAATTTGGTTTTCTATGCTTAAGCCGTGTCTCGTCATCTTAATGAGACTGATACATTGTTCCATTATGGACTGGTTCATTTATTCAACGACTGCATATTTTCTGCACGCTTATCCGGTAAGCCGTGCTTACCCTCTCATTTCATTTTCCTTTCACTAAGATATGTCTGATCAACGACTGTGGGGACACAGTCCAAATCAAGTGTGGGAGGAGTTTCATATTTTTTTTGGTTTTGCATAGAATTTTCCTTTCTTTATTCGTTCAAAAAAAATCAAAAAAATAATTTCGCATTTCTATTTACTTTTAAATAAGACATGATGGAGTTAGCATACAATTTTGGTCGTTCGACTAAAATGTTTGGACCTTTACTTCTCTTTACATATAATGGAAGAAAAATTTGAATTATGAGTAAATTTGGTGTAACCGGTATATAGAAAGATTCGTAGGTGATGAGTATGAAATGTTTTCTAAATTGTAATCTGATTAAATGAATGGCTGATTAAGGTTACTTGCGATAACATTTTAGATCTTTTAAGTGAAGTTGTGCTAAGATTTCTCGCTTAACTCTCTCTTATAAAAAAAAGAAGACAAAAAAAGAAGAAAAAAAGAAGAAATATATATATATAATAATAATAATCCAAGGGTATCCAACATTGCTAGTACATTTAGCATTGGTGTGTGAACCCGCCAAGCTCTTTCCGACATCTTGTTGACAAAGTCAGAGTCGGTATACCTTGGTCTCATTTTATGAGTTGGACACCAAAGGATTACTGACCCTCACGTAAGTCGTAACGCAGTGCAGGGTTGGTATACCTAGGTATTTGTAAATAACAATAATGTAAATATTTTGAAATAATGAGAGAGTAAACACTTGAAGTCCAAGCACTATCTTCACTTATTCGACCCAACTTGTTAATCAAAAGGAAATTGAGATGCCATTTTTATGATTTTTGATATCGATTACAAAATTCATTTCATATTTGCATTATGCTTCTACCAAAATAACTAGCCAAGCTGGAGGAGTTTGTGACGATAACATGACTTTTATTTGAAGTTTTGATTAATAACAGACACAAATTTCGACCCAAATTTGTGTTAACTCATTCGCGTAATATTTAGAAGTAAATTATCCATTTGTATATATTCCTTTAAAAACTTGCATTCATCTTGTAAATATTTTCTAATCTTGCATTTTGTAAATATTTTTTGCGTTCAACTTTTGGATTTTGTGGGTAGTATCCGTTGAAAACCCCTACGAGACACCACTCATCCTAACGGGGACACCCAGAGGTTTAAGGGCTTGTTGCATACACTCAATGCAATCGTGCTTCCTATGAAAACGGATTTAGCTTAGTTTTTCGGTTTATCCGAGGGCGAATAAAAAGAAAAGTGTGGGGGTATTTGTGCATGTAAAAATGCACATTTATATTCACATATTTATCCTTGTTTATTTCAAATAAATCTCATATATGGGTATTTTATCACGTTTAAACAATAATTCAATTGATTTCAAAATATCATACATTCATCATCATACAAAGGAAAAATGGTCATTTTTGTGCTTATGTTATTTTGAGAATTTTTACTTGGACATTTTTCATTGTTTTTGTTGAAATTTGGTGCATATGGAAGAGGGCTTCATAGAGATTTATATGCATACAAAGGAATGAAGAGGAAATAATTCTCATACATGATCATGAAGGACCCCACTTACCTTCCCACTTACTGATCATCAGGGTTACTACCAGTTACAATAAGATCATCTACATATATTAGTATGTAAACTGTTGATGAGCTATTTATTTTAATGAATAATGAATTGTCTGATTTGGTAGACTGATATCCCAGATTTATTAAGGTACTTTTCAGTCTATCAAACCAAAATCGAGGAGCCTATTTAGGCCATAAATAGCTTTATTTAGCTTACATACTAAGTTTTGATTGTGATTGTAACCCTGCGGTTGCCTCATGTATATTTCTTCCTCAAGAATCCCATTTAAGAATGCATTATTAACATCTAAATGTTTAACATTCCACTTCTTACATAAGGCTATAGTAAGTATGAGTCTAATAGTGGTGGGTTTCACTACAAGAGAAAATATTTGATTAAAATCAAATCCATATTCCTGAGTGAAACCTTTTGCAACTAACCTAGCTTTGTATTGTTAATTGACCCGTTCCTTTTAAGTTTGTATGTCCATCTGCACCCTACAATATTTTTATTGGTAGGTGGACGCACAAGCTTCTAGGTTTTATTTCTGATGAGTGCATTATACTCCTCATCCACGGCTACCTTCAAGTTTTTGTTTTTAATAGCATGTTCAAAGGAATCAGGTTCAAAATCACTGGATGAAGTCATATATGCTTTTAGTTTGAAAATACCACTTTTAGCCCTAGTAACCATTGGGTGGCCAGTTTGAACTGGTGAATCTACTGATGATGAGATGGTGTCATTATCCAATTCAGATGAGAATTCTGATCTTGTACTTTGTGAACCACCATTTCCTTCTAATGTTTGATTTTCTGAATTTGCAGAATTGTGCATGGCGAGGCTAGGTTGCTATGAATCATCACAATCTTCTGGATTAAGTTGTGATGTTTGACTAGAATCAGTAGCCTCACTTTCATCATTATGGTCCCATTTTTCAGGGTAAAATGGAATCTTAGGTATTGACATATTTGGATTTCTTACCTTACCCGTAGTAGTAATATCTCTGTTGCTAAATGGAAATACAGATTCGTTGAATACAACATGTCTATATATGTATATTTTACCTATCTCACCAAGATATTTGTACCCTTTTTTCTTAGTTGAATTACCTCAAAAAGGTACAGGGTTTAGACCTGAAATTTAATTTGTTACAATTGTAGGGACTTAAACATGGAAAACATGGATATCCAAAAGGTTTTAGGCTATTGTAATCTAGTTTTACATTGTACAATTTTTCTGTTGGTGATATATCCTTCAGTACTTTCGTAGGATGTATATTAATTAAATATACAGAAGTACTGAAGGCCTTTGGCCAAAACTTTAGGGATAACTTTGCTTGAGCCAGCAGTTTTAAACAAAATTCAACAATATGTCTGTGTTTTCGTTCAACTAGCCCATTTTGTGAGAATTATAGGGACAAGTAAATCTATGAATAATTCTACAATGACCCGGAAATTTAGCGATCTTGGTTATCCGATATACAACACATATCGAACATCCAAGGATCGAAAATAACGGGTTATTAATGAAAGAAATTAGAGGGTGAGGGAAGATAAGATAGAAACTTAGAATAGAAGAAGAAGAAGAACACAACATCAGAGTAACACGAATCTCACAGCAGAACGAATAACATATAATAGATAACATATCTTTGAAATATAAATCTGTATTTGAATATACATATCATTTTAGAGTACAACACTTATAACACAACAGAAATAACTATAGCTATATAAATCCTGAAGCCTCCTGCTCCAAGCTCTTCTAGTATATCTTTAAAATCCTGACTACTTGACTGCCCGTATAAAATTGGGCACCCAAGAGTTTAGGGAAAACAAACAAATAAACTCCGGGTCAGTCATGGGATTGGCATGAGTAAAACAGTTTAAAACAGTTTGAACAAGTAAACGATATCTCATAAGACCACGCCATATAACGGAATGGGTTTTCCCCTTACGAGAATCCAAAATACCTTTATATCAAAAACCTTTTGATATTATAATAATGTCTGTCAACCACAATATAATAATCATCAAGTAGAAACGCTTCCATCTCACGTTCTACATATATAGTATACAATCAAAACCGCAAGCATGTATTGGGTAATGAATTTCCAACGATGGCAAGGTATGGAACCACCTTTCGCTAGTGTACCTCTAGAGAGGAATACACTGGGTTCAACAAGAATATCTTGCAACCCAGCCACACATGACCGACCACTCATTTCGCTTGAGTGTATCAAATGTATAACACCATCGGTTGGGATCAGCAACCATTTCCCAAATGGGACAGCATCAATAATAGATTTTTAGAAGTAAATGAAACTCTAGATCAGATGATTATACACCCTACTTCGGAGGGACCGACTTAGCCATGTTGCCAGCCCGATTTCTGTCATTTACCAGATGTGAGGCTAGAAGCTATGCTTTATCATCACACCAGATTCACTTCGAATGCCACATCGTCAAATCCATCAAATCACCGATTGACGTCCTCAACAATGCATTATGTGTTAGCTAAAAGAAGTTTCCTTCTCCACTTCCACTTTTGGTACGTTTGGAGAAATCAATATACGTGATCGTCTGGAAATACTCTGTCAGACATCCGTCCATACAAGTCATCCAGGAACAGGATGAACCGAAGGCACTATTCAGTACATCCGTCTTAGGCACCGTTATTTAAGACTTATACAATAGCCCTTGCACTTTACACCGTCTTTAATTATATTGGCATATATGATTCGCAACGCTTATGCCAATACAGAGTGGTTCTTTGGATAATAATCCAACCGGTCTCTCCATATTAACAACATTAAAATGGTCAAAACTTCGATAGTCTGTGATTTATCCATCAAAGAAAAACGGGTGTGCAAACAACGATATTATTTCCAAATGGAAATTCTATCAATCAATCATCAATCATATATATATATATATATTTCCTTATTTTCTATGTTTAGAAAATATACGTTATTAACACTGGAAAACATTTCCATTGTTTATTTACATATCACTATCATTTCACAACTATCAGTCCCTGACTGTAAACTAGTAGGAGAACAATTCCCTAAGTATAAAACCCGAAGGCCGAAACCAACATCAGATCGATACTTAGAAAACTATTCAACTTAACTAATCTCTAGTCAGTTTCTAATCTTGTTTAACTCTATTTCTTTACCTCTATTCGATTAACTCTATTTGATTAACTCAAATTCGAATAACTAGTATGCGATTTATACTTATTGATTTACTCTAACTGATTAACTCTAACCGATTTAACTCTTTCAACTCTATTTGATTAAACTATATTCGAATAACTCCCTTTTAACTCTACTTATTTAACAAATAAATATCTCCTTTTAATTCTATTTATTTATACAAATACATATCTCCTTATCTCATCCTATTTATTTTACAAATAAATAATCCATTATCTTATCTTATTTATTTACTAAATAAATAATTCACTTTATAAATATTCTCATTTTAGTATTCATTTTGACAAATTCCCCTTTCCTCCGAATCCCGGTATGTTATGGTGTTTAACATATCCAATTACGGTGTCCAATATCGTCCATACACACACAATCAACAACAAGTTATAATTCACATCATATATCAAAATATATGAAAAACAATAAAATAACTATTGAGGAATCCAGTTGGATTCCTCCAACCTGTTTCCCTGCATCTACAGATGTTACACAATAAAATCAACATCACTTTCAGTTCCATATGATATATTTTGTTAAACAGAATCAATATAGAAATTCAACTAACTGACTAGCAGTTCAATCAAACAGTCAACACACAGTCAATCAGCCAATATTTAACAGTTCCAAAAATACAACATGAAATTATAAATTGTTCTGAGTTAGTGATATTTACTAACATTGGACGATCATCGTTAATAACGATAGCCATCGCTTGATTTAGACGGACAATATAATTCGCTATAAATTGTAACTGGCTGCACTTCACTCCCAGTCCGTTCCACTGTGTAGCCACCGTCCATACGATCCCAACAGATCTTGTTTCACTGAATTTCGATCACGTACGAGATAGTTATGATATTACGAAGTTCATATACTTTTAAATTAAATTTAAACTTAGAATTTACTTGGATTGGGCCTTTACCAGAAATATGGCCCATCTTCCAATACGTTCTGCCCATACCCGCCCCCTGCTAATCTACATACCCTGTATTCGTTTCCCTTAATATTTCAAGGCTTCAATACACTTCCTTACACATTTTCAAAACTTTAAACCCCTTTCTAGAAGTAAAAACCGGTCCCTCCTCAACTACTTCACCCATACACGTTGGACAGTTCCCTCTCCTCCCTGTTCTACACGCAGACCGACCTCTGCCACTATTTTGTTGTTTGCATTTCCCACCTCTCAACACCGAAACAGCTACTTCCCCTTCCTCTTACCTCACCCACTTTTCACGTACACGCATGGCATCCCTCCCCAAAAGTAAAACTATGGTCCACGTTCAAAAATGAACAGCTTCTCCTTCCTCTCTTCTACACAAACCCAAAACAGTACCGTGCCCCTACTGCTCTTTTTAACAGTTCGAAACCACCTAGTAGCCAACGCCACAACTACTACATCACCTGAACCCAGCCGTAACCTCACAGTCCTCCCCAACATTGATCACAACAAACTTCTTCCCTATTCCACACCATTCCGCAACAACGAACTCACGTATCCCGAACTCCACCTGCGCATGTCGCCTCTGTAGCCTAAGCTGCTCACACTTCCCTCAGCTAACAGCAGCTCGTCAGCAACTCCTCAGACCACTTCAAACTCTGGAATCGCCGGCCTAAGAACAACGAACAAAAAGAACTTCGCAGCCTTCCAAACTTATACTAAATGGAGAAGTAATTGATGAGGAGTTCGAATATATGAGTGTTTTGATTTATGGGATTTTTTGTGCAGTTGATTTTTGATTTCTTCTTGGGTATATTTTCTCGTTTTGGGTTTACTGAGCATTCGATGGCGACTCAATGAACTGATGGAGAAACATAAAGTGATTAGGTTTAGAATGTTTAAAGTATTATATAGGATTTCCTTTTATCCAATTTGTAGCTGATAACGAATGTACGTGGCTTCTTGTTTGATCAAAGAAATAGTTAGGATCTTTTAACTTTAATTAAATTCTTGGGTACCAAATATGTAAAACACCTTTCACACTTACAGGTCGTTATGGATGAAAATAAAAATCCCGCTGGAAAAAAAAAGTCACATGATCCCAAAAATATAAAAATATCGATAGATTAACTCATTTTGTGAATACTCAAAATGTTGATTACAGGGTGCAAAATGCTCCAAATAAAAGTTGCTTATTTAAATTAATTAAAAATTACCATAAAATTCTAAAAATTAAATTATCACTACGTCTCAAAAGAATCTTGTCTAAATTCGAAACCGATATCTAGTCATATCGAATAAACCGTTATGGTTGATAAACAATTCTATAGCGACTATTTTAAAATTTGATTTGGACACAACTCACAATCTACACGACGAAATCCTGGTTTTTCTCTTCCGTCAGAAAAATATACTTCACCAGCTCCTAACGTTTCTTGTTTCATAGAAATCCGATTTAAAATGGACCATGTATATCCAGTTGAAGTTCAAATCGCCAAATAATGAACTACCGCGCCATTTCAAGCTCGATTTTAATTATAATATAATTATACGTTCAAACTGTCGTTTATTAAATATATTCGTTATTCTAATTCAATTCTAAACTGAATTAAATATCATAGATGATCCAGTTCACACCATATCGCTATTTCAGCCAATTCTGATTATTTCAGAATTAAATATATTATTTAATTTATTATTTTAATTAAATATTCACCATTATTTAATTCCACGATCATTAAATACGTTTATCACCTTTTAAATAATTAAATAAATTAATTATTATACCGCAAGCGGGTCATTACAATCTTCCCCACTTAAAATAATTTCGTCCTCGAAAATGCTAAGGTAGAAAACAAACCCTATTGACTGGTTAGAACTTATCTGTTCACTTTTTAACTTCAGTTTCAACTGAACCAATTTAATTTCAATTAGAAATTTATTTTATTCTTATCAACGAAAATTCCCAAAAATCCTAAAAAATTTCTAACACCTTAACTTTTCGAAAAATTTCGCCAGCTCCTCCTTTGTACTGGTCAATACGTCAAACTCCAACTCGCCTCTCTGGGCCTTCTCCAACCCAAAAGAAAATCAAAAGCCAAGCGGCATGCCATTTCGGCTCATCAAAATCTCATACCATATAGAAATATAAACTTGTACCTTTTTGTCCGGCGTATCATTATATCCTTTCCACCTGTTATCAATTCGGCGGATACAAGGGTCATCCCAATCAAATTCCAATCTGCTTTTATCCACAACACAAACATTCGCTTACATTCGAGCCAAATATCATTTCAACTCGAGTTTCTTCTCGATTCCCAACTCTTAACTTGATTATCACATTACACTTCAAATTTGAATCTCACAATCCAATTTGTCTTGATATCATTCTAGTTCAATCTCCGTTACCACTTTACTGGATTTACTTCAATTCAAATTTGCCTTCGCAAATTTCTGTTAAATTTGTTTTTAATTTAAACAGTCTTTCCCTGGGAGTTTTTTAAACAGTTTATTTTTTTCAAAAATCAAATTTTCCTTTTTGAAATTCAACACAACTTGTCTTTCCCAAAACAAATTCAAAAAGTATCTCTGGTAGTAATTCGTCACTTACAACTCGAAAATGAATACTGGTGATGCAGCTGTCATCATCAGAATCTATTTTCCAGCGATCGAAGTGAGTTCAATACTATAAAACCATTTCTAAACATTCCACTTTGAAATTCATTTCAAAATATAATTCACACTGCTTGTAAAACAATTTAAAATCTCCCAGGATCTTAAATTTTCCTTATTTTTAATCCAAATCCATTTACAAACACTTATCCAATTCTCTAGAGTTTCAATTCAATTTCTGTTTTAAATTCAGATTTAATTCATTTCGTAACACTTATACGAATTCTACTTGGTTATATATAACCATCTCATTATAATCTTACTCGATTATAATAACAAATATACTTTGGGTAAAATTATTTCATTTACCCTCTTTTCAAAACATATTGTGTCGACCCATCGTATTCGAGTGTTTATAAACTCCTACCGATACAATGGATCAAACTGATCGACCAGAACCCATAAACAACTCAACTAATGAATCTCCATAATATAAAACAAATTTTTATATCAATAACAAATACGTTCGCTCGTATATATACACTCAACTCAATCTAGGGTATTACTAACCCTATCTCTACCGAGTCATGCCACAGAGCCAAAGTAATACTTAACCTTTGCTCAGATACCAAATGTAATGACCCGGAAATTTAGCGATCTTGGTTATCCGATATACAACACGTATCGAACATCCAAGGATCGAAAATAACGGGTTATTAATGAAAGAAATTAGATGGTGAGGGAAGATAAGATAGAAACTTAGAATAGAAGAAGAAGAACACAACATCAGAGTAACACGAATCTCACAGCGGAACGAATAACATATAATAGATAACATATCTTTGAAATATAAATCTGTATTTGAATATACATATCATTTCAGAGTACAACACTTACAACACAGTGGAAATTACTATAGCTATATAAATCCTGAAGCCTCCTGCTCTAGGCTCTTCTAGTATATCTGTAAAATCCTGACTACTTGATTGCTCGTATAAAATTGGGCACCCAAGAGTTTAGGGAAAATAAACAAATAAACTCCGGGTCAGTCATGAGACTGGTATGAGTAAAACAGTTTAAAACAGTTTGAACAAGTAAACGATATCTCATAAGACCACGCCGTATAACGGAACAGGTTTTTACCTTATGAGAATCCAAAATATCTTTATATCAAAAACCTTTTGATATTATAATAATGTCTATCAACCACAATATAATAATTATCTAGCAGAAACGCTTCCATCTCACGTTCTACATATATAGTATACAGTCAAAACCGCAAGCACGTATTGGGTAATGAATTTCCAATTATGACAAGGTATGGAACCACCTTTTGCCAGTGTACCTCTAGAGAGGAATACACTGGGTTCAACAAGAACATCTTGCAACCCGGCCACACATGACCGACCACTCATTTCGCTTGAGTGTATCGAATGTATATCACCATCGGTTGGGATCAGCAATCGTTTCCCGAATGGGACAGCATCAACAATAGATTTTTAGAAGTAAATGAAACTCTATATCAGGTGATTATACACCCTACTTCGGAGCGACCGACTTAGCCGTGTTGCCTGCCCGATTTCTGTCATTTACCGGATGTGAGGCTAGAAGCTACGCTTTATCATCACACCAGATTCACTTCGAACGCCACATCGTCAAATCCATCAAATCACCGATTGACATCCTCAACAATACGTTATGTGTTAGCTAAAAAAAAGTTTCCTTCTCCGCTTCCACTCTTGGTACGGTTGGAGAAATCAATATATGTGATCGTCTGGAAATACTCTGTCAGACATCCGTCCATACAAGTCATCCAGGATCAGGATGAACCGAAGGCACTATTCAGTACATCCGTCTTAGGCACTGTTATCTAAGACTTATACAATAGCCCTTGCACTTTACTTCGTCTTTAATTATCTCTGGCATATATGATTCGCAACGCTTATGCCAATACAGAGTGGTTCTTTGGATAATAATCCAACCAGTCTCCATATTAACAACGTTAAAATGGTTAAAACTTTGATAGTCTGTGATTTAACCATCAAAGAAAAACAGGTGTGCAAACAACGATATTATTTCCAAATGGAAATTCTATCAATCAATCATCAATCATATATATATATATATATATTTCCTTATTTTCTACGTTTAGAAAATATACGTTATTAACACCGGAAAACATTTCCGTTGTTTATTTACATATCACTATCATTTCACAACAATCAGTCCCTGACTGTAAACTAGTAGGAGAATAATTCTCTAATTATAAACCCTGAAGGCCAAAACCAACAACAGATCGATACTCAGAAAACTATTCAACTTAACTAATCTCTAGTCAGTTTCTAATCTTGTTTAACTCTATTTGTTTATGTCTATTCGATTAACTCTATTGGATTAACACAAACTCGAATAACTAATATACAATTAATTCTTATTGATTTACTCTAACTCATTAACTCTAACTGATTTAACTCTTTTAACTCTATTTGATTAAACTATATTCGAATAACTCCGTTTTAACTCTATTTATTTAACAAATAAATATCTCCTTTTAATTCTATTTATTTATACAAATACATATCTCCTTATCTCATCCTATTTATTTTACAAATAAATAATCCATTATCTGATCTTATTTATTTACTAAATAAATAATTCACTTTATAAATATTCTCTTTTTAGTATTCACTTTGACAAATTCCCATTTCCTCCAAATCCCGGTATGTTATAGTGTTTAACATGTCAAATTACGATGTCCAATATCGTCCATACACACACAATCAACAACAAGTTATAATTCACATCATATATCAAAATATATGAAAAACAATAAAATAACTATTGAGGAATCCAGTCGGATTCCTCCAACCTGTTTCTCTGCATCCACAGATGTTACACAATAAAATCAACATCACTTTCAGTTCCATATGATATATTCTGTTAAACAGAATCAATTTAGAAATTCAACTAACTGACTAGCAGTTCAATTAAATAGTCAACACATAGTCAATCAACCAATATTTAATAGTTCCAAAAATATAACATGAAATTATAAACTATTCAGAGTTAGTGAGATTTACTCACATTAGACGATCATCGTTAATAACGATAACCATCGCTTGATTTAGATGGACAATTTAATTCGCTATAAATTGTAACGAGCTGCACTTGACTCCGAGTCTGTTCCACTGTGTAGCCACCGTCCATACGATCCCAACAGATCTTATTTCACTGAATTTTGATCCCGTACGAGATAGTTATGATATTACGAAGTTCATATACTTTTAAATTAAATTTAAACTTAGAATTTAATTGGATTGGGCCTTTACCAGAAATACGGCCCATCTTCCAATACGTTCAACCCAAACCCGCCCCCTGCTAATCCACGTACCCTGTATTCGTTTCCCTTAACATTTCAAAGCTTCAGTACACTTCCTTACACATTTTCAAAACTTTAAACCCCTTTCTAGAAGTAAAAACTGGTCCCTCCTCAACTACTTCACCCATACACGTTGGACAGTCCCCTCTCCTCCCAGTTCCACACGCAGACCGACCTCTGCCACTATTTTGTTGTTTGCATTTCCCACCTCTCAACACCAAAACAGCTACTTCCCCTTCCTCTTACCTCACCCACTTTTCACGTACACGAATGGCATCCCACCCCAAAAGTAAAAATATGGTCCACGTTCAAAAATGAACAGCTTCTCCTTCCTCTCTTCTACATAAACCCAAAACAGTACCGTGCCCCTACTGCTCCTTTTAACAGTTCGAAATCACCTAGTAGCCAACACCACAACTACTACATCACCTCGAACCCAGCCGTAACCTCACAGTCCTCCCCAACGTTGAACACAACAACCTTCTTCCCTACTCCACTCCATTCCGCAACAACGAACTCATGTATCTCAAACTCCACCTGTGCATGTCGCCTCTGTAACCCAAGCTGCTCCCACTTCCCTCAGCTAACAGAAGCTCGTCAGCAACTCCTCAGACCACTTCGAACTCTGGAATCGCCGGCCTAAGAACAACGAACAAAAAGAATTTCGCAGCCTTCCAAACTCATACTAAATGGAGGAGTAATTGTTGAGGAGTTCGAATATATGAGTGTTTGATTTATGGGATTTTTTGTGGAGTTGATTTCTTCTTGGGTATATTTTCTCGTTTTAGGTTTAGTGAGCATTCGATGGTGGCTCAAAGAACTGATGGAGAAACATAAAGTGATTAGGTTTAGAATGCTTAAAGTATTATATAGGATTTCCTATTATCCAGTTTGTGGTTAATAACGATTGTACGTGGCTTCTTGTTTGATCAAAGAAATAGTTAGGATCTTTTAACTTTAATTAAATTCTTGGGTACCAACTATGTAAAACACCTTTCACACTTACAGGTTGTTATGGACGAAAATAAAAATCCCGGTGAAAAAAACAATGTCCCATGATCCCAAAAATATAAAAATATCGGTAGACTAACTCATTTTGTGAAACCTCAAAATGTTGATTACAGGGTGCAAAATGCTCCAAATAAAAGTTGCTTATTTAAATTAATTAAAAATTACCATAAAATTCTAAAAATTAAACTATCACTACGTCTCAAAAGAACCTTGTCTAAATTCGAAACCAATATCTAGTTATATCGAACAAACCGTTACGGTCGATAAATAATTCTATAGCGACTGTTTTAAAATTTGATTTGGACACAACTCACAATCTACACGGCGAAATCCTGATTTTTCTCTTCCGTCAGAAAAATATGCTTCACCAGCTCCTAACGTTTCTTGTTTCACAGAAATCCGATTTAAAACGGACCCTGTATATCCAGTTGAAGTTCAAATCGCCAAATAACGAACTATCGCGCCATTCAAGCTCGATTTTAATTATAATATAATTATACGTTCAAACTGCCGTTTATTAAATATATTCATTATTTTAATTCAATTCTAAACTGAATTAAATATCATAGATGATCCAGTTCACACCATATCTCTATTTCAACCAATTCTAATTATTTCAGAATTAAATATATTATTTAATTTATTATTTTAATTAAATATTCACCATTATTTAATTCCACGATCATTAAATCCTTTTATCACCTTTTAAATAATTAAATAAATTAATTATTATACCGCTGAAAATGCGGGTCATTGCAAATTCCTTTCTTTATAAATTAATTATTCAAACTCTTAAATTCACTACTGCCATTTGATTGTACAATTTTGACTGAAGTATCGACCATGGTGATAAAATTGATAACAACATTGAAAGTTTCAGATTTGGCTTTAAGAAAATAAATCCAAGTATGTCTTGGGTAAGCTTCAACAAAAGCAATATAATATTTAAAACCAAAATCAGAATGTATAGGAGCAGGACCCCATAAATCAGTTGCAATTAAATGCGACGGCTCTGTATAGATTGTTTTAGAGTCAATATAGGGCAACCTGTGACTTTTACCTATTGAATATAGTTACAAATATATGATAATGAGCCACGATTATATTGAATATTGTTTTCATATAGTATCTTCGTTACAATTTTAGCACTTGGATGACCAAGTTTGTAATGCCAAAGATCAAAAACATTTTTGTTGCTTTCAACATTGTTCAATACGTTCAAATTACAGTGTTTATCTCCTTTTGTCACACTTTTATTCTTTACAGTGTTAAACTTGTAAAGTCCTCTTGTCATGTTACCCTGTAAAATGGGTTCTCTGATTAGAATATCCCTAACTAAACAATACTTAGGGTAAAATTAAAAGAAGATATTATTATCGTGAGAAAATTTAGAAACACTAATTAAATTTCTCTTGATCTTTGGTACTCTTAATAAGTTGTGTAGATGTAACTGTCTCTTACCACCTATGCTAGCATTAGCAATGTGAGTAATAGAAGTACTCTTACCATTACCCGATAAAATAGAATGATTACCTCTATAGTCTTTGTTTCCAAGATTCAAATTGTCAAGATTATTTGTAATATGATGAATAGCTCCTAAATCGGGATACCAACTATCATCTTGCATAGTTTCTAGCTTTGCTATGTCATTTTGGTTCTACCACTTTTATCTTGGTTGTTTCTTTCAGAATGTGACTAAGCAATGTTCACATTAGGGTTACCATTATTTCTCTGATTCTGGTTAGGTGTGCAACCAGTGTTGAATCTGAAGTAGTAGTTCAATGCTATGTGACCCATTCTTTCACAAATTTGACATTTTGGTTTGTTAGTATTAGTCCATCTACCTCTGCCCCTTCCTCTTCTTGCACCACCACCTTTTTGGTAAGTTTGATCATTTCTTTTATTATTATTATTGTTCTGGTTTTTGCCTTTGAACCCAGTAGTAAAGTAAGCTGAATAATCAGTTTCTTGTGGTTTATTGGCATTTATCCTAGCCTCATGAGAGAGTAGAATAGAATGCAGTTCATCTATAGGTGGAACTATTTTTTGAGAGGTCATAACACCTACTACTGCTTCATAATCATTATTTAGACCGTTGATCGAATATAAAACTTGGTCACTATTAGGTATCCTATTCCCAATGACATTTAACAGATCACACAGCCTTTTAACCTTTGAGATATATTCTCTCATTGACAAATTTTCTATTTTAACCCTTTGCAACTGATTCTTGTAGTGAAGCACTTTTTCAGAACATTGATTATTGAATTCTCTTTTGACAGTTTTCCAAATATCATAAGTAGAAGCACATCCAATAACTTATGGTAATAAACTTGCACTTATAGATTATAATAATCATGAACTGATGAGTCTATCTTGCCTATGGTACATTTCATACTTTTTTATTCTATTATTCTCATCAGTAATAAATTTTGTTGGTATAACTATAGTGCCAAGAATGTATCCTTCAAGATCATAACCCTGAATGGCTATTTCTACATGTAATTTCCAAAGAAGATAATTATCTTCTTCAAGATGTATAGTAATTAACCGGCTTTTAAGACTAATGACAGTTTTTACTATTGGATTGGAAGGTTCAAATTCAGGGGAAGTATTCCGACCATTGTCCGTGCCGTAATGGCTGTTTCATCACCCATGATAACAGGCAGATGATGACATATAGTTATTAAGAAAAAAATCAGATCAAAGAATGTCGTAATCAATCAAGAATCTAGGTATATTACTTAGACAGGTATGTAGCAGCTAGAGAATTCTAACAATGAATACTTTTATTTGATATGTATCTTTTCTAAAGATTTCTCTAGGCGCGACTCTTACTTGCTTGATAATTTCTTGATTTCTTGGTTTATTTCTTGGTGATCTTTGTTACTGATACATAAGGTATACCAAATTGATTAGATGTAGCCTGGTCAACTCGATTTCAAGCGAGGCACTGATCGATCAAAGTATATATTCTCTCAAATGATGAGGGACACCCTTTGATGAGCCATTCTCATATGATGATACAAAAATCTGATGAGAATTTTGACCAAAAATCACACAGCTGCATGATCACTATGCCATTATGCTGTCTTGTTCTGATATCAAGAAATGATTTGAGTATTTTGATGAGAGAAATTGCAGTGAAGAAAATGTGGAGAAAGATGGATCGAAACAGAAATGTAAATTTTATTCAAAATGAAAATTGATGTAAATAATGTATATGCTTGTGTACATTTATATAGGTTGTGGACCTGACAGTCACAAACCTTGTTACAATTCAAAAATGAAAATGTAAGGCAACAAAAGCAAATTAAAAGGTGGGTGGGCTAAAGCACAAGCCCAATACAATGTAAACATAATATAAAATAGAAGATGTTGGTGGACGACCCATTTTATTAGATACTAGCAGGGAAGCCAACAAAGTCTGACCAACTAATGACTTCTTTTTCTCAAGAGAGAAATAAACATATTGCCGGTGTATTACAGTTCTTGCTTCAGTTTAGATTTGGATGTCTACTACATGTCAATGGATAATCGTTTACAAGGTATTCGGAGTGTTTTTTTTAATCTACCATTTTGTGAGTAAATTGTACTTTTTATGAATAGATGTTGGTACTTCTTTGGGTGCACATAATGCTATTATACGCATCCTTTTTAACTAGGCAGGGAAGAGTTTGGGGTTTGACCGAAGAAAGAGGACCACTAGTATATTGATTATGGTGGTATACTAGTTAGCTCTTATAGTTTATTTATCTCAAGAGAAATTTCCTTTGATTTGTCCAGTTTTCTAATGAAGTTTCCTTAGTATATGTTCTTCTTCTTCCGAGCTTGACTTTTTATTTGTAATTTAAATTTCATGCATATTTCTTTTTCCACTTAATTTCCTTTTGGTTTAAAGACCACCTATTTCTAGTTAGAACAACTTTATATGTTGGTCTGTAATTTATGAATTGGATACATTCTCAAGGCTTTTCTTCCGCAAATATAATCACTAAAGGTGCATGCTACCGTACTTATCCACATTCTTTTGCATATCATGTGCTAATTATTGTTTGTGTTTGTTCTATATTTGTTGATGTGTTACATCTATAATATCTACATTTCTTATTTGTTTACCAAGTTTTTCTAACACATCCTGTTTTTTTTGTTTGTTAATTCTGAATCATAATTCATAATATTTTTGGTTTGTTTATTTCTTACTTGTTTATTGTTAAAAGTGTTTCTAATGGTCGACTGAAAGAAAATTGATTAGAAATGATGTATGCAACTGAAGTTATACTCCTAAGGACTAAAAAAGGTAGAGAAACATGACTTGTTTGTGGTTGTAAGCAGATGAAGTTATACTTTCAAGGTTTAAAAAAATAGAGATACATGGCTTTTTATACATGTACACACATTCTGTCTTCCTCATTTTCTGTGCAGTTGTTTTTGGATCGACAATGATCTTTGTAGATATGTTAGTAAGGTCATATACATAAAATTCTTAAATATTTCAGAACAATTAAATCCTTCAACATCGAAATGGATATGAATCTTAAAGATATTTAATTAATCTTTCGATTTGAATTTAATTTGAAAGGGATACAATATTAAAAACAATTTCAGATTTGGATAAATGATCTTAATAATTAACCTAACACAGTTTTAAAATAATTTAGTTTAACTTATTTCTTCTTCTTCTCTTTTTTGCATAATAAACTAAAAGGTGACTTTAGAAGGTAAAATAAGAGGGGTATCAGTTCCTTCCATTCTCTACATACCTGTATTTGTGTTTGTCTCACTGTCTTTCTCTTTGGATACAAGTATACGTATATGTATTTGAATATATATCTATATGTCTATAAGAAATACACACCCCTTCTTATTTATCCCCTCGAAGTTCTCCATTTTGTTTTTTGCGCCCGATTTTTGATTGAAACAAATTTTCAAAGATATGGATATGCAATATACTATCAAGATAGATATCATTATTATTTTTGAAATATTATAATTTAAATCCAATTTTGAATCAAACCTCTCTCTCTTTAAAATTCAATTTACATTCGGTTCAAACTCAATTAAAACCACAATTAAGGAAAATCATTTAATTCACAAATATGTCTATTTGGCGCCATAATGCTAATTGTAATATTATAAACAAAACAAAAATGAAAAAAAGAGCTGAGTTTAGGTTTACACATAAAAGATCAAACATAAAATCTTCTTCATAGTGTGTACAAACTGCGAATCTCAAAGTATGGAAATTTAAAATCCATGGTTTATTATTTATAACCATCTTTATTTAAAGTTTGATTCACAATTTATGATTTGTTTTCTATTTTGTAAACCTTGATCGAAATCTTCTTCATAACAAATTGGGACACTGAATTCATTCGATCAAATTCAAATTAATAGGGTAAAACAAATTGTTGCATCTATAGTAGCATTTCTTCGACTTACCAGCGTCACTTGAAAATGAAAAGTCAACTTCATCAGTGATAATAAACTCTGCTTATTTATCTTGACTTACACTCTTCTTATAATATTCAAACAAATTTTCTATTTCACAGGTGCTAAAATGGAGAGTGCAACTTTGAGCTTATTGGCTTCAGTTGTGACTCCTATCATGCTGGGGAGCATGAGCTTTGCTTATTTTGGAGTTGATATCAAACAAAAAAAGATTAACAAGTTGAACAACATCCATATTCCAATCATATTGTGTAACAACCGGGAATTTCGCTCGATCCAAATTGATCGCTAAACCGACCAAGACCGTTCGAGACCCGTGATTGTTTTGAGAACACGAAAAATTGGAATGCAAACAGAAGAACATTTCATTGCTTATTACAACAATTCCATCATAATACAAGAATATACAGAGTATTAACAAATAATATACATTATAAAATATCAGAGATTACAATGCATTACATAGAAGCGGAAAATAATACAATACACAACTAGAAGTAATACACGGAAACAGAGCTTTCCGAGTATCGTTCCAGCTGTAAATCAGGATCCTGTGAATATAAATCTACAAAACCAAACTACTAGCTGCCATGTCAAAATAAGGGCACCCAGAGTTTAGGTTAAAACAATAAACTCCAGGTCAGTCATGGGACTGGTATGAGAACTAAAACAGTTATTTAAAACTTTACTTTAAAATAAGGTAAATCAAGGGACGACGCCGTATAACACGGAACGGGTTTCCTCCCAAGAATACCAGTGCATATAACAAAACAGCGCAATGCTTTTTGGAAAAATGAAGCTATTATAAGACCCAGGTCCTATCACACAATGCAACGCAAGTCAGGGATAGGGTTTTCCCTTATAATAGCAAAAAATGCTTGGTACGTTTAAAAAAAATCATTTGATACTATTACAAGTGCATAGTGTATAATCAACTTCAAATCATAAGTATCAATCATAGATGACATGGGTACCATATATCATGTCGCCAATACTAGGCTCTATAATAAAAACCGCAAAGTCACGTATTGGAAGTTGGATTTCCACCTGTGAACCGAGGCAAAAGATAGACCTCTACCGATTTCAAAACTCTCTAGCCCGAGCCTTATGTAAAGACCCGTAACTTCCCCGGTGAGGAAAGCGCGGACAGTTCGAGAACAACACACAAAAGAACGCAGACAGAAGAACATTTCATTGTTTATTACAACAATTCCATCAGAATACAAGAATATACAGAGTATAAACAAATAATACATTCGATAAATATCAGAGATTACAATACATTACATAGCAGCGGAAAATAATACAAAATACAACTGAAGGAGATATACGGATACAAAGCTTTCCGGATATCATTCCAGCTGTAAACCAGGATCTTGTGAATATAAATCTGCAAAATCAAAACTACTAGCTTCCCATGTCAAAATAAGGGCACCCAGAGTTTAGGTTAAAACAATAAACTCCAAGTCAGTCATGGGACTGGTGTGAGAACTAAAACAGTTATTAATCTTTATTTTTAAAGTTAGGCAAATCAAGGGACCACGTCGTATAACATGGAACGGGTTTCCTCAAAAGAATACTAGTGCATAAAACAAATAGTGCAATGCTAAATAAAGAAAAATGAAGCTATTATAAGACCCAGTTCCCATCACATAATGCAACGCAAGCCGGAGGATAGGGTTTTTACCTTATAGTAGCCAAGAATGCTTGATACGTTTAAAACAAATCATTTGATACTATTATAAGTGCATAGTGTATAAAACAACTTCACATCATAAGTATCAATCATAGACGGCATAAGCGCCCCATCCCACTATGTCACCATACTAGGCTCTATAAATAAAACCGCAAAGTCACGTATTTGGAAGTTGGATTTCCATCTGTGAACCGAGGCAAAAGATAGTCCTCAACCGATTCGAGACGCTCTAGCCCGTGTCTCGGACAAGTACTCAGTCAAGCCTTGGAGCGACAGGGCCGGTCCACCGATGTGGATTAAAATTCCTAAACACTGCGTTTCCCCGCCCTTTGGGGCGTAAGTGAGCCTACGAATGACTCCATTGGACTCGGATCGTCCAATCAAACAGAGGTGCCTCGCGACAGCAACAACCACATAAGTCAAACTCGTCAGAGCGTGTAAAACCACTGACGCCACTTCTAACTAGAAAGAAATGCATGTCCTCCCTGAGGTCCTTCTCCCATTTTTAGTTCACAACTGGCGTGTGAGGCTCGCGAATCAACGCTACACAAAGCTACGCCACACAGGCCGTGCTTTGATCATCACCACAAGACTTTGCTTTTCAATAGAAGCCTTGATCATTTGCATCTTAGCATGCCACACAGGAAAACCACTCTATGCAACCGATATCAGTCGCACAGAATGAAATCCGATGTCAGACACACAGTCCATTTACAAGTCCGTTCTGGGTCTGAACGAAACCGAAGGCACCTAGTACCCCGCATATCCATCGATCTCCAAGTACGTATGGACGACCACCAACTGATTCCCTCCTCTTGGGTGTACGACCCAATCAAGATCATCAGTAATTATCCAAACGACATGAAGACCTCTGGTCTTCAACCACCGTCTTCATCTTTGACTTATCGTCGTATCAGTTATTCAGAATGGGATTAACCCGGTCTTTCCGAATAACTCGCGTATATAATAAACAAGTGTTACACAAACACAACATACGCCTCATTCAAATTCATCAATCACTAACCGTAAATTAATCAAGAGAATAATTCCCCAAATATTAACCCCGAAGGCCGAAACCAACATCAGATCAATATCCAGAAAACCATTCTGCTTAGCTAATCGACAGTTAGTTTCTAAATTTCACATTCTTAGGGAAATGTTCCCATTAATTTTATCAAAGACAAATTCCTTAAAATTTATTCTTTAATCATCCTTTGAGTATCACTTCAAACTAGTCGGGATTAGCGAACCACACCGAAGTAATTATTTATTTTATTTCCCAATCCCAACCTATATATCCCATAAAGTAAAACCGGTCATACTTCATATCTAACACCACGGTGTTATCGGAAAATTCAATTACCATTTCACGTTCAAATCTAATTAAAGATTTAACTACCGCCTGGAGTAAAACTGGTGATACTCCATTCTTGATCTTTTCAATCTAATTAAATATTCATTAAAACTGCACTTAGTTTTAATCTGTAATTGGGTTAAAGAATCAGTGTCATTTAAAACACGGTTCACGATAAACCCAAAATCACATCACATTTCAATCAGTCCCTAACCGTAAATTAGCAAGTGAGCAATTCCTAAGTATTAACCCCGAAGGCCGAAACCAACATCAGATCAATACCCCAGAAACCATTCAACTTAACTAATCTCCAGTTAGTCTCTGATTTCCTTAACTTCTTTGGGTCTAAGAACAATATTATTGAAGATACCGTTCACGAAAACCCAAAATCACATTTCATTGATTATCGGGTTAAAGAACGAGTGTTATTTAAAACACCGTTCACGATAAACCCAAAAATCAATACCAATTCAATTCCAATTAAATACTATTTAATTGGTGCACCTCATTAAATCTAAATAAAAAGAATCAATCTTTTTCTCAAATGGGCTTAAGAACAGAGTTAATGAAGACACCATTCACGACAAACCCAAATCACATTTGATATTAAATACAAGGCTCTGAATAGAAAATATATCGGCTTATATTCAATATCAAATTCTACGACCAACTAATATCGTATTGGAAATAACGATATAAATATATCTTTCAAATTTCCATAACAATATCTGTGTAATCACGAAATCCAACATCGAAATAATCCAAAGAAAATTTCGATTCAAATCCATTCCAATTCAATTATTGGAAATTCTAGTTACCTTCAAAACCATTTTTCAAATTCAATTTATTTATTTTAAAAATAAATAAAATTATAATTCTAGTTCAAAACTAGTTCATTTCGATAAAAATCTATTTTTGTCTTTTCAAATATGGAGTTTTTCATCCCAATTCTTCCCAAATCATTTCTTATGATTTTACACAAATTATTACTATTTTTAATAATTTTATCAAGGCCCGTACAGTCGATTTCCATCAACGGCCATCGAACTGCACATACAGCGACCTTTTCCAAATTTGATTTGGCCATAATTCCAAATCCATCCATTAGATTTCTAATTTCTAATATTCATTAGAAAGCTCTTTTCGATACAAACCCAACGGTTCCGGTTTTAGAGAATCCGACGGTTGGATCTCCCGTAATATCCGTTCGAAGTCAATGGTCGAAATTCGCGAACTGCCGCGGCGCGTTCTATTCAGGCCATTATATAATATATATAATATATACTTCATTGATTTCCTTTTAAAACGTATTTTATAAATCGTTTTAAATTCGTTTTCAAAACGATTTCAACTTCCTTTTCAATTTCAAATCAAAATCGAATTTTTCAACATAAATTCATTTTAAATTCATTTCAAATTGATTTCAATTCAAATCGGTTTTCAGTTCAATTTCAATACGTTTTAAACTCAATTCAAACCGATTTCAATTCTATTTTAATCTAATTCGAATTTCAGTTCTATTCTGTTTAATTCGAATTTCAATTCTTTTCAATTTAATTCGAATTTCTATTATTTTCAATATAATTCGAATTTCATTTCAAAATATTCGATTTTGAAATCACTTTTCAATATTCATTATAAAAACGAATATAATCGATATAAATATCGTTCACGTCAAAATGGCGTAAATCTAATCAACACAGCTTCATATATCCTATTTTCAAATATTCTACTTCAAATATTTCTTTTTCAAATATTTCTATTCAAATATTTCTTTTTCAAAACTGGAATGAGGCCCAATCAATTACCATATAATGTTAATTATATGGATTTTCTACAACACATGTATACAATAAGAACGATGAATAATCAACCATCATCCAAAGTGCATTCTACACTATATAAGCATCAAATATAAATATTTAACGCTCATAACAGTCTATCCATCAATCGATTGACATACAACTAATTATTGGGATTGGTGTATGTCATATATCATCCCAATACCCGTGTGGGGTTTTCAAACAATCAAACACAGATTTTATTTGTGCAGTTGGGCGATGTGTAAAATTTATCGTCCCAATCAATATCAGTCAAATGTGTGTATATAAACAAATCATTCGATTTGTTTATATTAATTTATTTCATTTTATATACACGTTAAAAATTCTATTTTCAACTATAAAATATTTTTAACTATATAAATATTTTATTTTATTTCACATCGCACCACACAATCAACTACACATCAAAATCAAACAAACAAGCATACAAGCCATCCGAGGTCTGTGGACGACGGGTGTCAGGTCCTACTAAACACCGTCTGCATCCTAGTATATATTATAACTTGAAAAGAAAAATTAAAGTGAGAAGTTCTCACCGACTAGTTAAACCAACGCCACGACTCTTCTTATGTAGAACATCTTCACCGTGCTTGCCCTTCATCACTTTCGTTGCCCGTATTCACTACATATATAAAATCACATTTTTATATTGTTGCTATGTATATAAAAATCACATTTTTATATTGCTACTATGTAGATAAAAATTCTATTTTTACAATGATGCTCATATAATAAAGATCACATTTTTATAACGCTATCCTCTATATAAAAATTATATTTTTATATTTTTCCTTCATATATAAAGATCGAATTTTTATATCATCGCTATAACAATCACATTTTCATTTCAACATATATATAACAAAAATCAGATTTTTATTTCGCTACATATATAAAGATTACATTTTTATATTCTCTATTATATAATAATCATATTTTTAATATATCTACTTTATAAAAATCACATTTTTAATATTTCTACTTTATAAAAATTATATTTTTATTTTTTCTATAATATAAAAATCATATCTTTAAATACTATATTATATAAAAATTCTATTTCTCCCATGTATAAAAATCTAACCCTTTTATTATAATAAAAATCATTTCTTTTTAAAGATTACATTTTCTATACATTGATAAACATATAAAGATTTCGTTTTTTTATTTATAAAAATCTATTCTTTACTTTAAAAACTGATTATGGTAAATAAACAAAAATAAATAACTAAGTAAAATAAAATCAAAACTCACAGTGTAAATCGAGAGAAGGGGGGGCTTGCTGTCGCGTTCAGAGGCGGAGGTGGGCTTCGCGGCTCACGGTGGCGGATGGTGGCGCTGCAGGTGGTGGAGCTAGGGGAGGGGTGCAAGGCTCGCTCCATCGCTAGCAGTAGCGGATCTCGATTGGGGGGGAGGACTGGGGCGATTGGGATTTGTAGCTTCGGTTGGAGGGGGAGAAAAGGGTGCGGAGGAGAGAGGGGGGAGGGGAATCCGCCTGAGGTGCGGCGCCGACAAGGGGGAAGGGGAGGCCGACGGAAAAATCGAGGTAGAAGGGGGGGCGATTGGTTCAGGAGCGAAATTTTTTTCCTGTTATGTTTGACTTACGGTTTTGAATGAGAGGGAGAGGGGATGAGGAATATAAATATATATAATAATATTAGTTTATTTTAATTTTATTCTCTAAAAGTTACTTAACAAATTCGAACTCCTTTTTGAGCCCACCGACTATCGTCCCTAGGGTAACACCCCCATTCCGAACACAATGGGATATGTCACGTAGGCCAATTCGATCGTTACGATCAGTTTTCACTCAAATCAAAATTTAAATCTATATATTCTATTTTAAACGTACATTTCAAATTACCGGGGTCACATCCGAACTCTAAAAATTCCTGAAAAATATTTTTTAGCTTCATATTGATGATACGGTCCTAACAAAACTAGTTTCGTCGAATTCTGAGACCGTTTGAAAAATGGCCATTTTCCAGTCGATCAAAATCAACTGAAACTGGTCAAACGCGTTTTCCTTTGCCACGCTCACATATTGATTCGAAAAATTATGAAAATTGGAATCTAGCAGTAACTTGACATCACGGATCCAACAAAAGTGGTTTCATCGAAATCCGAGGTCGTATGCAAAATTCCCATTTTTAAGGGTCAGAATTCCATAGCGACTATTCTAAAAATTCATCTGGACGTATCTTTTGATTCCTGCTATGAAATTTTGATTTTTCGGATTCATTGGAAAGATATTCTCAATTAGATTCTATTATTTTTGGTTTCACTAAAATCCGGTTTATTTTGAATACGGTACATTCATTTGAAATTTGAAATCGAATTATCGAACTACCGCGCCATTTTCAATTCCATTTATATATATAATAAATATTTATATTCAAACGACGATCTATATAAATATATTCGTTCGAATTCCATTCAAAATAAATTTCTTGTTGTTATTATTTAAAATAATTCATTTTAAATATCCAAAATTTGCTAAAATTACCAAAATAAAAATTTTAAATTGCCTCAGATTTCCGGGTTATTACAATCTCCCCCACTTCAAACTTTTCGTCCCCGAAAAGGAACGAAGCCGAAAATTGTTTAACTGATCAACTCAATTTTTATTATTTTCTTTACAGCTTAAGTTCTTCAACTTTTCAGTTTCTAAGATCTTTTCATATTTTTCAAAAATTTGGCTAACACCCTAAATTTTCGAAAAATTTCGCCATAACCTCCCTTGCACCGGGAGCACCGGGGGAAATCCTGAAATTTCCATACAGGCCCTCTGATCTCAAAAAGAAAAAGAAAAAGCCAAGCGGCTAGCCAATCGGCTCATAAAATCATCATCACTCAAATAAAACAGTAAATTATGGTAAACATGTACCTATTTGTCGGGCAAACAATTTTATTCTTCTGCTCTAGCCTCCTTGCTTTGACCTGTTCAATATAAGTACATGTATATGCAAGCAAATGTGACCAAATTTTCAATACAGTTCAATATTTGAATTAATTTGGCTATATGGTACAAATTTTAATTAATCAACCAATAATCAACAACACAACCATCAATCAATTAGTTGATTAGCTTTTGAAATTCATAACTTCGATACATAGTCAAAAATCAAAATTTTGATGCCAAATCATAACAATAAGCCCTATCTAGTTTCGGTTCTCACACCAGTCAATTGCAAATATATAGAAATCCCACTTTCGAAACTCAAAAATAAATACTGGGGATGGTGCCCCGTCACCAGAATTATCCCCGGGCACTAGAGTGCGATTCTATAACTATCCAATACATTAAAACTTCGAATACACGTTTGCAAGAAATATATGCAAAATCTTTATATATTGGATTGTCCAAATTCATATAAATAAATAATCAAATACAAATAATTGATTTAAATTTTCAAAACAAAACTTGTTTTCATTTTAAAAATATACTCTTCACACTCGTTCTAGGATACTACTGATCCCATCTCTAACGAGTCATTCCCATTGGATATTACTAATCCAATTTCTGATGAATTCTTTCGTTCGGTTCTAATGTGTCTTGTTCTCTGAGTTTCCTAAACCAAAGCTCTGATACCACATGTAAAGACCCATAACTTCCCCGGTGAGGAAAGCGCGGATAGTTCGAGAACAACACACAAAAGAACGCAGACAGAAGAACATTTCATTGTTTATTGCAACAATTCCATCAGAATAGAAGAATATGCAGAGTATAAACAAATAATACATCTGATAAATATCAGATATTACAATACATTACATAGCAGCGGAAAATAATACAAAATACAACTGAAGGAGATATACTGATACAAAGCTTTCTGGATATCATTCCAGCTGTAAACCAGGATCCTGTGAATATAAATCTGCAAAACCAAAACTACTAGCTGCCCGTGTCAAAATAAGGGCACCCAGAGTTTAGGTTAAAACAATAAACTCCAAGTCAGTCATGGGACTGGTGTGAGAACTAAAACAGTTATTAATCTTTATTTTTAAAGTTAGGCAAATCAAGGGACCACGTCGTATAACACGGAACGGGTTTCCTCCCAAGAATACCAGTGCATAAAACAAACATCGCAATGCTAAATAAAGAAAAATGGAGCTATTATAAGACCCAGTTCCCATCACACAATGCAACGCAAGCCGGAGGATAGGGTTTTTACCTTATAATAGCCAAGAATGCTTGATACGTTTAAAACAAATCATTTGATACTATTATAAGTGTATAGTGTATAAAACAACTTCACATCATAAGTATCAATCATAGACGGCACAAGCGCCCCATCCCACTATGTCGCCATACTAGGCTCTACAAATAAAACCGCAAAGTCACGTATTTGGAAGTTGGATTTCCATCTGTGAACCGAGGCAAAAGATAGTCCTCAACCGATTCGAGATGCTCTAGCCCGTGTCTCAGGCAAGTACTCAGTCAAGCCTTGGAGCGGCAGGGCCGGTCCACCGATGTGGATTGAAATTCCTGAACACTGCGTTTCCCCGCCCTTTGGGGCGTAAGTGAGCCTAAGAATGACTCCATCGGACCCGGATCGTCCGATCAAACCGAGGCGCCTCGCGACAGCAACAACCACATAAGTCAAACTCGTTAGGGCGTGTAAAACCACTGACGCCACTTTTAACTAGAAAGAAACGCATGTCCTCCCTGAGGTCCTTCTCCCGTTTTTAGTTCACAACCGGCGTGGGAGGCTCGCGAATCAACGCTACACAAAGCTACGCCACACAGGCCATGCATTGATCATCACCACAAGACTTTGCTTTTCAACACAGAAGCCTTGATCATTTGCATCTTAGCATGCCACACAGGAAAACCACTCTATGCAACCGATATCAGTCGTACAGAATGAAATCCGATGTCAGACACACAGTCCATTTACAAGTCCGTTCTGGGTATGAACGAAACCGGAGGCACCTAGTACCCTGCATATCCATCGATCTCCAAGTACGTCTGGACGACCACCAACCGATTCCCTCCTCTTGGGTGTACGGCCCAATCAAGATCATCGGTAATTATCCAAACAACGTGAAGACCTCTGGTCTTCAACCACCGTCTTCATCTTTGACTTCTCGTCGTATCAGTTTTTCAAAATGGGATTAACCCGGTCTTTCCGAATAACTCGCGTATATAATAAACAAGTGTTACACAAACACACCATACGCCTCATTCCAATTCATCAGTCACTAACCGTAAATTAATCAAGAGAATAATTCCCCAAATATTAACCCCGAAGGACGAAACCAACATCAAATCAATATCCAGAAAACCATTCAGCTTAGCTAACCGACAGTTAGTTTCTAAATTTCACATTCTTAGGGAAATGTTCCCATTAATTTTATCAAAGACAAATTCCTTAAAATTTATTCTTTAATCATCCTTTGAATATCACTTCAAACTAGTCGGGATTAGCGAACCACACCGAAGTAATTATTTATTTTATTTTCCAATCCCAACCTATATATCCCATGAAGTAAAACTGGTCATACTTCATATCCAACACTACGGTGTTATCGGTAAATTCAATTACCATTTCACGCTGAAATCTAATTAAAGATTTAACTACCGTCTGGAGTAAAACTGGTGATACTCCATTCTCGATCTTTTCAATCTAATTATAGATTCATTAAAACTCCATTTAGTTTTAATCTGTAACTGGGTTAAAGAATCAATGTCATTTAAAACACGATTCACGATAAACCCAAAATCACATCACATTTCAATCAGTCCCTAACCGTAAACTAGCAAGTGAGCAATTCCCTAAGATTAACCCCGAAGGCCGAAACCAACATCAGATCAATACCCCAGAAACCATTCAACTTAACTAATCTCTAGTTAGTTTCTGATTTCCTTAACTTCTTTGGGTCTAAGAACAGTATTATTGAAGATACCGTTAACGACAACCCAAAATCACATTTCATTGATTATCGGGTTGAAGAACGAGTGTTATTTAAAACACCGTTCACGATAAACCCAAAAATCAATACCAATTCAATTCCAATTAAATACTATTTAATTGGTGCACTTCATTAAATCTAAATAAAAAGATTCAATCTTTTTCTCAACTGGGCTTAAGAACAGTGTTAATGAAGACACAACTCACGACAAACCCAAATCACGTTTGATATTAAATACAAGGCTCTGAATAGAAAATATATCGTCTTATATTCAATATCAAATTCTACGACCAACAAATATCGTATTGGAAATAACGATATAAATATATCTTTCAAATTTCCATAACAATATCCGTGTAATCACGAATCCAACATCGAAATAATCCAAAGAAAATTTCGATTCAAATCCATTCTAATTCAATTATTGGAAATCATAGTTACCTTCAAAACCATTTTTCAAATTCAATTTATTTAATTTAAAAATAAATAGAATTATAATTCTAGTTCAAAACTAGTTCATTTCGATAAAATCTATTTTTATCTTTTCAAATATGGAATTTTTCATCCCAGTTCTTCCTAAATCATTTCTTATGATTTTACACGAATTATTACTATTTTTAATAATTTTATCAAGACCCGTACAGTCGATTTCCATCAACGGCCGTCAAACTACACTTACAGCGACCTTTTCCAAATTTGATTTAGACATAATTCCAAATCCATCCGTTAGATTTCTAATTTCTAATATTCATTAGAAAGCCTTTTTCATTACGAACCCAACGGTTCCGGTTTTAGGAGATTCCGATGGTCGGATCTCCAGTAATATCCGTTCGAAGTCAATGGTCGAAATTCGCGAACTACCGCGGCGCGTTCTATTCAGGCCATTATATTATATATATATATATATATATAATATATATAATATATACTTCGTCGATTTCCTTTTAAAACGTATTTTATAAATCGATTTAAATTCGTTTTCAAAACAATTTCAACTTCCTTTTCAAATGCAAATCAAAATCGATTTTTTCAACATAAATTCATTTCAAATTGATTTCAATTCAAATCGGTTTTCAGTTCAATTTCAATACGTTTTAAACTCAATTCAAAACGATTTCAATTCTATTTTAATCTAATTCGAATTTCAATTCTATTCTGTTTAATTTGAATTTCAATTCTTTTCAATTTAATTCTAATTTCTATTCTTTTCAATATAATTCGAATTTCATTTCAAAATATTCGATTTTGAAATCACTTTTCAATATTCATTATAAAAACGAATATAATCGATTTAAATATCGTTCACGTCAAAATGGCATCAATCTAATCAACACGGCTTCATATATCCTATTTTCAAATATTCTACTTCAAATATTTCTTTTTCAAATATTTCTATTCAAATATTTCTTTTTCAAAACTGGAATGAGGCCCAATCAATTACCATATAATGTTAATTATATGGATTTTCTACAACACATGTATATAATAACAACGATGAATAATCAACCACAATCCAAAGTGCATTCTACACTGTATAAGCATCAAATATAAATGTTTAACGCTCATAACAGTCTATCCATCAATCGATCGACATACAACTAATTATTGGGACTAGTGTATGTCATATATCATCCCAATACCCATGTGGGGTTTTCAAACAAAGATTTTATTTGTGCAGTTGGGCGATGTGTAAAATTTATCATCCCAATCAATATCAGTCAAATGTGTGTATATAAAAAAATCATTCGATTTGTTTATATTAATTTATTTCATTTCATATACACGTTAAAAATTCTATTTTCAACTATAAAATATTTTTAACTATATAAATATTTTATTTTATTTCACATCACACCACACAATCAACTACACATCAAAATCAAACAAACAAGCATGCAATCCGTCCATGGTCTGTGGACGACGGGTGTCGGGTGCTACTAAACACCGTCTGCATCCTAGTATATATTATAACTAGAAAAGAAAAATTAAAGTGAGAAGTTCTCACCGACTAGCTAAACCAACGCCACGACTCTTCTTATGTAGAACATCTTCATCGTGCTCGCCCTTCATCACTTTCGTTGCCCGTATTCACTACATATATAAAATCATTTTTATATTGTTGCTATGTATATAAAAATCACATTTTTATATTGCTACTATATTGATAAAAATTCTATTTTTACAATGATGCTCATATAATAAAGATCACATTTTTATCACGCTATCCTCTATATAAAAATTATATTTTTATATTTTTCCTTCATACATAAAGATCGAATTTTTATATCATCGCTATAACAATCACATTTTCATTTCAACATTTATATAACAAAAATCAGATTTTTATTTCGCTACATATATAAAGATTACATTTTTATATTCTCTATTATATAATAATCATATTTTTAATATTTCTACTTTATAAAAATCACATTTTTAATATTTCTACTTTATAAAAATTATATTATTATTTTTTCTATAATATAAAAATCATATCTTTAAATTCTATAATATATAAAAATTCTATTTCTCCCATGTATAAAAATCTAACCCTTTTATTATAATAAAAATCATTTCTTTTTAAAGATTACAATTTCTATACAATGATAAACATATAAAGATTTCATTTTTTTTATTTATAAAAATCTATTCTTTACTTTAAAAACTGATTATGGTAAATAATAAAAAATAAATAACTAATTAAAATAAAATCAAAACTTACAGTGTAAACCGAGAGAAGGGAGGGGCTTGCTGTCGCGTTCGGAGGCGGAGGTGGGCTTCGCGGCTCACGGTGGCGGATGGTGGCGCTGCAGGTGGTGGAGCTAGGGGGAGGGGTGCAAGGCTCGCTCCATCGCTGGCAGTAGCGGATCTCGATTAGGGGGGAGGATTGGGGCGATTGGGCTTTGAAGCTTCGGTTGGAGGGGGAGAGGAGGGCGCGGAGGAGAGAGGGGGTGAGGGGAATCCGCCTGAGGTGCGGCGCCGACAAGGGGAGGGGAGGCCGACGGAAAAATCGAGGTCGAGGGGGGGGGGGGGCGATTGGTTCAGGAGCGATTTTTTTTCCTGTTATGTTTGACTTACGGTTTTGACTAAGAGGGAGAGGGGATGAGGAATATAAATATATATAATAATACTAGTTTATTTTAATTTTATTCTCTAAAAGTTACTTAACAAATTCGAACTCCTTTTTGAGCCTACCGACTATCGTCCCTAGGGTAATACCCCTATACCGAACACAATGGGATAAGTCACATAGGCCAATTCGATCGTTACGATCAGTTTTCACTCAAATCAAAATTTAAATCTATATATTCTATTTTAAACATACATTTCAAATTACCAGGGTCACATCCGAACTCTAAAAATTCCCGAAAAATATTTTCTAGCTTCGTATTTGTGATTCGATCCTAACAAAACTAGTTTCGTCGAATTCTGAGACCGTTTGAAAATGGCCATTTTCCAGTCGATTAAAATCAACTGAAATTAGTCAAACGCGTTTTCCTTTGCCACGCTCACATATTGATTCGAAAAATTATAAAAATTGGAATCTAGCAGCAACTTGACATCACGGATCCAACAAAAATGGTTTCGTCGAAATCCGAGGTCGTTTGCAAAATTCCCATTTTTAAGGGCCAGAATTCCATAGCGACTATTCTAAAAATTCATCAGGACGTATCTTTTGATTCCCGCTATGAAATTTTGATTTTTCGGATTCACTGGAAAGATATTTTAAATTAGATTCTATTATTTTTGGTTTCACTAAAATCCGGTTTATTTTGAATCCTGTACATTCATTTGAAATTTGAAATCGAATTATCGAACTACCACGCCATTTTCAATTCCATTTATATATATAATAAATATTTATATTCAAACGACGATCTATATAAATATATTTGTTCGAATTCCATTCAAAATAAATTTCTCGTTGTTTTTATTTAAAATAATTCATTTTAAATATCCAAAATTCGCTAAAATTGCCAAAATAAAAATTTTAAATTGGCTCAGATTTCCGGGTTATTACACCTTAGGACAAGTACTCAGTCAAATATGGAATTTTTATCCCAATGCTTCACAAATCATTTCTTATGATTTTACCCAAATTATTACTATTTTTAATAATTTTATCAAGGCCCGTACAGTCGATTTCCATCAACGGCCATCGAACTGCATTTACAGCGACCTTTTTCAAATTTGATTTGGACATAATTCCAAATCCAACCGTTAGATTTCTAATATCTTGTATTCGTTTCTCTTTTCGATACGAACCCAACGATTCCGGTTTTAGGAGAATCCGACGGTCGGATCTCTCGTAATATCTATTCGAAGTCAATGGTCGAAATTCGCGAACTACCGCGGTGCGGCGCGTTCTATTCAAGCCATTCTATATATATATATAATATATATTATATATATTTCGTCGATTTCCTTTTAAAACGTATTTTATAAATCGTTTTAATTTCATTTTCAAAACGATTTCAACTTCATATTCAATTTCGAATTAAAATTGAATATTCCACATCATCGATATACAAATGATAATATTTTCAAAACGTTATATGTTGAAATCACTTTCTTTTCTATATTCATTATAAAAATGAATAAAATCGATATAAATATCATTCACGTCAAAATGGCGTCAATCTAATCAACACGGCTTTTATTCAACACATGAATATTTATGCTATTCAATACATGAATATTTATTCTATTCAACAGATGAATATTTATTCTATTCAACACATGAATATATATTATTCAACACATGACTTTTTATTCTGTTCAACACACGAATTTTTATTTTATTCAATACATGAATTTTTATTCTATTCAACACATGAATTTATTTCTATTCAACACATGAATTTATTTATATTCAACACATGAATTTATTTCTATTCAACATATGAATTTATTTCTATTCAACACATGAATTTATTTCTATTCAACACATGAATTTATTTTTATAATATTCCTTATTTTCCAAATTGGAATGAGGCTCAATCAGCTAACATATAATGTTAATTATATGGATTTTCTACAACACATGTATATAATAGCAACAATAAATCATCAACCATCATCCAGAGTGCACCACACAACTGTATAAGCATTAAATATAAATAATTAACGCTTACATGATCTGTCAACCCATCGATTGACATACAACCAAACAATCGGGTCTAGTGTATGTCAAATATCATCCCAACACCCGTGTGGGGTTTCAAACAATTAAACACAGATTTTATTTTTGCAGTTGGGTGATGTGTAAAATTTATCGTCCCAATCAATATCAGTCAAATCGGTGTACATAAACAAATCATTCGATTTGTAAATGAATATTTATTTTATTTCAACACATGAATATATATATTTGATTTCAACACATGAATATATATTTTATTTCAACACATGAATATATATATTACTTCAACACATGAATATATATTTTACTTCAATACATGAATATATATTTTATTTCAACACGTGAATATATATTTTATTTCAACACATGAATATATATTTTATTTCAACACATGAATATATATTTTATTTCACAACACAAACAATCACACTAGCATACAAGTCGTCCATGGTCTGTAGACGACGGGTGTCGGGTTCTACTAAGCACCGTCTGCATCCTAGTATATATTTCAACTAGATATCAAAATAAAAGTGAGGAGTTCTCACCGACTAGCTAAACCAAATGCCACGACTCTTCATATGTAGAAAATCTTTGCTGTGCTTCCAACGAGATCTGTTACACGCGGTTCACATTAAAAATCACATTTTTAATTCGCTTCACGTATAAAAATCCTATTTTTATCGAAGTAAAAATCATATTTTTACATCACTAGTATATATAAAAATCAATCTTTCGATATATAACTAAAAATTATATTTTTTACTCGACTAAAAATCATAGATTTTTACAACGCTTCTTTCTATATAAAAATTATATTTTTATATTTCTACTTCTTATATAAAGATCGAATTTTTATCGCTTCTCCATATATATAAAAATCATATTTTTATATCGATGCCCAAACAATAGAAATTATATTTTTATCTATTCAACATTGCTATAAAAATAATATTTTTATCTATTCAACATCGCTATAAAAATCATATTTTTATCTATTCAACATCGCTATAAAAATCATATTTTTATTTTGTACATTATAAAAAAAAATCTCAACTCTTTGCTAATGTAAAAAATCGAATCTTTTTATTTTAAAAATCACTTCTTTTTACTTTTGAAAATCAAATCCTTTCATGTTTAATAAATTTAAAATCGTATCTTTTCTTGAGTAAAAATCATAGCTTTGCTCATATATAAAAAAAAAATCATAACTTTCTTTTCTAAAAATATTCTTATATGTATACTAGTTAAAATCATATTTCCAACTTGCTAAAAATATTTCCTTCCTACGATAAGATCATATATATATTTTTTTATGCAACTAAAAATCGAATCTTTCTATGACTAAAAATCGAATTTTTCTTATGCAAATGAGAATATAAAAACTTACCGGGCTCTTAAGAGGGAGGAGGACTCACGGCAGCTGCTCAGGAGGAAAAGGGGGGGTGCTAATTGCAAACCAAAACATTAAAAATCAGATTTTCTCTTGGTGGGGGATCCACAATCGGAGAGGGAGGGGTGGTGGTGCGGCGTGGGGTGCTGGAGATGGTGGGGTGGTTCGCTAGTCGTGGTGGGCCCTATAGAGGCGGCGGCTAAACCGAATTGGGGGATAGGGGGGCTTGCGTTTGATTTGTCTGAAGGGGGGAAAAGGAGAAGAGCGAAGGAGGGGGAAGGTCAGGAGGCGGCGGCGTCGGAAGTCAGGTGGGCGGCGCGATGTGGTGGCGGCGCCATTGGAGCTAATCGCAATCGTTTTTTTCCTTTATTCTTTTTCTGCTGAGCGTTGACTTTGAATAGAAGAGAAGGGGGTGGGAGGTAGGAGATTATATAAATATTTATATTTTATTATTTTTAAATATCAAAAAGCAACTTTTTATTTTGAACTCGAAATCGAACCCACCGACTGTCGTCTATAGCTAATTACCCGCATTCCGAACACAACGGGATATGTTTCGTTAGCCATCTCGGCCGTTACGATCAGTTTCCGTTCAAATCCAAATATAACTCTATATATTGATTTTGAACACACATTTCAATTTACCAGGGCAACATACGGGCTCTAAAAATTCCCAAAAAAATATTTCTAGCTTCGTATTGGTGATACATCCTAACAAAACTAATTTCGTCAAACTCTCAGACCATTTGAAAAATGGCCATTTTCCGGTCGATTAAAATCAACTAAAACTGGTCAAACGCGTTTTCCTTTGCCACGCTCACATATTGATTTCAAAAATTACGAATTTTTGAATATAGCAATAACTTGACATCCCAGATCCAACAAAAGTGGTTTCGTTGAAAACCGTGGTTGTTTGCAAAATTTCCATTTTTAAGGGCCAGTTCCATAGCGACGATTTTGAATTTTCAACTGGACATAACTTTTTATTCTCGCTATGAAATTTTGATTTTTCGAATTTGTTGGAAAGATATTCTTAATTAGATTCTAATATTTTTGTTTTCACCAAAAGCAAGTCTATTTTGAATTTTGTACATTCATTTGAACTTTAAAATCGAATTTTCGAACTACAGCACCATTTTCAATTCCTTTTATAATTAAAATAAAATATTATATTCTAAAGACGATTCAAATAAATATATATGTTCTAATTCTATTCAAAATAAATTTCTCGTCATTATTATTTAAAATATTTCATTTTAAATATTCAAAATTCACTAAAGTTGCCAAAATAAATTTTTTAAATTGGCTCAGATGTCCGGGTTATTAAAATCTCCCCCACTTAAAAGTTTTCGTTCCCGAAAAGGAACGAAGCTGAAAGTTGTTTTACAAATCAACTCAACTTTCATTCTTTTCTTTATGGCTTAAGTTCTTCAACTTTTCAGTTTCTAAGAACTTTTCAAATTTTTCAAAAATATGGCTAACACCCTAAATTTTCGAATTTTTTTGCCATAACCTCCCCTGCTCCGGGAGCTTCGGGATATTCCAAATAGCCTCCTATGGCCCTCACCAATCCAAAAAGAAACAGAAACAGCCAAGCGGCTAGCCAATTGGCTCATAAAATCATCAAAAACCCAAGAAATACAATAAACATGTACCTATTTGTTGGGAAAACGATTTTATTCCACTTCTCTAGCCTCCTTGCAACTGTTCAATGTAAGTACATGTATATGCATGCAAATGCGACAAATTTTCAATACAATTCACTTTTTGGTACAATTTGGCTAAAGGTTCAAATTCTAATTAATCAACCAATAATCAAACAATACAATCAGCAATCAATTAGTTGATTATCATTTCAAATTCATAATTTTGATATATAGTCAAAAATCATATTTTTGATGCCAAATCACAACAATATTTTCTAACTATATTTTGGTTCTCACACCAGTCTAATGGAAATATATAGAGATCCCACTTTCGAAACACGAAAATAAATCCTGATGATGACGCGTCAATCATCAGAATCATGTCCGAGCGACTAGAGTGTGATTCTATATCTATCCAATATATTAAAACTTCGAATACACGTGGATCAGACGTATACGCAAAGTCTTTATATACTGGATTGTCCAAATTCAATACAAATAAATATTCAAATACGAATAATTGATTTAAATTTTAAAAAACAAAAATTGTTTTCATTTTAAAAATATACTCTTCACAACCGTTCTAGGATACTACTGATCCTATCTCTAACGAGTCATTCACATTGGATATTACAAATCCAATTTCTGATGAATTCTTTCGTTTGGTTCTACCGTGTCTTGTTCTCCGAGCTCTGTAAACCAAAGCTCTGATACCAGGTGTAACGACCAGGAATTTTGCTCGATCCGAATCGATCGCTAGACCAACCAAGACCGTTCGAGACCTCGGATTGTTTTGATAACACGACAAATTGGAACGCAAACAGAAGAACATTTCATTGCTTATTACAACAATTCCATCAGAATACAAGAATACACAGAGTATTAACAAATAATATACATTATAAAATATCAGAGATTACAATACATTACATTGCAGCGGAAAGAATACAATACACAACTAGAAGTAATACACGGATACAGAGCTTTCAGAGTATCGATCCTGCTATAAATTAGGATCCTGTGAATATAAATCTGCAAAACCAAAACTACTAGCTGCCCGTGTCAAAATAAGGGCACCCAGAGTTTAGGTTAAAACAGTAAACTCCCGGTCAGTCATGGGACTGGTGTGAGAACTAAAACAGTTATTTAAAACTTTACTTTAAAATAAAGTAAATCAAGGGACCACGTCATATAACACGGAACGGGTTTCCTCCCACGAATACCAGTGCATATAACAAAATAGCACAATGCTTTTTGGAAAAATGAAGCAATTATAAGACCCAGGTCCTATCACACTATGCAACGCAAGCCGGGGGATAGGGTTTTCCCTTATAATAGACAAACATGCTTGGTACATTTAAAACAAATCATTTGATACTATTATAAGTGCATAGTGTATAAAACAACTTCAAATCATAAGTACCAATCATAGACGGCATGGGTACCATATATCATGTTGTCAATACTAGGCTCTACAATCAAAACCGCAAAGTCACGTATTGGAAGTTGGATTTCCATCTGTGAACCGAAGCAAAAAATAGTCCACTACCTATTTCAAGACTCTCTAGCCCGAGCCTCAGGACAAGTACTCAGTCAAGCCCTTGGATCGTCAGGGCCGGTCCACCGATGTGGATTAAAAAGCCTGAACACTGTGTTTCCCCACCCTTTGGGGCGTAAATGAGCCAAATGACTCCATCGGCTCCACACAGTCATCGATATATCCGAGGCGCCTTGCAACAGCAACAACCACACATGTGAAAATAATACAAATGTCAGGGCTGGTAGGTCACTGACACTATCCTAGCTAGAAGGAAACGCATGCCCTCCCTGAGGTCCTCTCCCATTTTTGGTTCACAACCGGGGTGTGAGGCTCACGAATCAACAGAAGCCTTGATCATATTGCCACTTAGTTATGCCACACAGGCAATTCACTTCATGCGTTTGATATCCATCAATATATAACCACTGAGCTCGTACGTCTCAGAGAAGGGCGTTAAGCAAGAGAATAAATTCTCCGCTGCCAAATAGATATATATTTAATAGAAATCAATCACACAGAATAAAATCCAATGTCAGACTCATAGTCCATTTACAAGTCCATTCTGGGTCTGAACGAAACCGGAGGCACCTTGTACCTCGCATATCCATCGATCTCCAAGTACGTCTGGACGATCACCAACTGATTCCTCCGGTCTTCAACCACCATCTCCATCCTCGACACCACATCGAATCATTTATTCAGAATGGGATAAACCCGATCTTTCTGAATAACTCGCGTACATAATAAACAAGTGTTACACAAACACAACATACGCCTCATTCCAATTCAGAATATTCCTTTATTCAAATATTCTCATACTTTGGGAAAGGTTCCCATTAATTTTATCAAAGATAAATTCTTTAAATTTATTCTTTAATCTTCTTTTGAATATCAATTCAAATTAGTCGGGATTAGCGAACCACACTGCAATAATCATTTATTTTATTTCCCAATCCCAACCTATTCATCCCATGAAGTAAAACTGGTCATACTTCATATCTATCACCACAGTGTTATCGGTAAATTTAATTACCATTTCACGTTCAAATCTAATTAAAGATTTAACTATCGCCTGGAGCAAAACTGGTGATACTCCATTCTCGATCACTTCAATCTAATTAATGGTTCATTAAAACTCCACTTAGTTTTAATCTTCCCAAAAATCAATATCCTGTCTTTAACTGGGTTAAAGAACCAATGTTATCTAAAACACGTTCACGATAAACCCAAAATCACATTCCATTTGATATTAAATACAAGGCTCAGAATAGAAAATATATCGGCTTATATTCAATATCAAATTCTACGACCAACAAATATCGTATTAGAAATAATGATATCAATATATCTTTCAAATTTCCGTAACAATATCTGTATAATCACGAAATCCAACATCGAAATATTCCAAAGACAATTTCGATTCAAATCCATTCCAATTCAATTATTGGAAATTCTGGTTACTTTTAAAACCATTTCAAATCCACTTTATTTATTTTAAAAATAAACGAGATTATAATTCTAGTTCAAAACTAGTTCATTCCGATAAAAATCTATTTTCATCTTTTCAAATATGGAACTTTTCATGCCAATTCTTCACAAATCATTTCTTATGATTTTACACAAATTATTACTATTTTTAATAATTTTATCAAGGCCCGTACAGTCGATTTCCATCAACGGCCATCGAACTGCACTTACAGCGACCTTTTTCAAATTTGATTTGGACATAATTCCAAATCCAACAGTTAGATTTCTAATATCTTGTATTCGTTAGAAAGCTCTTTTCGATACGAACCCAACGGTTCTGGTTTTAAGATTAAATCATCAACCATCATCCAGAGTGCACCACACAACTTCATAAGCATTAAATATAAATAATTAACGTTGCACAATCTGTCAACCCATCGATTGACATACAACCAAACAATCAGGATTAGTGTATGTCAAATATCATCCCAACACCCGTGTGGGGTTTCAAACAATCAGACACAGATTTTATTTATGCAGTTGGGCGATGTGTAAAATTTATCGTCCCAATCAATATCAGTCAAATCGTTGTACATAAACAAATCGTTCGATTTATAAATGAATATTTATTTTATTTCAACACATGAATATATATATATTTGATTTCAACACATGAATATATATTTTATTTCAATACATGAATATATATTTTATTTCAACGCATGAATATATATTTTATTTCAACACATGAATATACATTTTACTTCAACACATGAATATATATTTTAATTCAACACATGAATATATATTTTAGTTCAACACATGAATATATATTTTATTTCAACACATGAATATATATTTTATTTCAACACATGAATATATATTTTATTTCAACACATGAATATATATTTTATTTCGACACATGAATATGTATTTTATTTCTCAACACAAACAATCACACAAGCATACAAGTCGTCCATGGTCTGTGGACGACGGGTTTCGGGTGCTACTAAGCACCGTTTGCATCCTAGTATATATTTCAACTAGAAATCAAAATAAAAGTGAGGAGTTCTCACCGACTAGCCAAACCAAACACCACGACTCTTCATATGTAGAAAATCTTCGCCGTGCTTCCAACGAGATCTGCTACACGCGGTTCACATTAAAAATCACATTTTTAATTCGCTTCACGTATAAAAATCCTATTTTTATCGAAGTAAAAATCATATTTTTACTTCACTAGTATATATATATATATAAATCAATCTTTCGATACATAACTAAAAATTATATTTTACTCGACTAAAAATCATAGATTTTTACAACGCTTCTTTCTATATAAAAATTATATTTTTATATTTCTACTTCTTATATATAGATCAAATTTTTATCGCTTCTCCATATATATAAAAATCATATTTTTATATCGATGCCCAAACAATAGAAATTATATTTTTATCTATTCAACATCACTATAAAGTTCATATTTTTATCTATTTAACACTGCTATAAAAATCATATTTTTATCTATTCAGCATCACTATAAAAATCATATTTTTATTCTCTACATTATAAAAAAATTCTCAACGCTTTGCTAATGTAAAAATCGAATCTTTTTATTTTAAAAATCACTTCTTTTTACTTTTGAAAATCAAATCCTTTCATGTTTTATAAATTAAAAATCGTATCTTTTCTTGAGTAAAAATCATAGCTTTGCTCATATATAAAAAAAAATCATAACTTTCTTTTCTAAAAATATTCTTATACGTACACTAGTTAAAATCATATTTCCAACTTGCTAAAAATATTTCCTTCCTACGATAAGATTATATTTTTTTATGCAACTAAAAATCGAATCTTTCTATGACTAAAAATTGATTTTTTCTTATGCAAATGAGAATAAAAAAACTTACCGGGTTCTTAAGAGGGAGGGGGACTCACGACACCAGCTCGGGAGGAAGAGGGGGGGTGCTAATTGCAAACCAAAACATTAAAAATCGGATTTTCTCTTGGTGGGGGATCCACAGTCGGAGAGGGAGGGGGTGGTGGTGCGGCGTGGGGTGCTGGAGGTGGTGGGGTGGTTCACTAGTCGTGGTGGGCCCTATAGAGGAGGCGACGAATAAATCGATTTGGGGGATAGGGGGCTTGCGTTTGATTTGTCTGAAGGGGGGAGAAGGAGAAGAGCGGAGGAGGGGGAAGGTCAGGAGGCGGCGACATCGAAAGTCAGGTGGGCAGCGCGATGTGGTGGCGGCGCCCCTGGAGCTAATCGCGATCGTTTTTTTTTCTTATATTATTTTTCTGTTGAGCGTTGACTTTGAATAGAAGAGAAGGGGGTGGGAGGTAGGAGATTAAATAAATATTTATATTTTATTATTTTTAAATTTCAAAAAGCAACTTTTTATTTCGAACTCAAAATCGAACCCACCGACTGTCGTCCATAGCTAATTACCCTCATTCCGAACACAACGGGATATGTTTCGTAAGCCATCTCGGCTGTTACGATCAGTTTCCGTTCAAATCCAAATATAACTCTATATATTGAATTTGAACGCACATTTCAATTTACCTGGGCCACATACGGATTCTGAAAATTCCCAAAAAATTATTTCTAGCTTCATATTGACGATACAGTCCTAATAAAACTAATGTCGTCAAATTCTGAGACCGTTTGAAAAATGGCCATTTTCCAGTCGATTAAAATCAACTGGACATAACTTTTTATTCCCGCTATTAAATTCTGAGACCGTTTGAAAAATCGCTATTTTTGAGGGCTATATTTTCATAGCGACTATTCTAAATTTTCAACTGGACATAACTTTTTATTCCCGCTATGAAATTTTGATTTTTCGGATTCGTTGGAAAGATATTCTCAATTAGATTCTAATATTTTTGGTTTTGCCAAAATCCGGTCTATTTTGAATTCTGTACATTCATTTGAACTTTGAAATCGAATTTTCGAACTACCGCATCATTTTCAATTCCTTTTATAATTAAAATAAAATATTATATTCTAACGACGATTCAAATAAATATATACATTCTAATTCTATTCAAAATAAATTTCTCGTCGTTATTATTTAAAATATTTCATTTTAAATATTCAAAATTCACTAAAGTTACCAAAATAAAATTTTTAAATTGGCTCAGATTTCCGGGTTATTACATATTGACTATAATACAAGCAACAGAGTGTATGATTTCAACTACCAATTTAACTACCCTGAAGCCATGGTTGACGTGAATCAACATTGATGCGTGTGAAGATGAAGATTACTTGACATGTATGAGTATAAGACTATTCGAAACGGTAAAAGTAACGTTATTTGTTGTGTGTTGTATTTTTATGTTCGGGCATATAAACGGGTTTAACTCAATTACATATTGCTTTGTATACATGACCCGTGTAACTTTCTATTTGCACAATCTATGAAATATAGTTCATTGTTCCCATTTCTTCAATCTGTGCATTTCTTCTCCAATCTACAAATCTTCATTTCAACTTTATCAATTTCTAACTTTGTATCAGAGCCAAAATGGAGTGCTAACTGCATTTATCTGAAGTTCACCGTTGTGACATTGTGTTTTTCAGTCCATAAGAAGTTTTTCATCATTTGGACTCCATCCATCGAAGGTTTGATAATTCTTCGCATTTGAGAGTTGTTACGATTTGAGAAAATTGTGCCTCGCAACTCAAATCTGGCTGCATCTGTTTTTTAAACTTAGTTTGGTGATACAAGAAAAGAATCTGAATCAAGAAAAACTGATCAAGTAATTCAGAAATCAAAACATTTGACAAAAAGTGCCCTCCAAGAAAGCTCATCAGTTAAATAATTGATAAAAAGTGTCCTCCAAGAAAGCTCATCACGAATTTTTTCCCAAAAAAAAAATCATAAATATTATCATCACACAAGCATTCTAGTTGCAACAAGCTTCGATTGATTAATTTCTATGAGTATCTCAATTCAAAGCTTTCGAGTTCAGATTTATTTATACCTTCTTATGCATAATCTTCTAATTCGGCATAGCAAACCATGGAGATCTCACCAGCCCCCAAAGTACAAGCACAAGAGTATCACAGAACCTACCCGGTCCAATTCATGACTTAATGAAGGCCATCATAAAGCCATAGTTCCAGTTGATCTCTGTGCGTCTTGATGAAGCCGACTGATTGTTATGGAAATTACAGATAGAGACAACCATTAGGGGATATGGTTTAGATAATTGTATTCTTGGAACAAAAAATTGTTCCACCAAAGTTCATAAGAGACAGTGATGACAAGTTAGTGTCAAACCTTAGAATACACATCACATCAGAGACAAGATGGTCCCGTCTCTTAGTGCCAACCATATGAGGATGCATTGAGTTCTGTGAAGCGGGATAATAATACAGAGTAATATCATAAGACAAAATAAAGAATGCAACGGAAAAAAAATCAAACTTTTTATTTCAAACCAAATACAACATTACATTTTCAAATGTCATAAAGTCATAATCATCTGTCTCATAAACCATCAAAATACAAAACCATAAAATAATATCCCTCATATGCCATAACAAAAAACATAGAAAAGAGAGTAAAGTGATACATAGAAATCTAAGTCCAAGCTCACGATCACTGCTACTGTCCACCACCATGAGAACCTATGGGGAAAGGAAGAGAGAGAAGGAAAAACAAGATAGGTCAGACATAAAGTTTGGCTAGTTTCAGTGATTTTTTGCATAAGCATAAGGTAAGAAGTATCAAAACAGATCAATAATACGGGATATTAAAATACAGTAAGATATGCAGGTACGACACAAATGAGATAAACGATACAAGGTAAAGATCAAGTAAGCTTCTCATTCATATCCCAGGAATAAGTTTCTGCACCAACTATCAGAATAACAGGATTAGGTTTTACCCTAATTACTACCCAGTGATCAGCTCGCTACAAACACGAATAACCTGTGCCAGCCGCGACAGTAAGGAATATCAGTACCTAACCCGTCAACTTGAAAGACACAGCCCTATCCGCTGGTGTACAACGTCTTAGTATCCCCAATCGGACCCATGCACGCTCATGACTTCACTTGAACGAGCCCATAGCCACCTCTAAGATTTTGAACATCTTACAATCCAGATCAGTAAAGTGTTCCCTGGCACCTACCTAGTGCGAGGCCCCAATATGATACCAATAAAAATATTGAATGATATACACGTAAATGTGTATATTTTATCCGCTTATTTATCTTGGTTTCCTTTTAAAATAATTGATATTGTGTATTTATAGTTGTGTTTTCAGATTGTTTATAAAAAGCATGGTTTAGAGCATTTGATGGATAAAGCATGAAGAATTTGCTTAGAAAGAGTGAAGTTTGAAATTACTAAATCTTGAAGTGTGTAAAGCTTGAAGAATGGTTGCAAATAGAGTTCAGTTAGGAAGATTTGGCTCAATGATTACTCATGTTGCGTTCACATTGGCTCATTTGCAAGGCATCTTACTCGTGTTGCGTTCACATTAGCTCATTTGCAACGCCACTCACTCTACAGCTGCACTCACACTGGCTTATGTGTTATTTGGGCTAAATCTTTTGTCCCACATTGTGTAATTAGCCAATTAGGCTTTGTCATATCAGCTATAAATACACTTGTATCTTGTTCATTTGAAAACACATTGGGATTTATTCTGTAATCCTTTTCTTGGAATAAAATCATTCTTCTCCCTTTCTTTTTACTGTTTGTTTATTTTATTTATGTCTATGTTATTTGTTTTATTTTCTCTTTTTCTTTAGCTATGTCTAGTTAATCTCCTTTAATTAGGGGGTGATGACGCCGAATTAGATTCAATATGAATCACATAGCCAAAGGATTAGAAATTCATGTATGTAGATCTAGATCTGAACCAATGGTTGGATCTGAACCTTCATACTTTGTGTCGCTTAAGAGCTATGCTCCTTCACAGGGTATATTCGAGTTCGTTCTAACATTTATCAGATTTAGATCTAACATTTAGGGTTTTAGAAATAACAGTGAATCTTTCTGATAGCCTATGGTTGTTTAAGAGCTAAGCTCCTGCATAGGCTATACTTGTCATTGTTCAATATTTGTTTCTAGAAACCTAATAAGCGTTGATTCATGTTTGTGACAGAAATATGAATTAGATCTGAATAATCTATTTGGTTATTAATTCATGTTAATTTAATCTATGTGATTGCTCCCTAATTACTTTATTTATTCATATAAAACTCTCTTTTATTTAATTTCGGTTATTTTCTGTGTTTTCAACCAATCAAAATTCCGGAATAACTTGATTGGATTTACTAGTTTAAATATTTTTGGATCCAGAGTTCGATACCCTCTACAACAATCCTTGTTGTTTAGGAAAGCCAAACGAATTTTATAGTTGTTTACAATTGTTTAATTTGTTCGCAAACAAATTGTGGCGTCATTGCTGGGGATCAAAATAATTTTTATCAGTAAATCCTTCAGGTTATATTTTTATTTTATTTTATTTTCCTATTTTATTTTTCATTTTGTTTTCTTTTTATTTATATATAAAAAAATATCTTTTTTAATTGATTTTTATTTTTATTTCTTATTTTTTTCATTTATTAAAAGAAAACACAAATTTTTTTTCTTGTTTTATTTTTATTTATTTCCTTTTGTTTTCCTTCAATTTCTATATATAAAAAAAATCAATTTTGATCAATTTGCTCTTATTTTTCTATTTCTCATCTGATTTCTTACATTTCTTCTTCTATAAGTCTTTCACAAGAAAACAAAGAAAAGATTTTTTGCTTTGATTTCTTTCCACTTTCAATCCCTTTACAAATTTCTTTCAAATCTTTTTCTTCAAATTAAAAAAAAAATCTTTAATTCCCTTTCCTTACTTATTACTTGCCATTTCATTTATAATTTCTTTCCAATCTTCTACCAATTTCTTTCTTTTCTTTCAAGTTTCTTTCCAATTTTTTCATGCCTCTACATTTACAACAATAAAAAAAGGAAAAAAAGATTTTCCTTTTTCTTTCCAGATTGATTTCTTGCCTTCTGTTTATCCTTCAGTACCACATACATCATCTACAAATCCCATAACCATCCATACATCCTCAAAATAATTCACTTCTCGACCTTCACAGCCTCTGAACTCTCCACGCCCATTATATGTTCATTGCATTTTCTTTCTACAGTCTTCCCTCCACCATAAACTCACAACACCGAAGGTCCGAAGATAGTCACCAAGTTCTTACAGCAAAACCCAAAATCATCACCCTTTCAATCCACCACCAATGCCGTCCAATTGCTGCGCAAATAGCCACTGCTAAACTCTTATAACAAATACATCACCACAACAGTGCCCTCCTTAACAAACCACATCAGTTACACAACTCTTTCATGTCTACTCCTCACGCATAGCACAACCACTTCCCACTTGATCATCTTCAATGTTCACCAACAACAATAGAACCACAAATCCAAACTCCATAAACCTGGTTCACGTAACTCCATCTACATCCTGCTTCAATTCGCCTTTCTCAAAATCCGCAACCTGGTTGATTGCTCTAACCTTCATCACACAAGTTCCATGTCCTCAATCATCTTACTGCCATCAACCCTCCAAGTCACATTCAGTTTCCAACAAACATCCAGCTCTTTGCAACGTCATCCTACTTCCTGACCTCGCAACAACACAAACTCGGTTGTGCTTCCCATCTCCACACACACCCACCAGTCCCATGTGTTTCTCCATAAATCAACCATCAACTCGCAAGCAACCCGAATCCGCAACCATCATTGCAAATTTCGAATCATCAACTCGCACTTCAGAAAACCATACTCCACAAGTCCTACTACTCTCTGATCGAAATTGCAACCAAATCCAAAAACCTCCTCATATCCAATTCTAGAACACCACAAACGCCTCCATTCCAAACCGCAAATATCCTAAACCCTCAATCGAAATCAGAAATCCAGAAATCGAATTTGAAAACCAATTCAAAGTTTCACTCCATTAACTGCGATTTGATCTGTGATTCTCTCCAACGGCATGAGTAAATTGTGGAGGGTGGTTGTTTTGTTTTGACTCTGTTTTTGTGGGTATTTATTATTTCCTATTTTCTTTTCTTTTTGTGATGAAACCCTTTACGTAATTTGGTCCAACGAAAGGGTGCCAATTATTGGGACCTGAGTGTGATTATCTTCTGATAAGTACGATACTGTGACGTTTTCTTTTTAGTTCGTGTTGTTTCGGGTAGACCGTCGTTCACCTATTTCTTGTTTGACAAGATACATAGTTGTTATTAGTTGTGAGTCTAGTTTATTTGTTCTTGAGTTTTTATTTTGTTGATTTGAGTGTATATATATATATATTCCTTCCCTCTTTAGTTTAGGTAAGTCTAGTCAATTTGCTTAGTTTTCTTTCATTTTAATTTAGTTTATATATATATATATATTGTTTTTCACTTTTTCTTCTAAACCACCAAAAAAAAGGGGAGTTTCAAAAACAAAGGCCAAGAAGAAGTGAAGAGTGCAACCAAGCGATACAAGAAATTTAAAGTTCAAACAAATTGTTGAATTTGAACGGTTGGAGCGGTTGCACACCAAGTAGGGTGTGAACGCGCTAGAGCTATTCAGTTGCACTGGACGGACTGCCGATCTAGGTGAGAATTTTATAAACTCTACAGGTGCTGTGCTGCTAAAAAAAATATAGACATTGCTTGTAAAAATCTTCTACAGGGGCAGCGACTTGCTTGTAAAATCTTTTAATTTCTGCAGTTATTATTTCTGCATTTATATTCATTCCGTTAAGCGCAATACCCCAATTCACATAAAATGAGGGATTTCATCACCCTTTCCTTAGCCCACAAATTGAATTTCATCGTAGAATCTGACTAATAATAACGGTTAGACGTTGGACTTAAGGGAGTCGCGGGCTCATCTAGGGCTTCAATGTATTTTGATAGTTGATTTATTTGGAACGAATTATTTCTTAGTGTCTAGACTATGGCAGAGAAATAACTGTTTATAAATATTATGATAATTCGTAAATATTATATCGGTTGTTACTCTGAAGGTGCTTAAACCTTCGGCTGCATTGCTAGGGTGATTCCCGGTGCACCGATAACTCCTGTCTGTTAACTGGCTGAGAAATCTTTTGTTCTAAGTAATCAAATGTGTCTCTATATAATTTTGGGTTAGGAGCTATTAAGGACAGAAAATTTCATTGTAACTAATCTCTGTGTATCTGTTTGGTTTGTGAATTGCAATAAAAAAATTCAAAACTCCTCAAAAACAAATAAAAATTTGAATTTTTTTTTATTCTTTGTTCTTTGTTCTTTATTCTCCAGCCCTTGTTAGTTCTGTAATTAGGAATTTTCCAAAACTCCCATTTTGAAAAAAAAAACTTTTCTTCTCTCTCGCACCTCTTTCTGAACTTCTCCACTGTCTAAATTTTTTTGGCAAACTCTTTTCTTTTTCTTTCTAGTGCATGCAAACTTGGACCCGTGACCAAGAATCTCGTCATTTGGTTAGAATCAAACCACCTTCTCTTTCCTCAAAACCCTATTTACTCGAACAACCCTTAGAAATGGGTAACGAACCCACACCTCGTACCCTGATGGACAGAATTCTTCCCTATAGAGTTTCTGTCCCTTCTTGCATTCAGTTACCCAATCCTGTTGGTAACCACTTTGAAATTTGATCGAGTCAGATAAACATCCTTCCCAAATTCAATTTTTTTCTCTCATGATGAACCATATAGCTTCTTAATGAAATTTGAATATGCTTGTGTAACCTTTAAATTCCAATAGTTATGTGAGGATGGTATTAAACTTCATTTAATTCCATTCGCACTAACTGACTCTACAGAAAAAGGGTTTCTCAGCTTGCCGCCAAATTTGATTAAAAATGGGATGAATTTACTGCAGTTTTCCTTAAAAAGTTCTACCCCCCAGAAAAACAGCTAGAGTGAGAAACGAAATCACAAATTTCCACTGAAAAGGGAGGGAATCTTTTTGGCAATATTTTGAAAGATTTAAAGAACTGTTGTTAAGTTGTCCCCATCATGGTTGCGAAACATGGTCGTTATGTCAAACTGTATACGATGGACTTGATAATAGTTCTAGGCAAATGTTAGAGTCCATGTGTCAGGGCAATTTTCTAAAACAGACTGATGTAGAAGCTTGGAATTTTTGGATGAGTTAGCAGAAAAATCGAAACAATGGGAAGGAACCAATAAAAAATCTCTCTATTCGCATTCCAGTAGTAATTCTATCGAATCCTCTTCTTCTTCTAATACTCTTATTGATGCCAACTGAATGTTCTTAGAACATACACTCAGTCTAATAACGTTTCCTAAGCCATGTGTCACATATGTCTTAACTCTGATCATACGGCTGATGACTGTCCCCAGTCCCTTGAGCAAGTGAACGCTTTCAACAGACCCATCAACCACCCAAATCTTTCTTATGGTCCAAATAACCCCTGATGAATAGACCCTCAAATCGTGCATTTCCGAATATGCTTCGAACCCTCCACTTAGGCAAACCAGTATAATTCAAGCCAGGTGCCTTTCCACCAATCTCATCAAACGGTTGCACCCCAACATGAAAAAGACCTTTCTACGATTGAGGGGAATTTATCTGAGGTGAGTAACCTATTAGCGCAAATGACTAAGCAAAGTGTTGAAAATCAAAATAAGTTAGACAACACGTTACACTAATACATGCAAAACACGAATCAACAAATGAGTGAACTTCAAAAACAAATGTCTCAATAGATTAAGTGAAAGGGAAAAGGGTACGTTTCCAAGTCAACCCATCCAAAACCCTAGAGGAAAAAATTCAAACCCTAACCAAATTCACATCATTCAAGACTCAAATATGAGTCACTTGAATGCGGTCACGACTCATAGATTTGGAAAAAAGATTGACAACCATGTGGGCAACCCAAATGATTTACTGGACGCTCTTTCAAACCCTACCGAAAATTCGACCAACTCGGATGAAAATATTAAGCCAATTTCTGATTAGGACCATCCTCAAACTCAAGTGGCCAAACCTACGGAGTTGTCCATTTCCTCATAGACTCCGACCTAGGAAAAAGACGGATCAGCTAGAAAAGATCCTTGAAATACTTAAGAAAGTTAAAGCGAGCATTCCTCTTTTAAATATTATACAATAAGTTCCTCACTACGCTAAATTTCTAAAAGATTTGTGCACTCAGAAACATCATACACATGTACCTAAGAAAGTGTTTCTAGTGGCAACTCTAAGCGAAGCCTTGTCCCAATCAATGCCAGTGAAATAAAAAGATCCTGGTTGCCCCAAAATATCACGTACTATTGGGGACAATAAAATCGATAGATGCCTGCTAGACCTAGGTGTTAGTGTTAACTTGCTTCCATATTCCGTTTATCGCCAATTAGGGCTTGAAGAACTGAAACCCACAAAGGTTACCCTTCTGTTGCTAATCGTTCTATTAAGAAACCCGTGGGAGAAATCGAGAATGTATTTATCAAAATAGGCGAATTCATCTTTCTAGTTGATTTCATTGTCCTAGAAACTCAACAAGTAAGCAATCCTGCAAACCGGATCCCTTTGATTCTAGGACGACCCTTCTTAGCAACCTCTAATGCTCTTATCAACTGTAGAAATGGGTCTACGAAACTTTCTTTCGGCACCATGATCGTCGAGCTAAACATCTTTTGAACCGAAAACTCTCTTAACTCTTATATGGACTAGTTTTCTAAAATCCATGTAGTCCACGACGATGAGCCTGAGCTCGACCATCTGAATAACGAAATTGAATCGAATTATGAAAACTTGTTTCAAGATATTCTCGAAAATGTCTCTGATTCGATTCCTGTCGGCCCGCTCACAATTAAGTCTATCCATCAACCAATTTCTTTGGTTGAGTCGTCCCCAAAATCTGAACTCAAAGTGCTGCCCAGTCATCTTAAGTACGCTTACTTAGGAGACAATGAAACTTTTCCTGTCATTATCGCTTCTGACCTTACTTTAGAGCAGGAACAATTGCTCCTTCCCATCCTTAAGAAAAATAACGAAGCAATTGGTTGGTCCATGGCTGATATTAAGGGGATTAGTCCTTCGATAGTCCAACATCGAATCCACCTTATAGGTGATGCCTAACACACTCGTGATCCCCATCGTCGACTAAATCCATCATGAAAGAAGCAGTTCGTGCTGAAATCCTTAAATGTCTTGACAATTGAATCATCTACCCAATTTCCGATAGTCAATGGATTAGTCCGATTCATGTCGTACCTAAGAAATCAGGGATAACCGTAATCCAAAATGAAGCTAACGAGCTTATTCCAACCCGTGCCCAGACTGGTTGGTGTGTTTGCATTGACTATAGGAAACTTAACGCTGCAATACGTAAGGATCATTTCCCTCTGCCATTTATCGATCAAATGTTAGAACGACTAGCCGGTCACGAGTACTATTGTTTCCTTGACGGGTACTCGGGCTATAATCACATCCCTATTGCTTTTGAGGACCAAGAGAAGACCACTTTGACTTGTCCCTTCAGAACATTTGTGTACCGTCGTATGCCTTTTGGTCCTTGTAATGCACCTGCAACCTTCCAGATATGCATGATTAGCATTTTTTCTGATATGATCGAGCGATTTTTGGAAGTTTTCATGGATGATTTATCCATCTTTGGGATTCTTATACTGACTGTTTACATCACCTTAATCTTATTCTTAACCTTTGCAAAGATAAACACTTGACTCTTTATTAGGAAAAATGTCACTACATGGTCAAACATGGCATTGTTCTAGGACATGTCATCTCTAACAAAGGAATTGAAGTAGACAAAGCCAAAATCAAAGTTATCTCTAATCTTCCCATTCCCAAATCCGTTAAGGACATCCGATCCTTTTTAGGTCATGCTGGCTTTTACTGTCGCTTTATAAAGGATTTTAGCAAAATCACTCAACCTTTGACTAGTCTTCTTGGTAAGGATGTTCCTTTTGACTTCCATTCTAATTGCATTTCATCTTTTGAGCATATTAAAAATGAACTTGTCACTGCGCTGATCATCTTCTCTCCCAACTGGAAACTACCTTTTGAAATCACATGCGACGCCTCGAATTTCGTTGTTACCGCTATCCTAGGACAACATATAGATAAAATTCTTCAAGTCATTTACTACGCCAGTAAGACTCTGAACTACGCTCAAATCAATTATACGACCACTAAAAAGGAACTCTTGGCTGTCGTTTTTGCTCTAGAAAATTCAGACCTTATCTAGTTGGCTCACACATCACTGTTCAGACCGATCATTCCGCACTTAGGTACCTTTTCTCTAAAAAGGATGCCAAGGCTCATCTCATTCGTTGGATCCTTTTACTTCAATAATTTGACCTTACCATTAAGGATAAAAAAGGATCTGATAACGTTATTGTGGACCACTTGTCTCGTCTTACAAATGCCCCGTCTTCTTCTCTTCTGATCAACAATAATTTCCTTGATGAACAACTATTTTCTTTATCCACTGATCCTTGGTTCGCTGACATTGTCAACTACTTAGTCACCAAGCAGACCCCTTCTTTTTGGTCCAAGCAGGATAAACACAAATTCTTTTCCTAAGTGAAACATTTTTTCTAGGACGACCCTTATCTTTTCAAGTATTGTCCCGACCAAATCATTCGAAGGTGTGTTCCCGACACTGAAACTCATAGTGCCTTCTCTTTCTGTCATGACCAAGCCTGTGGTTGTCGCTTTGGTCCCAAAAAGACAGCCGAAAAGGTTCTCCAATCGGGTTTCTACTAGCCCAACCTTTTCAAAGACGCTTATGAATTTTGCAAAACTTGTGATCGATGTCAATTCTTAGGGAAAATTGGTAAATGAAATATGATGCCCTTAAACCCCATTCTAGAGGTCGAAATTATTTATGTTTGGGGTAAAGACTTCGTGGGACCCTTCCCTAATTCTTTTGGGAACCTTTACATTCTCTTAGTTGTCAATTATGTTTCTAAATGGGTCGAAGCTGTTCCATGCAAAACAAACAATAACAAGGTTGTTATGCGCTTCTTGAAAGAAAATATCTTTTCTAGGTTTGGCATACCTTGCACAATAATCAGTGACAATGGGACACACTTCTGTAATCATTCTTTTGAAGACCTCATGAGAAAGTATTCGACAACCCACACGTTATCCACTCCCTACCATCCTCAAACTTGTAGGTAAGTGGAAGTATCGAATAGGCAAATTAACTAGATCCTTGAGAAAATTGTGAGTTGAAATCGTAAAGATTGGTCCCAAAAGTTAACCGACGCTCTTTGGGCTTACCGCACCACTTTCAAAACAAACTTAGGTATGTCCCCTTATCGGTTGATTTTTGGTAAGCCATGTCACCTGCCAGTTGAACTAGAACATAGGGCATTATGGGAAATATAACCCTTAAACCTTGACTTAGAGCAAGCAGGTGAACTTAGGAAGCTTCAACTTAATGAACTTGATGAAATTCGAAATGATGCCTATGAAAATGAACGAATTTATAAGGACAAAACGATTTCATGATAAATCAATTTTACGTAAAACTTTCATGTCAGGTCAAAATGTTCTCTTGTATGACTCAAGATTGCATCTATTTCCAGGTAAGTTAAAATCTAGATTGACAGGACCTTACACTGTATGGACTGTTTTTCCATATGGTGCGATAGAAATTAAGAATCCAACCGATGGATCATCCTATAAGGTCAATGGTCAACACCTTAAACCTTACTTGGAACCAATACTCAACCAAGAGGAAGAGCTCATGGTCCTCTATGAGCCACATTACATTCGGTAAGATGCACTAACCCTCTTTTGTACATATGTAAATATTCTCTTATTTTTATTTTTCCCTTTCACTAAGATATGTCTGATTAACGACTGTGGGGACATAGTGACACTCAAGTATGGTGGGAATTTACATTACATCAGCAATCAAATTTTATGAACTAGGTCATTCATTGAACAAGGATTAACTTAAATTCATAAATAACACCTTGATTCTTGTTTGATAAGTTGAATTGTTGGGTGATGGGAATGGACATTATTTATTCATTAAGTCGTAATGTGTCTTTTTAAGATGCTAGCTTGAGACTGTGCAGATATTAATCGTGTCTGGAGTAAGTGTGTCAACATTTGTCATACATGTTAGAATGTGCAAGTAAAAATAATCAAAAAGAAAAAATCATCAAAAAAAAGTCAAATAATAATGATTTTGCACCTACATTTATTGGATTTTCTGAGTTCGTTTTCAAGCATAATATTTTTTTACACTCAAAATTTTCAATTCGTAAGTTCTAAAATCCACTTGGCCCAATTAAGGACTCATTATAGCGTTCTTCTTCGATACCCCACATTATTCGAACCCAAGTTTTAGTCGAATTGCATCCATGTTTCGACAAGTTTTTCTTATATTGGTATACTTAAGAACCTTGTACTGATTTATTCGAAGGTTCAAAAACGTCACTTTTTATACCAATGTTACACTACCCACATCGTACTTGTTTTAAGGTAGGATAACCATATACCACATCTTATTTTATAGGGGTTATCTATCTTACGAAACTTTGCTTATCATTCCTTTCATCTTTTTATATAACATCAATCCAGACTTTTGTGTTGAATTAGGGTTATAGAAGTAAAGTAACTAGGGAACAAAACTTTCCTTTCATGAAGTGTTCGTTACTATTCGCTTAGTAGAGGAGGAATCAAATGAAATAATATACGGTATCATTCCATTCCATCTCCACTCATCATTCATCAAAAAAAAATTGCAATGAAGAGAAAATCTCTTAGAATAAAATAGTCATTTTTGACTATAAAGCATTCATTTCCTTCCTATCCACATCCATCATACCATACTTGGAAGCGAGGATTATAGCAGAGGAGATGAAAGGAAACAAAAAAATGTTCATATGTGCCCCAATATTACTTTATCTTTTGTAGCTTGAAGTTCAACTAATACACTTGCCCTCTCATCAATAACATTTTTAGAAGTTTCAAAATTTTCCTTCATCTATGTATAACTCACATCCACTACAGTACAGTTACACTAGTGCAAAATTATTCCAAAAAAAAGATAGAAAAAAAGAATGAATAAATGACTGGGTGCACATTGTCAATGTGTAGAACTTTGGTTGACACCACACTCTTAACCTTCAAGACAATTACAGTGTTATCAAGGAATTACGATTCAGCTTGAAATTTTTTATTCATTTCTACACCAATAATGGGATGGAAAATTTGGGACTAATCCGTTATTATTGAAGTTAGGTAAAGTCGTTGGATTGTGAAAGACTTTAAATATATTGTTTGATTAATCCGCGTACATAAGACGCTTTGGATTTTGTGGGTAGTATCCGCTGAAAACCCTTACGAGACAACACTCGTCCTACTAGGGACACCTAGAGGTTTACTGGCTTGTTGCATAAGCTAAATGCAATCGTGTTTCCTATGAAAGTGTGACATATCTTAGTTTAGTTTATTCGAGGATGAATAAAAAGATAAGTGTAGGGGTATTTGATATACACGTAAATATGTATATTTTATCCGCTTATTTATCTTGTTTTCCTTTTAGAATAATAGATATTGTGTATTTATAGCTATGTTTTCAGATTTCTTATAAAAAGCATGGTTTAGAGCATTTTATGGATAAAGCATGAAGAATTTTCTTAAAAAGAGTGAAGTTTGAAATTACTAAAGCTTGAAGTGTGTAAAGCTTGAAGAACGGTTGCAAATAGAGTTCAGTTAGGAAGATTTGGCTCAATGATTACTCATGTTGTGTTCACATTGGCTCATTTGCAAGGCCTCTTACTCATGCTGCATTCACATTAGCTCATTTGCAAGGCCACTCACTCTACAGCAGCATTCACACTGGCTTATGTGTTATTTGGGCTAAATCTTTAGTCCCACATTGTGTAATTAGCCAATTAGTATTTGTCATATCAGCTATAAATACACTTGTATCTTGTTCACTTGAAAACACATTGAGTTTTATTCTGTAATCCTTCTCTTGGAATAAAATCATTCTTCTCCCTTTCTCTTTACTTTTTGTTTATTTTATTTATGTCTATGTTATTTATTTTATTTTTCTCTTCTTCTTTAGCTATGTCTAGTTAATCTCCTTTAATTAGGGGGTGATGACGCTGGATTAGATTCAATATGAATCAAATAGCCGAAGGATTAGAACTTCATGTATGTGGATCTAGATCTGAACCAAGGGTTGGATCTGAACCTTCATACTCTATGTTGTTTAAGAGCTATGCTCCTTCACAGGGGATATTCGAGTTTGATCTAACGTTTATCAGATTTAGATCTAACGTTTTGGGTTTTAGAAATAATAGTGAATCTGTCCTGATAGCCTATGGTTGTTTAAGAGCTTAGCTCCTGCATAGGCTATATTTGTCGTTATTCACATATTTGTTTCTAAAAACCTAATAAGCGATAATCATGTTTGTGATAGAATCATGAGTTAGATCTGATTAATCTGTTTGGTTATTAATTCATGTTAATTTAATATATGTTATTGCTCCCTAATTGCTTTCTTTAATCATATAAAACTCTCTTTTATTTAATTTCTATTATTTTCTGTGTTTTCAACCAATCATAATTATGGAATAACTTGATTGGATTTACTAGTTTAAATATTTTTGGCCTAGAGTTCGACACCCTCTACAACAATCCTTGTTGTTTAGGAAAGCCGAACGGATTTTACAGTTGTTTACAATCATTTAATTTGTTCGCAAACATTGAATGATATGCGTTCCAAACAACAACATAATTGACACAAGCCACCCAGTGACGACTGCCCACAACTCTTGCACTTAACAAGGGAAATAATGCATAAAAAACGTGCCAGGCAGGTATGGACGAACATCTAGGTAGAATAACACAAGCGAAACCTGTCGTATAACTCATAATGCAAGGATAAAGTATAATTGAACATATACAACAGGCAATAATTGCAAAGCATAATTGCAAAGATGAACTCCCATATCATCAAGGAATATTGATTACGTCGTTGGATTACATCATCAAACTGTGTACAAATGGCCTCGCTACAACACTTAGAGAGTACATCAGATAGCGGAAAACATTAAGATATGAATAGTAAAAACTAATATGGAAGCCTCCTGCTCGTCATCATTCAACAACATCGTCCTCATCAAGATATCACACGTCATCTGCCACCAGTCTGCCCATCCAACACATGGATGAACAACCCAAGCTAATAAGAGGGAAACATAAAATCTTGAGTCAGAGAACAGTATTAATGAGCGATAAAATAGCTAACTAACATCAACGATAAAGTATATGAGTATAGGCAAATTAATCATTTAATCTATCAATCATATCACCAGAGAAGAACCCAACCTGTCTCCTCCACATCCGGTAGTGAAAGACTTTACAACAATCAAGTAGAAACAAACCGTACATTCATGACAACCAGTTATCCAGTGTAGACCATCTTAATCGATATCGACATCTCCCAAGCACAAGCTTCGAAGGCCTAAACCAACATCAGACAAGCACCTAGGGGATATCTCCTTCGACGTCGAATAATCTACACAAGATGATACAAGCAAAACAATCATCATCCATGACTCTGGCTATCACTGTCAGTCTTGCTTTGAAATCATCGTTAATCGTATGACCGACCAATCTGGCCATTCATCAAGGGCTAATGATAACCTGGTTCTAGCAAAACTCCATATGCCATTTTCATTGTATATTTGTCTTACTCGATGAAGACAACTAGGCCCATCAAGTTCTTGCCCAAGGAACTCGACCCATCCGGTCTTTTAGGCGTCCCAATTGTACCCTTGCTTTGAGCCTGCCAGAACCTCCGACCAACGATAATTCCTCATCCTTCAATATCTCTAGTCATCATCGACGACGACTATCCATAACTCGAGCGTTTTCGCGAGTAACCATTATTCACTAACTCAACATCTTTAAGTCATACTCATATTCATTGCATTTCATCGATAAATGAACAAGTCACAACAGATCGAATATTCTAACTTGAACTAACGTCGAAGCCACATCCAACATTAAACCAAAATATCATCATTTAAGTTCGCTTCGGATCCACTAATTCAATCCTTGGGTCATGACCGACCCATGCCTAGGTTGTTTATAAACCCAACAACTAGACCTTATGAGTCCAACGACCCATACTTCACCAAGCTTGAATGACCTGACGTTGCGCAACCCAATTTAGGTCTCGAACGACCTAACTTCCCTCAAGCTTGAATGACCCAAAGACAACCGACCCAGCCCTATGCCATCAGGTTGCCTCATAACCCATTTCTTCCATCGGGTCGTTCCAAACCCAACGACCTGCTCCACTCAATGCTCCAGCGACCTGACTTCTCGAAGCACCAACTACCTGGCTTCAAAGCTGCAACAACTAAAAGCCAATGATCTTCCTTTGTCAAAGCCAACTGACCTGACTTGCATCCAAGTCCAGACGACCCTTGGCCAAGATCCATCCATGTCTTGGAGCGTAAGCCATGACCCAAGCTCTATGCTACATCATCAACGATCCAACAAAAATGATCTGACTCCAGATCTGATCAGTCTAACTCAACTCTTGACCATATCATCACAAATGACAACATCGATGCAAACAACTCATCCACTTCAACTATCATCACTTTATGAAATCATCAACAACACTAAAATGACAAATATTCATCAACAACCATATAGAGTTCACCAAATCATGATAAATCAATGAATAAACTAAATAATGGATCTAAACTTGCACAAATATACGGGTTAACATAAGAATTACCGATTTAAGTTGCTAGACTAGATCCTATGGTGATTCGAATGAAAATATATTTACCATGATGTAGATCTTCGTGAAAACAAGTTAAAATGATGAAAATAAGATCAAACAACCCATATACCAGATTGAATCCATGTGAAAGATGCTTATCACTCACCAAATCTTCAAATTAACTTGAAATAACTAAATTTCCAATCTAGACAGCGAAGAATGATTTCCAAACCTCTCAATTTGATGTGATCTTTCTTCACGTGATGTAAATCTAGCTTTACTCAAGGTAGATCTTCAATCTTCTCTGGTAGATCTAGAATTTTAATGGTGGAAACGTGTATTTGATTGAATAAGGGGAATCACGAGCTCAACCAAATGAGAGAATGAAGAAAAGTAACCCTCTCTCCATGCCTCTCACTCTCTATTTATAGCCTCAAACCAAACCACTAGTGGGCCACACCAAATCAGCACATTAATGGGTTATATACCTGAACAAAAATTGTGTAGCACTAAAACAGCGATTCCTCCCAAACTGCTGAACCAATTCTTTAGTATGACCAATCTAGGGAATTGGCAACACCATTTCTTTTCCAATGAAATCGATCTCAGCACCTGATTCGATACCAGTCAAAAGTTATTCCCTGTACAAAACTAACAGGGGAAAAATGGTCATAAATAAAATTGGTAAAAAATTATGGGAATGTCACACATCCCCATAATCAACATTTCAAAATATGAGAATAATCCAACCTTCAGGGAATTAAATAAAAATATATTACGATCCTCCGATACGTAAAATGCGGGCTGTTACATTCTCCCTCCCCCCTTCCCCCCCCCCCCCCCCCCACACACACAAAGGAATTTCGCCCTAGAAATTCCATGTAAACTTGAGCAACCATAACAATTCTGCATGCCTATCATCCACAACAGCCAATTGTCATCCAAGCTAGCATCCATCAAGCCATGCATCCATAGCCTTATCCTAGCACATTGAATTCTAACAACGATAACACAAGTTATAATGATGTAAGGTGACACGACATTAATGGGTCATACCGACAAAGAGTTATGGATGGGTCATCTTCATACTCTCTTCAGTCTCCTACGTATAATCATCATCATTCTCACTCCATTACACCTTGACTAGCTTAACTGTCTTCCTCCTAAGCTGTTTCGTGTCATTCTCCACAACACGAAGCAGCTTATGAGGTTTCATAATGTAACAACCCGGAATTTGGGGCCAATTTAAAATTTTCATTTTACAGATTTTAGGGGTGTTTAAATATTTCAAATAAATTATTTCAAATAAAAATGAGTGGAAATTTATTTTGAGCAAGGTTAATACAAATATATTCAAATAAATTGCATAAAGAATTAGAAATAGGACGGTAGTCTGAAAAGTCAAAATTGAACTTTGACTGACTACACAGGATGTAGAATAAACCGGATTTTGATGAAACAAAAAAATTTTAAATCTGTTAATGAATATCTTTCTAACGAATCTGAAAAATCGAAGTTTCATAGCGGAAATCAAAAGTTATGGCCAAATGAATTTTCAGAAAGGTCGCTATAGAGATTATATCGCCCTTGAAAATCGACATTTTGCATATGACCTCGGAATTCGACGAAACCACTTTTGTTGGATCCGGGATGTAAAATTATTGCTAGGTTTCAAATTTCATGATTTTTGAAGCTAGTATGTGAGCATGGCAAAAGAAACTGTGTTTTGTCAATTTCGGTCTAAATTAGTTGACTGAAAAATAGTCATTTTTCAAACAGTCTCAGAATTCGACGAAATAAATTTTGTTAGGATCGTATGGTCATAAGAAAGCCAAAAATAATTTTTCTGGATTTTTCTGACTTCGTATGTGACCCCAGTAAAATTAGAAAGTACATTCGAATTAAAAATAAAAGAATTAATTTGAAAATAAAAGAAATATGCTTTTAACTTCAGAATTGGAGTTCGGCAATAGCGCCATTGCGTTCAGAAGGCGTCAAAACCTATTGTTCGACAGTTGTTGAGCGCGAATTGGAGTTCGAACGAAAAAACCCTATTTTCCGGAATTAAATAAAATGGGAAATACATGGAAAATACCTGTATAAATACGGCCCTGTACATCGCCTCCTTCCCTGATCGCAGAAACCCATAGCCGCCCCCCTTTCGAAATTTCCTCTCCATTTTCCCATCAATCCACTCACAATTAGACTTAGCCGTAGTTGAACTTTTTGAAGCTCTTCCCTTCTTCTCCAATCTCCGACAAGTTTCATTCAATTTCACGCCCTGTAGCTCTCGGATTTCGAGCCCCAACCCACGCCATTCAAGCCTCCGCCGCCCCTAGCACAGGCCGCCGCACCCCCCTATATTCCCGGCGTGGATGCGCCTCTCGTAGCTCTCCAATCTCCCGCAAACCGTTCGCAAAACCGTCAACTACAGCTCCCGAATTCTGGATCCAAAGTTTTGATCATTCTGAAAATATAAAGGTAAAATCAGTTTCAGATTTGCGATGCTTTTAAGCGTTACAGTTACAGTTGTTAAAAGTCAGTTCTGATTTATTTGTATGAACTTCGAATTGAAATCTTTCAGATCCGTAACAGCCGTGACTTTGAACACGAAATCTGATCAAATCCGAACCTTCCTTCCAGTCCCGAGCTAGGTGAGAATTTATTTTTAATTTAATTTAATTAATTTAATTATTATTATTGCGTTGTGTGAAGTTTAAATGGTTAAAAATAAATAGATCTGCGATGAATGTTACCATGGGATGGATTCAAATTGTTGTGATGCTATGATTTTAGATTCGTTATTTTTATTCACAGATCTGTTAATTATAATCATAGATCGGTAGGAAAATTAGATTTTTCCTCATTTAAATTTGTTGAAGTATGCCGTATGGATATGAATCATGTATAAATCTATCATCATTTACATCGTTATGTAATTCACATTATTTTAACGTGAATTAAAGTAGGAATTTACATCGTTGTGAAATTTACATCGTTATGTAATTCACATTATTTTAACGTGAATTAAAGTAGGAATTTACATCGTTGTGAAATTTACATCATTATGCAATTTACATTATTTTACAAAGTGAATTAATGTCGCATGTAAATTTTTTTTTTTACATTTTTCTTTGGAGTTAACATGTGAATTTCACCGTATGTTAAAATTTACATTTTTATATGTAAATTATAAGTGAATTTATGTTATATGTCAAAAATTACATTTTTTTTTCTTTGTAATTAACATGTGAATTTCATTGTATGTTAAAATTTACATTTTTATATGTAAATTATAAAGTAAATTAATGTCGTATGATAAAAATTACATTTTTCTTTGTAATTAACATGTGAATTTCATCGTATGTAAAATTTACATTTTTATATGTAAATTATAAAGTGGATTTATGCCGTATGTTAAAAATTACATTTTTGTTTGTAATTAACATGTGAGTTTCATCGTATGTTAAAATTTACATTTGTATACGTAAATTATAAGTGAATTTATGTTATATGTCAAAAATTACATTTTTTTTTCTTTGTAATTAACATGTGAATTAGAAGTAGTGTTTGCATTGTAATTAAAAATCATATTTTTACAATGTGAATTAGAAGTAGTGTTTGCATTGTAATTAAAAATCATATTTTTACAATGTGAATTAGAAGTAGTGTTTGCATTGTAATTAAAAATCATATTTTTACAATGTGAATTAGAAGTAGTGTTTGCATTGTAATTAAAAATCATATTTTTACAATGTGAATTAGAACTAGTGTTTGCATTGTAATTAAAAATCATATTTTCACAATATAAATAGGAAGTAGAGTTTGCATTATAATTAAAAATCATATTTTTAGGATGTAAATTAGAAGTAGAGTTTGCATTGTCATTAAAAATCATATTTTCACAATGTAAATTAAAAGTAGAGTTTGCATTGCCATTAAAACTTACATTTTAATATGTAAATTTAGAATTGGATTCACTGCAAATATAAGTTACATTTTTATAATGTAACTAAGATGAGAATGTACATTGAAGTTGAAATCTACATTTTTATATGTAATTTAAAAGTAGGATTTTGAATGTATCAAAATTTACATTTGTGTTACATGTAAATAAAAAAATATAGGAATTGGCATAGGAATTAGATTTACATTTTTATGTAAATAAAAAGGATGGAATTTACATTTTCAATGTAAGTAAAAGAATGAATTTAGGATGCGATAATATTATTTTCATTTTCAAATGAATTAAAATTTAGTAAGTATTGGTAATTGTGTAGAGCGTTGTTTTAATCAAGCGATGTTATTACGATTCAGTGATTATATATATATATATATATATATATATATATAATTAAAATTAAACGAATAGGGCGTGGTAGTTCGCGTTTTGAAATCGTAGCTTTAAACGACTATACGAGAAGATCCGACCGTCGGATTTTCTAGAAACTGAAACCTTAGGACCGTCTTGGAAAAATCTTTCCAACGATATGTATTACGTTAAGATCCAATGGTTAGATTCTGAGAAATGTAAAAAATCAATATTGGTTGAATGCAGCGCCATAACTGCCCATGAACTTAAGGTGTCGTTATATAAAAATTTAATTATTTTAAATAATTAAAATAGGAATGAATCGTTATATAAAAATAATTATTAATGTATAAGAAGAATTTTAAATATATATATATATATATAAATGAGGATTATTTGGAAAGTCCGAGTTCTCTCATTCTAAATAATCAAAACGACGTTAATTGAAGTATGAAGATGGCATATGTAGACCGTAAATCTTCCCTCGAATGGACAACGATCGAGGCCCTGATTTGACATGCTCCCAATTCAAGGGTCATGGTCATTGCCCAAACGTACGTGTTGATTTCACGGGTTTGGCTTTCGCTCAGACCCAGAGCATAAGCTAATAAATGGATTGTGTGTCTGACATCATACTCTATCAAATATCATGTTATTGATCTTCTGTCGAAGGTATGGATGTTTGGTGGCGGGGAATTTATTCTCTTGCTTAACACCCGTTCATATATTTCTTCAAAGGATTGGTAGTGCGATATGGAGTGATGATGTGGCATGCTAAGATGCATAGGATCAAGGTTTTGTTGAAAAGCAGGCCTTGTGGGACGATCAAAGCATAGTCTGTTTAGGCATAGCTTTGTGTACAGCGTGACTTCGCGAGCCTCACACACCGGCGGAGTCTAAAAAGGGAGAAGGGAACGCAGGGAGAGCAACACGTTTCTTTCTAGCTAGAAGTGGTGATTGGGTTTTGACACAGCCCAACATTTTACTTATGTGGATTATGGAATGAGGCGCCTCGGATGATAGGTCCTATAGGACTGGGAAACGTGTGTTCAGGAATAACTAATCCGCAACTCGTATGGTGGACTGACCCTGCAGCTTTCCAAGGGTTCACTGCGGGGGATCCTGAGACATTAGCTAGAGTGTCTCGAATCGGTAGGAGCTCATCCCTATCCTTGACTCATGATAGAAACCAAAATCCAAATACGACCCTACGAATTTGATTGTATTACTAGTATGGAGGCATAGTAGTATAGGATAATATTCTTCCTAGGATTTATACATTTACTTTGAAATGTTTTGTTATATACTAATAATAATATTAAACTCATATTTGCCGTATTTAGCATGTTTAATCACTATAAGGTAAAACCCTATCCTTTGGTTTGTGTTGCATTGTGTGATGGGACCTGGGTCTTATGGTGATTCCATTTTTCTAAAAAGCATAATGTTGTTGTACGATTTACTTATCATTTATTCTGACACTTTTATGCACGACAATCCATTAGAGTCAACCTGTTCCGCGTTAGCGGCATGGTCTTTGGATTTGCCCCATTAATAGTGATTAATTGGTTAAGAATTCTCACACCAGTCCCACGACTGACCCGTTGTTTGTTTCCACCTTTTTGCAAACTCGGGTGCCCTACTTTCTACACGGGCAGCCAAGTAAACAGGTTTATTCTTCGCTGGGAGTCTTTTCTTTGGAGTTGCTTATTATTTTTCTTGGATTTGCTTGTGGAGAGGTGATGGCTAGAAGCTTGAAGACATCTATCATTCGCTTCTTTTGCATTTTTCATTTTTTATTTCCAGACATTAAACTTGGTTTATTCCACGTTGGTTAAGTTGGAGTTGGAACTTATTTCTTTTTCTGCAAACTTGATGTAATAATTTAGAATTCTGTGACTGTGGATTTTCTGTGGTTGATGACATTATATTTCCGCTGCTATGATGTTGTTACTCTATGAATTTCCTATGCTATGTTGTATGTGTGATATATATTATTGTATTTATGTTGTATTCCAAATGATTATTCCTTACTTTCATCCCGTGGAAGTTTGGGGTCATCACAGTTGGTATCAGAGCTTTGGTTAAACTTAGCTTTGGGATATAAAATATTTATGATAATTCGTTTACATAGAATCCCAATATTCTATGGCGGACATTTCATTAGATACATAATAGCCAGGCACTTTATCATCATCTTTTCATTCATCCTTCGATCTTTTCTATCTCTTAGAATCACCATTACCGTTGTTTGACTCTTTCCTTGATCGTACAGAACTAACTAAGAATGAGTACTCATGACGCTAGAACTGGTAGAGTTAGAACAATGGGGCAAAATGTTATTGGGAAACCGAGGAGAGTATCAAACAAGCCAATCCCAAATGCAGAGTGGATATCCCCAATTAATTTTATTTTGAGGTACGTTTAAAATATTTTCCATTCTTTATGTTGGTTCCTTCCCTTCTGTTCTTCCCTTTTCTTTTCAAGGACGAAAAGTTCTTAAGCGGGGGAGATTGTAACAACCCGGAATTTGGGGCCAATTTAAAATTTTCATTTTAGAGATTTTAGGGGTGTTTAAATATTTAAAATAAATTATTTCAAATAAAAATGGATGGAAATTTATTTTGATCAAGGTTAATACAAATATATTCAAATAAATTGCATAAAGAATTAAAAATAGGACGGTAGTTTGAAAAGTCAAACTTGAACTTTGACTAACTACACAGGATGCAGAATAAACCGAATTTTGATGAAACGAAAAATATTTAAATATGTTAATGAATATCTTTCTAATGAATCTGAAAAATCGAAGTTTCATAGCGGAAATCAAAAGTTATGGCCAAATGAATTTTCAGAAAGGTCGCTATAGAGATTATATCGCCCTTGAAAATCGACCTTTTGCATACGACCTCGGAATTCGACGAAACTACTTTTGTTGGATCCGGGATGTAAAATTATTGCTAGGTTTTCAAACTTCATGATTTTTGAAGCTAGTATGTGAGCGTGGCAAAAGAAACCGTGTTTTGTCAATTTCGGTCAAAATTAGTTGACTGAAAAATAGCCATTTTTCAAACAATCTCAGAATTCGACGAAATAAATTTTGTTAGGATCGTATCGTCATAAGAAAGCCAAAAATGATTTTTCTGGATTTTTCTGACTTCGTATGTGACCCCAGTAAAATTAGAAAGTACGTTCGAATTAAAAATAAAAGAATTAATTTGAAAATAAAAGAAACATGCTTTTAACTTCAGAATTGGACTTCGGCAATAGCGCCATTGCGTTCAGAAGGCGTCAAAACCTATTGTTCGACAGTCGTTGAGCGCGAATTGGAGTTCGAACGAAAAAACCTTATTTTTCGGAATTAAATAAATTAAATAAAATGAGAAATACGTGGAAAATACCTGTATAAATACGGCCCTGTACATCGTCTTCTTCCCCAATCGCAGAAACCCATAGCCGCCCCCCTTCGATATTTCCTCTCCATTTTCCCATCAATCCACTCACAATTAGACTTAGCCGTAATTGAACTTTTTGAAGCTCTTCCCTTCCTCTCCAATCTCCGACAAGTTTCATTCGATTTCATGCCCTGTAGCTCTCGGATTTCGAGCCCCAACCCACGCCATTTGAGCCGCCGCCGCCCCTAGCACAGGCCGCCGCACCCCCCTATATTCCCGGCGTGGATGCGCCTCTCGTAGCTCTCCAATCTCCCGCAAACTGTTCGCAAAACCGTCGACTACAACTCCCGAATTCTGGATCCAAAGTTTTGAACATTCTGAAAATATAAGGGTAAAATCAATTTCAGATTTGCGACGCTTTTAAGCATTACATGATAGTTGTTAAAAGTCAGTTCTGATTTATTTGTATGAACTTCGAATTGAAATCTTTCAGATCCGTAACTGCCGTGACTTTGAACACGAAATCTGATCAAATCCGAACCTTCCTTCCAGTCCCGAGCTTGGTGAGAATTTATTTTTAATTTAGTTTAATTAATTTAATTATTATTATTGCGTTGTGTGAAGTTTAAATGGTTAAAAATAAATAGATCCGCGATGAATGTTACTATGGGATGGATTCAAATTGTTGTGATGCTATGATTTAAATCCGTTATTTTTATTCATGGATCTGTTAATTATAATCATAGATCGGTAGGAAAAATTAGATTTTTCCTCGTTTAAATTTGTTGAAGTATGCCGTATGGATATGAATCATGTATAAATCTATCATCATTTACATCATTATGTAATTCACATTATTTTAACGTGAATTAAAGTAGGAATTTACATCGTTGTGAAATTTACATCATTACGTAATTCACATTATTTTAACGTGAATTAAAGTAGGAATTTACATCGTTGTGAAATTTACATCCTTATGCAATTTACATTATTTTACAAAGTGAATTAATGTCGTATGTAAAAAAAAAAAAATTCATTTTTCTTTGTAGTTAACATGTGAATTTCACCGTATGTTAAAATTTACATTTTTATATGTAAATTACAAGTGAATTTATGTTATATGTCAAAAATTACATTTTTTTTCTTTGTAATTAACATGAGAATTTCATTGTATGTTAAATTTTACATTTTTATATGTGAATTATAAAGTGAATTAATGTCGTATGTTAAAAATTACATTTTTCTTTGTAATTAACATTCGAATTTCATCGTATGTTAAAATTTACATTTTCATATGTAAATTATAAAGTGGATTTATGCCGTATGTTAAAAATAACATTTTTCTTTGTAATTAACATGTGAATTTCATCGTATGTTAAAGTTTACATTTTTATATGTAAATTATAAGTGAATTTATGTTATATGTCAAAAATTACATTTTTTTTCTTTGTAATTAACATGTGAATTAGAAGTAGTGTTTGCATTGTAATTAAAAATCATATTTTTACAATGTGAATTAGAAGTAGTGCTTGCATTGTAATTAAAAATCATATTTTTACAATGTGAATTAGAAGTAGTGTTTACATTGTAATTAAAAATCATATTTTTACAATGTGAATTAGAAGTAGTGTTTGCATTGTAATTAAAAATCATATTTTTACAATGTGAATTAGAAGTAATGTTTGCATTGTAATTAAAAATCATATTTTTACAATGTGAATTAGAAGTAGTGTTTGCATTGTAATTAAAAATCATATTTTTACAATGTGAATTAGAAGTAGTGTTTGCATTGTAATTAAAAATCATATTTTTACAATGTGAATTAGAAGTAGTGTTTGCATTGTAATTAAAAATCATATTTTTACAATGTAAATAGGAAGTAGAGTTTGCATTGTAATTAAAATTCAAATTTTCACAATGTAAATAGGAAATAGAGTTTGCATTGTAATTAAAAATCATATTTTTAGGTTGTAAATTAGAAGTCGAGTTTGCATTGTCATTAAAAATCATATTTTCACTATGTAAATTCAAAGTAGAGTTTGCATTGTCATTAAAACCTACATTTTTATATGTAAATTTAGATTTGGATTCACTGCAAATATAAGTTACATTTTTATAATGTAACTAAGATGAGAATGTACATTGAAGTTGAAATCTACATTTTTATATGTAATTTAAAAGTAGGATTTTGAATGTATCAAAATTTACATTTGTGTTACATGTAAATAAAAAATATAGGAATTGACATAGGAATTAGATTTACATTTTTATGTAAATAAAAAGGATGGAATTTACATTTTCATTGTAAGTAAAAGAATGAATTTAGGATGCGATAATATTATTTTCATTTTCAAATGAATTAAAATTTAGTAAGTTTTGGTAATTGTGTAGAGCGTTGTTTGAATCAAACGACGCTATTACGATTCAATGATTATATATATAATTAAAATTAAACGAATAGGGCGTGGTAGTTCGCATTTTGAAATCGTACCTTTAAACGACTATACAAGAAGATCCGTCCGTCGGATTTTCTTGAAACTGAAACTGTTAGGACCATCTTGGAAAAATCTTTCCAGCGATATATATTACGTTAAGATCCAACGGTTAAATTCTGAGAAATGTAAAAATCAAAATTGGTTGAATGCAGCGCCATAACTGCCCATGAACTTAAGGCATCGTTATATAAAAATTTAATTATTTTAAATAATTAAAATAGGAATGAATCATTATATAAAAATAATTATTAATGTATAAGAAGAATTTTAAATATATATATGTATATATATATATATATGTATATAAACGAGGATTATTTGGAAAGTCCGAGTTCTCTCATTCTAAATAATCAAAACGACGTTAATTGAAGTATGAAGATGGCGTATGAAGACCCAGAGCATAAGCTAATAAATGGATTGTGTGTCTGACATCATACTCTATCAAATATCATGTTATTGATCTTTTGTCGAAGGTATGGATGTTTGGTGGCGGGGAATTTATTCTCTTGCTTAACACCCGTTCATATATTTCTTCAAAGGATTGGTAGTGCGATATGAAGTGATGATGTGGCATGCTAAGATGCATAGGATCAAGGTTTTGTTGAAAAGCAGGCCTTGTGGGACGATCAAAGCATAGTCTGTTTAGGCATAGCTTTGTGTACAGCGTGACTTCGCGAGCCTCACACACCGGTGGAGTCTAAAATGGGAGAAGGAAATGCAGAGAGAGCAGCAAGTTTCTTTCTAGCTAGATGTGGTGATTGGGTTTTTACACGGCCCAACATTTTACTTATGTGGATGATGGAATGAGGCGCCTCGGATGATAGGTCCTATAGGACTGGCAAACGTGTGTTCAGGAATAACTAATCCGCAACTCGTATGGTGGACCGGCCCTGCAGCTTTCCAATGGTTCACTGCGGGGGATCCTAAGACATTAGCTAGAGTGTCTCGAATCGGTAGGAGCTCCTCCCTAGCCTTGACTCATGATGGAAACCAAAATCCAAATACGACCCTACGAATTTGATTGTATTACTAGTATGGAGGCATAGTGTAACAACCCTTATTTTCAATAACCTGTTATAACATAAATCAAGGCATAATTTAATTCTAAAATCTGAATCAAGGGAAACGGGCTATGCCATTGCGTTCGTCTCGGAAAAATACGCGAAATAGAGTCCGAGTTTTCGAAAATCGGAGTCTGTATGACCCGATTAAGGCCCAACGAAGTTTTCATAAAACTTCTAGGTAAAAACAGATTTCAAATTCAAGTTTGAATTTGGAAAATTGGGCCAGTTTGGGCCAGGCGGGAAAATTCCCGCCAGAGTACCCAAGTCGACAGCCCTGTCGACTTGGGAGTCGACTTGGTTGGACCCAAGTCGACAGCCCTGTCGACTTGGCTGTCGACTTGGTCCAGCCGGGCTGTTTAGCCTAGTGCACCATTTTGAGATTGTGTTGAGCTTGGGGGCCAGATTCGGTTTTAAGGGCTGAGATTGCAACTAGGGTTTAATCCTATGGCCTAAAACACTTGCCTAATCTATAAATAAGGCCCTAACCTAGCCCTAAATCATCATTAATCTATCCTACAACTAAATTATGGCAAAATCAATCCTCTCATGGCCTCCACTCTCTTCATAAAATTCCTAAATAAATTTCTAAGTGATTTTCCATGCATACAAGTGTTTTCAAACTTGTATGAGCATCATTAGCTTGCATTCAAGTCAAGTTTCTATATTTGCATCATAAAGAAAGAGTTTTGATCATTTTGGTTCAAGGGTTTTTATGTTAGAGCTTGCATTTTGGGTTTGATTGATTTCATAAGGGCTTTGTCATATTTTTGTGACTTCTTAAGCATTGTAAGCCCTATTCTACTTTCATACTTAAACTCTAAAGTTAAATGTATGATATGCAAGTTTAGATGCAAGTTTATCATGTTGTGATATGCAAGTTTATCATGTTGTGATATGCAAGTTTATATGCAAGTTTATCATGTTGTGATATGCAAGTTTATATGCAAGTTTATCATGTTGTGATATGCAAGTTTATATGCAAGTATGCCAAGTTATGTTATGCAAGTTTGGGTTGAACATTTTGTTCATGCTATCATGTTATGCAAGCTTATCTTGGGTTTATGAACATAAAGCTTCAAGCTTTATGCCAAAGGTTGCATTTTGGCAACATGTAAGTTATCAAATCTCTTATGATAACTTGCATGTGAGGCTAAATGCGAACTTATGGCCATTTCTACATGTCATTTAGCACCATGTATCACCAATATGCTAAGTTTGGTTTTATGCATGTTTTTGAGGCCTAAAAATGTAATATGCAAGTATATGAACACATGTACATTTCATATGCCACCATGTTGAACTTGTGGCTTCAACACCTTTATGTCATGATTATGCCAAGTTCCCTCTTTCTATCCTTTATGCGCTATTGCGATATGTAAGTGATGGGATTGCGTTTGGGGTTGGGTAAACTTAAAAGACATAAAACATAAGCTTGGGAATTTACCTATTAAGTTAGGTCTACCCATTGGGAATTTACCTATTAAGTTAGGTCTACCCAATTGCTTGAAAATTTGTAACATGTTTTGGAAACATGATGGACATGACACTTAGAAAAGATAAGTGTGACCAACTCGAGGTTGGGTTGAGTTTGTAGCGTAAACCTACCCGGAACCGACCGGCTTAACTAGTTGCTACAAACAATAGGACCCAATGTGAGAAGTTGGCCATGTTGTACCTTGAACCCGAGGTTAGACCAAGTTGTGGTGTAAAGCTACCCGGACCCGCCCGGCTTAACTAGTAACCGCAACAAAGTCTAATGTGAGAGGTTAAGGCGCATTAAGTTAATTAATGCCTCGTGATTAGGGTTAAGTCATGGTCCACTTAATACTTAACCAATTTGGGCTTGGTAGATTAATCGGGGTTAAGTCGTGAACTCATCGTTACACTTAACCAAGTTAATCCATGATTAGCAAGAGGGTTAAACCGTACTTAACCCACTAGAAAATCCTAGCAATGGGGGCCCACTCCAGCAGTAATCCCAAGTTTGTATCATTAAGACCCTAGGGACTAGGTTAGGGAGGGGGCACGATTACTGGGCTGGAGGTAAGCGACCAATAAACGACGGCAGGGTGGTACACCGGTGTAGTTCCGGGTAGACTCTGGTCGTGCACATAGTCCGTAGCCGGAGAAAACATGCACGGGTACCAGTAGATCGGGACTGTGCACTCATGTTTATGGTGTCCAGGGGTTGGCACCCTAGGGCTTGATACACCCGAAGGGTGGACCCGGCACAGTTCGACTACAATTATGTTTGGGCCGTAATGACACCAACACGTGACGAGTTAGGCTTAGGGAGCCGATCGACTAGACCGTTTGGTTGGACCTTGTATTAGGGCCATTTCATGTTATTGGGCCAAAGCTTGGGCCAAGGGATCAATACTTGTTTATTCAAGTCATGTTAGTTTGCTAGTACACCTGTGGTGGAAAAACCTTAATCCTGATTATGCGATGACACCTTTATCTACCTTGTTAGTTAATCACCATGCTAGTATGTTGTTATCCTTATGATCATACCTGCTTCTCATGCCAGTTAACTTTATCAGTTTACATTTATTGTAGTAGGGCTTACTCAGTCTTTTTGACTGACCTGTTTTCTTTCGCCTTTTTTCTTCCGTTTGCCCCCCCCTCCCCCAGGTTCTCAGGGAGGGAATATTGGAGCTTAGCTTGGATTTATGACCGCTTGCTTGAGGGATTTAGCTCATGTACGGTTTGACATGAAGCTAGCTATGGCTATCACTTCTTTTGGGGATTAGTACTTATGTATTTCAGTTTTTTTTCAGTTGATGTTGTTTTATCTAGACTTGTTTATTTGGAAAGTTGACATTATGTTTTACCAGACTGGTTTTGAAATGGTTTGAAATCTTCCGCTGTTTTATCTATGTTATTTACTCTGTTTACATATATACATATGTTCTTGTTCTGCCTTGATATATCATTATGCATGTTTACCTGATTCAAACGCCCCTCCAAAGTCAGAGTGCTTGCAAGAGTCACCCTGGCGGAGGTGGGGTGTTACATTTGGTATCAGAGCATATGGTTTACAAGAAGGAACAAAAAGGTTTTTTTTTAAAACTTTTGGAAAACTATTTTCAAAATCAAGTATAAAGTATTTTCCAAAGAAAAGTCTAGTTTATTTTTAAGGCTATTCCCCACAAAGCCATTTAGCAAAATTCCTTCGTTTTTCTCCATTCTAAATCTGTCTTTTTCTTCATTTTCAGTATGGCCGATAACTTTGCTATCCCGGAGGGAGTGCACGTACCTGTTTGGTATAGGAGACTTTTGGAGGCTAGGGCGACCGAAGCCGGCCTCGCAGATGTCCCTCCTCCTCCTCCAGTAGTTAATGTTCCTCCTCCTCCTCCTCCTCCAGTAGTTAATGTTCATCCTCCTCCTCCTCCGGTAGTTAATGTTCCTCCTCCTCCTGTCGCTGAGGTTCCTCTTCCTCCTCCCCCTCAGCATCCTCAAGCTGACTTCGCAAAGACTTGCAAAGATTTCAAAGCAATGGGTGGCAAGAACTTTCAAGGCACTGAGACTTTTGTAGAGGCCAGGAATTGGTTGAAAGAGACCAAGATGAATGATACTCAAGCCAAGAAGACTGATTCCCAGGGAAAAGGAAATCAGGGTAATCCAAGTGGTCAAAGCAGTCAAGGCAATCAGAACAAGAACAAGAGTCAAGGCAACAAGGGGAACAACAACAAGGGCAAGAACAACAAGGAGAAGTGCCATTATTGCGGTTCAGTTGGGCATCTTATTAAGGATTATAAGAAGAGGAAAAGGAAGAATGGTGAATGCTTTTTCTGCTGTAAGACTGGACATTTCAGTAGGGATTGCCCGAAGAAGCAAGGGCAAGGCCAGGGTCAGACTCAGCGTGCTGGACCTTCAGGAGGGCAAGTTCATGCTCTCAATGTCGCTCCAGTTCCCGATCGAGGTAGTATTTCTGTTGAGAGCCTTGTATATATTTTTGATTTTCCAGTTCGTACCTTGTTTGATTCTGGTGCATCGCATAGCTTTATCTCATCTGATCTTGTTGATAGTTTGCACCTTAGTACTAGCTTGGTAGATGATCCCGTCTGTGTCTCAAATCCTATTGGGGGTTCCGCCCATTTGTCTATGATATGTGGGGATTTGAGGATCTCTATACTAGGTGCAGAGTTCTTGTGCAGTGCTTATGTTCTTGGTTTTAGGGGATACGGATTGATATTGGGCATGGATTGGTTGTCCAGATATGGAGCCATCCTTGATTGTGAACATAGGGTTGTGAGGCTTGTGACTCGCCTCGGAAACACCCTAGGGATTTCTTGTGATCCGAGAGGTCCCGTCATGTTGTGCTATCTTGAATCACTCGACTCGTCAATGGAAGCTCTTCAGTCTGTGAGAGTGGTTCGAGAGTATCCGGATGTTTTCGATGAAGTTAGTGGGTTGCCCCCTAAGCGAGAGATTGATTTCCGCATTTATCTGGTGGATAATGCAAAGCTGGTTTCTTTGCCCGTTCGGCACATGGCTCCGCGTGAAAGACGGGAGCTAAGCAAGTGAAGGAGTTGCTTGAAAAGAACTTCATTAGACGAAGTATATCTGAATGGGGAGCGCCTGTGGTGTTTGCTACCAAGGCAGATGGTTCTCTCTGACTTTGTGTTGACTATCGAGAGTTGAATAAGCTGACTAAGAAGAACAGACACCCGTTACCGAGGATTGATGATCTCTTTGACCAGCTTGTCGGTGCTTCTGTTTTCTCTCAGCTTGATCTTGCTACGGGATTCCATCAGCTTAGGGTAGCTGAAGATAGTATAGACAAGACTGCGTTCAGAACTCTAGATGGATTCTTCGAATGGCTTGTCATGTCGTTCGGCTTGACTAATGCACCCGCATATTTCGTGGACTTGATGAGTAGGGTGTTCAGGGAGTTCTTGAACAAGTTTGCCGTGGTCTTCGTAGATGATATTCTGATCTTCTCTAAGGATGAGGAAGAGCACGCAAGGCATCTCATGGAGGTGATGGATACGCTTAGAGCGCATCAGTTGAAGGCCAAGTTCTCCAAGTGTCACTTTTGGAGAAGGGAAGTTAGATTCCTTGGGCATATAGTATCTAAGCAAGGCTTAGCGGTGGATCCCGCTAAGGTAGTTGTAGTTCAGGATTGGAAGACTCCAAGGAATGCAACCGAAGTGAGAAGTTTTCTAGGTCTTGCGGGTTTTTACCGGAAGTTCATCAAGGACTTCGCGAAGATTTCCGCTCCTCTCACTAAATTGACGAAGAAGAATTTAGTTTTTGCTTGGAGCATAGAATGCGAGCTTGCTTTTCAGAAGCTCAAGAGAGCTCTTACATCAGCACCTGTTCTAGCTTTGCCCGATGGAGGGAAGTTATTTACAGTATACACCGATGCATGTGGCACGGGGTTAGGAGCTGTTCTGATGCAAGAAGGAAGAGTGATATGCTTTGGCGGTAGACAACTCAAAGTGCATGAGAAAAATTATCCCACTCATGACTTAGAGTTGGCAGCAATAGTATATGCACTCAAGGCTTGGCGCCATTATCTTCTGGGAGAAAGATTTGAGCTTTATACCGATCACAAGTCAATGAAGTATCTCTTTTCTAAGAAGGATCTGAATCTGAGGCAACAAAGATGGATGGAATTCTTGGCGTCCTACGATTTTGAGATAGCTTATACCCCTGGCAAGGGGAATGTGGTAGCAGATGCATTGAGTAGAAGAAGGTTGAACCTAAGTCCTCTATTCGTTGAGATGAAGAATTTAGAGTATGTGGCAACCTTTGATTTCTCTTTGGCGATTGAGTCGATGACCGGTTCTTTAGCATCTCTGGAACTCAGACCTACCCTTCTTGATCAAGTTGGGGCTTCGTAGAGAGAAGACCCTCAGATAGTTGAGATTATGGATAAGCTAATTCGAGGAGAGACGTCTAGTCATCTCGCTCGATATTCTATTGATGACAAGGGTTGGCTGAGGAGAGATGGAAGGTTATGTGTTCCAATGGTGGAAGATTTAGTAAGAAAAGTTCTTGAGGAAGCGCATCGCTCTAAGTTGACTATACATCCGGGCGGAGATAAGATGTATAAAGATATGAAGCGCATTTTCTTTTGGCCTGGGATGAAGAAGGATGTGGCAGAGTTTGTCTCTAGATGTATCATTTGCCAGCAAGTTAAGGCCGAGTCAAAGAAGCCCGGTGGGCTATTGCATCCTCTAGACGTTCCACTATGGAAGTGGGAGAGTATTTCCATGGATTTTATCAATGGGCTACCAAGGTCAAGGAAAGGGAATACGAGCATTTGGGTTATTGTGGATAGACTTACGAAGAGTGCTCATTTCGTTCCGGTGAAGAGCAAGAGGACCGCATCTTGGCTAGCGTCTGTATATCTTCGTGAGATTGTGAGGCTTCATGGAGTCCCTTCTAGTATAGTCAGTGACCGTGACCCAATCTTTACAAGTCAATTCTGGAATAGCTTGCAAGAAGCTATGGGCACAAGGTTGAATCTAAGTACGACCTATCACCCACAAACGGACGGTCAAACCGAAAGGGTGAATAGGGTAATCGAGGATCTGTTGAGGCTTTGTATTCTGGATTTTGGTGGTACTTGGGAAGACCATCTTCCTCTTGTTGAGTTTGCATATAATAACAGTTATCAGGCAAGCATAGGGATGGCACCATTCGAAGCTTTATATGGGAGGCCGTGCAAGTCGCCTACATGTTGGTGGGAGACTACAGATAAGCTTATACTTGGGCCTGATCTGATCAGAGATACATCCGAGAAGGTCGAGTTGATTCGGAGACGGATGAAAGCGGCCCAAGACCGACAATAATCCTATGCTGATAAGCGAAGAACTGATTTGGAGTTTGATGTTGGGGATATGGTTTTCGTGAAGGTTTCTCCTTTGCGGAATGTGGTCCGATTTGGAGCCGCTGGGAAGTTGGCACCGAGGTTTGTTGGACCATTCCCTGTTATAGAGAGGATCGGGCAGATGGCTTATAGAGTGGAGTTGCTCGAGAAGCTTGCCGGAGTACATGATGTTTTTCATGTCTTGCATCTCCGGAAGTGTTTACATGAATCGGCAGAGGTTGTTGAGCCGAGTGTTCTGAAAGATGTGGAAGTGGAGAAAGAGGCTACCTTGAGGAGAGCTCCGATTCGTATCTTGGGGACAGAGACCAAGAAGCTAAGTAATCGAGAGGTCAAGTTGGTGAAGGTTCAATGGGGTGAAGCCGAAGAAGACGCAACTTGGGAAACCGAGGAGAAGATACGTGGGCTTTATCCATTCCTTTTTGAGGGTACACTCTCAATCTCTTTTCTTTGTTAGCATATCTTTCTCTTTGCTATCCATGTTTGTCTAGTTTATCGTGTTAATCTTGTCATGAGAACCTTAGGTAGAAACCCTTTGGATGAAACATGTGTTTGAAACATGTTATGCTTGGTGGTTGCAAGTGGTTGCAAGTGTTTGCAAGTGGTTACTCGTGGATGCATTATACACGTTAGGCACTAGATCGGCTCACACACTCCTCATATTGTATATGCATGAGTGTTTATGCTTATTCATGGATGAAAATTTTTGTGTTATCACATGGATGTTGCATATGGATGTATGTTGTGTGCACACATATAGATGTTATACATTATGTTAGGAATTGCATACATATGGATTCATTTCACTAACATAATTTGCATTGATGATATTTGCATTAGATAAGTACATATACACACACCTTTGCATATGTTCATGCAACATTTAGAATCTTGTAAGGACAATGATTGCTCGTGGATGATGTTTTGAGTAGATGGATGTTGGATGGTAGGATACGTTCTTCCTAACTTGAAGATTTCGGGGACGAAATCCTTTAAGGAGGGGAGAATGTAACAACCCGTATTTTCAATAACCTGTTATAATATAAATCGAGGCAGAATTTAATTCTAAAATCTGAATCAAAGGAAACGGGCTATGCCATTGCGTTCGTCTCGGAAAAATACGCGAAATAGAGTCCGAGTTTTCGAAAATCGGAGTCCGTATGACCCGATTAAGGCCCAACGAAGTTTTCATAAAACTTCTAGGTAAAAACAGATTTCAAATTCAAGTTTGAATTTGGAAAATTGGGCCAGTTTGGGCCAGGCGGGAAAATTCCCGCCAGAGTACCCAAGTCGACAGCCCTGTCGACTTGGGAGTCGACTTGGTTGGACCTAAGTCGACAGCCCTGTCGACTTGGTCCAGCCGGGCTGTTTAGCCTGGTGCACCATTTTGAGATTGTGTTGAGCTTGGGGGCCAGATTCGGTTTTAAGGGCTGAGATTGCAACTAGAGTTTAATCCTATGGCCTAAAACACTTGCCTAATCTATAAATAAGGCCCTAACCTAGCCCTAAATCATCACTAATCTATCCTACAACTAAACTATGGCAAAATCAATCCTCTCATGGCCTCCACTCTCTTCATAAAATTCCTAAATAAATTTCTAAGTGATTTTCCATGCATACAAGTGTTTTCAAACTTGTATGAGCATCATTAGCTTGCATTCAAGTCAAGTTTCTATATTTGCATCATAAAGAAAGAGTTTTGATCATTTTGGTTCAAGGGTTTTTATGTTAGAGCTTGCATTTTGGGTTTGATTGATTTCATAAGGGCTTTGTCATATTTTTGTGACTTCTTAAGCATTGTAAGCCCTATTCTACTTTCATACTTAAACTCTAAAGTTAAATGTATGATATGCAAGTTTAGATGCAAGTTTATCATGTTGTGATATGCAAGTTTATCATGTTGTGATATGCAAGTTTATATGCAAGTTTATCATGTTGTGATATGCAAGTTTATATGCAAGTATGCCAAGTTATGTTATGCAAGTTTGGGTTGAACATTTTGTTCATGCTATCATGTTATGCAAGCTTATCTTGGGTTTATGAACATAAAGCTTCAAGCTTTATGCCAAAGGTTGCATTTTGGCAACATGTAAGTTATCATATCTCTTATGATAACTTGCATGTGAGGCTAAATGCGAACTTATGGCCATTTCTACATGTCATTTAGCACCATGTATCACCAATATGCTAAGTTTGATTTTATGCATGTTTTTGAGGCCTAAAAATGTAATATGCAAGTATATGAATACGTGTACATTTCATATGCCACCATGTTGAACTTGTGGCTTCAACACCTTTATGTCATGATTATGCCAAGTTCCCTCTTTCTATCCTTTATGCGCTATTGCGATATGTAAGCGATGGGATTGCGTTTGGGGTTGGGTAAACTTAAAAGACATAAAACATAAGCTTGGGAATTTACCTATTAAGTTAGGTCTACCCATTGGGAATTTACCTATTAAGTTAGGTCTACCCAATTGCTTGAAAATTTGTAACATGTTTTGGAAACATGATGGACATGACACTTAGAAAAGATAAGTGTGACCAACTCGAGGTTGGGTTGAGTTTGTAGCGTAAACCTACCCGGAACCGACCGGCTTAACTAGTTGCTACAAACAATAGGACCCAATGTGAGAAGTTGGCCATGTTGTACCTTGAACCCGAGGTTAGACCAATTTGTGGTGTAAAGCTACCCGGACCCGCCCGGCTTAACTAGTAACCGCAACAAAGTCTAATGTGAGAGGTTAAGGCGCATTAAGTTAATTAATGCCTCGTGATTAGGGTTAAGTCATGGTCCACTTAATACTTAACCAATTTGGGCTTGGTAGATTAATCGGGGTTAAGTCGTGAACTCATCGTTACACTTAACCAAGTTAATCCATGATTAGCAAGAGGGTTAAACCGTACTTAACCCACTAGAAAATCCTAGCAATGGGGTCCCACTCCAGCAGTAATCCCAAGTTTGTATCATTAAGACCCTAGGGACTAGGCTAGGGAGGGGGCACGATTACTGGGCTGGAGGTAAGCGACCAATAAACGACGGCAGGGTGGTACGCCGGTGTAGTTCCGGGCAGACTCTGGTCGTGCACATAGTCCGTAGCCGGAGAAAACATGCACGGGTACCAGTAGATCGGGACTGTGCACTCATGTTTATGGTGTCCAGGGGTTGGCACCCTAGGGCTTGATACACCCGAAGGGTGGACCCGGCACAGTTCGACTACAATTATGTTTGGGCCGTATTGACACCAACACGTGACGAGTTAGGCTTAGGGAGCCGATCGACTAGACCGTTTGGTTGGACCTTGTATTAGGGCCATTTCATGTTATTGGGCCAAAGCTTGGGCCAAGGGATCAATACTTGTTTATTCAAGTCATGTTAGTTTGCTAGTACACCTGTGGTGCAAAAACCTTAATCCTGATTATGCGATGACACCTTTATCTACCTTGTTAGTTAATCACCATGCTAGTATGTTGTTATCCTTATGATCATACCTGCTTCTCATGCTAGTTAACTTTATCAGTTTACATTGATTGTAGTAGGGCTTACTCAGTCTTTTTGACTGACCTGCTTTCTTTCGCCTTTTTTCTTCCGTTTGCCCCCCCCCCCCCCAGGTTCTCAGGGAGGGAATATTGGAGCTTAGCTTGGATTTCTGACCGCTTGCTTGAGGGATTTAGCTCATGTACGGTTTGACATGAAGCTAGCTATGGCTATCACTTCTTTTGGGGATTAGTACTTATGTATTTCAGTTTTTTTTCAGTTGATGTTGTTTTATCTAGACTTGTTTATTTGGAAAGTTGACATTATGTTTTACCAGACTGGTTTTGAAATGGTTTGAAATCTTCCGTTGTTTTATCTATGTTATTTACTCTGTTTACATATATACATATGTTCTTGTTCTGCCTTGATATATCATTATGCATGTTTACCTGATTCAAACGCCCCTCCAAAGTCAGAGTGCTTGCAAGAGTCACCCTGGCGGAGGTGGGATGTTACACATAGTAGTATGGGATACCGTTCTTCCAAGGATTTATACATTTACTTTGAAATGTTTTGATATATACTAATAATAATATTAAACTCGTATTTTCCGTATTTAGCATGTTTAATCACTATAAGTTAAAACCCTATCCTCTGGTTTGTGTTGCATTGTGTGATGGGACCTGGGTCTTATGGTGATTCCATTTTTCTCTAAAGGATAACGTTGTTGTACGATTTACTTATCATTTATTCTGACACTTTTATGCACGGCAATCCATTAGAATAAACCCGTTCCGCATTAGCGGCGTGGTCTTTGGATTTGCCCTATTAATAGTGATTAATTAGTTAAGAATTCTCACACCAGTCCCACGACTGACCCGTTGTTTGTTTCCACCTTTTTGCAAACTCGGGTGCCCTCCTTTCTACACGGGCAGCCAAGTAAACAGGTTTATTCTTCGCTAGGAGTCTTTTCTTTGGAGCTGCTTATTATTTTTCTTGGATTTGCTTGTAGAGAGGTGATGGCTAGAAGCTTGAAGACATCTATCATTCACTTCTTTTGCATTTTTCTTTTTTTATTTCCAGACATTAAACTTAGTTTATTCCATGTTGGTTAAGTTGGCGTTGGAACTTATTTCTTTTTCTGCAAACTTGATGTAATAATTTAGAATTCTGTGACTGTGGATTTTCTGTGGTTGATGACATTATATTTCCGCTGCTATGATGTTGTTACTCTATGAATTTCCTATGCTATGTTGTATCTGTGATATGTATTATTGTATTTATGTTGTATTCCAAATGATTATTCCTTACTTTCATCCCATGGAAGTTTGGGGTCATCACACATAACTACGGTCTTGACTTCTAGGTCTTCATATTGTTCCGGAGATACCACTATATTTGAATCATGCACACACTTCCATAGAAACGACACATGGAAAGCATTATGCACACTCGACATCTTCTCGGGTAATTCCAACCTATACGCTAGCTTTCCACTTTGCTTGATTATCGGAAACGGTCTAACAAATCTTGGGGCTAACTTTCCTTTTCTTTCGAAATGAACAACATGCTTTAACGGTGAAATCCTAACATAAACCATATCGCCAACATCGAATTCCAAATTCTTACGACGCTTGTCGACATAGCTCTTCTGACGATCTTAGGCTGCCTTCATTCTTTGTTGAACGATCTCAATAAAATCCGATGTCTCTCTGATCATCTTGGGCCTAAGTATCAACTTATCCCAAGTCTCTAACCAACAAGCTGGAGTATTACACAGTCTACCATACAATGCCTCATATGGTGGCGTCCTATGCTCGAGTGGTAACTGTTATTATACGTAAATTCAACTAAATGTAGATGGTCTTCACATGATCCTCCGAATTCCAATACACAAGTCCTCAGGAGATCTTCCAAAACTCGATTAACCCTCTCGGTTTGACCCTCGGTGTTAGAACAAAAATTGGTTCTAACACCCAAATGAGCTATGATCTTAATGAAATAGAACTAAAAAACAACGAAGAACACACGATTTATAGTGGTTCAGCGTTAACGAGCCTACGTCCACTTTATATTCTTTTTAATTAATGATTTGAATGCAAATACAGCAATGATTCTCACTCAACTTCACAATTACAATGCATAAACTCACTCAAATCTCTCAAAAAGAAACTTTAAGAGATGATTTTGATCTGAATGTAGCTATGAAATTCGGCAATGGAGGAAGCTAGAACTGAGAATTTTCCAAAAGATCCTTTCAAATGCCTCCAGATGGTGTATTTATAGGTGAAACATCTCTTCGAAGTGGCTCCGGTTCGGAATTGCGTGGCACCCATCCCATAAGAGTCGGGTTCGGAGGCTTCCAGATGGTGACAGCGCATCGATTTAGTGGGAGATCATGGGAGAAATGGTCATGCTTGGTCCGAGTCTTCTGGGAACATGTGTAACAACGGTCACAGGCTCAGAAAAAGGGGTTCGGATCGGGTGTCTCCGATCCAATCCGATGAGGCCACTTGTTATCCCTTGACGTTGCTGACGTACTCCTCCGATCCGAACCGATATGGCATCTGCGCCTTTGATCTTTACTCTTTTCCTGCGCTATCTTCCTCCGATCCGAACCGGTTGGTGGCTTTCTCACTGTTTGCTCTTTGTGTAGCATAGTTCACAAAGTAGGCTAACATTTCCCCCCCTCGAAGTACACTCTTATTTAAGATAAAGTGTGCTTCGAAGCAGTTTACAAAACATCCTTCGAACTAGAACAATTGAATGATCGCCTCCATTTACTTGTAGTGTCGTGACGCTTCATAAAATCGTGGCCTTTGCTGCTTATATATATATCCACAATCCATATGAATTACTTTCTTCATTTTCAAACAACTTTGAGAGCTCCTTTTAATGTCCAGTGATTCCTCCAAGTAAGCTTTTCTTTATTTCTTCTCAAATTCAACCTTCATGACAAGTCCATGTGTATAATCTTCTTCGGTTCGGACTCCGATTTGAATGGATTTCCCTTCTGTATTGCTTATCAGTGAGCTAACGGCCACAAGGCACTAGTGGGCCTGAATCCCGGTCCGAACGGGGTGAAGCAGGCTGGGAATACGAGTAGTCACCACAAACTCATATAAATCTTCCTCCCGCCATCTTCTTCCTCTTCTTCTTTTATTATTCTCGTCTAACAAACTTTGCATCGAAACCCTAGAATTTCAAAAACTCTGAAACTCTCTCGTTCTTCCTTAAATTAAACAATTCGGTAGGTTAAAAGATTTGATTATCCTTGTAATAACTGATTTCAATCGAGATTTATGGTCAAATTGGGCGATTCGATCATGGCGTTTGCCTGGTTTCGACGCCTTGGCCTCCTCTCTCCTCGCCGTCGTCGTTGGTGGCGTTGTCACCACCTCGAGGTGTTGAGAGGAAGAATTTGGGTTCTACAGTATATTTGAGCACGTAAGTGCTTGGACTTAATTGGAGTTTGTGAAATGGAGTTGGGTCCGGTATTGGCTAAGTGAGGTGGAAAATGAAGGAGAGGATAGGGACTGGGATCGGTTCGGTGAAGAAACGTTGGAATGAAGGATAGGGAAAGATGTTTGCAAGACCGGATTGGGTCGGAGCAGAAAAAGAGAAAAAAAAGAAAAAAAAAACCTACTAAATCGGATCAGATGGTGTTTACAAGATCGGGTCGGAGCAGGAAAAGGTAAAAAAGGGAAAACAAAACCTACCTGATCGGGTCGGATCGGAATAAGAGATAAAGAGAAGAAGGATTATTCAAGCTGATCCGATCCGATCCAAAATCCTACATCCGAACCGATCCGGTTCTACTCACTGGGTGTGAATATTTGCTTCAGAGCGAAACACGACTTTGCCCCCCGATCCGATCCCAATACACATATCTGAACCGAACCGAAACAGTCTAACTCAATGTGTAAGAATTTTTCCAACTAGTTTAATCAATGCTTGGCATAACCTTCAACTTGATGAACAGTTAGGATAGCGCCTTACGAACATAACAAGCATCAAGAACTATTCCGAACCATTATTACTATTTTGAATCTGTATATCACGCTCTCATGTGTTTACTTTGCCTTTTTTACACGTAGCTCACACTTTAGTTCACATACACACACCGGGAACACATGCAACTTTACTCTAATCTTTGCTATTGTTTCTTCAATAGTCTAGTGATCATGGCCGAGAGACGTTCATCTAGGTTAGCAAAGAAGATGGAAGTTGTGGGAACTTCTGAGAAGGTTACCACTGATGACATATCTTCTTCTTCAGACCCTGAGTGGGACGATGAGGGCCCAGATTATGAAGTAGGAACACATAACAATGAAACACCTTCCGATAGTGAAGTCTCTTTGGGCGATGAAGAGGAAGGATGGATAGGAGATAATCAAGCTCCTGATGAGTTTGAGTCTGCCATTATTATCTTGGAGTTACCCAAAGACTCTGTTGAATCAATGATCGACGACGACAGACTTGTCCGCATACGTTTAAAGCACGGGATACTGAAAAGGGATATCCTGGTGCTATCGAAAACTGACCGTCCTCACAATCCCCTGAAGGATTTATGGCGATTACATGATTGATGTGTATGGTTGGGGCTATTCCACCGTTTCCGCCTTTTGTTGTCGACTTTCTGAGACAGATGCAGATTGCCCCCATGCAGTTACATCCCAACTCCTATGCTTACTTATATACCTTATATATAGCATACCGAGAGATTTTAGGTACAAAGCTCACTTTCGACGACGTCCACTTTTTTTATAATTTCAAGCATCGGACTCGGGAAACTCCTTCCTTCTCTTACTTCGAATCAGTCCCAAAAAGGAAAATTATTTCAGCTCCATTTAGCAGCAAGGCCGGCGATTCCAAGCTATAATGGTTTTATATAAGGCAACAGCCGGGGTGCGCCAGGAGATGGGAAAAATCAACTAAGGCATTGATTTTCTAGATCTCAATTTTGAATGTTCATGTCAACACATTAACCTGCTTTCTCTTTTGTTTGCAGTTGATAACCCAAAACAATTATCGGATCAATTGTACTTTAATCGGATGCATCGGCTCCTCAATGGCGACAAAAAATTTCTAACCACTGATGAAGTTCTTAAGGATGAATACCTTCATCATCACAGGCTATTGTCCATTACCCGTGGTCATGGGTCGGGTCCATATGTATACATTACCCCAGTGGACATAATTCCCGGTACGGGCGAGGGCTCGAAAAGTTCAACAATACCTCTTCGGACTTCACCTTCTCCATCTTCAACTCAGGACGATGAGTTGGCTAACATAGCCGAAAGGCACAGAGAAGGGTACACCGTCCCTGATGATGCTATCTCTCCTGAGAAGTCAATGTCTCCTAAAGAACTGCCAATAAACGCTTCTCAATGAGATGTCCCCACTAGTGATGATTCCACATTTCAAGGTTTAGGAGATCTCCCCTTACCTGAAACCATCTACACTTTAGAGGATTTTGGCACAAATCCTTTAGTTTTCACTTCTTCAGAGGAGACTACTCCTCTTAAGGCCAAAGAGCCCACTCGCGCTGGCCTGGCTTCAGACTCGGCTTTGTCGGGGGGAACACCACTTAGGATGCACTTAACACAATAGCACCACACTTTACAACACTTACTTCTCATGAGAATATTGATTCTGAATTCCACTTACAATGTTGCGCGGGTACAATGTCTCGCCCTTACTATGACATCAGGAAAATACGTCGCAGCATGACTAGACCCCCTTCCGACGTCGAGCATGATCGCCGTGAAAGCCGGGGTAGAGAGGACAGAAGGCCTCATGATTCTTATCCATCGCGCACCTCGCGCTCTCGCTCCCCCGTTCGGTCGGATCTAGACCGATATAAAAGATACCAGAGTCGCCGAGGAGAAGACACATCGCAGCCCAAAGACCGAACTTCTCCTCAAGACAAACATAGTCGGGAAAGGAGCCCGCCGAAAGATACCGACTCATGAGGCAAACATAAGGTTTCTGATAAGCGTCCTAGAAAGGGTGATGCAGCCATCGTGCCCACTAAACATAAGGATACTGAGTTAACATACTGCGAACCTCCACCACTAGATGTTGAATCTAAAGTTAAGCGGGCATATCTGGAGAAGCAGTTCCCCGACTACTATTTTGAAAATCTGACTTTCTTACCTGCTCTCGAGCCTATTTCCTCAAAGTGGGCAGATGAGGCCAAAGCGAAGATTGACGTAGTCGAGAAGCAATATTTGGAGATGTTCAAGTATTCATGTAACCTCTCCAGAATCATTCGAACTTTAATCACAGATGTTAATTCGATGAAAAAGACTGCAGACTCCGACGCAAAAGCCTTGAAAAATTTGGAGAAAGACCTTGAGGATACACAGGGCCAACTTGTCATCGCTCAACAAGATGCTACCAACTTCAAACAACAATTTGAAGAGCTACAAAAACGTTATCATGACTTGCTCGAGTCTCATAGTCAAGAGCGTTTGGAGTTGAAGAAACAAGCAGAAGACGCTAAGTCGGATAACGCCAAAATGCAACTTGCTTACAATACTCTTGAGCGAGGAAAAGCCGAGTTAGCGAGAAAAAATGCTTAATTGGAGAAGCGAAACGCTGACTTGGAATCCAAGTTGATGGAGGCCGAGAATAGGGTTGCCCTAGCGGAGGGTAATGTGGAAAATGTTATTAAGTCCGCCGAAGAGACTCGCAAGCAGCAGTCAGAGGCCTAGGAAGAAGTGCACGGTTTCGGAGAATTACTGATTGAATTCTTCGCGCATATAATTCATCGCCGAAACATCTCTTGGATTGAAGATTATCCAACTACCTTGGTTCATGTATGGAGTCAAATTATCGAATGGAAGAAAGAGGAACTCAAGATAGATTCCATCGACGAAGATAAACTCATGGAAAAATATCTGAGAGATGATGAGCCAGCACGTCTGGCCGAAGGGCGTCGCCTCATCGCCGCTGCTATGAAGGAGGAGAAGCAGATGGCCAAACAAAAGAATATCCCTGAGGCTGGTTCTTCTTCTACTACCGCCGAAACTTCTGAAGTCGAGGGATATGACCCCGAAAACCCGGGGATCCCTCAGGCATCTCTCTTATCTCCCATACGCGAGACGGCGTCTGAGACGGTAGTCAATCCAGCTGAGAAATCATCAGAAGGTATTTCTACCTTTTCGCCTCAATTCATCAAGACTGTCTCCACTTTTCATCACATAATTGGGCAATCGATGGAGGATCCTTTATTTTCTCCTGAGTTGATAACTGTTGCTTCTCATTCTGTAGGTGTTGAACCGACCGAGAAGACTGACGTGCCCCAGGGAACCACCACTGGGGTGAAATCCGTGGAAAAGGCTCCAGGAGAACAGGATAAGGCTACTACTGTAGGGTCGGAGGGGGAGCTAAACTGTCTAAGGTTGATGCTCCTCATGATGACAAGATGATAGATGCCTTGATTGATTAAATTAAAAAAATCCAACTGCCCCCGATTCCTGACGGGGCCATATTCCTTTTGTTGTTGATGCCTATTCTTTCTAGCATCTTTATACTCTCCTGTCTCATAAGCAGGTTAGAGTATCGCTGAGGCAGTCTCTCATCTGGGTGCACCTTCACGCCTCAGAGGACGTCGTCTTCCCGTCCTTTATACTCTCTCTCGATTCTTGAGAGTTAGAGTTAAGAATGTCGTCTTCCCATTCTTCTGTGTTTTATCGTACAGACAGTCATTTCATTTGCTCCTGCACATAAGTCATCTCCAACTTTCCAAATTTAATTTAACATTTCATGTTTCATAGTCATGATAGAATAATTGTTGAAGATATACATAATGCAGGAAAGTAAATGACACACGATATTTTTATAGTGGTTCAGCTAAGTCGTAGCCTACATCCACTTTATAATCCTTTGTTCACATAAACAGACTTTTTAAGGCAAGTCGTGCCTTTTTACATAGCTTATGAGAACAAAAGAGATGACATTTCATATTTAGCTCAGATATCGTCGTAAGTGCTGAGCGTTCCAAGCTCTGGGAATCTCCTCATCGTCCACGGTCGTTAGCTTGAATGCTCTTGTATCAAGCTTCCGTTGGATGGTGTATGGCCCTTCCCATTTTGGACCCAATTGGGTCGAAGGCGGGAAGACCCGTTTCAATACTAGGTCTCCTGGTTCAAAGGTTTTGAAGCGAACTTTCCGGTCATAATAACGTGCTACTTGATGTCGATGTCTTGAGGCACGCAAGTCGGCTGCATCTCTTTTTTCTTCAATCATATCAAGAGATTCTAGGGGAGTGCTTTATTTGTCATCGGGTCATAGTACGCAACTCGATGGGAAGGGACTTCCAATTCTACCGGAATCACTGCTTCTGATCCAAAGGAGAGAGAATAGGGAGTATGGCCGGTAACCGTCTTTAAGGTCGTCCTGTAGGCCCATAAAGCTAATGGCAACTCATCTACCCATCTAGCTTTGGCTTGCTCCAACCGCTTCTTTAGAATCAATTTAATGACTTTATTTACGGCTTTGACCTGGCCATTTGACTGCGGGTGAGCTACTGCAGTGTATCGTTTATCAATCTTATATTTCTGGCAGAAGTTTTTGAACTCGATGCTGTCAAATTGCGTCCCATTATCGGTTATGGTGGTCTTCAGAATCCCAAATCAACAAATAATGTTTCTGACCACAAAACTGATCACCTTCCTTGCCGTGATGGTTGTTAGAGGTTCAGCTTCCACCCATTTTGTGAAGTAGTCCACGAAAACGATCGCGTACTTAGCTCCTCCTTTGGCAATAGGTAGCACTCCTATAATGTCAATTCCCCACATGGCAAACGACCACGGACTTACCCTTGACTTGAGCTGAGTCGGAGGCGCTCTGGAAACTTTGGCATATCTTTGACATCTATCGTAGCGTTGTGAATAATCAGTTGCGTCTTTATTCACGGTAGGCCAGAAATATCCGTACCGTAACACTTTCTTTGCTAGGGTTTGGCCCCCAATGTGATCTCCACACTCACCTTCATGCACCTCTTGCAGTACACGTTTGATGTCATCGTGTGCCATACACCGAAACAGGGGCATTGAAAACCCTTGACGATAAAAGACGTTGTCCTGTAAAACGTATCTTGCAGCCTTGCGTCTTACAGCTCATCTTTTGCTCTTTTTTAACGGGAGTGTTCCATTTTTGAGAAATTTCTTAATCGATGTCATCCAGGATTCTCTTTCTGGTTCAACTTCCAAGGCTAGCTTTACTTCCATTAGGTCGAAACTTGGTGATTCCAACACCTCTATCGGAACTATTTCGGTTTCTTTAGGGTCATCAGAACTTGCTAGATTCGCCAATCGATCTGCTTTATGATTTTCCGCTCTTGGAATGTGTGTTATGCTATAATGCTCCAAACCTTACAATAACTCCTTTACCTTCTTGAGATAAGTGATGAGTCGAGGTCCTTTAGCAGCAAATTCTTCCCGAACTTGACATACAACTATCTTGGAATCGCAATATATATCTAGTGTCTTCACTCCCAAATCTTTGACGAGTTTCAGCCCGGCAATCAGGGATTCATTCTCGAATTCGTTGTTAGTAGCAGCGAACTCTAAATGTAATGCATAGTAGATAGATCGTCTTTCAGGAGTTACTAAACAACTCCGGCGCCGGACTTTCTATCATTCTTGGTCCCCTCCATGTATAATTTCCACGGACTAAGCTCTAATTCTCGATCCAAAGTAACTACCTTGTCACCCACCATTTTCTCTTTAGGAATTGTAAATTCTGCTATAAAATCATCCAAGGCCTGCCCCCTTATTGATCTTCGCGGCTGAAAGTTCAAATCAAACCGACTCAGCTCGATATTCCATTTAAGTAACTGCCCCGATGCTTCAGGTTTCTACAACACTTGTCTCAAAGGTTGGTCGGTATATACAACTATTGGGTGTGCCTGAAAATAATGGCGGAGTTTGCGGAAAGCAATCAGGAGGCTATAAGCAAGCTTCTCTATCTTCGGATAGTTATGTTCTGCAGCAGCTAGTTTTTTGCTTATGTAATACACAGGTTTTTGGACTTTATCTTATTCACGTACTAATGTTGTGATGACGGCGTGAGATGATACCGCCAAGTAGACGAACAAATCCTCGTGTTCCACAGGCTTTGATAATATTGGAGGCTTTTCTAAGAAACCTAATAGATTCTGGAACGCCTCTACACAGTCGGGAGTCCACTCAAAATTTCGCTTTCCCCATTTTATGAGATCGAAGAAAGGTACACACTTGTCTGTTGCTTTGGGGATGAACCTGCCCAGTGCCGCAACCTTCCCAGCTAAGCTTTGAACATCCTTGATCTTCTGCGGCTCCTCTATATTCCGAATTGCTGCTATTTGGTCCGGAATGATTTCAATTCCTCTGGAACTCACGATAAAGCCAAGGAACTTGCCTGATGCCACTCCAAAAGAACACTTCAAGGGATTCAACTTCATCCCATACCTTCTAGTATGCTGAACATTTCTGCTAAGTCCTTCGTATGATCGGGAGATTGTTTGGATTTCACGAGCATATCATCCACGTAAACTTCCATGGTTTTCCCAATTTGATTGTAAAACATGCGGTTGACTAGGCGCTGATATGTGGCTCCCGCATTTTTTAACCCAAATGGCATTACGACGTAATAGTACAATCCCAAGTCCGTGATAAAGCTTGTATGCTCTTGATCTGGTATATGCATGGGAATTTTATTGTACCCGGAATAGGCGTCCATAAAGGATAAAAGTTCATGCCGGGCCGTCGAATCTACTAGTTGATCAATTCTGGGGAGAGGAAAGCTATCATTCGGGCATGCCTTGTTCAAATCAGAAAAGTCAATACACATTCTCCACTTCCCGGTTGACTTTTTGACCAGGACAGGATTCGATATCCAGTCGGGATATTTCGAATCCTTAATGAATCTGTTACCTTTTAATTTCTTTACTTCTTCTTTCAAAGTTGCTGACCGCTCCACATCCGTCTCTTCTGCTTGACTGGTGGGTGCTTTGGATTAATACACAAAGAGTGGCTTATAATGGTAGGCGACATCCCATACATGTCAGCGTGAGTCCAGGCAAACAAATCCAGATTTGCCTTTAATAAATCAGCCAATTCCCTCGCTCTGACTGGATCCAGTTGCGAGCCGATCTTCAGTACTTTTGTTGGATCTGTTTCATCAATAAGTATATCGACTGTTATTTCGTTGGGAGTTTCCTTCCTGTACCCAGGTTCTCTATCCTCCCTAGGATCTATATCCTCGAGGCCGTCTGAGGGCGACTCTCTTGGGGCAGGGCCCCTTAATTGCTATGCTGAGGCCTCCTTTGGAGGGGCGGAATCATCCTTAGCATCTATATTCAACCCCTTCATTAACATCTTTAACTCTATTACGTAACAAGCTCGTCCCGTAGCTTGGTCGCCCCTCATCACCCCGACTCCTGAGTCAGTCGGGAATTCAAGTAGCAAGCACCAAGGTGCGATACATGTTCTAAATTCGGCAAGGGCCGGTCGGCCCAGGAAGGCATTGTAAGGAGACTCCACATCCAAAACTACAAACGGCAGGATCCTTACTCTCTGGTGATCTCCCTGCCCTAGTGTGACTAGTAATTCCACAAAACCCATCGGAGCTGTAGATGGTCCGTTGTAGCCACGTATCCATCCTTCACATGGCTTTAAGTCTTTTGCTTAGAGTCTCATTTGTTCGAAAGCTTTCTTGAAGAGGATATTAACTGAGCTCCCGTTGTCCACTAACACTTTATGGACTAAAGCAGGGCCAATTGTCGTGGTAATCACTAGTGGATCGTCGGTTGGAGATTTAACTCCGGAATCATCTTTGTTGCGGAATATGACATCATCTGACATCGTTTTTTGTTGTTTTATTGGAGTGATGTCTTCAAGGCTACTGCATTCTTCAACTTCAAAATGCTTGGCGGCGTTGACGTACTAGTCCATTGCATTAAAACTACGGCCAACTAAGTGAGGTCCGCCTATAATAGTATTAATGACGATCCTCTTACCTTTTTGCTGAGTCGTGAGTTTTGAAGCAGGTTTATCTTGATTCGGGACTTGTCCCCATTGCCCCTGTCCCTTGGGACGACTTTGTATTCATCCAACTTCCCCTCTTGCAGCAATTTTTCGACGATATCCCTCAAACGACGGCATTCATTGGTGGAATGACCGTGGGTACCATGAAACAAGCAAAACTTTCCTGTTGCAATCTCTTTCTCAGTAGAATCTCAGGGTGGTGGTTTCTTGTACTGCAATATGCTATATGTATCTAAATAAATGTTCTTCAATGTATCATTTAATAGTGTGTAATTTTCAAAAGTCTGGAATCTGGGTCTTTTATTCGAGCTATTCCCTCGGTTTCTGTTCCTTCTATTGCCGTTCCCATTTCTATTGCTATTACCACCATTCTGGTTGCCAACATTTACTTCCACCTTCCCTGAACTGTCGCCAGATTATTTCACAGCAATGTTACTCTGGACATCCTCCTTCGAGGCCCCTTCGAACTTTCTCTTTCGATTTGCCGTAGCTTCTTCTCGCCTTAAGCGGACATTAGCCTTTTCGTAGAACAATTCTCTAGTAGGAGGTGGTTTTCCAGCCAAGTAATCCCCGAACTCTATGTCAGGATCTACCCCTTCTATCAAGGCCATCAGGATAGTGGGCTCATGGGGATCACTAACTTCGGTGACGGCCAGGTTGAAGCGATCCAGATATGACTTCAAAGATTCTCCTGGGGCCTGTTTAATTCGTGACAATTCTATGACGGTCTTGGACTTTTGGGCGTGGAGTCGAAACTGATTCATGAAACGCTCACTCAACTTTGTGAAAGTGAATATTAGGCTCACATCCCTATTTTGAAACTTAATTAGGCTCACATCCGGTCATAAACTTATTATAAATTAGGTCCCTATTTTCAAAACTTATAAAATAATAATTAAAAATTAAATATAAAAAATTCGTAAATTAGTAATAAAATAAATTATGCATTATACAAAAAATTCACTTTAAAAAACAACAAAAATCATGTCAGAAAGAAGAAAACAACAAAAAAACAGAAAAATCTGCAATTAAATGCATAATATTATGCACCTTTTTGAGTTTATTGCATGCATATGTGCAATTATTACAGTTCTTACAGTGCCTAGATTTAACTGCATATTTTAGTTCATTTTTATTTGCATCCAAATGTGCAAATATCTTAGAAAACATGCACACATGTGTGCAACATTTTTATAGGATAACACGTTAGCTAAAAGTAGAGACCTAATTTATAAAGAAAAAGAAATTTAATTACTAAAACCCGCCCCCTATTTTCTGAGTTCTGCCTTTTTTTAAATAAAAAATGTGCGGTACATCATAAAAAAAAATTCTAAAATCTGGAAATAATTTCAGGATTCCACGGAAATCAAAAAAAAAATAGTTGCATACGTTTATGCAATTATTACTGATAGTTGCATATATGTATGCAACTTTTCCGTAAGTTGTGTTCGGTTTGGAAATCTGAAAATAAACCTGCACAAATGTGTGCAAGTATTTGAAATATTCGCACACATGTAAGCATGTATTTGCATGAATAAAAATCAACGAAGATGAATGTAGTGAAAAATAAGCACGGATGTATGCAGGAAAATGATATATCTGCATACTATTATGCATTTAACTGCAAATTTCGTTTTTTTCCTTCTTTTTTTTATTTTTGACGCCTTGTTTGATAGTTTTTTGTTTTAAATTTTTTAGCGTTTACATGTTTTATTTAAATACGAATTTACGTGATTTTTTTGATGAATTTTCAGAAAATAGGGACCTAATTTACAATAAGTTTATGACCGGGTTTTTTTTATATTTTGAAACTTAATAGGGACCTCTAAAAAATGCACCCTTTGTGAAATTTGATACCGACCGAGGAGGGAGTCGGGTGAACCACATCAACGCTACATCTTCAAGATAGATTGGAAAAGCTTTGCATTTTACGGCGTCCGGAGCTGCTGCCGCATTCATGAACCATGCATATCTCATCAGATGTTGCCCTGAGTCTGTTCTTCCTGAATATCAATCCATCTGAGGCAAGTTGAATCGCCGGGGGAACTGGAAATTCAGTATGACATCTGTGAATGGGGTATGTGAAACACCCCACCTCCATTAAGGTCACTCACAAAGGGAATGCCTTAACTTTGGTGGAGGTTTATAAGTAAAAGCCACATATGAACTCAAGACAGATATAAATACACATATTTTAAACAGCGGAAACCAAACAAACTTTTATTTCATCAATACGTGTATCAAACAAAGATTTCCATAATTGTCTCAAAATACTTTCAACATTACAACCTCATAACTGCCTTGATTATTAAAGAAGCATAAAAACATAAATAAATTGACAAAAATCCCCAAAGTGATATCCAAAGCCATAGTCCGAGCAAAAGATTCAAATCATACATCTACGTTCTTGGTGCTTGTAAAGAGCTTGACTGAGTTGAGTTATTTCCTCCCTGTAGACCGGGGGGACGAAAGAAAAGAAGACGAAAAGAAAATAGGGTCAGACATAAAGCCTGAGTAAATCTAGTAACTCTTCAATATGTGAATAAAGAAAGGGTATGATGGACGTAAACTAAAAATAGGAAAGTGTCACAAGCTAGGGAAGTTTCGAATGTACTATCACACCCATGCTATATCTCTGCACCTATTTGAATTTATTCTAACTGGCACCCTATGGTGAGGGTGAAGTGATCCTCATTCTTGTTAAAAGATCGGCTCCTACTCGCGTTAACATGTGTCATACGGCCCCCAAGAATTATAGATACCTATGCTGGTCCCACCATGGGATGTATCAAGACCCATGGTGGCGATCCCGACACAAATTCTAGAAGGCATAGGTTATACTACTGGTGTCCCCGGTGCCCTGGTTGTCTGCTCCGGAGTGTGTGCACGCCCGCACCCCGTTAGACCTGCACTGTGCGCCCATCGCCGTCGTTTGACCGCTTACAATCAGCCCAGTAATCGTGCCCCACCCTGCCTAGTTTCAGGGTACCGTTGATACCTAACTTCGGGTTACTGCTAAAACGGGTCCCTCGTTACCAGGATTTTCTAGTCAACCATGTTAAGTGGTTAAGTGTCTGTATTTATCTAACCCTACCCATCGACTCTTGTTAACATGTTGAATTTGGTTAAGTGTTATAGTTGACTTAACCCTACCATCTGTCCTTAGCCTCTTAGGAGCACCTGACCACACACATTAGACAGGTATTGCTACGGTTACTGGATATGCCAGTCGGTTCCGGGCAGGTTTACACCGTAGCTCAGTCTAACCTCGGGTCATTATTGGGCTCAATGCTTAACCACCCACATTGGATAGGTATTGTTGTGACTACTGGACAACCGGGCGGTTCCGGGCAGGTTTACGTCACAGCTCAATCCAACCTCGGGTTAAGCATGTCGTGTTTTCTAAATTTACATATTTTATTATTTCTCAAATATATATGTAAATGTCATATCTTTTATATTTGGGTATATTAATTCATACCGCTCTAAATGTCATTGTCATTGGCATGTGCCAAACATGCCAACATATACTTTCATGTTTTACACCCAACGTTATTACCCCCGTTTATACGTTCGCAATGTTATAACAAGTGTTGGGATCGACACAATTCAGCCCAATTTTATAAGCGTAAGAAAAGGGGAAATCAAGAACATGTAATATTTTTCAATATATAAGGGTGTGTGGCGCATGAACTTGCAATTTAGCGATACTAACATAAATGATGGGTCATGTGAACTTGCATTCAAATCAAAATATAATAGAGTAGGCGACATATGAGATGACATAGTTTAGGCTAATACAAACTTGTGTTTAAACATGTTTAATTTGGCATAATGTCAAACACAAGACTAGCATGACGTATGTTCACCAACATGTACAATTTTAACATCTAATCATATAGCCTATGAACTTGCATAGTTTATGAAACATAGATCCAATTATACTTGCAAATAGACATAATCTTGCATAGTTTATGAAACATAGATCCAATTATACTAGCAAATAGACATAATCTTGCATAGTTTATGAAACATAGATCCAAATATACATGCAAATAAACAAAATCTTGCATAGTTTATGAAACATAGATCTAATTATACTTGATGAAACATAGGTCCAAATTATACTTGCAAATAAACTTGCATAGTTTATGAATCATAGATCTAATTATACTTGCAAATAAACATAAGAACAATATCATAGGTTTTGGATCATGTAGGCATAAAAGTTCTATAACATGTTTACATAAATTCCAACTTAGACATAGTCCATGCCATCGCCATATACATAAAATGATCAAATTCTAATTTTTGCCACAAACTTGCAAGTACAATCGTTCAATAGGCTTGCATCAATCAATTTTATGCCACAAACATCAATACATAAGTCATGATAGAACCATCACAATACATAGAATAATAACACAATTCTATTTTCATATACATCGAATCACATCACAGTTTTTATTCATATTCTGAAAGGTTACTATACTTACAACGTGTGATGAATTCTGGTTTTCTGATTTCTGTTATTCTGATTTGGAGATGCTCTCCTTTGGGTAGCAAAGTTGCGTTGAATGATTTGATTAAGCTTTGATCTTATTTTAATTTGATTCGTCTCTTAGGCTTGTTGGCTTGTCTCTAGGGTTTCTAATTGATGGCCATTCCTAGTTCCTTTCCAGAAGCATGACGGCTATTGTATTCTATTATTTGTGTGAATTTAGGGTTAGGTTTGAGTTGTATTTATAGGATTTCAATCTAATTAGAGCCGTCGATGAAGCTAGATTGAATCCAAACCATCCATCTCAAGAGAAGCCAATCAGAAAGTGACATGTAAGCCCTAGTGACTCAGCCAAGCATCAGAATTCGACCAGATCCTGATCATGCCAGCCAAGACCTGACCAGCAGGTCATTCTGACCTGGGCGCACTTGGCAGGTGCGCCAGGCCAAAAATGTACTAGCGCACTTCCCAAGTGCGCTAGTTCATTTCTGTTCTGGCGCACTTCCCAAGTATGCCAGTGCATTCTGACCCGTTTTCTGGTTTTTCTGCCCAACTTCGTTCGTCCATATCTTCTTTATATGATATCCATTTTACGCAAACTTGGACTCTATCTCAAGCAGAATTTCAAGACGAACGCAATGGCATAACCCATTTCCCTTGATTTCATCATTTATAATTAATTATACTTTAATTCGTAAAGCTTAACGTTATAGAATTCACGGGGTGTTACAGTATGACTTCGTTCAATGCCCCAGTCTTCATTAGTATAGTGTCGGCTTTCGGGCATGATCTTGCGCACCATTTCCCATACATTGGCATTTGTTAATATTTGCATTGGATCTCTTGATCTGATGTTCGGATTACCACTAGGTTCCTGATCACGGGATAACCTCCTGTTTCTGGCGGCAGCTGCTCTACGTTGCTCTCTGTGTTCCCGGTCGATCTTAGGAGGTAGAGGTTGGAGAAGTTGTTGCTGCGTGGGGTTGGTAATATTAGGATATCTGGGTAAGACGTGGGATCCGCGCATGGGTAGCAACATAGGCTGTTGTAGGCTCGGGTCATCAGGGCCCAATGCACGAGCAGCGTCTTCTCAGGATCCCAAAGATCTAAAAGTCAATTGATCAAGGTTTTGAGGTCGTTCAAGCGGCCTCCTCTCGCGAGGGCGTTCCTCCTCCGAAGAAGACGAATCATCTGTAGTAAGACGGCGTGTCGGGGAAGGAGACTTATGCCTCTGGAGCTCCTGTAGTTCTCTACCCATAGTGATCATGTTTTCCTGCATGCGAAGGTTGTCATGCCTTTGGGCTTCCAATGCTTCTTTAGTGCTCTGAAGCATGTCAAGAAAACATGAAAGTCTCCATGAGTAATGGGTGCAGATGGATCAGGCTGAACATTAGTCATCGTCGCTGGAATCGGAGCGTTGGAGAGGGCTCGAGTAGAAGCTCCAGCTTCACCCTGGTTCGAATCGGATTGGTTCACAGCAGCCTGGTCGGGGCGGTTCGAATGGAGGGAGTGAGAGCCTTCAACCTCACTAGACCAGATCGGATCAGTGCCTTCCACCCCGTTCGGATCGGCGCCACCCATCCGGTCGAATCCTCCTGGTTGGAGCAGTCTGCTCCAAAGCTTTGAGCGCGTGACCTTGTTAACACAATAGCTTGTTGATCTTCTGTGGAATCATTTCCCCTAGCGCCTTGCACTTCATTTCCTTTGGTCTTAGCCATAACAATTGATTCTTCAACGATTAGTCAACAAGTACTGAAAGATGTCAGAGAGAAGGGATTAACTTCTTTGAACTTGAATGTCCAAATAGTAGAATGATAACCCCGAAAAGGCTGAGAATTCGAAGGTTTCTCAGTGAAAGCACCAAAATGTTAGACCAAAAATTTATTCTAACACCCAAATGAGCTATGATCTTAATGAAATAGAACTAAAAAACAACGAAGAACACATGATTTATGGTGGTTCGGCGTTAATGAGCCTACGTCCACTTTATATTCTTTTTAATTGATGATTTGAATGCAAATACAACAATGATTCTCACTCAACTTCACAATTACAATGCATAAACTCACTCAAATCTCTCAAAAAGAAACTTTAAGAGATGATTTTGATCTGAATGCAGCTATGAAATTCGGCTATGGAGGATGTTAGAACTGAGAATTTTCCAAAAGATCCTTTCAAATGCCTCCAGATGGTGTATTTATAGGTGAAAAATCTCTTCGAAGTGGCTCCGATTCGGAATTGCGTGGCACCCATCCCATAAGAGTCAGGTTCGGAGGCTTCCAGATGGTGATAGCGCATCGATTTAGTGGGAGATCGTGGGAGAAATGGTCATGCTTGGTCCGAGTCTTCAGGGAACGTGTGTAATAACGGTCACAGGCTCAAAAAAGGGGTTCGGATCAGGTGTCTCCGATCCGATTCGATGAGGCCACTTGTTATCCCTTGACGTTGTTGACGTACTCCTCTGATCCAAACCGATATGGCATCTGCGCCTTTGGTCTTTAATCTTTTCCTGTGCTATCTTCCTCCGATCCGAACCAGTTGGTGGCTTTTTCACTATTTGCTCTTTGTGTAGCCTAGTTCACAAAGTAGGCGAACACTCGGTTTGGGGATGATAAGTCGTACTTAAACACAACTTGGTTCCCAAAGTCTCTTGCAAACTCTTCCTAAATCCACTTGTAAATAATGGATCTCGATCACTGACGATACTTTGAGATACCATGGAATTGAACTATCCATTTTATATAAAGCTCAGCCAACTTCGATGCTGTCCTAGTCAATCTAACATGAATAAACCTTGCAGTCTTATTCAACCGATCCACAATGACCTAAATTCCTTCGTTTCCTGCCTAGGTTCTAGTTAGTCCATCGATAAAATCCATTGTTATCTGCTCCCACTTCCACGTAGGAACTTCTAATGGTTGAAGCAATCCACTCGGCTTCTTCTGTTCTTCTTTCACCAATTGACAGTTCATGCACTTGGAAATAAACTTTCCAACATCCCTCTTCATGCATTCCCAGTAGTAAGATCGCTTCATGTCCTGATACATCTTATTACCACCGGGATGAATCGTTAACTTCGAATGATGACATTCCTTTAGAAACTCATCTCTCAATCCATCGATATCAAGAACAACTAGTCGTCCTTGCTTTCGAAGCCAACCCTCCCGATCGACCTCGAATTCCTTATCCTCTGGTTCCAACTTCTGGATAATCTCGACAAGCTTTGCATCACACTTTTGGCCTTTGCCAATCCTTTCGATGAGAGTAGGTCTTATCGATAAGCTTGCAAACATTTCAGGTTCCAACTCACGTCGTGGTCTGAAATCAAACTCTGCCAAATACTCGAGGTGTTTCCATTCCGAAAACAACGCTCCCAAACTTGTATGTCTTCGACCCAACACATCCGCCACTGCGTTACCTTTACCAAAAGTATAGGTTATACCAAAATCATATGATGCCAGAAACTTTAACGACCTTTACTGCCGAAGATTCAAATCATTTTGGAAGAAAATGTACTTCAACAACTTATGATCCATAAACAACTCGAATCGAACTCCAAACAGGTAATGCGTCCACACCTTCAGAGAAAACACGATCATTGCCAACTCCAAATCATGAGTTGGATAATTCCTCTCATGCGGCTTCACCTACCGACTCGCATATGCCACAACCTTATCCTACTGCATTAGCGCTGCTCCAAGTCCAGTACTACATGCATCGGTGTATACCACCATCTCTTCATTCCCATTTGGAATCGTCAAAACTGGAGCACTCACCCGTCTCTCTTTTAGGGTTCCAAAAGCTTGCTCACACTTCACATCCCATGTGAACACTTGATTCTTCTTTGTCAATCATGTTAATGGTGCAGCTATCTTGGAGAAATCCTTGATAAAACGACAATAATATCCTGCCAACCCAAGGAACTACGAACATCTGTCGCATTCTTAAGTCTATCTGAGTTCTAGATTTCTGCCACCTTAGCAGGATTAATCGCTATTCCATTTCCAGAAACAACATGGCCTAAGAACCTCACTTCACTCTTCCAGAAATGACACTTTGAAAAATTAGCTCTCAGTTGATGCTTTCACAAGTTTTCTAAAACAAATCTCAAGTGCATCTTATGCTCTTCCTTATTCCGGGAGAAAACTAGAATATCATCCACAAACACAAGCACGAACTTGTTCAACTAATCACTGAACACCTTATTCATAAGATCCACGAAATACGCTTACGCGTTAGTCAACACAAATGGCATCACCAACCATTCGAAGAAACCGGATGGTGTCCTAAAAGCAGTCTTCGACACTATCCTTAGCCATCCTCGACTAGTGGAATCTTGTTGCCAAATCCATCTGAGAAAACACCTTGGCATCGAGAAGTAAATCGAACAAGTCGTTTATCCTTGGAAACGGATACTTGTTCTTCTTGGTCACCTTGTTCAGTTCATGATTATCCACACACAATATCAAAGATCCAGCAACCTTGGTTACAAACACAAATGGTGCAACCCATTCGGATACACTTCTCCGAATTAATCCTTTTCCCAAAAGGTCATGTAATTACACCTCTAACTCTCGTTGTTCCTTAGGCACCATGCTCCTAAGAGGCATGATGATAGGTCTAGCACCTTCGACCAAATTGATTCTGAACTCAATCTTACGATGCGGCGAAAACCCTTTGACCTCGTCAAAGACATCATTAAACTCACTTGCGATCAACATCGATGACAAGTCTTCCCGTGGAATCACAAACAAATATAAATAGCTCATGAAGACACCATCTTAAGGCTTACATCGAATCACAACCATTCGCCCTTCCACATTCCCAACTGTCACTTCCAGCCTCCATCCAATTTTGCCGCATACCTCTTGGGCCAGTCCATACCCAAATAACCCCAAACCCAGCGAATTTCAAAACAAAGCAATCACATACAAAGGAGCAACCATGATTCGATAACACTAAACCACGACAAATCATACACAAACTGGACGAACCCCTAACTAGATTAGTCACAATCAATGGTCTATCACAAATCTCGGGTTCCAAACCCAAGCGACATACAAACTCATTACAAATAAATGAATGAGATGCTCCAGTATCAAACAACACACGAACTAAAACATCTCTAAGGAAAAGAATAACTTAAACGATAACACTCTTCCCTTTCTCCTCTGCCGTAGGAACACTTAAAGATGATAGCACAACTTCCAAAGCATAAGCCTTTACAATCTGCTTACCCTTAGCTAGTTCTGGATAATTCTTCTTGTCATGCCCAGGCTTGTCACAGTTGTAGCACTTCCTCTCAGCCTTTGGATTCTTACAATCCTTGGAAAAATGGCCTTTCTGCTGACAGTTGAAATAGGTCATTCACTTTTCTGCTTTTCTGGCCATCTTTTCCTTTTTGCTATTGTTGCTTCCTCTTCGTGTTGTTATTACCCCCCTGCAATGGTTTCAGTTCTTCTTTAACTGCAACAACAGTCTCTTCCTTGGGAAACAAACTCTCATACCTAGGAGATTTCTCGACGATCTTCTCATAATAATCATCTAGATGATCCACCAACTAATTCCCAAGGTAGTTGTCCAAGCCCATGATAAACTTCTCATTCTTCTGATAAAGAGTCTCAACATATAAACGAGCATACTTAGACAAAGCTTCAAAGTAAGAAACATACCCCAGCACTGGTCGACCATTCTGCTTAAGCTCAACAAACTTCTTAAATAGAATAAACTTCTGAATGGTAGAATTGAACTTTGTCTCAAACTTGACTTGGAATTGCTCCTATGAAATATCATCTTATGGAGTCTCTAGAATGACATAGTTCCACCAATCCATAGCTCTGCCTTGTAGCTGTCCCGATGCAAGCTTCCTCTTTGTTGCACCATCAATGCCCAAGTCTCTAAAGATTTGAATGCAAGTACCAAACCACCCTTGAATTTCTTCAATCAATCTTATCCCCTTAAACTGCTTCCCCTTAGAGTGGTGAAATCTTTGCACAGATTTGCAAAAGTCCACGGCTCTAGGCACCTGCACTTGAACTCCTACATCTACCTCAGTTGTATCCTGAGTGGGCACCCTCCTCATGATCGCTGCCATCATGGCCCTGAACATAGCCGAGTAATCTAGTATACTGCTATTACCCCCCTATAGAAATGGTCTCCTCCCTAGCAGTGTGTCTCGATGGTCGACGACTCATTCTAAATCTGTATTATCGAATGATTAGTCCATTTATGAGAAAAACCACAAACGGAATTCAAATGCTATTATACTATATACTACTATATAGTATACATCCATCGGAAATCTACAAATATGCCTCTCATACGTTATTACATCTTCAAACTTTGGCTAAAATCAATAACTTGAGCTCTGATACCAAACGTGACGACCGCCCACAACTCCTGCACTTAGCCAGGGAAATAATGCGCTAAAAAACGTGTCAGGAAGCTATGGATGATCATCAGGGTAGAATAACAAAACCGGAACCTGTCATATAACTCACAACGCAATGTTAAAGTGTAATAGAACATATACAATGGGAAATAATAGCAAAGCATAATTGCACAGAATTTTAAACTTCCATATCATTAAGGAATATCCATAACATCGTTAGATTACATAATCAAACTCTATACAAAAGGCCTCGCTATAACACTTAGAGAGTAAATTAGATAATGAAAAACATTAGGATATAAATACTAAAGACAAATACAAAAGCCTCATGTTCATCATCGTTCAGCAGCATTGTCCTCACCAAGATATCACCTACCATCTGCTACTCAGGCTGCCCATCCAACACATGGATAAACAACCCAAGGTAATAAGAGGGAAACATAAAACCTTGAGTCAGACAATAGTCTTAATGAGTGATAAAACAGATAACTAACATAATCAATAAAGTATATGAGAATAGGCAGATTATTCATCTAATCTACCAATCATATTGCCAGAGAAGAACCCAACCTGTCTCCTTCAGTGATAACCTTTACAGCAATCAAGGAGAAACAAACCGTACATTCATGGCAACCAGTTATGAAGCGTAGACCATCATAATCGATATCGACATCTCCCAAGCACAATCCCCGAAGGTCTAAACCAACATTAGGTAAGCTCCCAAGAGATATCTCCTTCGACGTCGAATAATCAACACATGGCGATATAAGCAAAACAATCATCATCCATGACATTGGCTATCACCATCAATCTTGCTTCGAAACCATTGCTAATCGTATGACCCACCCATTTTGGCCATTCATCAAGGGCTAATGGTAACCCCTGTTCTAACAAAACTCCATACGCCATCCACATTGTTTGTTTTTCTTATTTGACGAAGACAACTAGGCCCGTCAAGTTCTTGCCCAGGGTACTCGACCCATCAGGTCTTTTAGGCATCCCCATTGTAACCCTTCTTTGGTGATTCGAATGAAATTATACTTACCATGATGTAGATCTTAGTGAGAACAACTTAAAATGATGAAAATAAGATCAAACAACTCTTATACTAGATTGAATCCGTGTGAGAGATGCTTATCACTCACCAAATCTTCGAATTAACTTGAAATCACTAAATTCCCAATCCAGACAGCGAAGAATGATATCCAAACATCTCAATTTGATGCAATCTTCCTTCACTTGATGTAGATCTAGCTTTACTCGAGGTAGATCTTCAATTTTCTTGCGTAGATCTAGTATTTTAATGGTGCAAATGTGTATTTGATTGAGCAAGAAGAATCACGAGCTCAAGAAAATAAGAGAATAAAGAAAAGTAACCCTCTATCTATGCCTCTAACGCCCTATTTATAGCCTCAAACCAGCCCACTAATGAGCCATACCAAATCAGCCCATTAATGGCTTATAAACCTGAACAGAAATTGTTAGCACTAAAACAACGATTCCTCCTAAACCGCTGAACCAAATCTTTAGTGTGACTACTCTACAACCCTTTCCCACGACAGACAGGCACCTTCTCAGATGTATAAAAACTACGGTAACAGTTTCACTAAATTTACATATGATTCTCATATTTCGTTATAACATGTTCTAATTAATATCAAATTGAACTTAACCTATTCAGATTAACATGTTTACACACTATCCCAATATGGTTTTCATGTTCCAATATGCCCAATTCTCCATTTTTTATTATCATGACAAGTTATACCAATTTACCCCAATTTTATGCAATTATAAAGAAATGACCTAGACTCTCGATGGCTTACGCTTAGCGCAAAATAAAAAGGAAAAGGAGAAAAAATATATCCAACTCAGAAGTAAATAAACTGAATAAATAGGCATAAGACTGCAAATAAAACTAAGACAGAAAAGGGATAAGAAGGATGTAAGTGTAACAGGTAATAACTGAAAACAGAAATATGTAAATGATAGTAAAGAGAAAAATAACATATAAACGCATAAGCACTGTCATTTATCAGATCCAGATTATTATCTACTGTCGGAAATACTTTTCAAATATCATATCTAAAATAACTAGAACTCACAGTGATTTGAATTAGTCCAGAAAAAGTCTCTTTAAAATTGTTATTGAAGAATGGAAAGAATTATCCCTTCAATCTAAGTTCTGGAAGCACCTTGACATTTTCTTAATTTTATTCAGAAATAGCGTAGAGGAGGAAGAAGATGAAGAATGTTTGCATGCAAAAAAAAATGGTGAGGTTGCTAGCCTATTTATGGATATGTTAGGATAATTATAAACCATAGGATATTAGGTTATCAAATCAAACTGTACACCTCAGGTTGAGTCGGCAAAGAATAAAGTACACAAATAGACCGGATTCAGGCATAATAATCTGTCCTACATGCAGGTAAGTCGACCCACCTTCAGCGTGGATCGACACTAATATCGACCCATGGGTCGACCCATCTGTGGTTGGGTTGCCCAATGACCATTGTTTTCTGCGTTTTAAGTTATTTTAATTAAAATATATTATTTTCGTTGAAACTTCTTTAGTTCATAAATTCTTCAGGCATAGTAATCTAACCTTTGCTTAGTTCATAAATTCTACGAAAACCAAGAGTCTCTGAACTAGAATTTCATAACGAACGCAACGGTGAAGTCTGTTTGACTCAATTTTGAATATTTAATTAATTAATATTCATTTTAGTGTCTTCTTTATATATTCATTGTGTATTAAAATATGGGGTGTTAATGATGTCATCAATATGATCCACAATCTTGCCATAGTTAATAGGTGTGAAAACTGCTCAAGAAGTGTGGTCAATTGTTGAAAGAAATTCTACTTCACATTCATTTGTCAGGATTATGCATCACTGGAAGCAGTTGCAAAGCCTAAGCAAAGGCGACTGAACCATGAATGATTATCTACTCAAAGTAAAAAAATACATGTGATCAACTTTGCCTTAGCAGGACAAAAAGTACCTGAATCAAAACAAATTTTATCAATTTTCAGTTGTTCGGAAGATGAATATGAGGCTATCACAACTATCATTCTATCCATGGATCCTACTCCATTATTACAATATGTGTATTCTACTTGTTTGGCACATGAATGTAGAATTTAACACAAGAAAAATATCGATTCTGATTTGTCAGTTAACTGCACTAGCTATGGGAGAGGCAAGAATCAAGAAAGAAACAATGGATTAAGAAATCAACCCTTCAATCAAAGGGATGGCTAGTCTAACAGAGGAAGAAGAGGAGATAGAAGTAAATACGTGTTATTTTAGGTTAAACACTAACTACACTCCTTCACAATAGAGCAGCAATACTAATGTTAATTTGGTCAATGTATCAAAAGACAACAATAAAGGTCAAGTAGAAAGTCTCAACACTGACACTGTTATAACAGATGATATAACTTATGACTGTTAGTATCACGATTCAGGAGCTATCAACCATGTGACCAACAATTAAAGCAATCTAAATTTGGAAAATAAAAAGTACCAAGGTATGCAAAATTTTCTTGTTGGTAATGATAACATTTCTCTCTTTATACATATTGGAAATGCAAGCATTGATGAAACAAAAAAACTGTTTCTAAAAAAATTACTAAGAGTTCCATCGGTTAAAAAGAATTTGATGAGTATTTCCCAAATTTCTAAGAATAACAATGTTTATTTTGAATTTTACTCTAATGCTTGCATAGTTAGAGACATACCAACACAAGAAATTATCTTGCAAGGTAAAGAGAGTAAAGGCTTATATAGATTTGATGTTACAAATTCTAAATATTTTGTTTTAAGGGAAACAACTATATAACGAATATATGAACGATTCCAAATTATGTAGAGAATTTGATTTGTGGCATTGTAAACTGGGACACCTCAGTATAAAAACTGCCAAGCCTGTTATGAGTAGTAACAACATTTCTGTTAATAAAGTACCTGATTCATATATATGGACTTCGTGTCAATTAGGAAAGAGTCATAAACTTGTAATTCCAGACTCTCAAACTAGTTGTACAAGACCACTTGAAATGGTAGCAACTGACTTGTGGGGTCCATCTCCTATCATTTCAAGTCATGGTTATAAATATTATGTATCCTTTATATATGCATACTCAAGATTTGTATGGATATATATGCTAAAGTCAAAATATGAAACCATTAATATAGTTATTCACTTTATTAACAAAATCGAAAACATTACTGGAAATTAAGTGAGTACTTTGCAAACTGGTGGTAGAAGGAATTCCTACCACTAAAAACATTTTTTGAGAAAAGGGTATTAGTCATATAACTACATGTCCATATACTTCAGAACAAAAGGGCATAATAGAAAAGAAACATAGACATATTATAGAAACCGGCTTAACTTTGCTTGCACAAGCCTCCATGCCATTGAAATATTGGGCAGAGGCATTCAATACCGCTATACGTTTGATAAATGTACTGCCAACAAAAGTACTAAAATTCAAATGTCAACAAGAAGAAGCGTTGAACAAAGTTAAACCAGACTACAAGCACTAAAAGGTTTTTGGATGTCAATGTTTCCCTTGTAGGCCTTAAAACCGTCACGAATTAGAGTTTAGGTATGCCCCTTGCACATTTTTAGGGTATTGTAATAGTCAAAAAGGATATAAATGCTTGGATAGCAAAGGAAAAAAATAACCCAGACATCTAAAATTCAATGACCAGGTTTATCCATTCAGCAAAGTAGACTTAAGAACTACTGAAAAGGTAGTTAGTACAAGACAATTTATTCCTGGTATACCTGATGAAATAGAAGCATTGGTGCCAACTCAGCAAGAGAAGTATGACACCAACACTGGCTCACAACTCACAATGTTCACCGATGAGCCAGGTCAAGAGCGAAGTACTTCAGGCAGCAGTGACAGTGCAGATCAACAAGAACAAGATGTCAGGAACATGAGTAATGGTAAGACATCTAATTTAGATACCACAGAAAATGTAATCAAAACACTAATGTTATCAATAAGCACCCTATGTTAATGAGATCAAAGTGCAGTGTATACAAACCTAAAATTATTAACACTGCAATAGTGCATGATGAACCTCTCTCATACACTGAAGCTGCTCAATGTAACAAGTGGAAAGCAGCTATGTAAGAAAAATACAGTGCTTTAATTAATAAAGGAATTTGGAATCTGGTTGGAAAACTAGAAAATAAGAATATAATTGCATGCTGATGGGTTTATAAACTCAAGAAAAATGTAGATGGTTCAATTTCTAAATACAAAAAAAGCTAGTCACAAAGGGGTATTCACAACAATATGGTTTTAAATTTCCAGAAACTTTCTCATCTATTGTGAAACCAACCTCAATTAAAATATTTCTGACTATTGCTTTGTATAGAAATTGGAGCATTAAACAATTAGATGTATATAATGCATTTCTTATTGGTGTTTTGCAGGAAGAGATGTACATGGAGCAGCCCCAAGACTTTACTCAGCACGTTAACAAGAATCTTCTGTGCAAACTCAATAAGGCTATCTATGGTTTAAAGCAAGCACCAAGAGTGTGGTTTGACAAGTTGAAGTCAACACTTGTCAAATATAGATACAAATCAACAAAATTTGATAACTCTATATTTACTAAATTCTACTGCCACTTACATTCTAATTTATGTTGATGATTTGATTATTATAGCGTAACTGTGCATGAGAAATCAAAGAAATCACTGATATGCTTAATTCGGAATTTTCAATTAAAGAGCTGGGTGATCTAGACTAATTTGTGGGAATAAAGGTTGAAAGGACATCAAATTCAAAAATGCGTCTCTGTTAAAAGAATTATATTTCAGAAATTCTATCCAGAGCCAAAACAAATAAGGTAAATCCATTATATACACCAATGATCATAAATATACAACTATCCAAGCACAACGGTGATGCTATTTAGAATGGAAAGTTGTATAAAAGTATTGTCGGTGCACTACAGTATGCTACAGTTACTAAACCAGGCATATCTTACATTCTCAACAAGGTCAATAAATACATGCGAAACCCTCTTGACAACCATTGGAAAGCAGTAAAGAGGATACACAGATATCTTAAAGAGACTATCAATTATTATGGGTTTATTCTAAAATCCAACAATATACTCAATATTAATGCATATGCAAATGTTGATTAGGAAACGGACAGTGATCATAGGAAATCAACATATGGTTACTATATTTATCCAGATAAAAAAAACTAGTTTTGTGGTGTGAAAAAAAGGAAAAAACAGATTCTAAATCCACACAGAGGCTAAATTCAGAAGTCCAGCAAGCACAGCTGTTGAAGTCAAGTGGATTGAGTCACTTGTAAGTGAACTCAGGATTAAAATAGATAAAAGGGCTATGATTTAGTGTGATAATGTCAGTGCAATCTCCTTAATGTCTAATCTAGTTCTTCATTTAAAACAAAGCATACAGAACTAGATCTTTATTTTATCAGAGAGCAAGGGATTAAAGAGATACTAAGACTTTGATACATACCATCCACAGATCAAAAGGCTAATATACTTACAAACCCTCTGCCGAAGCCATGTTTTACAAAGCTATAGGAGGAATTGAATGTCGATGATGATAACTCAAGCCAGGGATCTAAAAGAATAATTTTTATTTTGTTCCAGACTGAAGATGATTTTTATCTCTATTTCCATTGAGCATCATTGCTGTGCTCGATTTCACTGTATTTCAGCATTTATTCGGGATTCATCTCTGAATCCCTACAATCGGTGGCCATTATTTTTATTTTCTTCAGCAAACCCTAACCCTAATTGAGTTTCAAGGGGGAGTAAAAGTAACGTTATTTGTTATTGTATTTTTATGTTCGGGTGTACAAACAGGCTTGACCCAATTACATATTGTTTTGTATAAATAACCCGTGTAACTTTCTTTTTACACGATCTATGAAACACAATTAATTTGTTCGCATTTCTTAAATCTGTGCATTTCTTCTCCAATCTACAAATCTTCATTTCAACTTTATATCAATTTCTAACTGAAACAAAGTTAGAGTTTTTCCTCACTTCACATAATAAATTTATAGGCAAAACACAACAATTTTTCTTGCCCGTACTTCTCATGACAGCAATGAAGAAGAACTTTGAGAAAATACAACAGTCCGCTAATGAGTCAAAGCAATTGATTTACCTTCTACAACTTGTAAAGGCAAGCACACAACCAGAATCAATCATAAGGCAACAAGGCACTACTGTTTTTGGTATGTCTTCCCTTGTCTATGGCAGGGATGATGAACGTGATGATCTAATAAGTTTACTTGTCAATAAAACAAATGAGTTCACTAGCGGTAGAAATAAATGTGTTCCTATTTATGCTATATATGGTATTGGAGGATCTGGTAAAAATACTCTAGATCAATACATTTATAATGATAAGAAAGTAGAGGCATATTTTGTTGAAAGAATATGGAATGAAGTGACACATAATTTCAGTATTGACAAAATTACAAGGGAAATTCTAAAGAATACCAAAAAGAATGCACCATCCCCTGGTCAGACCCTTAATATGCTACAGGAGCATCTGAAGGAAATATAAAAATCCAGGAAGTTTATGCTTGTTTTGGACAATGTTTGGTGTGAAAATAAGGAACTTTGGGATCAATTGCTCATTCCATTAAATGCAGTTGCGAAAACAGGAAGTTAGATTCTCATTACAACCAGATCGGAAGAAGTAGGAAAGTATTTGGGAATCGATTATAATACTCCCTTAGAAGTTAAAAGAAATGCAATATGATGATTGTTGGTCTATACTGATGGATTGCATAACTTAAAATTCAGAAACAATTATACAAAATTCTGAATTTGCAAATATTGGTAAACAAATTTTTAAAAAGCTAAGGAGATCTCCTCTGGCTACAAGGATTGTTGGAAGCATGCTAAGAAAGAAGGTGCATATTGAAGCATGGAAACGAATTCTTAAACAAGACATGCTTAAGGAAACTAAAGATATTCTTTTATTCAGTTTTCGTCATCTACCGAAACATCTTCAACGTTGTTTTGCATTTTGTAGTTTGTAACCTAAAGGATATGAATTTGGTGATATTGGCGTTTTGGTTAGGCTATGGATCTCCGAGGGCTTTGTTGAACCCTCATTTAGAAATGAATTGATACTTGAGGAGGAAGGGCAAAAATACTTTGAGGACTTGGTGAACAGTTCATTCTTCCAAAAGCATCCTCATGATACATACAAGATACCTGATCTACTTCATGATTTAGCAGAAGATGTTTCCAAATACTACTATTATAGAATTGACGAAGATGTGAATTTAGGTAATATATCAACAATTGTGCACCTCTCCATTAGCGCTAATTGCATGCCCGGCTTATCAAAGAGTGTAAATCTACACACCTTGATCATATTTCCTGTTTGGTATTTGTATGATAACGATATGAGTATGAAAACAAATCAAATATTTGAAAAACTAGCAAAACTCCAGGTTCTACACTATGAATGGCCACTTAAGATTGGAAAGCTGAGTAGCTTCGTAAGTAAATTAAAGCATTTCCAATATTTAGAAGCAAGCGGAGTAGAGAAACTACCAAATTCATTTGAAAAGCTTTATCATCTCCGATATTTCTATTTAGCACAGCAAAGGTTGGATGAAGCACCCAAAAGCTTTGGCAATTTAATGAACTTACGGCTGCTTCCAAGTTTTTGTTCAGAAGATAAATTATTAAAAAAGCCATGTATCGAGGATTTAAAGTGCCAAATTGGATGTTAAACAAGAAAGAAGGGCTCCCAAATTTACATCACATGGAATTGTTATCTTGTTGCCATCTAATCGAGGTTCCTCATCTTCCGCACCATTTGCAAAAACTTCATGTAGTAGGTTGCCCAGAGCCGATGGACTGTCTCCTTTTCCTTGTTATGTCACAAAACTTAAAATAATTGATTGCCCTAAAATTGAAGACCAGTTGTTCTCCTTGCTGCTACATCTCACTTCTGTTTCCATTTTGCATATGTCTGGATTTCACCACTTGCAAATCCTACTTGATTTGAGCCCATGCATGAAAAGTTTGACCGTTAAAGATTTTCCGGGGCTGACAAGCATGGGAAATTTGCATTCCCTAACATATTTAGATATGTTAAGAGTAGAAAAATGTCCAAAACTCGCAATAGGGGTGGAAGGAAACGTCACCGGCCGCCTTTTACATCTGGCACGTGTTGAGATAGATGGGTCAAAGTTGCTATTTGTGTTTTTTCAAGAACACAGACTAAAATCTCTTTTAGAACTAAGGATCTCCAACTGTTTGCAGCATTACTTCACTGCTGAGCAAAATTACATGTTCGAGCAATTTACATCTCTCAAGGAGTTATATTTTGAAGACTTCGATAGTCTTATGCTTTTCCCTGTTAATATTGACAAACTAGTTAACTTAGAGAGGCTGTGCATATGGAAATGTCCGAAGATTGAGTCGCTGCCTAACCTGCCTGCTTCCCTCCAATATCTTTTTATAAAATCGTGTCCGACCTTGGCAGCAAAATACAAAAAGGATGACAAACTTTGCCGTAAGATTAACAATAGATAGATAATGTAGCTCTCCGGTAAGTTCTTCATCTTGTTTTTATTTTTTGTAACTAAGCTAAATTCTAAGATGGGTAAGCTATATTATGTTAGTTCACTCATCAAGTTTAACTTACATGACTTGTAATATTCATTAGTAGGAGCATGATGACTAAATGGTTCAAGCACTGAAATTTGATAGCACCCCAGCAAAATATTTTATATACCAAGCACGACCGACTAATTTTTCGGCCTATTTTCATCTGTTACGGTAAAATGTATGGTACACTATTTTCTACCATTATGAACTTTGTATTACCAGTTGTGATCAAGCTTCTAGTTTGGCATTTTAGTTCTATTTTTGTCATCCTTTACCAGACTAATCAAAAGTAAATAAATCATACACACATGAAAAAAAATACATACACAACGTGCATGTGTGTCTGTGTGTCATATGTGCTTGCCTTAAGTCATAAAGATTTAATTCACATATAAAAAAGTAGAAATTTTTTTATGTATGTGTATGCACACAGAGCAAGAATACAAATGTACACAAACAATTGCGCACACATGTACACCATGCATTAAAAATTGCGATCTTCAACTAGAATCCATAAAAAAAATCAGTGGACATTTGTTGGCTACAAATACAATTTTCGCAGGATGAGCCAAGCCTTACGAACTATCTAGATATCATTATCCATCAGTGTATTAGAACAGCATTGGTATGACATATGCTGCAAGAGCTAAAAGCAACGATGGGAGAGTACTACCAACATGCATTCTACCACTATCACTTCTAAAGAACAATGCATGGTATATGGGTAAATTTATGAGTACTAAGATGCTGCAAAAAAGAATTTGCAAGAATATGGTATCCAGATTCTGAACACTTCTACTCATGAACATTTTTATAATAACAGTTACCAAGCCGAAAAGATTAAGCATGGCAACCGTAGAGAGAATGGTAAATATCAAAGAAGATGATCCAAACTCCATAATTTCTTCCTTGTATCTTCTTGAGACTTCTTCATCAACCACTTTAGGAGAGATAACAAATGCAGACTTGCCAATACCGAGAAGTTTGGAGGTAGTATCTATGAGTGCAAAAAGGTAGGATGTTGTCCTTTTATACAACCAAATCCTTTGTTCGTTCCACCATCCTTGTAATGTATATCCATGACTAAGTGATTCCCACAAGCTACTCACAAGCTTTCCAACAATCACAATTGAAAAAGGAACAATCCATGCATTGGTTATCTATGGAGTAGTGCATACACAAGTTAGAAAATTTATTTCTGGTATTTGAGTAAAACAGGTGATAGCCACGTATCTCAAAGGAAATAGAGATTTGCGCTTATATTGTAGGTCTTATTACTTGATCGAACTTTATCACATCAATAAAAGACAAGAAAAAGAAAAATACGCTGAGAGTTAGTGTGCTTACACTTGGAAAACGAGATACACCATTAAGAAGATAGAGCGTAGGGACAATGACATAGTACAGAGTTGGCAACGAATTTGGCACCCATAGACAATATGTTGAATAACACATTTGAAGAGCAATGGGTATTTTCCCATGACCGTAGATAAAAGGGCAATATCTGGATATGAATATTTGAAAATCTCCTTCAGACCATCTTTTGTGTTGTATAAGAGTGTCATATAGTGTCATTGGAGCCACTCCCAAAAAGGCTTTTCTTTGAGGATTATAATAGACAGATTTCCATCCATTGCATTGTACTGAAAGTCCGGTTATCACATCTTCTACTGGACATCCGTATTTTAACCCCATCTGAAATTCATATGTTATTCACCAAAATTTTAGATATATCATGGTATTACCAAGATTGTATATGCAATCGTATATAAGATGTTATAATTTGACCTCTTTTCCCCATCGGCTGTCTTTTTCATAAGAACAAGCCACAAGGTTTCTTGCTTCTTCAATTCTTGGTTTATCCACTTTTAGCTCTTTGTCAATTTCACTGCACTTCTTACCTAACAAACTCTTTCTTCTGTGGAAACAACCAGAACCAATATATAATGGTCCTCCATAACCATCAAGCCCATGAAATTCCACCTTCACATTAAAGAGTTTATGTTAAGAATTAATAATAATATATAACGTTTAGCAGTGCCATATCTAGTTTCATTGGGATCATTAAAGGTTTGTTAACTATAATTTAAAAGCTTAGCCTCATATATCTAACACCGACCTCACTAATAATTCTTAAAGAACATCCATAAATATCGTTTTTGGAGAGATTGGCGAAGTTCTGTGGGAACTGCACATAGGCAAACTCGTTGCCTTTCCTCTCATCCATGAAGAAACAAAGAACGTTTCTGACTGACTTTGAGTCGTTAGAATACATGTCACAGTCCACATTAAGAATTATTGGCCCATTGCTTATTGCTGATGATACTCTGAGCTATAAATAATTGAAGTCAGAATGATGATCATCTGAAAATTAAAGATGGATGCTTTTACATCCGTAAATTTCATTGCAAAATATGTGAAGAGAACATTACTAATGCATTCATTGCCCCAGCTTTAAAATTATGATGATATTCAGGTTTTTTCTCTCGTGCCATGTAAACAAGAGTAGGCAGTTTGCATCCTTCGCTATCAAAACCATCCTGGTTTCTTCCATCTATCAATATCTGAAATAATCCCATCACAATAATGCAAAATGCCACTGATTTGGTAGTGCATATATTTGATTTATTTATATACTCATGTTGCATCTTGATTAAATCTACCTTTACAATGCCTGGGTGATTATGCCTGGTTGCGTCCTTGTTAAAAAATTCTTTATTTTGCTCCAGAAACTCTTCTGAGATTGTTCCATTATGCATTACTGCATTAATTTTCTTTTCCATCTCCTTGTACATTTCCTGCATAACTGTGGTATTTGAGTACACGGTCACTACCCTAAGTAAAACGATTTTATCCGAAGTTAGAACTTGCCTTTATTTTTGTGTACTCTGTGTTAGCTTCACGACTAATATTTGTTTCTGGTGATTCCGAAATATAGGCAGCAGGAGATCTAGGCTCCACCTTGTATTTTTGACAAAAAGGAATCCAAAACCTTGCAAATTTGGAAGCTTCCAAGAGTGCGTAGAAAGTGAAAACAGAACCAGCATCATCTGATAAATATACGGAGAGTTTCTCTGGTGGATAATCGTAAGCCATGACCGAGAGTACCGTGTTAATCACCATCATTGGTGGTTCGATTGTTGGGTCTGCTGTACATACAAAAATATCCACACCAAGTAGTTCTTTTTCAAATCTGAAAATTTTCAAAAGTCTTGTTTAAGTCTAGATGAGCTTGTACACAAGAGGAAAATGTTGCCTGTTACATGTTACTTCATTTGCTGTGCTTTATTATGCAGAAGTAACAGTTAATTTAACACTGTGGACTAAGTAAATTAACACCTTCTATTTTTGGTAGAACTGGACTAAGTAGATGAACACTGTGGACTAACCTTTGTGAAAGCCTCTCTGGAAAAGTGCGACGATACAGAGGATTCCAGCGAACAGACTGGGTGATGACCCAGTACAAACCGAACCACAGCTCAGATGCAAGCATCCCAATCCAAGCCCATCTTCGATTATCTTCCTTACTCGGTATGCTGACAACTCTGTAAAGCCATATCAGTACAATATTTAAAAACATAAAGCATGCAAACAGCCTCTTTGCACTCAAGTTTCTGCCTTTGTATGTCTCAAATAGAGGAGGTGCTGCATGGGATTTCTCCCTCATGTTTCTTGTTTTATGTTTTCTCTAACTTGGGTCGATGATGGTATATTTATATTGTTATAGTTGGAAATAGAGGACTTTGGTGCACATTTTACTTGTATTGGTAGTTTATTATTATTATTATTATTATTATTATTATTATTATTATTGCAGGAGATAGTACTATGTAGAATGTATTGCATCATTGCTGACCTGATCAATTATTTTCAGATCTATTAATTCATTGAAGGGGGCTGCTTTGGACTTGTGTGCTGAGCCTGTGCTGTCATTTGACTTATATAGAAACTTATTTGTGAATAGTGCTTATATAATTTTGTAGAACTTGTCCGAAGAAGGATATGTTGTGACCGGCAGGGACTCTGCTACTTGTAACATAATATTACGTGTGGAGGAGATGGAATTGGTTGATGCTAGTATTTCTGAAACCTTATTAGTCAGAATACCCGATTTAGCCGAAAATGTGTAATTCACGAAGGATAAAAGAGTCATTTGCTGTGGATCCATCGAAAATTTTGTTTCTTGTCGCATTATTCAAAGCATCTCCAATACACATCTTTTTTTGATGTGAACTAAACGACACATAGGCAATTAACAATTTTATTTATTTTTTAGTCTTCGATGTTAATGTTAATGCTATGAGCAATATGATGTGGTAATTTTTTTGTTAGACGTTATGAAATGAAATGTCTAGTTTTGACATTGTATTTCACAATGTTAAATGTTAACCACCACTTATTTTTTGATACATACCCAGTTTTTAACATTTATATCTGTTTACATTGGAGCAACTTAAACAATTTTGTTGTAATATGAAATAAATTTTTAATAAATTTATTCTACATTGTCTACCTCTTGGTGCCACATAAAAATTATATTGTGGAGGGTTGAAGATGCTCTTATCAAAATTTTGTTCGGTCAAAGTAGCATTTTCCAATGGAATTTTATATCATTAGGCATGTACCTGACACCTTCTTACGTCCTGCATCTGCTAAACTTTGCGCTTGTCTATATTTTTGAGAAAAAATGAACATAAATAAAATGAAGTTTGTCGTATTTTGTCTATTTTACTTTCTACATCAACATTTGTTGAGGAGTGGTTTTGGACAAAAAAAATATAAATAACTATTAAAAAGTCATAATATTACCCCCTAATCTAATATTGTATTAATTGAATGCCCTAATACAATATTTATGTCATCTTACTTACAACTTAAATTCAATTTTCTCAATGTTTTTCAATCATGTTTATTCAAAAGATAATGACAACGATGAATAAATTAATGCTAGAAGCTTAAAATATGTTTGTGTGTTTCCTATTTTTAACATTGCAACTCAAAACAAACGTTCTTTCTTAATTTTTATTTTGTTATTAGTGTGCCTCGAAAGGATAGTAGGGTAGCTTTTTTATTTATCGTCCAAATTTTTTAATCTTTCTTTTATTTTGGATGTGAGGATCAATGAATTTAATTATTATTTTATGTTAAGAAAACACCAATAATTTCTAGTGTACATTGTACTGTCAATAGTAACGCTAATTGTTAAATGGTGCTTACTATTCATCGCTATATGTTACTATATGGGACCGGAATGATGTCATTAGTCATTGCTAGCTTTCGCTAATCTAAATAAGTTTTGTTGTTTTCCAGCCACTATTCTTACTTTCGACCATAGAAACTCATATTCATTCATTCAACTCATTTCATAACTCATATACAATCAATTCCACAATGCATTTTCATATCTAATAGCATAACATATCATATATACTCAAATTCATAACACAAACCAATATATATTTCACAAATCAACTTATATACCACAAACTAATGTATAAACATAGATACCAACATCACACATTCCATAACAAACCAACATATCCACAATAACTCGTACATATCAAAAAACCATCCACGTGTTAATATTCCAAAAATATATGTTTATATTTACAAAATACAAAATAATCAAAACATACAAGCACCTACTCGTATCCATCATCATCACCCTCCTTATCATCTAACCCATCCTCGTCTCTAGGCATCCTCTCGTAATCAGAAAAATATGTAGCGATCCGCTCATCGAGCATGGTAGTCAGCCCACTCTTCCTCCAATCCTGCAGCTCAACCAATGTTGACGAAGCATGACGATCTTCTCTTCCTGCTAGGATCTCCTGTAAGAGATCTACATCGTCGCTACTTGCAATTTATTATATTATGAGTTTTAATTTATATTATTCTACGTAACATTAAGGTTGATATAATGATCTCAAATAACACAAATATATCATAGTTTTTATTTTATATTTAAGATGTTATACTTGCAAGAAGTAATACTGAATATGTAAGTTCTTTTGGCTATGTAACTACGGTGGATTTTTATCTGTATAACCAATCAGTGCAACAATGCTCTTTTTGACTTCACAATCAAGGTCATATGTATAAATTACACTAAGTATTATAGATGTGCACGTTCTTGGATTAACAATACATACTACTCGATAAAAATATATATTGATTAATGTGTAAGGTCTGAAATAAAACAAGCTTTCTTGGTAAAATATCTAGGTGCACAAACTGCTTAGAGCAATCCAAACCGCTAAGAACAAATATGGATTTTGCACTACTAGGAAGTTCAGGATTTTGCACTACTAGGAAGTGCAGGATTTTGCACTACTAGAATCCAGGATTAAATATTATTAATAACTTAGTTAGTAAAATACTTTACTTCTGTGCTTTTGAAAACATATGCTTATTCAGGGTAGACGGGTCAACGATGGCGTTCTAGATGCGATTGCACTCCTCTAGGGTCGGGTCATGACCTGAGGATTGTGTTACTCGAGCGATCTTCGCCTGATATCTCCTACGATAGCGAATAGTTAATTCACATATTAAATATTCAATTTTAAATGAATAATGTGAAGTAGAAAATATTACGAATGCTTACCATCACATGCTCCGACTCAGCGTCCATCCAGGTATAACATGTGTTACCTTCCTCGTCGATCTGCCTGATCGCATGAGTCTGGGTAACAACTCAGCAAGTGTAGGCTCCCACTGTTGAGTCGTCATCTGAAATGGTACAAATGAACAATGTTGCCACTATGATTAAACAATGTTACAACTACTTATAAATGCAATTTATCATACGTACCAATTTTCGCCGATGCTGCGAGAAGGACTTAGAGCCACCCCGGTGACATGTACTTGTTTGCCCGGTTTCGCTCTGAAACACCCTATAAATTTAATTATATGATTAATCTAATTGATATATGAAACATGAAACAAATCAAAAAACAAAAATGGTTGTAAATAACTTACCCTTACTGCGGGACTGTCGCATAATCGAAGAAAACCTTACCAAACCTCTTAGCTCATCCATACAGTGTTCTTTCCTACTTTTTTTGCTTTATGTATGGTGTCTTTGTCGTTGATTCTTATCTTCTTATTCCAGTGGTTACGAAAAACATCCATATCTTCAGGCTGAACCTAAACTACAACCTGCATATTAAATAAACAAATTGTATTACATATTTGTTTTATAAATTTTGGAATGAAAAATAAATATATTAATCATTAATTACACTCATATTTGGAAGTTACATCAACCATACTTTTTTATTAAATATATTTTAAAAATCAAACTACTAGTTATCATCCTCACATCAACTCGCAAGCAATATTATCATCAAATTCATAATATATATCGATCGATTTCTAATCTAATTAACTAAATTTCAAAATTAGTATTTAACCATATTCCAAAATCAAGCATTAATACATGATTATCTTCTAATAACAGTTCATTAACATATACATACTAATATACAATATTCACTTATTTCCAATTGGTAGTCAACTAATTTCATATGATTCAAATCATATTCCTAGATCATCAAATAATATAGTATTGTCATACAATAATAGTAAATCATTATATTTATACACGTAATCATCAAAATTGAACAAAATAGGAATTAAAATTAATACCTATAATTCAACAACAAATAAAAGGAAAGTGGATGAGCAAATTGGAAGAGAAGGAGGCAGCAGGCGACGGTCGACGACGGCGGCGTTTTGGTGGAGCGTAGGGAGAAAACTAGGATTTTTGGTGCGGGGGGGGGGGGGGGGGGTGGGGTAAATGGTAATGAAATTTTGATGTAGGTGTGTTCCTAGGTTAAATCCAGTTTAGCAACGGCTAGTGTCGGTCATTTTCTATAGCTAATGCCAACCGTCACTAGCATCAGCCGCGCTTTAGAGCGTTTCTAGTAGTATGTTGAATATTCATGCATTACGTTTGACCCGTACATTTGCAATAAATCTCTTTCAAAGTGACTGCATGAAGGATACCAGAGTATTCCACTATATTCTCTTAGAAATATTCATATATTCTATGTTCGAGTTTGTTAAAGGATTATGGCAGCAGGCAATCGCTAGTGTATTGTTGTGCCTAAAACGGGTATGCAACGTTTTGCGGAAGTGTATACCAGAATTATTGCTTGGCCTTTTGGCTCTGTATAAATAAAGAAGTCCAGGCCCACACGATGCGACCCATCGCGTGGTTAAACAACCCAGAAGTTTCACAAAGGAATCCGAAAATCAATCCCAGATGGAGTCGCACAAGTATAATCATCATGGCTTTTCAATATTGCTTGGATATGAGCGAGTACTTTGGGATCAACATTCGCCATCCCCACTTGCTCCTGTGCCTATAAATACCGCTCAATCTGCTACATGAAAAGGGTTGGAATTTTTTTATTTGACACTTTTGCAAGGCGATATTGACTCTTGGACACCATAGACTATCTTAGAGCTTTGATAAGAAGATCATACCTCCTTCTTGAAGACTTAGGCTCGTTGGGTTGCATAGGAATATTGAGAAGAAGGACTAGGACTCTACTTTTGGGCCTAAAAGTACTTACTTTCAACCATTGCTTTAGCAACCAATTGTAACTATGGTTCCTAGCATTGTACTTTGACAAGAAGTGAATAAATAAGGAAAGTCTCTATGGTTCTCTGTAGGAGTCCAGAGAACCAATGCAAGGCCACACCTTTAAGAAAGACGGAAAACATTTGAACTTACGACGTCGGTGGCGCGGTTCGAGTCCATATGCCACTCGTCGTAGTATATAAAGTTTCAAGAATTAGTCATCCCCGAGTAAGCCATGAGTGTGGCATGTTGAAGCGCCTGGGCCATTTATCATTAAGGACAACGAAGTGAAGGGATTATATCTTGCACTGGTATCCTAGACATCGTTGACATTCCCTTGTGTTTCTCTCATGATCCTTCGGTCCATGTCGGTGAGAACCACACACTGGAGCTCAGCTGGATTCCAGCTATCATAGTCCGCCTCATGCGTTCGTGGCCTTGGACGCCTTCTCGGATGAACATCTGCATCATCCTCAGGTGAGTCGTCAACCTCGATCTTTTGATTTTGCGATGATTGGTTGAGAGTGACTTGAGCTTGCTGCGTGGCTGGCTGAGTCGGCACCAAGTCATGAACAATGACAGGTAGAGGCTGCCTTGTCGAGGATTGAGCGCTAGTACTAGGATTTTAACTAGGCCCCAACAGGGAGCGGTCGGAACGACGAGCTCCCTCTATGGTTTTGATCGTCGCACCTTTTTTGTTGATTATTCGCCTTTAACCACAGTTGCGGTGGTAAGTATCAGAAGAAGAGCTTTCCGAAATATATTGAGTGAGTGGAGTAGCTCTATTGGCTTGAAGTCGCATGATATCCCTTTGGGTATTCTGGTTCATCCTTTGCATCAAGTCAATGTTTTGGTAAATCTGGTCATTAAGCTATCATTGGGTTTCCTCCAACTTTTTGCTCATTTCGAAGAATTGGGCTTGCATAACCAAAGCTTCGGGGTTGGAGGAGCCATATCCATCATAGTCAGACCTTTGGAAGTTTGTCATTGCGGAGAGGTTTCCGGTTTGACGGTCAAAGGCCCGACATGAGGAGCTTTTCCTTTCTTCACCATATCGGCAAAGTTGGTCGGTAAGTCTAAGGAGACCTAAGTAGCACTTCTAAGTTTCAGTTGAAGATGGTAGGATAGAAGAAATATCGTTCTCAATGAAAGCACTAGAATGTTGATGTGCAAAAGTTGGTACAACACCCAATGAGTTCCAAGATAATGAAACTATACGCCCAGAGTGGAAATTATGCAAAAAGTAACTTAACACAATATTTTATAATGATTCGGTCCGTGAGAACCTGCGTCCACTTTGAAGGTTTTCGACCAATTGAGTATTGAATTGGTGAAGCATTTCATAATGCATATTACCAGGCCGAAGGACACTCTCTTCCTCTCGAACATCTACCAAGACACCGGGGACACTCTGAAGAGATACCTCGAACACTTTAACAATTCCTTGGCTAAATTCGAAGAACCCGGGCCTTGTACCATCCTTGTTCAGCTTGCGAAGGACTTACTACCCGATTTTGAGTTCGGGGCTTGGATCGATAGAAAGTAATCGAAATCTCAGGAAGTTTTCTATGAGAAGGAAAACTGTTGTATGGTAGGAAGAAGTGCGCAAGAACAGGGTTGCTCGAGATGGCTACCTAACAACCGACATCAAGCTTCCACGCAAGATAGCGTCAAAGCTAAACAAGTTAGAGAAAGCTTCAACCAGGGCAAAGGGATCGCTCAGTTAAAGCCTAAGCATAACAATGGAAAACCAGGGAGTCACAACATTCTGAAAGAGGACTCCAAGAAGCACGACCACTTCCGAACTTACAAGGTCTACACTCCACCCAACTCTGGATTAGAGATGATCTACTTAGAGATTTGTAACTCTATGTTGTACAAAAAGCCGACATCGCGAGAATCTACTGACCAAGAGAAAAACTAAGGAAAATACTGCAGATTCCATGACATGTTTGGCTATAATACAAAGGACTACCAACATCTCAAGGATACAATAGAGAAACTCATTCGTGAAAAATGACTTGAGCGATACATCCATTATACTACTTCGAAAGAAGCAGCAACGGGTCCTTCAGCGCCTGCACTGCCTCTGATACCAGTGGCACCCAGGCCATCAAATCTGAGACCTCCTCAAAGAGGTATCATGATTAACACTATTTGCGACCTTATCCAACAAATGAATGCATACACCTCAACAAATGAAAGCTTCAGGTGTATGCAAGGATACGCCAACTCTATCAAAGACGCTGACCAGGAATCGTACTCCGCTGCCGCGGACTAATTTGTCCCTGTAAGCTGCAAAATAATATGAGGGAGACATAGTCTTTCGAGAGAAGGATGCTACGAGAATAGATATTCCCAACACTGATCCACTTGTCATCTCAACCTACATAGGTCCGGCCTATGTCAAGAAAGCCCTTATTGACTCGAGGATTTCTGTCAATAGTATCTTCAAATCGACGTACGATCAAATGCAGCTTTAGGCCGGAGATTTGAAGCCATGAAAAGCCACCATAGGTCCGGCCTATGTCAAGAAAGCCCTTATTGACTCGAGGATTTTTGTCAACATTATCTTTAAATCGGCCTACGATCAAATGTAGCTTGAGGCCAGAGATTTGAAGCCATGCAAAGCCACCATTTAGGGATTCAATGGTGCTTTTAACCGACCAGTCGGTGTAGTAGATATGTTAGTCCAACTTGATGATGGGGATCGAAGCCGAGTCAAGATTCTCTTCTTTGTTGTAATCGATGTCCCATCTCGCTACGACGTTTTCATCAAACGATCATCCCTCGCTGAGTTTCGCATATTCATGGTGCCTTAGTGCCTCCTCATGAAGTTTTCGACAGACAATAGGATTGGACTCATTTGAGGCAACCAAGTCGCAACAAGAACCTACTAACTTGCTGAGTGGAAAGATTCAATCAACAAGGAGAAAAAAGGTGTGGTGATGGCACTCTACACCAAAACGCTCAGCATGTAGCTGCCGTCGAAGTCTGAGTCCTGGCTCAAATGCCACAGCCGTCTCTCCCAATATCTCGATCCGTGGAAGGATGAAGAGCCTGAGTACAAAAGGGCTACTCCAGTGGAACCAACCATTGATGTTGCAATCAACCCCGCTGACCCATCTCGGGTTTTGAAAATTGGATGACAACTTCACCCAGCTATAAGGAAGAACTTAAGGACTTCTTACGGACCAACTTGGATGTATTCGCTTGGACCCACTCCAATATGTGTGGAATCGACCTAAGAATCACATGTCGCTTGCTTGGTATCGACCCAAAGTATCTTCCCGTCAAACAAAAGCGCCGAATCTTAGGGTCAGGAAGAACGGTAGCACTCGAAGAGAAGGTGGATAGATTACTCGACAATGGCTTTGCCCATGATGTCCTCTATCCAGAATGGGTATCCAGCCCAGTCTCGATCAAGAAATCAAATGGGAAGTGGCGGTCATGCGTCAACTATTCTGACTTGAATAAAGCATGCCCGAAAGACAGCTTCCTTCTTCTAAAGATCGATTGACTCGTTGGTTCAACTTCAGGTTATTAGCTTCTTTCCTTCATGGATGCATACTTGGGCTACAATAAAATTCTTTTGTATATTCCAGATCATGAGTACACTTCATTTGTTATTGACCTTGGGCTATATTGCTTCGTTTGTCATGCCATTCAGTCTTAAGAATGCTGGAGCCACCTATCAACAACTCATCAACCAAATATTCAAAGATCAAATCGGAAGATCCCTCGAAGTTTATGTGGATGACATTCTCTTGAAAATGAAACCGTCGAACGACCATGTCAACGACCTCACAAAGATATTTAGTGGTCTTCATAAATATGGCATGAAACTCAATCCCTCGAAATGCACTTTTGGCATTGTATCGGGAAAATTCTTGGGTTTCATCGTTCATTTACAAGGAATCGAAGAAAATCTGGAAAAGACTGAGGTTATTCGGGGAATAAAAGCTCCAAGAACATCAAGGACGTTCGAAGCTTGAATGGAAAAGTGGCCGCCCTAAGTCGATTCATTTCAAAGGAAACTGACAAGTGCATTCCTTTTTTCGACTTGATAAGGAAAGGGAAGCACAACTTCGCATGGACAACGGAATGCGTTTACATGTTCCAAGACCTCCTGAATCACTTAGAAAGATTAGAGGTGAGCGTTTGGTCGGTTCGGTTGGTTTGAAGGTAAAAAAACTCAACTCAAATTTTTTCCAAACTAAACCAAACCGAATTAATTTCAGTTAATTCGGTTCGTAAACGATTTAATCGAACTTGAAGTATGTATTATTATTCAAATGGCGGATTCACTCAAAGTAAAACATAAATTGATGTATGAAGAAATTTTATATAGTAAATTTTATGTTTATGATAAGATTTGATCTATTTGCAACAAATGCCATTGTATTATATAACTCAACTAATATTTAAAGTACTATAATACTATAAAATTAGATAATAAATTAAAAGTTTGGTTAATTTGGTTAAACCGATAACTAAAAAATTATTTTACAAATCGAATTCAACCGATTTAGTTGTAAAACCGAACTGTCCGAAATGAACCGTTTTGGTCGGTTAATTCGGTTTGAACCAAATATTGATAACCCTTAAGAAAGACCACCTATCCTGTCAAAACCTGTGGCTCACAAGGACTTATATATCTATATTGTTGTTTCTGCATAGGCAATTAGCTCAACGCTTATGCACAAAGAGGGTTATGTCCAGAGCTAGTCTATTACATCAGCCAGAGATTGGCAGGAGCTTAAAAGAGCTATCTGAAGCTTGAAAAGCTCACTTCCTGCCTTTTGATCTCTTTCCGAAAGCTTCGACCCTACTTTCAATCACATCTGATCAAAGACTACACTGACTAGCCGCTACGAAGGTCCTTCAATGACCAGATGCATCTGAGCGACTTTTGAAATGGAACATCGAGCCATGTCAATCAGATCTTACCTTCATTCCCCAAAGATCCATCCTCAGACATGCCTTAGCTTACTTCATCACAGATTATCTACTCCTGAAGATCCTCCAGAAGATACTGAGCCTCCTAATATCCAATGGAAGTTGTGCGTGGATGTTTCATCAAACAATCAGTGTTTCGGACCTTAAGTTGTACTTGTTAATCCTGAGGAACACTTGATTTGTTACGCTTTGAAGCTCAACTTCCCCGCAACTTACAATGATACAGAATACGGAGCCATCATCACTGGACTCAGAATTGTAATCAAACTCGATATCAAGACTCTCTAAATCTTCTCAGATTTACAACTTATCGTCTGCCAAGTGCGTAGGGTATATCAAACAAAGGGAGAACGACGCGCTCCTTACTTAGCTTAGATTCGTGAATTTCTTACCTACTTCGACCACTACACCATCACTTACATCCCTCTAGAGAAAAATGAGAAGGCCGATTCATTGGCCAAGTTAGCAAGTTTTGGGGATGCACATCTCATGGAACTTGTCCCTGTCGAAGTGCCTAACTCTCTGAGTATCAATCATATGGAGACTGGTCTGATATCAACGACGGAGACTGAGCTCGAACCCGAGTCATGGATGACTCCAATAAAAGGTTACTTGCAATATGGAATCCTCCTCGATTGTCAAAATGAAAAGTTACTACTCCTTCGTAAACATCACGCTACATCATTCAACAAGGAGTACTTTACCAAAGAGGATTCTTTGTTCCATTACTCCGGTATATAGGCCACAACAACGCCAAACGTGTACTACTGGATGTGCACGAAGGTGAGTGCGGTGATCATACCAGGAGACAAACTCTAGCAAAAAAGATTATTCGATACGACTATTTTTGGCCAACACTCGAACGGGATGTACCAAAATACACCAGTTAATGTGACAAGTGCCAGAGATTCTCCAAGATAACTTAAGCCCAGCCTATAGAACTTGCTTAAATGGTCACTCCATAGTCTTTTGCAATGTGGGGAGTCGACAATATCTAACTCTTCCGACAGGAAAAGGCAGTGCTTGATATGTTATCATCCCAATTGATTACTTCACCAAATGGGCGGAGACTGAGGCCCTCACAACAATTATGACCAAGAAAGTGATCAACTTCATCGTCTGTAACATCATCTGACATTTTGGAGTTTCTAAGACTACCTTTTTCGATAATGGGACCCAATTCAAAAAGTTTTGAGTTCAAAGATTTCTGCCGCTGCCACCATATTAAGAAACGATTCTCGGTAGTAGCTCATCCTCAAGCCAATGGTCAAGTCGGAGCTGTCAAAAAGTCATCAAATCCATCATTAAAAAGCATTTCGAAAAGGTTGGAGGTAAGTGGATAGATGAAATCCCTTTAGCCATTTGGGCTTACTGGACTACCCATAAGTCAACGACCGACCACACTCCATTCTCTCTCTCGTACGGGTATGAAACCATGATTCCACTCAAATTTGAACTATTATCTCATTGAGTCACCTTCTACGATTCGAAGACCAACAAAGATATCCTTTTAGAATCTCTCGACCTACTCGAAGAGAAAAGGGATGAGTTTGAACTCAGAGCAATTACACATCGCCAATGGGTCGTCCGATACTACAACACCAAAGTTCATCCCAAACACTTTGACATCGGCGACCTCGTCCTTGAGCGGGTATTTCCTACACCAACTGGAATCGGTCCTCGCTGTAAATGTCTGTATGTCATTCAATGGAGTCTTGGAGATGGTACTTTCAAGCTAATGACCGCTGATGGCATCGTACTACCAAGGGCATGGAACAATGAGCATCTTCGTCGCTACTTCACCTAACTTACTGTACAGACTTACTACCTTCCACAAAAATTTTGTTTTCAATTCAAGGCATTGTAAATAAAAGGTCGTTATAGCCAACAGTTTAGCAATAAAGTTTTTAAGATCTCCATGTTCTTAGTGTGTTACTTTTTGCATAGTGTGCTAAAGGTGTAATTAGAACCGACTTGCATGCACGAGTACACAACACTAGATCAACACCTCAGAGCTTGGAATCGATTCACCATCCGGGTCTTTACTAAGACTCAAACCTTGTGGGTTGATCCTCCCTCCTCAAGTCAACTCGAGTCTTAAACCAATGACGATGTCGAGTATAAATAACTCATGATGCTTATTAATTTAAATGTCGAACTCCGTCCCTTAGTCTCCAGAACTTGGGGCAACCCACCAGTCGAGTAAATGTGACACATACCACTTTCTTGGCCTCCCTGTAAGCCTTCCTCTTAGAATCCCTATCATCCTTCTTCTGAACCTCCGAGTCCGCCTTTAGCTTCGCCTCCCCTCAGTCTTTAACCTAGCGAACTCTTCCTTTTCCCACTTTCGGGTCGCCGCCTCCTCATCCGTCTTCCGGGCTTCCTCAACTTTGGCCAGAGCATTTGCTTCGGGTTTTTCCCTTACCCCCTCCTGATACTTAAGAAGAGCTTCCTCATTTTCTTTTCTTTTCGTATCCCTCTCCTCCGACTTCACAAGAATTTAGGCCTACTAATGTTCGACCAGTTCGTGCATGGTTTGCTCGCCTGCCACCATTTTTCCAATCAACTGAGGGTTGTGCAGTTAAAGCGCTTAGCGACTCTATAGTAGTAGAGGTGCAAAAAAGTGTAGCAGGGATAAAGAAGGATAATAGCGCAGATATAGCGGAGGCGCAAAAAGGTTCACTAGATATAAAACCAAATATTTGAAAATTAACTAATCATCTTTCTCACATTATATGTGTACAAGAAAGTAATTTTAATTATTCTTATACAACATAATCATGAAATATCGTAGTTATGCGTGCTAAATTTGATGAGTGCAATTGATTATACCATATATTAGGCACTTATGCCTTAAATATAGCCTTTTACGCTAAATTTACTGATTTTTTTAAAAAAAGAACTAGCCAAATCAAGCTCTATATATTAATATTGCTAAAGTGGATGGTAAAAACCTTAATTTAGCGGATGCAGTAGAAAATAGCGGGGATAGAAGCAGATCTATTGTTCATCACACTAAATTGAAATAGCGGTTAAAGAGTGTTGTGGGCTATAATGGGGATACTACAAGGCTTTAGCAGGGATTTAACTGCATAGCCTTAGGTCCACCTTCTGCTATCCCTTCTCCTCCGAAAAAAGCTTATCAAGTCTTCAATTGATATCTCCCCTAGATCAAGTGCTGGGAACATATCCGGGCAACCGAAATCCTCACTCTGTTGTTTCTTGTAAGCCTCCAAATCAAACCCAGGCACGACATGCACTGGTGGCTCATACCCGACTGTCGCCCCCACTCCAGAGGAACCTTCACGATCACAAGGAAGACAAGTTAGTCTACTTCGACTCTGTGTTACCATCCTTTTGAATACTATTCAGGAAGTTGATATACCTTCCATCGTTGACTACATGGCTTTGGTTGGCACCGTGCTCTCAGTGGTTGGCAAAAGTGAGCCTTTGTGCTCCAACTCCAGATGGTCAGGGTTATTCTTTAACCATCAGAGTTGGTATGGATGGACCGTCAGCGGAACCAAGTGGAATGATTTGCTGCTGTAGGGAACTGCCACGTCCAAACTCATGAGCAACGACAACGCTCTGTAAAACAATTGCTTTCCCTTTTTCAACATCAAGTCGCTCTGCCTCCTCCGCCTTAGCGTCTTCTTTTAGCATTGCTCTCCCCTCCGCCAATACCTAGCGCTCCTCCTCCGTCATGTACTAGACCATCAGTACCGCCTCGTCAAGTCAATCATGTTCACCTCCTGGACCCAGGCTTCGTATTCCACCAAAATTTCCAAGCTAGGTCAAGCATACAAGCGTAATCTTCAACCCGCGAGATTCCATGGAATCAAAGTGTCTTGATGTAGAAGCCCCCACATCACTGATTCCAGCTCTGCCTTCCCCGAGACTTTTCAATTTCAACCCTAAGTCTTTCCCGCTAGGCCTCTAATTCGGCTTTGACCCATTCCACATGGTCCAGTACTTCCTTATTTGAAGCCTTTGCTGCGTCATTATCCTTCCTCGCTTGTTCAAGCTCAACACGATTTGATTTGAGAAGTTGTCTGAGCTCTTCATTCTCTTTAATCAGGTGTTGCGCCCTCTCATTCTCCTCTTGTAACTTTCAAATCTCCATTGTTAAGTCCTTGTTGTTTTGTCAAAGTTTTTGTACCTCTTTGTTCTCCTCCCGCAACCGGGCATTCTCCTCGGCTACCACTTTATTACCCTTCTCAAGTGCTACCGCCCGAGCTACGGTTGAAGCCAACACCTTTTGTTCTCTTCGCAAGCCCTCACCATCGCTACCTTCACCTCCGCTAGTTTCCTCTTCAGTCCATCTATTTTGGCAATAAAGCGTTAGCACAAAAACATGTTACTCGAGTACGTGGAAATAGATGTGGCTCAGGAACTTATCTTACCTGTCTCGACCTCTCAATTCTTGAGACTCTCCCATTTGAACTTCAACTCAAGATTCAAACCTCAATCTCGACATTCTTTTGAAAGATTATACCCAAGATTATCATTGCATACTTGTACAATTCTCGTTACCGATGAAAGACTTTGTACACCCGAGACCACGTATATTTGTCGATATGCAGTGGGATCTGCTGCAGATTAGATATCCATAGCAGCTCTTAGAAATGGGAGCCCAGGAATGACTTCTTCAGCGTCTCCTCCTTCTCCGCCATGCTCAGCTTTGGGATCTCTGACATGTCAGGCATATTCAATCCCTGTTTCTTCACATTCCTTCTTCTGGTTCTCGAGCTTCCTATGGTCTTCTCTTTCCATGTAATCTTAGCTAGCGGTGCTGCAGGTGGGATATAATGGGGAATGATCGATGTTGCCTACTTTGTACTTGTTATTACTGGTCTCCTTTCTGCTCTGCCCGACCCTGTACTTGGTGGTGGAGACGACAAATGACGGGATCGGTCCTGACGTTGATGACTGTGGCCATGGACGTAAGGTCGTGTGGTTGTGACTGCGACTCTGCGCTCCTTATAAATCTGCTTACGGTCCCGCCTTTCGATCATCAATGGCTTCCAGACCCCCGATCTCTATCTCTGTCACCATGTAAAGCCATTGCACCTACACGAAGCAAACTTTGAGTCAGAAACGAACATCCAACTGATACCAATAAATGGTTTGTCGTGCAATGCTTGTGTGTGTGTGTGTCCTAAGTGTTCCCTCCAGGGATCAGATTTCTGTATGCTTGAAGGGGTAACACCCCCAACGCTTAGCAATAGGCTCTCGACGTTTATGTCACTGAACCCGAAAGCAAAAGTCTTATTGGGACTATGTCCAATCCCGAGAACTGGTGCCCCACCTCCATCGACGCGTTGGTCTCAGAGGTCATTACTGGAGAAGTTGGTTGGAAGCCTTCTCCCAACTTCGTCTCGTCTTCCGGAAATGGAATAGTAGTAGGCATCAACTCATCTACTATGATGAACTCCTCCTCATAATCGCTGTCATGGACACTTACTTCCATATAAATTTCTGCAACCTCCTCTTCGATTGGGGGCACGACAGGATGCGTGATAGGGGATTTTCCATCTGCGGACCCGGAGAAGCCACTCCTCCCTCAGCTTCTGCCTCTTCTTCGACATCATCCTTACAACCCGTTAAACATCCTTCGGGAAGTAAGCCCAATCCGTGGAGGAGATGGTCTGATAGCAAAATCTGGGCATTGTGATATGTGTTAGGAACACTCCTCAATTCCAAGACTCGCTCGAAATAAACATTGTGCCTTGAAATCTGGGGGATACCTGCCAATTATTAATTTAAGTTAGTCTAGATCTTACGAATTGAAGAACAATGTAAGTTTTAACACTCACAGTCTGTGATCCATCTCCTAGCAAATCTTGGAGGGCATCGAACAAAGAACCAGTCGTGCTTAAAATAGCTTAGCTTGTTCGACGCCCATAATTTGACGCGACTGTTAGCCTGTGCTTTTAAGAAGATGAGGGAAGGTGTCATACTTCCTCTCTTCACAGACTAAAGGAATTAGATGTCTTCCCCGGTCGGTTCTATGTTCAACTACTCGATGAAAAGGATGTAAGTGTCAAGAAAGAATGCATATGCATTCGGATGAAGCTGCGTCGGCACTAAACGGAAGAAATTCATAATATCCCATATATACGAGCACGATGAAGTCATGCACCCGATAGGACACATATGTCTATTTCAGGATATACATCCATTTAGGGGTAAGAGGACCCCTTCCTATTTATATTTTAGCATTGATTTTTTTACTTAGGTCATTCCCTGGTTCAAATTTTTTCTAAGATCCCTTTAGCACTATTATAGGAAAACCAGTATACTATCTTTATTTTGTGTTTACCATTTCATATTTTAACATATACAAGGTATAATGCAAAAACACTTAATGGTATAGAAAATCAGAGTTGAGCAAGCTAAAATTGGTTAAATTGTTTAACCAATAATACACAACCAATTAAGAGTGTAAATTCCTAGTGACCTAATTTTTATTATCCATATGACTACTAATAGATTGAGTTTAAAAAATATTTTATGCAGCAAATGATTGGTAAATTCCATAGTTCATTGGGTAGTGACACAATGACCACCTTGATTTCCAGTGGCAAAAGCATTATGACTTCATCTAAGATATATCTTCTTGTACTTATGTGTTTGCTTGGTGTAAGAAAATATGTCATTTTGACACTATTAAACATTGTTTATTTTCTTTACTAGCCACATATTCTATTGAGAAATAATGGGACACTTATATATATTGTTTAGTTGCCTGGGTAATTTTGTACATGCACATTGGCTTGTGCATGTGCACACCCAGTTGTTAGGGATTGTGGAAAGGATCGTTAAGGAAAAACAAACACTAGAGGGGGTGAATGGTGTGAGAATTTAAACAAAATCTAAAATATATGTGATAAACTATATGAATCAAACACCACAGAAACAATGTAATGACACAGATTTTTGCCCGACCCCAATCGATCGCAAGATCGATCAAGACCGTTCAAATTCCGTATACGTTAACTTTTGGCATACAACACATCAAGACAACAACACAGACTTTTATAACATCAATAATAAATGTTACATCAGAGTACATAATATATCAGAGTACATCGGAATAAAATTACATCGGAAGATATTACAACAAAGAAATATAATACAGCGGAACTAATCTCAGCGGAAGGCCATCAATATTCTAGACCCAGCTACAGGCTTCAATCCAGGATCCTGCTTAACTATATCTGCAAAAAGCTACTCGACTGCCCGTGTGGAAAGAGGGCACCCGAGTTTGCAAAGTGAAACAATCTACAAGTCAGTCGTGGGACTGGTATGAGAAATCTATACTTAACTTATCTAATAAGTAGGCTAATCACTGGACCACGCCGCTAACGCAGAACGGTTTTACTCCACTGGATTGCCAGTGCATAAATAAAGTAAATCGTCAAACAACGTAGTGCTTTTTAGAAAAATGAAACCATTACAAGACCCAGGTCCCATCACACAATGCAACGCAAACCGGAGGATAGGGTTTCACCTTATAATGGTCAAAAGATGCTTGATATGTAAAAACGATATTATCATTAGTGTGTATATATATTTAAAACATTCAAATATAATATCAATCCTAGACGGCATAGCTACCGTCTACTATGTCGCCATACTAGTTATACAATCAAAACCGCAAAGGCGTATTGGAAATTGGGTTTCCATCATGAGTCAAGGCTAGGGAGGAGCTCCTGACCGATTCGAGACACTCTAGCAATGTCTCAGGATTCGGATGCTGGCGAACCCTTGGATACAGCACGGCCAGTCCACAAATACTTTAGTGGATTAGTTATGCCTGAACACACGCTCCTCGATCCTATTGGACCTACAAATCAGTCGTGGGCGACCGATAAGAAAAAAACCGAGGCCTCACAAAATTCCAACAACCACATAAGCAAATGACAGCCAGTTTAAGCACTGACACCACTTCTAGCTAGAAAGAAACGTGGGCACTCCATGCGTTCCCTTCTTCCGTTTTAGACTCAATCGGTGTGTGAGGCTCGCGAAGTCACGGTATACACAAAGCTATGCCTAAAGAGACTGTACTTTGATCATCAACCACCAGGCCTGCTTTTCAACAAAGCCTTGATCATTTGCATCTTAGCATGTCACATTGTCAGACCCTACCATATTATTGATCTTCTACCAATATATATATATATATATATATATATATATATAAAACCTCTAAGCTCATACGTCTTAGAGAAGGGTGATAAGTAAAGAATAAATTCTTTATGACCAAACAGAAATATATAATCAGTAGCGTTCAACAAATACAGTAGAAAGGAATACAATGTCAGACACGCGATCCATTTACAAGCCCGCTCTAGGTCTGAGAGAAACAACGTGTCCGTTGATCTCCAAATGCGTTTGGATGACCGTTACCAAATACCTTGCCTTGGAAGGCCAATCTCAATTCAAGATACCAGTCATCATCATCACAACGATGTGAAAATCTTCGGTCTTCAATCATCGTCTTCATCTTCGACTCTTGATCGTCGTTATGATTATTCAGAATGGGTTAAACCCGGTCTTTCAGAATAACTCGCGTATTTTGTGATTAGAAAGCAAATATTGGAAGATCACACATTACGCCACATTTCAACTCCGAGTATTCTTTTAATAAGATATTCATATTAGAAGATTCTCATTAATTTTATCAAAGATAAACTCTGAAAATAAAATCTTAAATCTTCCTTAAAAGATTTATTAAAACTCCAGTTTTGATTTGATATCAAAAATCAATATTACAAGATCATTTATTTTAAGGAATAAATCTTGTCTTAAACAGGTTAAAGAACTGGTGTCCTTTAAACACAGTTCACAATAAACCTACAATCTATTTCCAAAATATGGAATTCCACAGAAATCAAATCAATACATAATCGATATAAATTTCTGTATCGGACTAATAATATAAATGAAATAACGGCAAAGCCTCTTAAATTCCATTTATAATATCGGTCTTCTTTTACAGAAACCCATTTCGATTATTACCAATCGAATTTCCCCTTAATTCCAATTTAACATATTAAATTGGAAAACTTGATTTTTAGAAAATGCCCTTTTTAAATCTATAAAATAGATTCATAAATTCCAAATAATAATTTCAATGTAAATTGGATTAAAGGACAAATGTCGTTATAAACATCGTCCACGATAAATCCACTTCACATCTCAATTTATTTCATATCACAAAATATAATTGCAAATCCTAATAATCTTTAAAAAACATATTTTAAAATAATCATTAGAAATATTCTTTATATAAATGATTCTAAATGGGAAGTATTCTTCATATTACAAATTTTTATCTTTTACAAATATTCTTTGTTTTAACATATAGTTGATTAAAAATATATTTTATGAAAATATATACTTTATATAAAAAGGATTTCTAATGTAAAAATATTCTTATTTAAAAGAACACCTGAATCGAAATGCGACTCAATCATTTACCATATAATTTGGATTATATGGATTTCACACACATCCTATATATGATAATAACAGTAAAATCATCAAGTCATCCATTACCTCCAAAGTGTAATTTCCACTGTGTAAGCGTTAAAATTAAATAATAACGCTCATCGCAGCCTGTCGATCCAACGATCAACATACAACTGAATATTGGGATTAGTGTATGTAAATTTTCATCCCAACACCCGTGTGGGGTTTCAACCAACAAACAAATAATAAACTAATTTGTGCACTTGGGCGATGTATAAAAATAATCATCCCAATCACATAAACAAGTCGAATAACTTGTGAATGGAAGTGTAATGCACAATATATATAATGATGACAAGAAAATCTCCCCTTTATATTATATGTAATTCTATAGCAATGAATAATTAATAATAATAACTTTGTCTCTATTGACAATTTCTATTTTGCTAGTTTAAACTAAAGCAAAATTGGTTATTTTGTTTTGGCAATTCTAATGAGACAAAAATGATAATTTTTGTTTCGACAAAAACAAATATCTTGATTTAACTAACCTAGCTTGACAAGTATATATCTTGCCAAACATAACATATATATATATATATATATATATATATATATTGCTTTAACTAATTCATTCTGGCAAAATGAATATTTTGGTCCAATTAACCTATTTGGTCAAACAATAAAAATATGACTTTGTTTTGTCGACAAATCTATTTCGACAAACAAATAAGGGTGATGTGTTTATTAATCGACAATTTCAATTTATCAAAACAACTAAAGGTGATATATTTGTTTGGTCAAATTTATGTGCTAAAAATGATCATGTTTGTATTTAACTATTCCAAGTTGGGAAAAGGGACTAATTTATTTTTATCAAGAATAAATTGTCAAAAGAGAATAATTGGTTTCAACTAATATAAATTGACAAAAGTGAATAATTGGTTTCAACAAATGTAAATTGATAAAAGTGAATAGTTGGTTTCAACAAATGTGAATTGATAAAAGTGAATAGTTTGTTATTAACTAGTATAAATTGACAAAAGTGTTTATTTCATTTTAACTAATCAATTTGACAAAATGACTCTTCTTATTTCATATAAAATTCCAATAAGAATGCAACTCTAAAATCTATTCTTTCAATTGTCCTCTAAATGACAGTAAAAGGAAATATTCATTCTCACCATTTTTGCTACAACTAAAATGTAACTAAAATGTAGTTTTTAAATCCTATCTTTTATTTATATATGAAAATGTGAATAAAAGGGTAACACTTAATTTTGAAAGTAAAATGAAACTTTCAATTCATGTTTGTTTGCATTAAAGAATGCAAATAAAAATACCACTTTAAAACGATGTTTTATTCATATCAAAAATGCAAATCACAATTGTAACTTATATTTTGATATTGGGTTTGCATGTAGGATTGCAAACAAAAATGAAACTTTTATTTTAATGTTTTACTTACAACAGGGAAAGCAAATACATAAATAGGTAAATATAACTTTTATTTTAAATTACTTTATAGTATTAAAATATTATTTTTTTTATTCTGAAATGAACAATAGAATCTGATCGACAAATAAAAACTTATTTTTGTTTGTTGATTTTAAAATAGGAATTGAACGACGAATAAAATCTTATTTGTTTATATAACAGCAGAATTGGTCAACAACTAGAATACATTTTTATTTGTTTCCATTATAACAGAAATTGGCTAACAAATAAAATCCTATTTTTTTTGTTTACATTTAGAACACGGTTTATGAATTACAGTAAAAATTTCCTTTTTACTGTTACCTTAACATAAGAGTTTATAGAATAAGAATAACAATAAAATATTATATTTTATTGTTGATATTAAAAACATATTAGTAAAATAAAACTTTATTTACATTGTATTTGTAAATTAAAGGTTATATTTGGAAACCACCTTTTTGTTTACATTTTTATGTAAATAAAAATACATATTTTGGAAATCACATTTTTGTTTACATTTTATATGTAAATAAGAAATTATTTTCAGAAGTTACATTTTTGTTTGCAATTATATTTTAAAATATAATTTATTCTTTTATCTGAATTCACTGATGCTAATAAACTTTAAAAATAAATTTTATTCTTTTATTTGCATTCACCAATGCAAATATATATAGAAAATAGAAATTGTTCTTTATTTTCATTTGCCAATGCCAATATATATTGAAATCAATTATTCTTTCATTTGCACTCACCAATGCAAATACATATATTGAAAATAAAGTTTATTCCTTTATTTGCATTTATTAATGCAAATATGCATTGAAATTAAGGTTTATTCTTTTGTTTGCATTTATAAATACAAATATTCAATGAAACTAAAGTCTAACTTTTTATCTATATTCACCAATACAAATATACACATTTTTATAGATTGAATAGAATTTGTTAAAATATACTTTGAAAATAAATTTTGTTCTCTTATTTACATTCACTAATGCAAATATACTTTGAGAACAAAACTATTCTTTTATTTGCATTCACAAATGCAAATATACTTTGGAAATAAATGTTATTCTTTTATTTGCATTCAGAAATGCAAATATTCATTTAAAATAAATGTTGATCTTTTATTTACATTCAATAATGTAAATACACATTTGGAAATGAGGTTCTTTTCACATTCACTCAAATATACTTTTAAATAAAAATAAAAAGTTACATTTGTTATTTGCATTCCCTGTTGCAAATAAAACCTTAAAATAAAGTTCATCTTTGTTTGCAATTCTAAATGCAAACAAACCATCAAAATGAAAGTTACATTCTTGATCTATAATTTTGATATGAATAAAATATTGTTTGGAATAAAGGATAGGATTTATAATTCTAAAATGAAAGTTACATTTTTGATTTATAATTTTGATATGTATAAAATATTGTTTGAGAGTGGCATTTTTTATTTGCACCCTCCAATGCAAATAAAACATGAATTAAATCTTTCATTTTACTTTCAAATTAAGGAATACCTTTTTATTCACATTTTTTTTAGATATAAATAAAGGATTTTAAAAGTTACATTTTAGTTACATTCTAAGTGTAGCAGAAATGGAAAAATAATGGTTCATTTTATTTTCATTTAAAGGACAATAGAAAGAATAGTTTTTAGAAGTGCATTTTTATTGCAATTCTATATGAAGTAAAAAAGAGCCAATTTGTCAAATGTCTTATATGAAATAAAAGGAGTTCTTTTTGTCACTTCAAAAAGAATGAATTTAAAATGTTTATTTAAGCTTTTGTAAAGAATGAATAACTAAACATTCATATTTTTATCATTAAAGTAAAATAGACAAAAACCCACATTTTTGTCTAAATTTAAAAAGAATGAAACAAAATATAGCACTGGAATATTTTATTAGAATTGAAACACAAATTAATCACTATTATAAATTTATATTAATTAAAACCAATTATTCATTTTTGTTAATTTATATTAGCTAAAACCAATTATTCATTTTAGTTAATTTATACTAGTTAAAACAAATATTCACTTTTGTTAATTCACAATTATTTACTTTTGTCAATTTACATTTGTTGAAACCCATTTGTTTGTTTTGTCACTATTGAGTTGTTAAGATAAAGATATTCATTTTTGTTTTGTTATCACTTTTCCATGAATAAGAATAGACATTTTGTCATTTTAAAAGATTATTCTTTTATTTGCATTCTCCAATACAAATGTACATAAAAATGAAGATGTTCTTTGTTTGCATCTCTTGATGCAAATAAAACGTATATTAAAAAGTTACAACTCTATTTGTAACTCAAATGTGAACGAACACATAGTTTCAAAAGATTACATTTTTATTTGCCTTTTGATGCAAATAAAAATATAGTTTTAGAAATTGTATTTTTATTTACATTTTATATGCAGATAAGTGGGTAGGACTGAAAATATTATTTTCTATTTTTAAATTAGAGGCAATAGAAAGATTGTACATTAAAATATATATTCTTAAATAAAGTTCATATTTCATTAAGGAGATTAGTTAAACCAAAATATACATTTTGTCAGAAATATTCAGTTTTGTCAAAATGAATTAGTTAAAGCAATTTATATATAGATATATATATACCTTATGTCTGGCAAAACTTATACTTGTCAAGATAGGTTAGTTAAACCTAAATATTTATTTTTGTCTCAACAAAAATTATCATTTTTGTCTCATTAGAATTACCAAAACAAAATAACCATTTTTGCTTGGGTTTAAATTAGCGAAATAGAAGTTGTTAATAGAGACGAAGTTATTATTCTTATTCATTCATTGCAATAGAGATATTTTCTTGTCATCATTATATATATTGTGTATTACACTTCCATTCACAAGTTACCCGACTTGTTTATGTGATAGGGACGATAATTTTCACACATCGCCCAAGTGCACAAATTAGTTTATTATTTGTTTGTTGGTTGAAACCCCACACGGGTGTTGGGATGAAAATTTACATACACTAATCCCAATATTCAGTTGTATGCTGATCGTTGGATCGACAGGCTGCGATGAGCGTTATTATTTAATTTTAACGCTTACACAGTGGAAATTACACTTTGGATGTAGATGGATGATTTGATGATTATACTGTTATTATCATATACATGATGTGTGTGAAATCCATATAATCCAAATTATATGGTAAATGTTTGAGTCGCATTTCGATTCTGGGGTTCTTTAAATAAGAATATTTTTACATTAGAAATCCTTTTATATAAAGTATATATTTTCATAAGAGGAAAAAAATATTGTTAATCAAGTATATGTTAAAACAAAGAATATTTGTAAAAGATAAAAATTTGTAATATAAAGAATACTTCTCATTTAGAATCTTTTATATAAAGAATATTTTTATGATTATTTTAAATATGTTTTTTTAAAGATTATTAGGGTTTGCAATTTTTTTTTTTTGATATGAAATAAATTGAGATGTGAAGTGGATTTATCTTGGACGATGTTTTAAACGACATTTGTCCTTTAATCCAATTTACATTGAAATTATTATTTGGAATTTATAAATCTATTTTATAGATTTAATAAAAAAAGGCATTTTCTAAAAATCAAGTTTTCCAATTTAATATATTAAATTGGAATTAAGGGGAAATTCGATTGGTAATAATCGAAATGGGCTTCTGTAAAAGAAGACCGATATTATAAATGGAATTTAAGAGGCTTTGGCGTTATTCCATTTATATTATTAGTCCGATACAGAAATTTATATCGATTATGTATTGATTTGATTTCTGTGGAATTCCATATTTTGGAAATAGATTGTAGGTTTATTGTGAACCGTGTTTAAAGGACACTAGTTCTTTAACCTGTTTAAGACAAGATTTATTCCTTAAAATAAATGATCTTGTAATAATGATTTTTGATATCAAATCAAAACTGGAGTTTTAATAAATCTTTTAAGGAAGATTTAAGATTTTATTTTCAGAGTTTATCTTTGATAAAATTAATGAGAATCTTCTAATATGAATATCTTATTAAAAGAATACTCGGAGTTGGAATGTGGCGTAATGTGGGATCTTCCAATATTTGCTTTCTAATCAACAAATACGCGAGTTATTCAGAAAAACCGGGTTTAACCCATTTTGAATAATCATCACGACGATCAAGAGTCGAAGATGAAGACGGTGATTGAAGTCCGAAGGTTTTCACATCGTTGGGATGACGATGACTGGTATCTTGAATTGGGATTGGCCTTCCAAGGCATGGTATTTGGTAATGGTCGTCCAAACGCATTTGGAGATCGACGGACACGTTGTTTCGCTCAGACCCAGAGCGAGCTTGTAAATGGATCGCGTGTCTAACATTGTATTCCTTTCTACTATACTTGTTGAACACTACTGATTATATATTTCTATTTGGTGGTAAAGAATTTATTCTTTACTTATCACCCTTCTCTAAGACGTATGAGCTTAGAGGTTATATATATATTGGTAGAAGATCAATAATATGGTAGGGTCTGACAATGTGACATGCTAAGATGCAAATGATCAAGGCTCTGTTGAAAAGCAGGCCTTGTGGTTGATGATCAAAGCATAGTCTCTTTAGGCATAGCTTTGTGTATATTGTGACTTCGCGAGCCTCACACACCGGTCGAGTCTACAACGGGAGAAGGGATCGCAGAGAGTGCACACGTTTCTTTCTAGCTAGAAGTGGTGTCAGTGCTTAAACCAGCTGACATTTGCTTATGTAGTTGTTGGAAATTTGCGAGGCCTCGGTTTTTTTTCTTATCGGTCACCCACGGCTGATTTGTAGGTCCAATAGGATCGGGGAGCGTGTGTTCAGGATTAACTGATCCAAAAAAGTATTTGTGGACTAGCCCTGCTGTATCCAAGGGTTCGCCAGCGTCCAAATCCTGAGACATTGCTAGAGTGTCTCGAATCGGTCAGGAGCTCCTCCCTAGCCTTGACTCATAATGGAAACCCAATTTCCAATACGTTCCCTTGCGGTTTTGATTGTATAATTAGTATGGCGACATAGTAGATGGTAGCTATGCCGTCTAGGATTGATATTATATTTGAAATGTTTTTAATATATATATACACACTAATGATAATATCATTTTTACGTATCAAGCAACTTTTGACCATTATAAGGTAAAACCTTATCCTCTGGTTTGCGTTGCATTGTGTGATGGGACCTGGGTCTTATAATGGTTTCATTTTTCTAAAAAGCATTACATTGTTTGACGATTTTCTTTATTTACGCACTGGCAATCCAATGGAGTAAACCCGTTCCGCGTTAGCGGCATGGTCCTGTGATTAGCCTACTTATTAGATAAGTTAGGTATAGATTTCTCATACCAGTCCCACGACTGATCTGTAGTTTGTTTCACTTTGCATACTCGGGTGCCCTCTTTCCACACGGGCAGTCGAGTAGCTTTTTGCTGATATACTTTAAGCAGGATCCTGGATTGAAGCCTGTAGCTGGGTCCAGAATATTGATGGCCTTCCGCTGAGATTAGTTCCGCTGCATTATATTTCTTTGTTGTAATTTATCTTCCATTGTAATTTTATTCCGATGTACTTTGATATATTCTGTACTCTGATGTAACATTTATTATTGATGTTATAAAAGTCCGTGTTGTTGTCTTGATGTGTTGTGTGCCCAAAGTTAACGTATGCATAATTTGAACGGTCTTGATCGATCTTGCGATCGATTAGGGTCGGGCAAAAATCTGTGTCGTTACAGCAAAAATCGATCTTGATGTTTTAAATGTAACTTTTATTGTAATAATCCGCAAATTCTGAACCAATTTAAAATTTTTATTTTAGAAAATTTTAATGAATTTTGAGGATATAATATAATTTATATAAATAATAATGGCTAGAATTTATTTTAATCGAAGTTAAAACGAATGAACTTAATTTAAATATAAAAGGAGTTAGAAATGGCGCGGTAGTTTTAAAATTTTAATTTTGAACTTTAACTGAATGTACATGATTCAAATTAAATCAGAATTGAGTGAAATAAGAAATATTTAAATCTGTTTAATCATATCTTTCTAACAAATCTGAAAAATTGAAATTTCATAGCGGGAATCAAAAGTTATGGCCAATTCAATATTTAGAAAGGTCGCTGTAGAATTTATATATATATATATATATATATATATATATATATATATATAATATATATATGGCCCGAAGGGCTACTTTTCACATATGAAGGAATTTGGACTCGAAACCACTTCCATTGAGTCTGGAATAATGTTTCTGCATTTAAAAAGTATAAACACTTATATATTTCGAGTTTCAGAAATTATTTGTTTAAAATTGTATTTTTAATATTAAATATATAGCACTTGAAAATAGTCAATTTTCAAACGACCTCCGTTTTCGACGAAACCACTTTTGTGGGAACCGGAATGTCAAATTATAGCTAGGTTTCAATTTTCAGAATTTTCGAGTTAGTATGTGAGCGTGGCAAAAGAAGATGTGTTTTGACTATTTTAGTTAAATTTAAACGACTTGAAAATAGCCATTTTTTAAACAGTCCCAGAATTCAACGAAATTAGTCTTGTTAGAACCGTATCGTCATAAGAAAGCTAAAAATAATTTTTCTGGAATTTTCTGAGGTCGTTTGTGGCCCCGGTGAATTTATATATACTGGTAAATTAAGTAAATAAATGATTTATATATTAACTTAAATAAAACAAGCTGTAGACTTTGGAATTGGGCCTCGAAACATGGTCCATCGCGTCCGGAATGGGGGCAATTGGTTAGGGACACCTTCTGCTGGGCTGGAATTGAAACGGATTAGAAGTTATGGATTTTTTCCTTAAAATTACCAACAAATATTATAAATAATAGAAGAAAAAAATAAAGAAACCCTAAACCTAATGCACAGCCGCCGCCGTGTCTATTCGTTGGCCAGAATTGTCCCATTTTCAATCCACAAATTCTCCCAACACACTTCGAATCAAAACCAATCCCATATACCAAATCGAAGAGAATTTCGAGAGCTTTAATCTCATACGATGATGATCATCTCTGGAGCTTTGTGGTGCTCGATTTTTGGGCGTGAAGTAGCCGGTTTTGAACGGGGTTTGTGGGCCACAGGAGGGCGCGAGTGGGGACCCAAGGCAGGCGAAGGGGGAGGAGGACCGGGGCTACGACGTGGTGAAGTTTGATCGACCTCTGGGCGCTTCTAGAGAGGTGCGATTTTGGTCAAGGAAGGGACATATGGGTTCACTCGTTCCAGTTTACACGACGAGGAAGAAGGAGTATTTGCGGCCTAAGCATGTAATTAGTGAATAATAAGCTATTAATTATATATTTAAATTTCCAAATGTTCAAAATTCTATAACTTGTTCATATCAAATCAGAATCGAACGATTTCAGTTGCGTTGGAATCAGAAAAATGAGATCTACCTCATGGAACTATCTAGAGCTGAAAAGGAGCACTTTGAATTTTCAGCCATATCAAGGTGAGAACTCTAATTTTTATTATTTAATTATTTTTCTCGCGTTAAAAATTATTGTATTATAATACTAATTCAGATCTGAAATGTTCTGTGATTGATGAATTGTTGATTGTTGTTGGTGGTATGTTTTGTTGTTCATGATAGGCTAGATCTGCATTGAATTTTATATACTGTTGAATTTATTTGTGGTTAGAAAATTAAATCTAAATTTAGATTTAAATCATATTTTATTCAGATCTAGTTGCTCTAATTTATTTTAAATTATTAAAATATTATTTTTATTATTCTGAGATGAACAATAGAATCTGATCGACAAATAAAAACTTATTTTTGTTTGTTGATTTTAAAATAGAAATTGAACGACAAATAAAATATTATTTTTATTTGTTTATTTACAATGGAATATGAACAAAAAATAGAATATATTTTTATTTGTTTCCATTACAACAGAATTTGGCTAACAAATAAAATCCTATTTTTATTTGTTTACATTCAGAACACGATTTATGAATTACAGTAAAAATTCTTCTTTTTACTGTCACATTAAACGTAAGATGTTCTAGGATTAGTATAACAATAAAATATTAAATTTTACTATTGATATTAAAACATATTTATAAAATAAAACTTTATTTACATTATATTTGTAAATCAAAGGTTATATTTGAAAACTACCTTTTTGTTTACATTTTTATGTAAATAAAAATATATGTTTTGGAAATCACAATGTTGTTTACATTTTACATGTAATTAAGAAATTATTTTCAGAAGTTACATTTTTGTTTGCAAATATTTTTTAAAATATAATTTATTCTTTTATTTGAATTCACTGATGTTAATAAATTTTAAAAATAAAATTTATTCTTTTATTTGCATTCACTAATGCAAATATATATAGAAAATAGAAATTGTTCTTTATTTGCATTTACCAGTGCAGTTATATATTGAAACAAATTATCCTTTCATTTGCACTCACCAATGCAAATACATATATTGAAAATAAAGTTTATTCCTTTATTTGCATTTATCAATGCATATATGCATTAAAATTAAGGTTTATTCTTTTATTTGCATTTATCAATGCAAATATTCAATGAAACTAAAGTCTATCTTTTTATCTACATTCACCAATACAAATATACACATTTAATAGAATTTGTTAAAAATATACTTTGAAAATAAATTTTGTTCTCTTATTTACATTCACTAATATAAATATACTTTGAAAACTAAACTATTCTTTTGTTCACATTCACAAATGCAAATATACCTTGGAAATAAATGTTGTTTCTTTTGTTTGCATTCACAAATGCAAATATACTTTGAAATAGAATATACTTTGAAATAAAATATATTTTGAAATATAATATGGTTTGAAGTGAAATAAACTTTAAAAATGAAATTTGTTCTTTTATTTGCATTAATTACTGCAAATAAACTTTACAAATGGAAGTTGTATTTATTTGCATTCACAAATGAAAATACCCATTGAAATTAAAATTGTTCTTTTATATGCATTCACAAATGCACATATATATATATATATTGAAAACAAAGTTGTTCTTTTATTTGTAATCACAAATGAAAATATACATTAAAAATTGAATTTGTTCTCGATTTGCATTCCTTGTTTCAAAGTATATTTGTATTAGTGAATGTAAATAAGAGAACAAAATTTATTTTCAAAGTATATTTTTAACAAATTCTATTAAATGTATAAAAATGTATATATTTGTATTGGTGATTGTAGATAAAAAGATAGTGTAACGACCCGAAAATCCGGTAGAATTTGAGCTGACCAAAAACACAAGTCCAACCCCAAATATCACGGAAATTCGAACCATTAATAGAAAGAAGTTAGAGGGTGAGGATAGATAAGATAGAAACTTAGAATAGAAGAAGAAGAAGAACACAACATCAGAGTAACACGAATCACACAGCAGAACGAATAACATATAATATATATAACATAACTTGAAATATACATCTGTACTTGAATATACATCAATATCAAAGTACATCACTTACAACACAGCAGAAATAACTATAGCTATATGGTCCTGAAGCCTCCTGCTCCAAGCTCTTCCAGTATATCTGTAAATTCCCGACTACTTGACTGCCCGTACAAATTTAGGCACCCAAGAGTTTAGGGAAAACAACAAAGTAAACTCTGGGTCAGTCATGGGACTGGTATGAGTAAACAGTTTAAAACAGTTTCAGAAAACTAAATGATATCTCATAAGACCACGCCGTATAACACGGAACGGGTTTTTCCCTTATGAGAATCCAAACACTTGATTTATCTTTATATCAAAACTCTTTTGATATTATAATAATGTCTAAATCAAGTAGATAACAATCTAGTGGAACACTTGCATCTCACGTTCCACATATATAATATACAATCAAAACCGCAAGCACGTATTGGGTAATGGATTTCCAACTATGACAAGGTATGGAACCACCTTCCGCTGGTATATCTCGAGAGGAGAATACACCGAGTACAACAAGAACATCTTGCAACTCAGCCACACATGACCGACCACTCATTTCGCTTGAGTGTATCGAATGTATATCACCAACGGTTGGGATCAGCAACCGTTTCCCGAATGGGACAGCATCGACAATAGATTTTTTGAAGTAAATGAAACTCTAGATCAGGTGATTATACACCCTAATAGGTGCGACCTACATAGCCATGCTGCCTGCCCGATTTCTGTCATTTACCGGTTGATGAGGCTAGAAGCTACGCTTTATCATCACACCAGATTCACTTCGAATGCCACATCGTCAAATCCATCAAATCACCGATTGACGTCCTCAACAGTACATTACGTGTTAGCTAAAAGAAGTTTCCTTCTCCGCTTCCACTCTTGGTACGGTTGAAGAAATCAATGTACGTGACCATTCTGGAAATACTCTGTCAGACATTCATCCATACAAGTCACCCAGGAACAGGATGAACCGAAGGTACTATTTCTATTAATAGAAAAAGTCCTTGTACTCTACTCCGTCTTCGATTATCTTTATATAATCTGATTCGTACGCTACTGCCAATACAGAGTGGTTCTTCGGATAATAATCCAACCGGTCTCTCCATATTGACAATGATGGTCAAAACTTCGATAGTCTGTGATTTAACTATCGAATAAAAACAAGTGTTTCGATAGTCGATGATTTAACTATCGAATAAAACAAGTGTTCATCCAAACATCCAACAATCACTGAACCTTTAATTAATATTCCATTAATTAAATCTCTTTTCTAGTTCTTTATCAATATTTGTTAATCAAATATTTCAATAACCATATTGCCCTTTTACGTTCTTTGGAAAACATTTCCATATATCGCCTTCTTTTTATTTTCTAAACTTTAGAAAATATATGTTATTTATAATTGGAAAATATTCCAATTACTTATCTCTTTTCCAATCTCGTTTATTTCTATACTTAGGAAATATTTAACATCTATTTCCAAGCTTACATTTCATTTGGGTTAAAATGGATGTTGTGTAAAACATCGTTACGACAACCCAAATACTACATTCAACTGAATCTTATTCAACATTGATCTTCGAGCCTGAAATCTTACTATTCATTTGTTAATAATGAAATCAATCAAGTTGGGGTATAACTACCTCTCAGACCTTGACTGAATAACATTTATAACATCAAAACAGATATGACTACTTACTCGAACAATCAATAACATACAACTACTTCTTTACCTTTAAACACGTATACACTTTTTCTTTCTATTCTTACTAGATTTTATTCTTATACTTCCTTTTTGACTATACTATTCTATTTCTAAGTTCGTTTTCTTATCGACTTTTATATATTTTGATATGTTAATTTCTAACTATCAAATTATCTTAAAAATATTCTATCTCCTTAAATTCCCGGAAAAATTCGCCATAACCTCCTTTGTACCGGGAGCATCGGGAAATTTCAAATAGCTTTCCCGGTCCTTCTTATCTCAAAAAGAAAAAGAAAAAGCCAAGCGGCTTGCCGATACGGTGCATAAAATCTCATATATGAATTAAATACGTACCTTTTTGTCGGGCATTCTATTTATTTCACTTCTACACTTTATTCCATACCTGTCTCCTGTATATTTATGCCTGTCCAATCTATTTTAACTATACCAATCGTTTTAACTCAATTTGTTAATTAAATCTGTTACTTAACTTTTCAGTCTATTTCACCTTCATATTTGAACATGACATGTTCAAATATATTTTAACTGCATATTAACAAATTCTAATATACTCATACTCTCGTTTCCTTATCGACTTCTCTATTCAAATTCCAATTCAATTCTATTCGAATTCTCTTTATTTAAACTTCATTTGAATTCTATTTTCAAATTCTATAGTTTAAAGTCCATTTGAATTTCTATATTCAAATCTATAGTTTAAAGTCCATTTGAATTTCTATATTCAAATCTATAGATTAAAGTCCATTTGAATTTCTATATTCAAATCTATAGTTTAAAGTCCATTTGAATTTCTATATTCAAATCTATAGTTTAAAGTCCATTTGAATTTCTATATTCAAATCTATAGTTTAAAGTCCATTTGAATTTCTATATTCAAATCTATAGTTTAAAGTCCATTTGAATTTCTATATTCAAATCTATAGTTTAAAGTCCATTTGAATTTCTATATTCAAATCTATAGTTTAAAGTCCATTTGAATTTCTATATTCAAATCTATAGTTTAAAGTCCATTTGAATTTCTATATTCAAATCTATAGTTTAAAGTCCATTTGAATTTCTATATTCAAATCTATTTGAATTCTCTGCATTATTTATAAACAACGTTTATAACTTCAATTCAAATCCCACCTTTCCCATTTATAAACAACGTTTATAAATTCAATTCAAATCCCATATTTTCATTTATAAACAACGTTTATAAATTCAATTCCCATCCCATCTCCCATTTATAAACAAAGTTTATAAATTCGATTACTTGTTTTATATACCTTCAAAACAAGTTATTATCTTCTATAGTTTTATTAAAAATTCAAATTCTATTTATAAAAATAGAATTTCCTTTTTAAATATCAAATACCCTTTCCGATATTTTTATGAATCAATATTCAAGCCCCATGGATATTTTAAACAATCAAATCAACCAATTTTCAATCATTTGATTTTTATCACATCATATATGAATATATATGAAATCAAACAAACAACAAATAGATAATATATTTTTGAGGAATCCAGTTGGATTCCTCCAACCTGTTTTTCCTGCATCCACAGATGTTAGTCAACATAATAATACCCATCCTGCTTCGAGGCAGGATATCGCGGTATAGAAGGTCATCCACTAATCATAGCGTGGGGCGTATAGGGTAATCATCCGCTAATGATACCGCGGGCATCCGCTAATGAGACTGCGGGAATCCAACCAATCAATCAACCCAATATATATATATAATAGTCCTAAATAACTAATATATATTTTAAATCAACCAAGCAATATTCAAACAAGCATAGCAATTATTTTTAACAACTAGAAATAATTCTAATTAAATGGTGAGTGAGGTTTACTCACCGATGATTTTTCCTTAGCTGAGTATCCAATTTATTTCTATATCTGCTCCTACGACTTGTCTCGACTCGATTCAATGATTTTATCAAGCTCCTTTTTGTCTATTCATTCACTCGATCAAATCCACGAACATACCCTCAACATCATTGACCCATTCAATTGAAGATCAGCCGACCTTTGCACCATTCTTTCACCGACATTTCAACAAACACCTCATAGACCCTTGCCACTGATCACATACCATCATGAATCGCACACTCTAATTACTCCACAAACTTTCCATTTCAAACCCAGAACAATCGAACTCCATCTTGTTGTCCTTGTCAGCTCCTCCATCGTCGTATAGATCGACGTCCAGATTATCAGGCACCGCACCCTCCCAAAAATACAGATCCGCACTTCCTTAAGCACACAAATTTCTGAACTCCTCCTTCTATACGAACCACTTCTGAAATCGAACTACATACCCAACTCCCAATCGCACCGTTCCAGTACCTTAGGCCCGGCTACAGTAACTCGCGCCTCAACCCTTCACAGATACATCGCATCTCCAGACATCGCGATGCCCAAACCCACTGCGATGTCATCATCCGTAGTCCCTGTTGACCTCGTCTTCCATTCGAACTCCTCAGATCTTAGCGCTCATAGAAAAACTGGCCAATTCGAACTCGTTATTTAAATTGGTTCAATCCTTTTTCTCTTCGAGTTGCTGAATTGATTTCAAAAGAGGCTTACGTTTTGTTTTCGATTTAGATAATTTGAGGAAAGGGCGGCCACTAATTTATTTTCTGTAAAGGGTTTGAAGATTTTTGAAAAGAATGACTTTGGTGGCTTTAATTATATTTGCGAAGGGTTGGTTTGATTTGTGGTGAAGGAAAAAGACACGAGGTAAAGGGGAAAACGGTGAAGTGGAAGAAAGGAGACCGTGAATTAAAAAGAAAGGAGATGGTGAATTTAATTAATTAAAATATTGTGTAAATCTCGAACTCCTATCTGAACGCAACCAACGTCATTCCTAGGGTAATATCATTATTCTGAACTCAACTGAATTTTATACTGATCATCTGAACTATTCTGATTCAAATTATAATTCGAATTCAATTATTTTGGATTCTCGATAATTATATAAATTCGAAACAAATCATATTTCGATTTTTAAATTGATAACTAAATATTTAAATTCATTTATATTCTTAGACCAAAATATTAAATCCATATTAAATAGTTAAAATTACCCCATCAGAATGCGGGTCATTACAATCTTCCCCACTAAAAAAATAATTTCGTCCTCGAAATTGCTAAGGTAGGAAAAGTGCTACCAACCCATTTTCTTTCAAAACTTATTTATGTTGATACTCAACATTTCAAACTACCTTACGTAACTCTCTTTCGAATAGATCCCTATTCGATAACTCCTCCCTTCGAATAGCTATATTTGATATTCTCTCTATCGAATAACTAGATTCGAAAACCTTTCTTCGAATAAACTATATTCGATTTACTCTATTCAATTTTACTCTTATCAATCAACTCCATCGAATAACTAAATTCGATAACTCCTTCGAATAACCAATATTCTATAACTCACTTCGATTAAACTAATCGATAACTCTTTTCGATTAAACTATAAATCGATAACTCCTTCGATTAACCAATAATCGATAATTCCTTCCGAATAACCAAATTCGATAATTCCTTTCGAATAAACTATATTCGATAACTCCTTCGATTCTATTCGAATAAACTATATTCGATTAACTCCATTCGCTTGACTCTAGATTGCAGCAATCACAATGGTTACGCTTGATTCCCCCAGGAACATCCGACCGCCCTAGGCTATCTGCAGCCTTGTGAATTACGCTAGCAGTCGTACGAAATGGCAACTTATCCTGAGTAACCTTGCTTTACTAACTCTATTTCAATAACTATATTCGATCAATTTTAATTGAATAACTAACATTCAATTAAATCTACGGATTAACCCTAACTGATTTACTCTAACTGGTTAATTCTTACTCAAATCGATTTATTCTAACTCTAATCGACTTCTCCTATTCGAATAACTCCTATTGGATACATTTATTCCTTTATAAAGTTTTACTTTTAGTAACGGTTCTTCACTTTATAAATGTTCACCTTAATAACATTACTTCACTTATACAAGTGTTGTGTACCCCTTCTATTTAAAACAATCGGTGTTTAAAAACCAATATCCCTTCTCTATATAAGTTCAGACTTATATATTCCATTCATCGAATGATAAATATTTAATTTAATTTATAAACTGCTATTTGTAAATTAATCTTTTCTATTTATCTGTTAAAAACAGATTTCATTTTCTCTTCATCCTCTAAATATTCCTTGGATTAAATCCTATTTATTTAACAAATAAATATCTCCATTTATAACATTCTATTTATTTTCTATAAATAAATATTCCCATCTAATCTATTTGTAAATGTTTTTACAAATATTCTGTTCTAAATTCTATTTGTAAATGTTTTTACAAATATTTCTCCTTCTATTTGTTTACACATAACTTCCTTTGTATTTGTGTTACAAATATATTTCCTCTTTAACTCTTTTGGTTTTTCCTTTATTCACACCAAATTCATATTTCATTCACATGATTTTACTCAATTTATTCGTTTCGATCCATTTAACTTACTTAAGTTAAATTTAATTTCAATCATTCACATTCCCATTAGCTAGTTCCCAATTAACCGTTTTGCCGATTTCACCCTTTTTATTTGAATATAAATTGTTCAAATATATGTCAACTTAATTATAAACTAATCTAATTATATTTTCAACTCGAGTTATATATTCGATTTCGAATATAAATTCTCAATTTCTTTCACTTATCCAAAAACCCAATTTCGATTCAAATTTCCTTTGACTAATTATTTTCCAATTTAGTTAATTCTATTTAACCATTTAAAATATGATTTTTGTCTTAAAAATCATTTCACTGGAGTTCATATTTACTTTGTATCTCCAGCCTGGATTTTTCTAGTGCCAACTCAGATTTTATTTCCTAAAAATCCTTTTATTTATTTAATTAAACCGTTATGGTTTTATAATGGTTCGGGCGCTGCTTTTCAAAAAAATTGATTTTGACATAACTCAAAATCTATACGACGAAATCCAGATTTTTCTCTTTCATTAGAAAACTATTGTTCAACCGGTCCCGACGATTCTTGTTTCAAAGAATTCCGACTTCAATTGAGTTCTGTATACTAAATTGAAGTTCGAATCGCCAATTTACGAACTACCGCGCTACGGCGAGCTCGTTTTAATTATATTTATAAATATAACGTTTTAACTTCGTTTATAATAAATTCAACTCCATTCTGATATATTTCAAAAATATATCAAATCCATTTCATAATATTCCCGATCTTATTCTCTTCAAATATTCAAGTCCTCTATATTTACAAATATTCAAATTCCATTTGAATTTCTTTATTCAAACTCATTTGAATTTCCTTCTATTTAATTTCTATTTGAATTTCTTCTATTCAAATTCTATTTGAATTTCTTATTTCCAATCTCTATTTGAAATCCTTTATTCAAAACCCATTTCAAATCCCTTATTCAAATTCCATTTGAAATCCTTTATTCAATTTCTATTTAAATTCCTTTTGTCTTCTTTGAATTCTAATATTCATCCTCCACTTTATATTCTCTTCGAAATTCTATTTAACCAAATTCCATTTGAATTCTAATATTCAAATCTCTATTTGACTTTTCTTTATTCAAATCCATTTGAATTCCATTGAATTCAAATTCCATTTCAATTTTTCTTATACAATTTCTATTTGAATTTTCTTTATTCAAACTCAGTTGAATTCCTTTAAATTCAAATTCTATTTCACTTTTATTTGAATTATATATATATATATATATATATATTCAAATTCCTTTATTTTACTTCTATTTGAAATCTATATTCCAATTCCCATTTCACTTCCTTTGAAGTTATATAAATATATACATATATTTATATATATCCCAAATTCAAAACATTTGAATTTTCAAACAACTTGTTTTCTTTTCAACAAATTTCCATCAAAATTTCTCTAAGGCAGCAATTCGTCACTTAGAAACTCGAAAATGAACACTGGTGATGTTGCGACCATCATCAGAATTATTTCCCAGCTACTGAATGAGTTCAGTGCTTTATTTCTTTCAAACTCCCTTTAGAAAAATATTTTCCAAACTCCCAGGATTTTAAATTCTTAATTCTGGTTGGAATTCAATTTCAATTTATCACATTTGTATATTTGATTTCATATACAAATTCCATTGGTTATATATAACTATTTCTGTTTTATATTCTAATTTGATTATAATCCTAACAATCAACTCTACTATTTAAAAACAATATCGTGTCCAATCACTTGTTCAAGTGTTTATAAACTCCTATCGATATCGTGGCGTCCCACGATTCGACCAAAATTTATAATCCACTCAACAGACTAATCAACACAATATAAAATGGTTTTTATATCAAATAACAAATACGCTCTCTCGTATATATATACGCTCAACTCATTCTAGGATACTACTGATCCTATCTCTAATGAGCACATTCCAACAAGCCTAGGTATTCGCTAAACCTAAGCTCTGATACCAACTGTAACGACCTGAAAATCTGGTAGAATTTGAGCTGACCAAAAACACAAGTCCAACCCCAAATATCACGGCAATTCGAACCATTAATAGAAAGAAGTTAGAGGGTGAGGATAGATAAGATAGAAACTTAGAATAGAAGAAGAAGAAGAAGAACACAACATCAGAGTAACACGAATCTCACAGCGGAACGAATAACATATAATATATATAACATAACTTGAAATATACATCTGTACTTGAATATACATCAATATCAAAGTACGTCACTTACAACACAGCAGAAATAACTATAGCTATATGATCCTTAAGCCTCCTGCTCCAAGCTCTTCCAGTATATCTGTAAATTCCCGACTACTTGACTGCCCGTACAAATTTAGGCACCCAAGAGTTTAGGGAAAACAACAAAGTAAACTCCGGGTCAGTCATGGGACTGGTATGAGTAAACAGTTTATAACAGTTTCAGAAAACTAAATGATATCTCATAAGACCACGTCGTATAACACGGAACGGGTTTTTCCCTTTTGAGAATCCAAACACTTGATTTATCTTTATATCAAAACTCTTTTGATATTATAATAATGTCTAAATCAAGTAGATAACAATCTAGTGGAACGCTTGCATCTCACGTTCCACATATATAATATACAATCAAAACCGCTAGCACGTATTGGGTAATAGATTTCCAACTATGACAAGGTATGGAACCACCTTCCGCTGGTATATCTCTAGAGGAGAATACACCGAGTTCAACAAGAACATTTTGCAACTCAGCCACACATGACCGACCACTCATTTCGCTTGAGTGTATCGAATGTATATCACCAACGGTTGGGATCAGCAACCGTTTCCCGAATGGGACAACATCGACAATAGATTTTTAGAAGTAAATGAAACTCTAGATCAGGTGATTATACACCCTAATAGGTGCGACCTACATAGCCATGCTGCCTGCCCGATTTCTGTCATTTACCGGTTGATGAGGCTTGAAGCTACGCTTTATCATCACACCAGATTCACTTCGAATGCCACATCGTCAAATCCATCAAATCACTGATTGACGTCCTCAACAGTACATTACGTGTTAGCTAAAAGAAGTTTCCTTCTCCGTTTCCACTCTTGGTACGGTTGAAGAAATCAATGTACGTGACCATTCTGGAAATACTCTGTCAGACATTCATCCATACAAGTCACCCAGGAACAGGATGAACCGAAGGTACTATTTCTATTAATAGAAAAAGTCCTTGTACTCTACTCCGTCTTCGATTATCTTTATATAATCTGATTCATACGCTACTGCCAATACGGAGTGGTTCTTCGGATAATAATCCAACCGGTCTCTCCATATTGACAACGATGGTCAAAACTTCGATAGTCTGTGATTTAACTATCGAATAAAAACAAGTGTTTCGATAGTCGATGATTTAACTATCGAATAAAACAAGTGTTCATCCAAACATCCAACAATCACTGAACCTTTAATTAATATTCCATTAATTAAATCTCTTTTCTATTTCTTTATCAATATTTGTTAATCAAATATTTCAATAACCATATTGCCCTTTTACGTTCTTTGGAAAACATTTCCATATATCGCCTTCTTTTTATTTTCTAAACTTTAGAAAATATATGTTATTTATAATTGGAAAATATTCCAATTACTTATCTCTTTTCCAATCTCGTTTATTTCTATACTTAGGAAATATTTAACATCTATTTCCATGCTTACATTTCATTTGGGTTAAAACGGATGTTGTGTAAAACATCGTTACGACAACCCAAATACTACATTCAACTGAATCTTATTCAACATTGATCTTCAAGCCTGAAATCTTACTATTCATTTGTTAATAATGAAATCAATCAAGTTGGGGTATAACTACCTCTCAGACCTTGACTGAATAACATTTATAACATCAAAACAGATATGACTACTTACTCGAACAATCAATAACATACAACTACTTCTTTACCTTTAAACACGTACACACTTTTTCTTTCTATTCTTACTAGATTTTATTCTTATACTTCCTTTTTGATTATACTATTCTATTTCTAAGTTCGTTTTCTTATCGACTTTTATATATTTTGATATGTTAATTTCTAACTATCAAATTATCTTAAAAATATTCTATCTCCTTAAATTCCCGGAAAAATTCGCCATAACCTCCTTTGTACCGGGAGCATCGGGAAATTTCAAATAGCTTTTCCGGTCCTTCTTATCTCAAAAAGAAAAAGAAAAAGCCAAGCGGCTTGCCGATACGACGCATAAAATCTCATATATGAATTAAATACGTACCTTTTTGTCGGGCATTCTATTTATTTCACTTCTACACTTTATTCCATACCTGTCTCCTGTATATTTATGCCTGTCCAATCTATTTTAACTATACCAATCGTTTTAACTCAATTTGTTAATTAAATCTGTTACTTAACTTTTCAGTCTATTTCACCTTCATATTTGAACATGACATGTTCAAATATATTTTAACTGCATATTAACAAATTCTAATTATACTCATACTCTCGTTTCCTTATCGACTTCTCTATTCAAATTCCAATTCAATTCTATTTGAATTCTCTTTATTTAAACTTCATTTGAATTCTATTTTCAAATTCTATAGTTTAAAGTACATTTGAATTTCTATATTCAAATCTATAGTTTAAAGTCCATTTGAATTTCTATATTCAAATCTATAGTTTAAAGTCCATTTGAATTTCTATATTCAAATCTATAGTTTAAAGTCCATTTGAATTTCTATATTCAAATCTATAGTTTAAAGTCCATTTGAATTTCTATATTCAAATCTATAGTTTAAAGTCCATTTGAATTTCTATATTCAAATCTATAGTTTAAAGTCCATTTGAATTTCTATATTCAAATCTATAGTTTAAAGTCCATTTGAATTTCTATATTCAAATCTATAGTTTAACGTCCATTTGAATTTCTATATTCAAATCTATAGTTTAAAGTCCATTTGAATTTCTATATTCAAATCTATTTGAATTCTTTGCATTATTTATAAACAACGTTTATAACTTCAATTCAAATCCCACCTTTCCCATTTATAAACAACGTTTATAAATTCAATTCAAATCCCATATTTTCATTTATAAACAACGTTTATAAATTCAATTCCCATCCCGTCTCCCATTTATAAACAAAGTTTATAAATTCGATTACTTGTTTTATATACCTTCAAAACAAGTTATTATCTTCTATAGTTTTATTAAAAATTCAAATTCTATTTATAAAAATAGAATTTCCTTTTTAAATATCAAATACCCTTTCCGATATTTTTATGAATCAATATTCAAGCCCCATGGATATTTTAAACAATCAAATCAACCAATTTTCAATCATTTGATTTTTATCACATCATATATGAATATATATGAAATCAAACAAACAACAAATAGATAATATATTTTTGAGGAATCCAGTTGGATTCCTCCAACCTGTTTTTCCTGCATCCACAGATGTTAGTCAACATAGTAATACCCATCCTGCTTCGAGGCAGGATATCGCGGTATAGAAGGTCATCCACTAATCATAGCGTGGGGCGTATAGGGTAATCATCCGCTAATGATACCGCGGGCATCCGCTAATGAGACTGCGGGAATCTAACCAATCAATCAACCAATATATATAATAGTCCTAAATAACTAATATATATTTTAAATCAACCAAACAATATTCAAACAAGCATAGCAATTATTTTTAACAACTAGAAATAATTCTAATTAAATGGTGAGTGAGGTTTACTCACCGATGATTTTTCCTTAGCTGAGTATCCAATTTATTTCTATATCTGCTCCTATGACTTGTCTCGACTCGATTCAATGATTTTATCAAGCTCCTTTTTGTCTATTCATTCACTCGATCAAATCCACGAACATACCCTCAACATCATTGACCCATTCAATTGAAGATCAGCCGACCTTTGCACCATTCTTTCACCGACATTTCAACAAACACCTCATAGACCCTTGCCACTGATCACATACCATCATGAATCGCACACTCTAATTACTCCACAAACTTTCCATTTCAATCCCAGAACAATCGAACTCCATCTTGTTGGCCTTGTCAGCTCCTCCATCGTCGTACAGATCGACGTCCAGATTATCAAGCACCGCACCCTCCCAAAAATACAGATCCGCACTTCCTTAAGCACACAAATTTCTGAACTCCTCCTTCTGTACGAACCACTTCTGAAATCGAACTACATACCCAACTCCCAATCGCACCGTTCCAGTACCTTAGGCCCGACTACAGTAACTCGCGCCTCAACCCTTCACAGATACATCGCATCTCCAGACATCGCGATGCCCAAACCCACTACGATGTCATCATCCGTAGTCCCTGTTGACCTCGTCTTCCATTCGAACTCCTCAGATCTTAGCGCTCATAGAAAAACTGGCCAATTCGAACTCGTTATTTAAATTGGTTCAATCCTTTTTCTCTTCGAGTTGCTGAATTGATTTCAAAAGAAGCTTACGTTTTGTTTTCGATTTAGATAATTTGAGGAAAGGGCGGCCATTAATTTATTTTCTGTAAAGGGTTTGAAGATTTTTGAAAAGAATGACTTCGGTGGCTTTAATTATATTTGCGAAGGGTTGGTTTGATTTGTGGTGAAGGAAAAAGACACGAGGTGAAGGGGTAAACAGTGAAGTGGAAGAAAGGAGACCGTGAATTAAAAAGAAAGGAGATGGTGAATTTAATTAATTAAAATATTGTGTAAATCTCGAACTCCTATCTGAACGCAACCAACGTCATTCCTAGGGTAATATCATTATTCTGAACTCAACTGAATTTTATACTGATCATCTGAACTATTCTGATTCAAATTATAATTCGAATTCAATTATTTTAGATTCTCGATAATTATATAAATTCGAAATAAATCATATTTCGATTTTTAAATTGATAACTAAATATTAAAATTCATTTATATTCTTAGACCAAAATATTAAATCCATATTAAATAGTTAAAATTACCCCATCAGAATGCGGGTCATTACAGATAGACTTTAGTTTCATTGAATATTTGCATTGATAAATGCAAATAAAAGAATAAACCTTAATTTCAATGCATATATGCATTGATAAATGCAAATAAAGGAATAAACTTTATTTTCAATATATGTATTTGCATTGGTGAGTGCAAATGAAAGGATAATTTGTTTCAATATATAACTGCATTGGTAAATGCAAATAAAGAACAATTTTTATTTTCTATATATATTTGCATTGGTGAATGCAAATAAAAGAATAAATTTTATTTTTAAAATTTATTAACATCAGTGAATTCAAATAAAAGAATAAATTATATTTTTAAAAATATTTGCAAACAAAAATGTAACTTCTGAAAATAATTTCTTAATTACATATAAAATGTAAACAACATTGTGATTTCCAAAACATGTATTTTTATTTACATAAAAATGTAAACAAAAAGGTGGTTTCCAAATATAACCTTTGATTTACAAATATAATGTAAATAAAGTTTTATTTTATAAATATGTTTTAATATCAACAGTGAAATTTAATATTTTATTGTTATACTAATCCTAGAACATTTTACGTTTAATGTGATAGTAAAAAGAAGAATTTTTACTGTAATTCATAAATCATGTTCTAAATGTAAACAAATAAAAATAGGATTTTATTTGTTAGCCAAATTCTATGGAAACAAATAAAAATATATTCTATTTGTTGTTCATATTCCATTGTAAATAAACAAATAAAAATAATATTTTATTTGTCGTTCAATTTCTATTTTAAAATCAACAAACAAAAATAAGTTTTTATTTGTCGATCAGATTCTATTGTTCATCTCAGAACAATAAAAATAATATTTTAATAATTTAAAATAAATTAGTTAAATTAGAGCAACTAGATCTGAATAAAATATGATTTAAATCTAAATTTAGATTTAATTTTCTAACCACAAATAAATTCAACAGTATATAAAATTCAATGCAAATCTAGCCTATCATGAACAACAAAACGTACCACCAACAACAATCAACATTTCATCAATCACAGAACATTTCAGATCTGAATTAGTATTATAATACAATAATTTTTAACGCGAGAAAAATAATTAAAAATAAATTAAATAATAAAAATTAGAGTTCTCACCTTGATATGGCTGAAAATTCAAAGTGCTCCTTTTTAGCTCTATTCAGTTCCATGAGGTAGATCTCATTTTTCTGATTCCAACGCAACTGAAATCGTTCGATTCTGATTTGATATGAACAAGTTATAGAATTTTGAACATTTGGAAACTTAAATATATAATTAATAGTTTATTATTCACTAATTACATGCTTAGGCCGCAAATACTCCTTCCCCGTCGTGTAAACTGGAACGAGCGAACCCATATGTCCCTTCCTTGAACAAAATCGCACCTTGCTAGAAGCGCCCAGAGGTCGATCAAGCTTCACCACGTCGTAGCCCCGGTCCTCCTCCCCCTTCGCCGGCTTTAGGTCCCCACTCGCGCCCCCCTGTGGCCCACAAACCCCATTCAAAACCGACCACTTCACGCCCAAAAATCGAGCACCACAAAGCTCCAGAGATGATCATCATCGTATGAGATTAAAGCTCTCGAAATTCTCTTCGATTTGGTATATGGGATTGGTTTTGATTCGAAGTGTGTTGGGAGAATTTGTGGATTGAAAATGGGACAATTCTGGCCATCGAATAGACATGGCGGCTGTGCATTAGGTTTAGGGTTTCTTTATTTTTTTCTTCTATTATTTATAATATTTGTTGGTAATTTTGCGGAAAAAATCCATAACTTCTAATCCGTTTCAATTCCAGCCCAGCAGAAGGTGTCCCTAACCAATTGCCCCCATTCCGGACGCGATGGACCATGTTTTGAGGCCCAATTCCAAAGTCTACAGCTTTTTTTATTTAATTTAATATATAAATCATTTATTTAATTAATTTACCAGTATATATAAATTCACTAGGGCCACATACGACCTCGGAAAATTCCAGAAAAATTATTTTTAGCTTTCTTATGACGATACGGTTCTAACAAGACTAATTTCGTTGAATTCTGAGACTGTTTGAAAAATGGCTATTTTCAAGTCGTTTAAATTTAACTGAAATAGTCAAAACACATCTTCTTTTGCCATGCTCACATACTCGAAAAATTCTGGAAATTGAAACCTAGCTATAATTTGACATTCTGGTTCCCACAAAATTGGTTTCGTCGAAAACGGAGGTCGTTTGAAAATTGACTATTTTCAAGTGCTATATATTTAATATTAAAAATACATTTTTAAACAAATAATTTCTGAAACTCGAAATATATAAGTGTTTATACTTTTTAAATGCAGAAACATTATTCCTGACTCAATGGAAGTGGTTTCGAGTCCAAATTCCTTCATATGTGAAAAGTAGCCCTTCGGGCCATATATATATTATATATATATAAATTCTGCAGCGACCTTTCTAAATATTGAATTGGCCATAACTTTTGATTCCCGCTATGAAATTTCAATTTTTCAGATTTGTTAGAAAGATATGATTAAACAGATTTAAATATTTCTTGTTTCACTCAATTCTGATTTATTTTGAATCATGTACATTCAGTTAAAGTTCAAAGTCAAAATTTTAAAACTACCGCGCCATTTCTAACTCCTTTTATATTTAAATTAAATTCATTCGTTTTAACTTCGATTAAAATAAATTTTAGCCATTATTGTTTATATAAATTATATTATATACTCAAATTTCATTAAAATTTTCTAAAATAAATTTTTTAAATTGGTTCAGAATTTGCGGGTTGTTATAATCTCCCCCACTTGAAATATTTTCGTCCTCGAAAAGGAAATGAAGCTAAAGTTGTTTATTTAACTAATTTAATTTTCATTCTTTAATTTTTTAATAATTTTATTAGTTGAACTCATATTCACACAACACAATCATCAATCAATTAGTTGAATAAATTTTCAAAAATATATAACTTTTGTATATTCAAAATCATATTTTCCAAAATCGAATTATATATATAATAACAAATACGTTAATTATAAATTTTTCACTCTGACTCATTCTAGGGCATTGCTAACCCCATCTCTAATGAGTATTCTAGTAACAACCCGCAAATTCTGAACCAATTTAAAAAATTTATTTTAGAAAATTTTAATGAATTTTGAAAATAAAAAGTGATTTATTATTAATAATAATGGCTAGAATTTATTTTAATCGAAGTTAAAACGAATAGATTTAATTAAAATATAAAAAAGAGTTAGAAATGGCGCGGTAGTTTTAAAATTTTATTTTAAACTTTAACTGGATGTACATGATTCAAAATAAATCAGAATTGAGTGAAACCAAAAATATTTAAATCTATTTAATCATATCTTTCTAACGAATCTGAAAAATTGAAATTTCATAGCGGGAATCAAAAGTTATGGCCGATTCAATATTTAGAAAGGTCGCTGTAGAATTTATATTTATAATATATATGGCCCGAAGGGCTAATTTTCACATATGAAGGAATTTGGACTCGAAACCATTTCCATTGAGTCTGGAATGTTGTTTCTGCATTTAAAAAGTATAAACACTTATATATTTTGAGTTTCAGAATTTATTTGTTTAAAAATGTATTTTTAATATTAAATATATTGGCCTTGAAAATAGTCATTTTTCAAACGACCTCCGTTTTCGACGAAACCACTTTTGTTGGAACCACAATGTCGAATTATAGTTAGGTTTCAATTTTCACAATTTTTCGAATTAATATGTGAGTGTGGCAAAAGAAAATGTGTTTTGCCTATTTCAGTTAAATTTAATCGACTTGAAAATAGCCATATTTCAAACAGTCTTAGAATTCGACGAAAATAGTCTAGTTAGAACCGTATCGTCATAAGAAAGCTAAAAATATTTTTTTTGGAATTTTCTGAGGTCATATGTGGCCCCGACATATTTAAATGTATGGTCAATATTTAATTAATTAATTTTTAATGGTATTATAAATAAAATTTCTACAGATTTCGGAATTAGACCCCGAGACCAGTCCCATTGCGTTCAGAAGGCCTCAAAACGTTAAGATCGACAGTAAGCAAGCCCAATTCCGAGACAGTCCAGTAATCCACCTTTATAACACGTTTTTCAATGAATTTAATAATAAAAAAATAAAAAGAAACCCTAAACCTAATTCATAGCCGCCGCCTACCCCGTTAGAACAATGGCCAGAAAGCACCCAATTTCAAACGTTAATTTCTCTCAATCCATTCAGTGAAAATCAACAAATTATATATCAAATCGAAGAGAATTCAGAGAGCTTCGAATCTATACGGTTAAGATCGGGTTTTGGTGCATGGATTTCGCGAATTTGGAGCAGGAAGCCACCGACTTTAACCTCGATTTCAGGGGAGGTGGGACCTGCGAGTTGGCTGGATTTTGGGCGGTGGTGGCTCGTGGCTCGGGGTTTGGAGTGGCGGTGTTCGATCGGCGCCTGGGTGGCCAAAGGGGGGTGCGACGTGAGGTTTGGACGGTGGAAATTGGGTTCGACTGTTACGTTGTAACGAGGAAGAAGGGTATTTATATAAATAATATTTTATTTATTTAATATTTAATTTTTGCAATCTTTAAAAATCAATATCCCTTTCATACGAGGGCCGTTTGACGAACCGTAAGTTGTGTTGGACTCGTCTTTCCGAGATCTTCGCGATGGCGCAGACCAGAGCTGAAACCAAGACAGTCGAATTTTCAGCCATATCAATGTGAGAATTCTGAATTTTATTATTTAATTAATTATAAATTATTTTTCTTGCGTTAAAAATAATTGTATAATGATGTAGATTCAGATCTGAAATGTTCTGTGATTGATGAATTGTTGATTGTTGTTGGCGGTATGTTTTGTTGTTCATGATAGGCTAGATCCACATTGAATTTAATATATTGTTGAATTTATTGTGGTTAGAGAAATAGATCTAAATCATATTTATTTCAGATTTAAATCATAATCTAGTTGCTCTAATTTATTTTAAATTATTAAAATATTATTTTTATTTTTCTGAAATGAACAATGAAATTTGAACGACAAATAAAAATGTATTTTTATTTGTTATTGTTACAATAAAATTTGAACGACAAATAGACGTATCTTTATTTGTTGATGCTACAATAGAATTGGAACGACGAAAAAAAACTCATTTTTTATTTGTTGATATTACCATAGAAATTGAACGACATATAAAACCTTATTTTTATTTGTTTACCTTACAATAGAATTTAAACAACAAATAAACCTTATGGTTATCTGTTTATTTTAGAACAGGATTAGAACGACAAATAAAATATTATTTTTATTTGTTTATTTACAATAGAATATGAACAATGAATAGAATATATATTTTTATTTGTTTTATTACAACAGAATTTGGCTAACAAGTAAAATCATATTTTTATTTGTTTACATTTAGAACACGATTTATGAATTACAGTAAAAATTTCCTCTTTTATGTTACCTTAAACATAAGAGGTTATAGTATTGGAATAACAATAAAATACTAAATTTTATTGTTGATATTAAAAAAATATTAATAAAATAAAACTTTATTTACATTGTATTTGTAAATTAAAGGTTATATTTGGAAACCACCTTTTTGTTTAAATTTTTATGTAAGTAAAAATACATGTTTTGGAAATCACAATTTTATTTACATTTTATATGTAAATAAGAAATTATTTTCAGAAATTACATTTTTTTGTTTGCAATTATATTTTAAAATACAATTTTTTCTTTTATTTGAATTCACTGATGCTGATAAACTTTAAAAATAAATTTTATTCTTTTATTTGCATTCACTAATGCAAATATATATAGAAAATAGAAATTGTTCTTTATTAACATTTACCAATGCAATTATATATTGAAACAAATTATTCTTTCATTTGCACTCACCAATGCAAATACATATATTGAAAATAAAGTTTATTCCTTTATTTGCATTTATCAATGCAAATATGCATTGAAATTAAGGTTTATTCTTTTACTTGCATTTATAAATGCAAATATACAATGAAACTAAAGTCTGTCTTTTTATCTACATTCACCAATACAAATATACACATTTTTATGCATTTAATAGAATTTGTTAAAAATATACTTTGAAAGTAAATTTTGTTCTTTTATTCACATTCACTAATACAAATATACTTTGAAAACAAAACTATTCTTTTGTTTGCATTCACGAATGCAAATATACCTTGGAAATAAATGTTGTTTCTTTTATTTGCATTCACAAATGCAAATATGCTTTGAAATAGAATATTCTTTGAAATAAAATATATTTTGACATATAATATACTTGGAAATGAAATAAACTTTAAAAATGAATTTTGTTCTTTTATTTGCATTAATTACTGCATATAAACTTTACAAAGAGGAGTTGTATTTACATTGCATTCACAAATGCAAATATAAATATATATATATATATATATATATATATATGTTGAAACAAAGTTGTCCTTTTATTTGGAATCACTAATGCAAATACTCATTTCAAATAAATTGGTTTCTTTTATTTACATTCACTAATGTAAATACACATTGGAAATGAGGTTCTTTCACATTCACTCAAATATATTTTCAAATAAAAAGTTACATTTGTTATTAGCATTCCTTGTTGCAAATAAAACCTTAAAATAAAGTTCATCTTTGTTTGCAATTCATTAATGCAAACAAACCATCAGCATGAAAATTATATTCTTGATTTATAAATTTTGATATGAATAAAATATTGATAGAAAGAATAGTTTTTAGAAATGCATTTTTATTTCAATTCTATATGTAGTAAAAAGGGCCAATTTGTAATATGTCTTATAGGAAATAAAAGGAGTTCCTTTTGTCACTTCAAAAGGAATGAATTGAAAATGTGTATTTAAGCTTTTGTAAAAAATGAATAACTAAACATACATATTTTTATCATTAAAGTAAAATAGACACAAACACTCATTTTGTCTAAGTTAAAAGAATGAAACAAATTTTAGCACTGGAATATTATATTAGAATTGAAACACAAATTAATAACCATTGTAAATGTACATTAGTTAAAACCAATTATTCATTTTTGTTAATTTATATTAGTTAAAAACAATTATTCATTTTAGTCAATTTATACTAGTTAAACCAAAATAGACATTTTGTCAAAAATATTCATTTTTGTCAAAATGAATTAGTTAAAGCAATTTATATATATATATATATATATGTTATGTTTAGCAAGATATATACTTGTCAAGATAGGTTAGTTAAATCAAAATTATCCCTTTTGCTCTATTAGAATTGTCAAAACAATATAACCATTTTTGCTTAAATTTAAACTAGCAAAATAGAAATTGTCAATTGAGCTGAAGTTATTATGCTTATTCATTCATTGAAATAGAGACATTTTCTTGTCGTGGTTATATATTGTGTATTACACTTCCATTCACAAGTTACCCGACTTGTTTATGTGATTGGGACGATTATTTTCACACATCGCCCAAGTGCACAAATTAGTTTATCATTTGTTTGTTGGTTGAAACCCCACACGGGTGTTGGGATGAAAATTTACATACACTAATCCCAATATTCAGTTGTATGTTAATCCTTGGATCGACAGGCTGCGATGAGCGTTATTATTTAATTTTAACGCTTACACAGTGGAAATTACACTTTGGATGATTTGATGATTATACTGTTATTATCATATATATGATGTGTGTGAAATCCATATAATCCAAATTATATGGTAAATTATTGAGTCGCATTTCGACTCAGGTGTTCTTTTAAATAAGAATATTTTTACATTAGAAATCCTTTTTATATAAAGTATAAATTTTCATAAAAAAATATTTTTAATCAACTATATGTTAAAACAAAGAATATTTGTAAAAGATAAAAATTTGTTATACCAAGAAAACTTCTCATTTAGAATCTTTTATATAAAGAATATTTTTATTGATTATTTTAAATATGTTTTTTAAAAAAGATTATTAGGATTTGCAATTATATTTTGTGATATGAAATAAATTGAGATGTGAAGTGGATTTATCGTGGACGATGTTTTAAACGACATTTCTCCTTTAATCCAATTTACATTGAAATTATTATTTGGAATTTATGAATCTAATTTGTAGATTTAAAAAGAACATTTTCTAAAAAATCAAGTTTTCCAATTTAATATATTAAATTGGAAATAAGTGGAAATTCGATTGGTAATAATCGAAGTGGGCTTCTGTAAAAGAAGACTGATATTATATATGGAATTTAAGGGGCTTTGCCATTATTCCATTTATATTATTAGTCCGATACAGAAATTTTATATCGATTATGTATTGATTTGATTTCTGTGGAATTCCATATTTTGAAAATTGATTTATAAATTTTATTTTCAGAGTTTATCTTTGATAAAATTAATGAGAATCTTTTAATACGAATATCTTATGAGAAGAATATTCTGAGCTGGAATGTGGCGTAATGTGTGATCTTCCAATATTTTCTTTTTAATCACAAAATAAGTGAGTTATTCAGAAAGACCGGGTTTAACCCATTCTTAATAATCATCACGACGATCAAGAGTCAAAGATGAAGATGGTGATTGAAGACCGAAGGTTTTCACATCGTTGGGATGATGATGACTGGTATCTGGAATTGGGATTGGCCTTCCAAGGCAAGGTATTTAGTAATGATCGTCCAAACGCATTTGGAGATTGACGGATATGTTGTTTCGCTCAGACCCAGAGCGGACTTGTAAATGGATTGTGTGTCTGACATTGTATTCCTTCCTACTATATTTGTTGAACGCTACTGATTATATATTTATGTTTGGTGGTGAAGAATTTATTCTTTTCTTATCACCCTTCTCTAAGACGTATGAGCTTAGAGGTTATATATATATTGGTAGATGATCAATGATATGGTAGGGTCTGACAATGTGACGTGCTAAGATGCAAATGATCAAGGATTTGTTGAAAAGCAGGCCTTGTGGTTGATGATCAAAGCACAGTCTCTTTAGGCATAGCTTTGTGTATATCGTGACTTCGCGAGCCTCACACCGGTTGAGTCTAAAATGGGAGAAGGGAACGCAGGGAGTGCACACGTTTCTTTCTAGCTAGAAGTGGTGTTGGGCTTTAACACGGCCCAACATTTGCTTATGTGGTTGTTGGAATTTTGCGAGGCCTCAGTTTATTCTTATCGGTCGCCCACGGCTGATTTGTAGGTCCAATAGGATCGGGGAGCATGTGTTCAGGCATAACTAATCCACTAAAGTATTTGTGGACCAGCCCTGCTGTATCCAAGGGTTCGCCAACGTCCGAATCCTGAGACATTGCTAGAGTGTCTCGAATCGGTCAGGAGCTCCTCCCTAGCCTTGACTCATAATGGAAACCCAATTTCCAATACGTTCCCTTGCGGTTTTGATTGTATAATTAGTATGGCGACATAGTAGATGGTAGCTATGCCGTCTAGGATTGATATTATATTTGAAATGTTTTTAATATATATATACACACTAATGATAATATCATTTTTACGTATCAAGCAACTTTTGACCATTATAAGGTAAAACCTTATCCTCTGGTTTGCGTTGCATTGTTTGATGGGACCTGGGTCTTATAATGGTTTCATTTTTCTAAAAAGCATTGTGTTATTTGATGATTTACTTCATTTATGCACTGGCAATCCAATGGAGTAAACCCGTTCCGCGTTAGCGGCGTGGTCCTGTGATTAGCCTACTTATTAGATAAGTTAAGTATAGAATTCTCACACCAGTCCGACGACTGACCTGTAGTTTGTTTCACTTTGCAAACTCGGGTGCCCTCTTTCCACACGGGCAGTCGAGTAGCTTTTTGCAGATATAGTTAAGCATGATCGTGGATTGAAGCCTGAAGCTGGGTCCAGAATATTGATGGCCTTCCGCTGAGATTAGTTCCGCTGTAATGTATTTAATTTATTGTAAATGTATCTTCCGCTGTATTATTTATTCCGATGTACTCTGATATTCTGTACTCTGATGTAACATTTATTATTGATGTTATAAAAGTCTGTGTTGTTGTTCTGATGTTTTGTATGCCCAAAGTTAACGTATGCGGGTTTTGAACGGTCTCGATCGATCTTGCGATCGATTGGGGTCGGGCAAAATTCGGGTCGTTACAGCTTGTATCAGAGCCCAGGTTAGCTCAAATCTTTGGGGTACAACTCATTAGAGCTGAACAGAAGACTCATCAGAGGTTGGATTAGTAATATCCAATAAGAATACTCATTAGAGATAGGATCGGCAGTATTCTAGAATGAGAATACTCATTAGAGATGGGGTTCGCAATGCCCTAGAATGAGTCAGAGTGGTAAATTTATAATTAACGTACTTGTTATTATATATATAATTCGATTTTAGAAAATATGATTTTGAATATATAAAAGTTATTTTTTTTTGAAAATTTAGTCAACTAATTGATTGATGATTGTGTTGTGTGAACATGAATTCGAGACCCAAGTTGGGTGCTCTGGTATCTTGTAGAAAAAGACAGAGAAAAAGAAATATGTCAGAACTCGTAAAGCATCTCATAGGAAGGAATTAAAATATAATATATTCAAAAATAGCTTTACCTTATATATCATACTGTCTAACCAGTATCCATAGTTATACCATCTATGCCTTGAACCTAACCTGGAAGTATGTAATGAGGAGCGGGTCAGAACATAAGTTCTGTGTGAGTGGACTTATAATAAAATTCTGTGTAATACTACATATACCATTCAGTTATATTTTCTTGCTTATTAGGTTATTCGCGATATTAGCTCTCTAGGCTATACTCATGTCTCACTAGTAGGTTAACCTAATATAACGTATATGTAGATACCCCCAACTCGTCTAATCCTTTTCCATGTATATATACAGCCCCTTGCCGTATGTCGTACAGGCTTCATCATGTAAATATATACTACTTTAGTGTAGTGCCACCATTCTTGAAATCGTTTGGACTACCGCTCTCGATCTTGCTAGATTCCGTGTATCATCTAGATCTAATCTAAGGTACACTATCGAGCACTTCTTAGATTCAACAAGGGTTTACGCTACCCAGGGTCATTGGGGTTTATGCTACCTATTGAACGCTTCTCGGATTTAGGGTTTACGCGACCTAGGTCCAGCTAGGGATTATGCTACCTATCGAACGATGCCCCTTAGTCTAGAACACACTACCCAGAGTGATAATGTAACGACTTGGATTTTTCGGCTATTTGATTCGAATATTTAAATTTATTTTAAATATTTTTATTTGGTATTTAATATCAAATTCGCTAATTGAACGACGAATGAACGTTTATATTTATAGTTATTATAAAACGAAAACAAAACTGCGCGGTAGTTCGTAAAATTGAATTTCAACTTCAATTGATCATACAGAAGCCGTGTTAAGTCGGATTTCGATGAAACAAGAAGCGTCTGAATCTAGTTAATAATATTTTTCTAATGGATGAGAAAAATCGAGTTTTCGTATTGTAGATTTTATTTTACGTCTAAATCAAATTTCGAAATAGTCGCTGTGAAATCGTTTATACGCCATAACGATTTATTTAATTATAATTAAATATTTTTTTCGATTTTGGATAAGCTCTTTGAGGCGTAGTTATAATTTAATTTTTAGAATTTTACTGTAATTTTTAATTCATTAAATAAGCAACTTTTTATTTGGAGTATTTTGCACCCTATATCAACATTTTGGGTTTTCACAATATAAGTTAATCTACCGGTATTATTATATTTTTGTGAACGCGGAACACTGCTGAACGCAATGGTATATTTGTTTCTGTCGATAGAGAATCATAGGTGAATGGAGTGTCATATTGCAAGGTACGGTTAACTGTATAACTAAATATCTAACAAAATGTTTCCGTCATATTCAAGTGGAAATAGACAAGTGAAATGCAACTGGACATAATTAAGTGGTAAAGTACTGCTCTACCACAATCTAAACAAAATAAGCTGGTACACTTTGGAGTTGTAGTATTTCCATTTTCCTTTTGAATGTATGCATGTGGGATTAATTGAAGTTTTGTCACTATCACCATCTATTTAGCTTCTCCACATGCCTAAGGCCTAACGGTATGGCTGCCCCTTTCTTTATTTCTTTTCAACGCTCACTGGCACATGGGTAGGATAGCTACCTATCCCCTCATTTTTTTTCTGTCACTCTTTTCACTTGACGAATCACTGCATGCTAACAGACTGCCTACCCCGTCTTTTCTCCTTTCTAATGAAAATACAAGTGCATGGGCGCACTGCAAACCTATCCCAAAGCCATAACCTACTCTACCAGACAATGCCTTGCTTCCCAAACTACCGATAGCTTGATAGCCAAGGAAATTCCTGTTATAAATACACCTGCCTTTCTCTGTTTTCGTTCAGTAAACAAATCAAACTTCCCATTTTCCTTATGTCTTCTGAGCCCCTAGAAATTGAAACCCCATTTTGAAATAGAAATCAACGTCCCTCCTCGCATTTTAAAATCAACTAACGTTGGAGCTGGTGGTTCAAAAACGTTGGAGGAGTTCTCCATGGTGTTGGCAAGAGGGTGGGTACGAAATTTGTAGAAGAAGGTTTTGGACGAACTGCTGCATGTATTTTTGGTGCAGACTATTGATGAAGTTTGGAGGAGTGAGGGGGGGGGGGGGGTAGTGGAAGGGATGGTGAATACTGGTGTAGTCAGTTTTATAAAATGGTGAAAGGAGTCGTTGGCTTCGGGTCTGATGGCGTGTAGCAGGAGGAAGGAGCGCAGCGTAGGATTCTTCTGATGAGGCAAGGGGTTAGAAGCAGTATGGTGGGGCGACAGCGAGCTCATGGAGATACGGAGAGGCGTTGTAACGTCTGAGGACGGTGGAGGAGTCCCACGTACTTACAGCAGGGTAGGCAAAATAAAATAGTAGAAGGAAGGAGGATGGGCACGTGGGCTTGTATATGGATTCTTGGGCCGTCTAGTTGGCGTGTTGACTTTGATGTGTTCGTATGGGTTTTGGAGCCTTAAAAAGGAAAGGAAGAAATCAAAGAACAGAGTATGTTCGAATGGCATGGAATGCAAGGAGAAAGGGATGAAAACTAACTGACGGCCTGTATTATTTAGATCAGAGGTAATTGGCCCATTTAACCCTTAAACCAAATAAATTAGTTAGATTAATTATTTAATATGTAAAAACCATATCTTATAAATTATATAACAAATCACAAACGGGCGCAGAATCACGGGGAACCGGTTTCGTGGAATTGCAGTACGGAGCACTACACTGCTGAGTCGGTCCGGAGAGAATCGGACGCAATCAGAATTTCATTTAATTTTAAACGTATGTTTAAAATTAAATGAAACAACGCTGAAATCGTCGACCGAAATAAGTAGGTGAGTTAATTCTCACACATTTCTGAAATACTAGGATGTGCTAAATTCGTATAATTGAATTGGTTGATTGGATGCTTTGAATGCCTATGGTTGCTTCAATGGTTGACGTTAATTATATTATCGTCGCTTTAAAATATTTCTATGTACTGATATGAAATATTATAATAGTCTGTGTTGCAGGGAAGAACAGGTAGGAGGAATCAAACTGGTTCCTCAAATATAATATGCTGTTATTTCATATTTTATGAGCTATTTAAACCCGTTGATTTTAAAACCCTGTTGGTTGTTGTTTGTGGTTGAACGTTGAATCAATATATAATATTGATTACAGAATAAATAGCAGATGGTCCATAATACACCGTTTTATAAAGATTGATTCACTGTCATGTGAATCGCTAGAAATGAGGTTATAGAATTCATTCTATAACCGAATATATATTTTTAAATATATTATTTTAAATGAATTTCTAAAAAGGGAATAAATCAATCACATATATACATTGATTTGTTTTAACCACAAATCGTCGTTTTGGTTTAACCAAATCTATCGTGCGCGAAGTACGTGCTTATTATGTAAGTATTTAGAATGATCTTATTTAGCTAATTCAAGTGAACATGATTAACGTAACAATTAGAAGGGGTTTATATCGATATTAAATCAAAATGAATAAAATTATTTAGATAGATTAATTATTAATTATCTAAATGTAAAGATCAATAACGAATAATTAACAGGTTAATCGTTTAGAGTTGAACAAGTTAACGACGTTAACTGAAGTTGTTTATTTAATTAGTCATTATTTAAAGAAAGTAGTTAATGGTTAAGTAACCCATTTCTATTTTAGTGAATGTGGAAATTTGATTATCTATCGATTATTAAGAGTCGAAGTGATGATTTAAAAGGGGAAATCAAACGTTTAACCCGAGATTGAATCACAGGAGTGAAACGAGATAAGAAATTATAAAGATGCGATATAGGACTATATTAAAGAAGAAAGGGTATTTCACCAAGATAGAAGTAAAATGGGATTTGTTGTGATAAGGGGAAAGAGTATCTGGTTTTGTATTACAACTGATATCTATCTGACTATAAGAACGTTGTTGATCAAGGTCTGAGAGGTAATTAAATACCCCAACTTGGACAACTTCCGGATTATCGAAGGATACTATTAGTCGTAATGGTAGAAATGTTTTGGGGGAATAATAACGTAACGTTATTTGAAATGTGGAGAATATATATGTGATAAAATTCCAGATTGAAAATGGAATTTAAAAAGGGGTTAGAGAATTTGAAATGTTATAAAAGAAATAAAGGAGATTGGTGGAAATATAACGATATTCTCAAAGATTAGGAAATGATATTTTCAAAGGTTTGGAAATAGGATTTAAATGGGATTATTCTAGAGAGATGAGTAGTGATTTTGGTATTCTAATAACAAATTCAAATAAGATATCATAATGATTGTTGAATCGAATAGATGATAAGGAATGTCATAACAAGGTTTGAAATATTAGTTGAGGGTAAAATGATATTGTTTTAAGAGATTTTCTAAGTATATAAGAAAAAGGGATTTGAGTATAATTATATAATATATCATTTTTGGGTATTTCAACTGAGATATTGTTTTAAACGGCAAGTGATGCTGTGTATAAACCAATGGATGTGTTTATTTTTTTATGGTTGTTTATTTTGATAGTCAAATAACCAACTATCAAAATCTGACCCAACGTTATTGGTACGGAAAGACCGGGATCGAATTTATATTCGAAAACCATTCTGACCAATAAATACGGATACGTCGAAGATGCTGATCGAGATGGGGCAATTGAAGACCGTAAGTCTCCATGAGCGGAAGAACTATTGTTAAATACCTCTGGCTGATCCCCAGAGTTAACGATGATTCTGTCGTGATTGGAATCTGTGGATTTCAAGGACTACTCGCTACTGATCCATGGGGTGATTCCTATATTGGATGCAGTAGGAGAGTGCCTTCGGTTCATCCTGTTCCTGGATGACAGATGTGGACGATGTGAATGGTGGCCAGATGTTTCAAAAGTCGATTATAGACTCAAGCCTCATCAACCGGGAAATGACAAAAATCGGGCAGGCAGCATGGCTATGTGGGTCGCACCCATTAGGGTGTATTGTCACCATCTAGAGAATATTCATATTTGTTACTTCTTTTCGTTTCTGTATCTCCCGGGGATTTCGGTGGTCGCGACAAAAAGCCGAAAGGGTGATAATACATTCGATACACTCAAGAGAAATGAGTGGTCGGTCATGTGTGGGCCGGGTTGCAAGATGTTCTTGTTGAACCCAGTGTATTCGCCTCTAGAGATACACTATCGATAGGTGGTCCCATACCTTGTCATAGTTGGAAATCCAATCTCCAATAAGCGCCTGCAGTTTTGATTGTATATTATATATGTGGAGCGTGAGATGCAAGCGTTCTGCTAGATTCTATCTACTTGTATTTAGACACTATGATAATAGCAAAAGAAGATATTGGTTTCAAACGATTTGGGTTATAGTAAGGTAAAAACCGTCCGTGTTTATGTGTGGACTAGTCTTACTATTATCCTTTTGTTTCAAAAAGATTTCAAAGTTAAACAAGTTGGTTGCTATATGAATTTATCACTGAAAGTATTCCAGACTGATCTGGGTGAATTTTGTTTTAAATCAAATGTGCTCAGGTCAGACCGAGTATATTATCAGGTTAGGTATCGCTTGGTGCTTCAGAAGAGGAGTTGAAGTCGAGACGTATTCCATATATACTGGTACTAGTTTATTTCCGTTGTGTGTTGTATTGATCTGAATGTATACTCTGATGTTGTGATATACAATTCTTTGATAAAGTATTATTGATTATTATATATTGTTCATTCCACTGTGAGATTCTGATCCTCTTATTCTTCTGTTCTAATATTTCTTTCTTTCTTTCCTCACCCTCTAACTTCTTTCTATTAGCTTTCTGGGTTTTCGATGTTTGAGTTTGGACACGGGACGTGTTAGTGTCTGGATTCGAGTGTCGAAATACCCGGGTCGCTACAGTTGGTATCAGAGCAATGGTTTAGGAATAACCTTGGCTCTGTGGTGTAACTCAATAGAGATTGGGCTAGTAATACCCTAGATCAAGTTGAGTGTATATATACGAGACTGCGTATTTGTAATTTGAATATAAAATTATTTTTATATTATTTTGACCCAAAATATTTTATGTAAAGATAAAACTTACAATTTTCTCAAATTATTCAAAACTTGTATGAAGTTGGAAGCATTTCAAATTCGAAATGGGAATTTATTTTAACTTATATGAGTTAACATGAATCCTTTGAATTGGAATAGAGACAAGCCAACGAGGATTTGACTTATGTTTGGGAAAAATGAAATGATTTGGTTAAAGTGAATATATGTTGTGAATTGTCTGTTTATTGGTTGCAAGATTAATCGAATGTAAGAATTCATCAACAACTGAATGAACTGAAAACTAGAAAATAAATTTCAGTATAAAAATCAATATGAAAGAGAACAAAATGGTTTAACCCTGTGATTAGTTATTTCCATTACATATCAAGTTGAGTACAGGTTGAAAATCTGAGAGCAGTTGGTTGCCGAACTTCGTGATTCGCATATTGGTTGCCCGACAAAAAGGTAAACCTTAATATTATTGATTGGGTGTTTGAATTTATACCCGAGATGGGTAGCCGCTTGGCTTTTACTTTCTTTGGATCAATATGAGAGGCCAGAGTGGCGTTTGTAGTTGTTTCAATCAAACCGTGCAGAGAAGGTGCTGGCGAATTTTTCGGAAATTTTATAATTTGGTAATATTTTTGATAATATTTTGAAAATAATTGCGGTTGGAGCATTCTTTTTACCTAGCAATTTCGAGGACGAAATTTATTTAAGGGGGGAAGAATGTAACGACCTGGATTTTTCGGCTATTTGATTCGAATATTTAAATTTATTTTAAATATTTTTATTTGGTATTTAATATCAAATTCGCTAATTGAAAGACGAATGAATGTTTATATTTATAGTTATTATAAAACGAATACAAAATTGCGCGGTAGTTCGTAAAATTGAATTTCAACTTCAATTGATCATACAGAAGCCGTGTTAAGTCGGATTTCGGTGAAACAAGAAGCGTCTGAATCTAGTTAATAATATTTTTCTAATGGATGAGAAAAATCGAGTTTTCGTACGGTAGATTTTATTTTATGTCTAAATCAAATTTCGAAATAGTCGCTGTGAAATCGTTTATACGCCATAACGATTTATTTAATTATAATTAAATATTGGTTTCGATTTTGGATAAGCTCTTTGAGGCGTAGTTATAATTTAATTTTTAGAATTTTACTGTAATTTTTAATTCATTAAATAAGCAACTTTATATTTGGAGTATCTTGCACCCTATATCAACATTTTGGGTTTTCACAATATAAGTTAATCTACCGGTATTATTATATTTTTGTGAACGCGGCACACTGCTGAACGCAATGGTATATTTGTTTCTGTCGATAGAGAATCATAGGTGAATGGAGTGTCATAATGCAAGGTACGGTTAACTGTATAACTAAATATCTAACAAAATGTTTCCGTCATATTCAAGTGGAAATAGACAAGCGAAATGCAACTGGACATAATTAAGTGGTAAAGTACTGCTCGACCACGATCTAAACAAAATAAGCTGGTACACTTTGGAGTTGTAGTATTTCCATTTTCCTTTTGAACGTATGCATGTGGGATTAATTGAAGTTTTGTCACTATCACCATCTATTTAGCTTCTCCACATGCCTAAGGCCTAACGGTATGGCTGCCCCTTTCTTTATTTCTTTTCAACGCTCACTGGCACATGGGTAGGATAGCTACCTATCCTCTCATTTTTTTTCTGTCACTCTTTTCACTTGACGAATCACTGCATGCTAACAGACTGCCTACCCCGTCTTTTCTCCTTTCTAATGAAAATACAAGTGCATGGGCGCACTGCAAACCTATCCCAAAGCCATAACCTACTCTACCAGACAATGCCTTGCTTCCCAAACTACCGATAGCTTGATAGCCAAGGAAATTCCTGTTATAAATACACCTGCCTTTCTCTGTTTTCGTTCAGTAAACAAATCAAACTTCCCATTTTCCTTATGTCTTCTGAGCCCCTAGAAACTGAAACCCCATTTCGAAATAATAATCAACGTCCCTCCTCGCATTTTAAAATCAACTAACGTTGGAGCTGGTGGTTCAAAAACGTTGGAGGAGTTCTCCATGGTGTTGGCAAGAGGGTGGGTACGAAATTTGTAGAAGAAGGTTTTGGACGAACTGCTGCATGTATTTTTGGTGCATACTATTGATGAAGTTTGGAGGAGTAGGGGGGTAGTGGAAGGGATGGTGAATACTGGTGTAGTCAGTTTTATAAAATGGTGAAAGGAGTCGTTGGCTTCGGGTCTGATGGCGTGTAGCAGGAGGAAGGAGCGCAGCGTAGGATTCTTCTAATGAGGCAAGGGGTTAGAAGCAGTATGGTGGGGCGGCAGCGAGCTCATGGAGATACGGAGAGGCGTTGTAACGTCTGAGGACGGTGGAGGAGTCCCACGTACTCACAACAGGGTAGGCAAAATAAAATAGTAGAAGGAAGGAGGATGGACACGTGGGCTTGTATATGGATTCTTGGGCCGTCTAGTTGGGGTGTTGACTTTGATGTGTTCGTATGGGTTTTGGAGCCTTAAAAGGGAAAGGAAGAAATCAAAGAACAGGGTATGTTCGAATGGCATGGAATGCAAGGAGAAAGGGATGAAAACTAACTGACGGCCGGTATTATTTAGATCAGAGGTAATTGGCCCATTTAACCCTTAAACCAAATAAATTAGTTAGATTAATTATTTAATATGTAAAAACCATATCTTATAAATTATATAACAAATCACAAACGGGCGCAGAATCACGGGGAACCGGTTTCGTGGAATTGCAGTACGGAGCACTACACTGCTGAGTCGGTCCGGAGAGAATCGGACGCAATCAGAATTTCATTTAATTTTAAACGTATGTTTAAAATTAAATGAAACAACGCTGAAATCGTCGACCGAAATAAGTAGGTGAGTTAATTCTCACACATTTCTGAAATACTAGGATGTGCTAAATTCGTATAATTGAATTGGTTGATTGGATGCTTTGAATGCCTATGGTTGCTTCAATGGTTGACGTTAATTATATTATCGTCGCTTTAAAATATTTCTATGTACTGATATGAAATATTATAATAGTCTGTGTTGCAGGGAAGAACAGGTAGGAGGAATCAAACTGGTTCCTCAAATATAATATGCTGTTATTTCATATTTTATGAGCTATTTAAACCCGTTGATTTTAAAACCCTGTTGGTTGTTGTTTGTGGTTGAACGTTGAATCAATATATAATATTGATTACAGAATAAATAGCAGATGGTCCATAATACACCGTTTTATAAAGATTGATTCACTGTCATGTGAATCGCTAGAAATGAGGTTATAGAATTCATTCTATAACCGAATATATATTTTTAAATATATTATTTTAAATGAATTTCTAAAAAGGGAATAAATCAATCACATATATACATTGATTTGTTTTAACCACAAATCGTCGTTTTGGTTTAACCAAATCTATCGTGCGCGAAGTACGTGCTTATTATGTAAGTATTTAGAATGATCTTATTTAGCTAATTCAAGTGAACATGATTAACGTAACAATTAGAAGGGGTTTATATCGATATTAAATCAAAATGAATAAAATTATTTAGATAGATTAATTATTAATTATCTAAATGTAAAGATCAATAACGAATAATTAACAGGTTAATCGTTTAGAGTTGAACAAGTTAACGACGTTAACTGAAGTTGTTTATTTAATTAGTCATTATTTAAAGAAAGTAGTTAATGGTTAAGTAACCCATTTCTATTTTAGTGAATGTGGAAATTTGATTATCTGTCGATTATTAAGAGTCGAAGTGATGATTTGAAAGGGGAAATCAAACGTTTAACCCGAGATTGAATCACAGGAGTGAAACGAGATAAGAAATTATAAAGATGCGATATAGGACTATATTAAAGAAGAAAGGGTATTTCACCAAGATAGAAGTAAAATGGGATTTGTTGTGATAAGGGGAAAGAGTATCTGTTTTTGTATTACAACTGATATCTATCTGACGATAAGAACGTTGTTGATCAAGGTCTGAGAGGTAATTAAATACCCCAACTTGAACAACTTCCGGGTTATCGAAGGATACTATTAGTCGTAATGGTAGAAATGTTTTGGGGAATAATAACGTAACGTTATTTGAAATGTGGAGAATATATATGTGATAAAATTCCAGATTTAAAATGGAATTTAAAAAGGGGTTAGAGAATTTGAAATGTTATAAAAGAAATAAAGGAGATTGGTGGAAATATAACGATATTCTCAAAGATTAGGAAATGATATTTTCAAAGGTTTGGAAATAGGATTTAAATGGGATTATTCTAGAGAGATGAGTAGTGATTTTGGTATTCTAATAACAAATCCAAAGAGGATATCATAATGATTGTTGAATCGAATAGATGATAAGGAATGTCATAACAAGGTTTGAAATATTAGTTGAGGGTAAAATGATATTGTTTTAAGAGATTTTCTAAGTATATAAGAAAAAGGTATTTGAGTATAATTATATAATATATCATTTTTAGGTATTTCAACTGAGATATTGTTTTAAACGGCAAGTGATGCTGTGTATAAACCAATGGATGTGTTTATTTTTATGGTTGTTTATTTTGATAGTCAAATAACCAACTATCAAAATCTGACCCAACGTTATTGGTACGGAAAGACCGGGATTGAATTTATATTCGAAAACCATTCTGACCAATAAATACGGATACGTCGAAGATGCTGATCGAGATGGAGCAATTGAAGACCGTAAGTCTCCATGAGCGGAAAAACTATTGTTAAATACCTCTGGCTGATCCCCAGAGTTAACGATGATTCTGTCGTGATTGGAATCTGTGGATTTCAAGGACTACTCGCTACTGATCCATGGGGTGATTCCTATATTGGATGCAGTAGGAGAGTGCCTTCGGTTCATCCTGTTCCTGGATGACAGATGTGGACGATGTGAATGGTGGCCAGATGTTTCAAAAGTCGATTATAGACTCAAGCCTCATCAACCGGGAAATGACAAAAATCGTGCAGGCAGCATGGCTATGTGGGTCGCACCCATTAGGGTGTATTGTCACCATCTAGAGAATATTCATATTTGTTACTTCTTTTCGTTTCTGTATCTCCCGAGGATTTCGGTGGTCGTGACAAAAAGCCGAAAGGGTGACAATACATTCGATACACTCAAGAGAAATGAGTGGTCGGTCATGTGTGGGCCGGGTTGCAAGATGTTCTTGTTGAACCCAGTGTATTCGCCTCTAGAGATACACTATCGACAGGTGGTCCCATACCTTGTCATAGTTGGAAATCCAATCTCCAATAAGCGCCTGCAGTTTTGATTGTATATTATATATGTGGAGCGTGAGATACAAGCGTTCTGCTAGATTCTATCTACTTGTATTTAGAGACTATGATAATAGCAGAAGAAGATATTGGTTTCAAACGATTTGGGTTATTGTAAGGTAAAAACCGTCCGTGTTTATGTGTGGACTGGTCTTACTATTATCCTTTTGTTTCAAAAAGATTTCAAAGTTAAACAAGTTGGTTGCTATATGAATTTATCACTGAAAGTATTCCAGACTGATCCGGGTGAATTTTGTTTTAAATCAAATGTGCTCGGGTCAGACCGAGTATATTATCAGGTTATGTATCGCTTGGAGCTTCAGAAGAGGAGTTGAAGTTGAGACGTATTCCATATATACTGGTACTAGTTTATTTCCGTTGTGTGTTGTATTGATCTGAATGTATACTCTGATGTTGTGATATACAATTCTTTGATAAAGTATTATTGATTACTATATATTGTCCATTCCGCTGTGAGATTCTGATCCTCTTATTCTTCTATTCTAATATTTCTTTCTTTCTTTCCTCACCCTTTAACTTCTTTCTATTAGCTTTCTGGGTTTTCGATGTTTGAGTTTGGACACGGGACGTGTTACTGTCTGGATTCGAGTGTCGAAATACCCGGGTCGCTACAGATAAGTGTTCCTAGACTTGACGTCCCAATCGTATCGTAAACGTGCTAGATATCTAGTTGCACATGTCCTCTATATGTGCGGCCCGAGTCCCGTGGCATGGCTAATCAAGAAACACGGAACTCGGTCGGGAGCTTTAAGTTATCTGCCGATGTAGATGCTAAGGTTTGTTTTTCCAGTGGCTATGGTCCCACTTGACCCCTCCCTCAACTAATGAAAGGCACACCTTGAAAAATGAGAACTATACGCAGGCCCCCTTATGCCGCACAAAACTATTGGCCAACCTCACCCATAACTAGATAGCAAGTATATGGTCTTTTGGAGTTCTCCGCCTTTCCGTTTTACATATCTCGACTGACTCAAGAAGTAGGTAGATGACGAGTCGCTATCACAGGGCCACTTGTCTCGCCGAATCACGCTGGTCCATCCTAGTCTTTAGGTTACCCTATATTGCAACCAAGGCATACTCTTGGTTCTTCTATCGCAGACCTTAACCTCTGTGAGCTCAGGCGGATCATCTGCATTCTCATAGAGGGATACCAAGAGTACCCTCACGTCCCCTTGAAGCTGCGTGCTTCGTAACCCAATTTGTTGGAGCCTTTTTCATGATCAGATGGACGTTCGCTCCTTCTCGTGTTCTACTTGAGTTTCTTGACTAAGGTTTACTACTTAGTTCTCTTAACTAAGGTTTACCACTTAGTTTCCTGAATCGTTCATTTTCTTAACTAAGGTTTACTACTTAGCCCTCTTAACTAAGGTTTACAACTTAGTTCTCTTTCTCGTTACTTAGTTATCTTAACTAAGGTTTATTACTTGGTTCTTTTAACCAAGGTTTGATACTTAGTTTTTGTTACTTAGTTCTCTTTTCAACTAAGGTTCGTTACTTAGTTCCTTTTTAACTAAGGTTTTTCAACGAATTCAAACATGACTTAAGTTTTCTTTATCAAACGATAGCGTACGGGTGTTTTCCCACATTTACAACTTAGATTAACTTATTTCATAGTATAAGTCGTCCTACCCTTCAAGTGTTGTATTATATCTTAAGCCATAATCTTCCCTTGTCCCTAGGACAAGCTTTACATATTTAATTCAAGTTTATAATAGGTAGTTATCATTCCCCCATTACTGTGTCGTTAATTTTAGGTTTGACTTAACCCTTCCTTTTACTTAACCCGCTACTTAAACTTTACCCAATTCAATTAATTTGTAATGCCATAATGGGTCCCCTTTGGTTAAGCATTATGTACGTATGTCTTAAATGTTGCCCATGTCCCACTTAACCTCTTTTATTATTGTATCCATGTCTTACACATGCTGTACTACGGTTAAGTCCACCTTATTCATGTTTTACTTTACGTATCTTACTATAGTTAAGTCCACATTTACATGTTTTACATGTCTTGTCTTACTATGGTTAAGTCCATATTTACATGTCCTATTTTACATGTCACCCACTTAACCCTCTAACCATACCCATGTCATCCACATGTCTTATTATGGTTAGTATTCCTTAATTCATTCATTATGACGAACGGTGCATGACCTCCCACATTAGACCGAACACTTTGTGGCTGCTGGATTCGCCGGGCGATTCCGGGAAGTCTTACACCACAAAGCGGGTCTAACCTCGTGTCACCAACCGTTACGCCTACAATTCATGCCTTTGACCTCTCACATTAGACGTCCAATTGTGGCAGCTGGATTTGCCGGGCGGTTCCAAGCAGTCTTACACCACAATTGCACCTAACCTCATGTCAAAGTTTCAATAACATCGTATTTCATCCGAACCCCAATTTTCATGTTATGTGCTTCCAATTCAACATATAGTCATGTTTACAATTTTTCCTATTCCAACTTGTCACTAATTACATATTAATTAGCCTTAATTACAAATTTCCAATTATAGGCAATTTCATCAATTCCATGTAATTCCTACCCAAATATGCCAATTTCATATATATATATTCCAATTATCCAAAATATCCAATAATACTCACTTTCATAAAATCAATGTTATCAAATTACATGCCGTTCATACCAATTTATTCATATTAAATTATACCAACACCATAGTCAATTAGAATTATTCCCAATTTGCATAAATTTAATATTGCAATATAATTACGTCCATATTCCAAATCATACACAAATCCTTCCAATCCATGTTATGCCCAAACATGTAAATTTCCAATGTCCAATTATACCTAATTTCACATAATCCATATCCAATGACAATTGTGTCAAACTTACTTAAATCCAACATTATAGATTACATTCCTCGACTGTATAAAATAGATTATGCCCAATATATGAGATAACAATTGTTATGCCACAAACCCCAAAATTACGAATTATGTTCTTTGTTCGCATAAAATAAGTTATGCCCCAATATTTTCATATTTCAACCGTACGTATACATAATAAGATTTCATCTAGGTTCGAGATAACCTAGATCTCAAAAATAAAAAGGGGCAAGAGAATAAAGGAACAATTATTTTAACATAAAATTGTGCATTGAATTTATAACCGGGGAAATGATGAACGATAGTAATACTATTATACAAAATTTTATCATAATTCCACTCACAACGATTTTTGTGCTTTAATCCATAGATCTTGGATTGATTTTCCTCCTTTTTGTGTTGCATAGCTTGAATTTCAGATCTGGATTTCTTTTATGTTCTTGCGCAATACTTGAATCTCCCCTTTATTTTGTTCGTAGTAATAAAATTCCTCAATCTAATTCTTTTTAAATTTAAGAATAGTTTTGTGAGGAGAGAGGAGAGAAGAATAGATCAAGATTTAGTGAGGAAGTAGAAGAATATGAGTTAGAGTAGAGCCATGGCGTTGCCATGAACTTTAGTGAAGATTACAATAGGCCTAGGGGTGTTTATATAGCTGCTCAATACCTTATCGTACACGCAGCGCTGAGTCTGCATTGAACCTAGTTAAGAAAATAGTCCAGGGTCGCAGATGAATCTAGCCAAATCTTATCGTACATACAGTGCTAAGTCAGCATTGGGTCCCACAAGCTGTTTTGGCGCAGAAATTTAAATTTCGAATGTTTGAATTGTTTTGGCGTAGAAATTTGATTTTCGAACTTTTGAATTTCTGGAATTTATTTAACTGTTTTATTCACATGAAATATTCTTATATGTATACAATTCCTTTAACGACCATTTTACGCGTATATATATATACACACAACTTTCATTTTATTTTCAAAATTCAAACGATGTTGTACCGTTATTTAATTCTTGCCATATTTCATTTACTATAGCCTTATCTTAAATTTTATCTTTCGTATACATATATTTCTACATATATATATATATTCTCATGTATATACATATATTTTCTTTATTTCCTTATATGTACGTTCTTATCCTTTCAAATTTTGAATTTGTATATGTACATATATTTGCATGTTCAGTTGGCCCTCTTTAAAACAGAGATAAAAATTATGCTGCCGCTGGGGTTCGAACCCCCGACCTCCATGTTACAAATCCAATGCCTTAACCAACTGAGCTACAAAGTCTTTTGTTAATAAGTCTTAGAACAATGATAATTATTGTTCTCTCCTTACTTCTCTTTTTCATGTTAGTTACAATACTTAAATTAAACCAATGCATGAATCTTTTTCTTTTATTTTTCTTTTAATGTTAATGCATTATGTTTGCAAATCAGTGCATGCAACATATTTACATCGCATGCAACCAATCCTTTCTTTCTTTCATATATTAATTAATTTTCATTATACATCACCATATTAATCCTATCTATGGATATATATACATTTTTAATAACATTAAAAATACGGGGTGTTACAAACCCCGTTCAAAACTGGCCACTTCACGCCCAAAAATCGAGCACCACAAAGCTCCAGAGATGATCATCATCGTATGAGATTAAAGCTCTCGAAATTCTCTTCGATTTGGTATATGGGATTGGTTTTGATTCGAAGTGTGTTGGGAGAATTTGTGGATTGAAAATGGGACAATTCTGGCCATCGAATAGACATGGCGGCGGTTGTGCATTAGGTTTAGGGTTTCTTTATTTTTTTCTTCTATTATTTATAATATTTGTTGGTAATTTTGCGGAAAAAATCCATAAATTCTAATCCATTTCAATTCCAGCCCAGCAGAAGGTGTCCCTATCCATGTTTCGAGGCCCAATTCCAAAGTCTACAGCTTTTTTTATTTAATTTAATATATAAATCATTTATTTAATTAATTAACCAGTATATATAAATTCACCGGGGTCACATACGACCTCAGAAAATTCCAAAAAAATTCTACAACGACCTTCATATGTGAAAAGTAGCCCTTCAGGCCATATTATATATATATATATATAAATTCTACAACGACCTTTCTAAATATTGAATTGGCCATAACTTTTGATTCCCGCTATGAAATTTCAATTTTTCAGATTCGTTAGAAAGATATGATTAAACAGATTTAAATATTTCTTGTTTCACACAATTCTGATTTATTTTGAATCCTGTACATTCAGTTAAAGTTCAAAATTAAAATTTTAAAACTACCGCGCCATTTCTAACTCCTTTTATATTTAAGTTAAATTCATTCGTTTTAACTTCGATTAAAATAAATTCTAGCCATTATTATTTATATAAATTATATTATATCCTCAAAATTCATTAAAATTTTCTAAAATAAATTTTTTAAATTGGTTCAGAATTTGCGGGTTGTTAAAAACAATCACTGACACATAATTAAACACACATGCAAAATAAATAGAAATAAAAATGCAAAAAAGGAAAGAATTCACCAAATTTTTATACTAGTTCGGATTGATCCTAAGTCCAGTCCCATGCAACGCTAGATTGAGTAGAGTTTTATTACTATATCAAAATCCAATTACAACCTCCTTGATTTCATGGCTACAAGGGATATCACCGATTCCAGCCGCCTTGATTTCACAGCTACAAGGGATACCACCGATTACCCGTTCTTAATATCACGGCTACAGGGGATACCACCGTTTACCCCAAATACAACCCAAACAATTATAAACAGCCCTATAACTCTTCAATAGCATTTGATTCAAAGAGTAATGAGCAGGGAGCGTAGAGAGAAAAAGATTAGTGAAACAGAATTGAATTTGGTAGAATATTGGTGTAGGAATCATAAAAATGATAAGAATTAATAGTGTAATGAAGTCGAGTGAAAGTGGAGGAGAAGAGATGATTAAAAATTCGAATTCAAACCCTTTTTATAGTGTGTGAAAGGTTGCAACGCTTCAGTACCGTCACAATTAGTGAAAAGACACTTTCTTTCAAAATTGAAAAAATGATAGTTATATGTCGACATAGTGTTTTATATATGTCGACATATGCTTAGTGTAAATTTATTTTTTGAGCATTTTTCAAGTATTTTGATATAAATATAATTCTGGAAATTATTAAATTAAAATATAGTGTTATAAATTAATATTTAAACTAGGAAATCATATGAAAACATAAATATAAACTATATAAACATATTTATAAAATTATAAAGTATAAAACTATATAAATATAAAATATGAAAATATAAATATATAAAACTTAAGTTTGGAAACAAAAGTAAAGTAAGAAAGGAAAACATAAAAGATAGAAAATAAAATAGAGAAGATTGAAGATAGAATTTGAAAACAGAATTTGAAAATCAGAATTTGAATTTGAACCTGGAGTGCTATTTAGAGTCTTAATAATCTAGACTCTATAACTATATTAGTCTTGAACTCTTGAAATCTTGAATACTCACGAGTCTTGAAATTTCTTTGAACTCTGAATCTCTAATATCTTTAAACTATACAGTCTTCAGTGATATTTCCTGTATATAAGTTCTACATATGTATGTGTGTGTATATATATATATTCTAGACCAAAGTGTAATATATTTTATAATCAATTAATATTGAAATAATGTTGTTGTCATAAAAACTCCATTCTCCCCCTTTTTGATGATGACAACCTTAGTTTATAAAATATCATACCTGTATATACCTGTAGATGATGATCCTTCTAGTACTCTCCCCGTCTATCAGAATCCTGTAAACTACCTCTCTATATTGTAAAATAAATTCTAGCCATTATTATTTATATAAATTATATTATATCCTCAAAATTCATTAAAATTTTCTAAAATAAAATTTTTAAATTGGTTCAGAATTTGCGGGTTGTTAAAAACAATCACTGACACATAATCAAACACACATGCAAAATAAATAGAAATAAAAATGCAAAAAAGGAAAGAATTCACCAAATTTTTATACTAGTTCGGATTGATCCTAAGTCCAGTCCCATGCAACGCTAGATTGAGTAGAGTTTTATTACTATATCAAAATCCAATTACAACCTCCTTGATTTCATGGCTACAAGGGATATCACCGATTCCAGCCGCCTTGATTTCACAGCTACAAGGGATACCACCGATTACCCGTTCTTAATATCACGGCTACAGGGGATACCACCGTTTACCCCAAATACAACCCAAACAATTATAAACAGCCCTATAACTCTTCAATAGCATTTGATTCAAAGAGTAATGAGCAGGGAGCGTAGAGAGAAGAAGATTAGTGAAACAGAATTGAATTTGGTAGAATATTGGTGTAGGAATCATAAAAATGATAAGAATTAATAGTGTAATGAAGTCGAGTGAAAGTGGAGGAGAAGAGATGATTAAAAATTCGAATTCAAACCCTTTTTATAGTGTGTGAAAGGTTGCAACGCTTCAGTACCGTCACAATTAGTGAAAAGACACTTTCTTTCAAAATTGAAAAAATGATAGTTATATGTCAACATAGTGTTTTATATATGTCGACATATGCTTAGTGTAAATTTATTTTTTGAGCATTTTTCAAGTATTTTGATATAAATATAATTCTGGAAATTATTAAATTAAAATATAGTGTTATAAATTAATATTTAAACTAGGAAATCATATGAAAACATAAATATAAACTATATAAACATATTTATAAAATTATAAAGTATAAAACTATATAAATATAAAATATGAAAATATAAATATATAAAACTTAAGTTTGGAAACAAAAGTAAAGTAAGAAAGGAAAACATAAAAGATAGAAAATAAAATAGAGAAGATTGAAGATAGAATTTGAAAACAGAATTTGAAAATCAGAATTTGAATTTGAACCTGGAGTGCTATTTAGAGTCTTAATAATCTAGACTCTATAACTATATTAGTCTTGAACTCTTGAAATCTTGAATACTCACGAGTCTTGAAATTTCTTTGAACTCTGAATCTCTAATATCTTTAAACTATACAGTCTTCAGTGATATTTCCTGTATATAAGTTCTACATATGTGTGTGTGTATATATATATATATATTCTAGACCAAAGTGTAATATATTTTATAATCAATTAATATCGAAATAAGGTTATTGTCATAAAAACTCCATTCTCCCCCTTTTTGATGATGACAACCTTAGTTTATAAAATATCATACCTGTATATACCTGTAGATGATGATCCTTCTAGTACTCTCCCCGTCTATCAGAATCCTGTAAACTACCTCTCTATATTGTAAAATAAATTCTAGCCATTATTATTTATATAAATTATATTATATCCTCAAAATTCATTAAAATTTTCTAAAATAAATTTTTTAAATTGGTTCAGAATTTGCGGGTTGTTAAAAACAATCACTGACACATAATTAAACACACATGCAAAATAAATAGAAATAAAAATGCAAAAAAGGAAAGAATTCACCAAATTTTTATACTAGTTCGGATTGATCCTAAGTCCAGTCCCACGCAACGCTAGATTGAGTAGAGTTTTATTACTATATCAAAATCCAATTACAACCTCCTTGATTTCAAGGCTACAAGGGATATCACCGATTCCAGCCGCCTTGATTTCACAGCTACAAGGGATACCACCGATTACCCGTTCTTAATATCACGGCTACAGGGGATACCACCGTTTACCCCAAATACAACCCAAACAATTATAAACAGCCCTATAACTCTTCAATAGCATTTGATTCAAAGAGTAATGAGCAGGGAGCGTAGAGAGAAGAAGATTAGTGAAACAGAATTGAATTTGGTAGAATATTGGTGTAGGAATCATAAAAATGATAAGAATTAATAGTGTAATGAAGTCGAGTGAAAGTGGAGGAGAAGAGATGATTAAAAATTCGAATTCAAACCCTTTTTATAGTGTGTGAAAGGTTGCAATGCTTCAGTACCGTCACAATTAGTGAAAAGACACTTTCTTTCAAAATTGAAAAAATGATAGTTATATGTCGACATAGTGTTTTATATATGTCGACATATGCTTAGTGTAAATTTATTTTTTGAGCATTTTTCAAGTATTTTGATATAAATATAATTCTGGAAATTATTAAATTAAAATATAGTGTTATAAATTAATATTTAAACTAGGAAATCATATGAAAACATAAATATAAACTATATAAACATATTTATAAAATTATAAAGTATAAAACTATATAAATATAAAATATGAAAATATAAATATATAAAACTTAAGTTTGGAAACAAAAGTAAAGTAAGAAAGGAAAACATAAAAGATAGAAAATAAAATAGAGAAGATTGAAGATAGAATTTGAAAACAGAATTTGAAAATCAGAATTTGAATTTGAACCTGGAGTGCTATTTAGAGTCTTAATAATCTAGACTCTATAACTATATTAGTCTTGAACTCTTGAAATCTTGAATACTCACGAGTCTTGAAATTTCTTTGAACTCTGAATCTCTAATATCTTTAAACTATACAGTCTTCAGTGATATTTCCTGTATATAAGTTCTACATATGTGTGTGTGTATATATATATTCTAGACCAAAGTGTAATATATTTTATAATCAATTAATATTGAAATAAGGTTGTTGTCATAAAAACTCCATTCTCCCCCTTTTTGATGATGACAACCTTAGTTTATAAAATATCATACCTGTATATACCTGTAGATGATGATCCTTCTAGTACTCTCCCCGTCTATCAGAATCCTGTAAACTACCTCTCTATATTTTAAAATTTCTCCCCCTTTGGCATTATCAAAAAGAAATTCTAAAACAACTCCCCCTAAGTTGTATAATTATAAGTTATATAAGACACTAAGTAACCAATCTAATGATATTCCCCTTTAATCCATTACTAATTCAAAGTAGAATACTCCTCCTGAGTAAAATAATTGTTTAATAACATATACTCCCCCTTAACCATATACCCTTTTATTTTATGTTTATAAAGTCGTAGGTTAAATATAAGAAAAAAATGTCGGACTTGTTGGGGGACTCCTCAACGATTCTCCTGCATAAACCTTCTTCTAATAAATCAGATGCAAATCCTAATCCTAATTCAAATTCAAATTCAAATTCCAATAACTCAGATCCAGAAGATGATAGTAGATCTACTCAATCGGTTGAGGATGATTTCTTATCTCTTGAGTATGTCAAACGTTCGAAGAATTATGTTTTTATATCAGAGAATACGTTTAAAGCATCGGCCGATTCTTGGATTAACTCTGTTGTTCTACATTCTGTGGGTTTTAAACTAGCAGTGACAAAACTAAAGGATTATATTTCAAAAGTTTGGCATCCAAAAGGTAATTTTCTGGTTCATATTACTCCAGATTATCATTACATTGTTCAACTTGAGGTTGCTGAAGACTGCATGGCACTGCTGAAAACTTCGACTTATTCTTATTTTGGAAGGCTTTTGATGGGATTTAAATGGTTTCTTGGTTATGATTTTGGAAGTTTTCGAGCAAATAAGGTTCAGATCTGGATAAAGCTTTTAAATCTAGACATGGAAATGTGGATGAATAAAGCTTTTTCAATGATTTCGAGTTTTATTGGGGATCTGATTAGCGTAGATGAAAGAACTGCTAGCAAGAAAATCACTAAGTTTGTAAGGATTTTAGTTGGTATAAATATTGACTCTAAGTTTCTCGATAAAATTCCCATTCTAATGCATAACGGTACTTAGAAGGAAGTTATGGTTAAATATGAATTCGTTCCATTCAGATGTGACCAATGTAAATTGTTTGGGCATAAGAACATCATTCATGAAGTTTCTAAGAAGCCGGTCTGGACTTCAAATCAGGATACAGAAGCTAGTGGTTCATGGGAGGCTGATCAAAAGGATACTAATGACACTCATACCGAAGAGGATAGGAATTTTCTAAATGAAGAACTGTCTAATAATATCTTGCCTGATGGTATAGATATAGTTGCTGAAAATTTGTCTATGAATAATCAGGAGGAAAATCAAGTTGATGTGTCTGATGGTATTTCAAAAAACATGGACTACTTAGCAGCCTTGAAAGGTAAAAAAAGGGGTAAAGATTCCAGCTCCTTCTAAAAGGGATTTAAGGAGCAACTCAGTAGTTAAATGACGATTATTTCTTGGAATGTCAGAGGGATGAGTACACCCAAGCGTATGCATGATGTATTATCCCTGATGACTAAACCCAGACCTACTATTGTAGGTTTGGTTGAAAATAAAATAAATAGTGAGAATTTGGAAGTATTTAGGAGAATGTTACCTAACAGTTGGAAGATTTTACCTTGTAATGATGCTGATTTTTCTTGAAGAATATTGTTAATCTGGATTTCTGATGTCTGGACAATAGATGTGTTATCTTTATCTAGGAAACACATTACTGTTCAAGCTCAAAATGTTGGGGCTTTAATATGGTTCTTTCTATGATTTATGCTAGCAATAGCTTTTATGAAAGGCAGAGATTATGGCAGACTTTAATTCAAGAATCAAATGATATAAGTTGTGAATGGGTTCTTATGGGAGATTTCAATAATTCATCGTCACATTTGGATAAAAGGGGTGGCCTCACGGTTCCATTTCAGTACATAAGAGCTTTTAATAATTGTTTCGCACAATCTGGATTAATTGAAATAAAAGCAGCAGGATTCAATTACACTTGGCGAAGAAAGGGAATGGCAAATTGCATTGATAAAATCTTTGTCAATCAATGTTGTCTTCAGAGATTTACAGATATGAAAGCACTTTCATTATCTCAACAACCTAGTGATCATAATCCTATTTTATTGGAGCTTATTATTTCCTCTACTACTAAAGGTTTTCCTTTCAGGTACTCCAATGAGTGGCATGTTAAAGAAGGGTATGAAGAATGCATCAAAAGAGGTCTCAAACTAGTGGTTGGGGGTTTCCAAGTTATATCTTCCAGGATAAATTAAAGGCTTGCAAAGTGGAGCTTAAAAACTGAAATAGATTGAGACCCAAAGATAATGAACTTCTTCTAATAGCTGAAGAAAAGTTTAAAGAGAGGGAATTAGCTTGTGATGAAGACCCAGAAAATGTCATATTATTTGAGAGAATGCTTGTAGCGAAACATGAGCTAGATATTCAAAAGCAAATCAAATACTGGAGTTACAAGCAGAAGGCAAAGGTTTCCTGGCTTTAGGATGGGGACACAAACTCTAAATTCTTCCATTATAAAATGTCAATGAGAAGGCAGGGAAATAATTTGAATGCATTGATAAATAATAGTGGGGAGTTAGTTTACAAACCTGAAGAGAATGTTGAGGAAGCTATTGGATATTTTTCTGCATTATTCAATGGAGTCTCTATTTCAGAATTCCCAGCTTTTCAATCAATTGCAAGGATTAATTGACATGGTCAGCGGGTATTATTACAACCAATTTCCTTAGAGGAGATTAAGTTAGCTATAGTTTTAGTTCATATTGATTTGAGTCCAAGTCCTAATGGATTTAGTTCGAATTTTTTTAAATTGCATTGGGATTTGATTAAGATGGATTTATTATTAGCCATGCAAGAGATGTTCTCTTCTGTTAATCGTCCAAAAGGGATTAATCATACGTTTATTACACTTATTCCTACAGTGGAGAGGCCATCTAAAATTGCGCATTACCGTCCAATAGCTTGTTGTAATCTCTATTACAAGATTTTTAGTAAAATTCTTTGTAATAGGATTAAATGGTATTTGCCTCACTTAATTTCCCCAAATCAAGGAGCCTTTATTCCCTCTCGTTTTATTTGTGATAATATTATTGGCTCATGAAATGCTTAGAGATTTCAAGAAGGAAGGGGTTAACAAATTTTTTTAAAAGGTTGATTTACATAAAGCTTATGATATGATGAATGGGAAATTCATATGTCATATTATGTCTATCATGGGTTTCCCTATACATTTTATAAATGTGATCTTTGTATGCATAAATACCCCAACCTTTTCAATATTAATTAGAGGAGTTCCAAAAGGGTTCATTGCTTCGAATATGGGATTACGTCAAGGAGATCCTTTGTCTCCTTATCTTTTTTTAATAGCTATGGAGTTTTTTACTTTCAGTATAAATGAGGCAGTGTTGCAACAAAAGTTCATTCCTTCTATCAGATTTGAGCCTGTGATTTCTCACTTACTTTATGCAGATGATTTAGTAATTTTTGGTAAATGTCTCCCCATTTGCGCAAGAACTTTAAAGGATATTTTTGTTTGATTGGGTAAGTTTAGTGGTCTTACAGTCAGCACTCTTAAAACTAAAATTTATTTTAGTGCTCATGCAAGAAACACAAGTGAGTTTACGTCAATTTTGGGTTTTCAAGTGGATCATTTGCCAGTGAGATATTTAGGGGTTCATATATCATCAACTTATGTTCCACTATAATGAATGTCAATCCTTTTTACATAAGGTTCAACATAGAATACAATCTTGGGATGTCAATTTTCTAAGCTTTGCAGGTAAAGCAGAATTGAATTTATCAGTGATAACCCCCGTGGTATTATATTGGTTATGTGTATATCAACTTCCTGAACATGTAATAGAAAAATTAAGTACAATGTGCTCAGATTTATTTTGGGGAAATTCTCAGCATAATATTAAATGGGAGACTCTTTGTTTACCCAAGAAGGAAGGGGGTATTAGGTTGAAATCGTTTTCTGAATTAAAAAAAAGCTGCAGGTATAAAACTTCTTTGGAAATTTCTGTCTGGTTCATCTCTTTGGATTGCATGGATGAATAGGAAATATTGCTATAATAAACATTTTTGGAGTATGAGAATGGACAATAATGCTTCATGTACTTGGAAGACTTTGTTGAGATTGAGGAACTCTGGAAAACAGCTTTTTAATAAGGTGATTGCTTCAGGTATGAACACTTTATTATGGTTTGAACCTTGGGTAAATTGCAAATGTCTAGTTGATTTGCTTGGGATCTCTAGATTTTTCTGTTTGGGTAATCACAATGATTTTGTTTCATTTATAATTTGTGATTGGAGAATTAATGCCAACTTGAATCCTGCTACGAGAGAGATTAATCAAGAAGTTAATGCATTTTCAGTTAAACAAAATGTTTGTGATGACTATTATGAATGGGGAGAAGGGGGAGATTTTACTTTTCACAAAGCTTGGGAAAAGATTAGAGAAAAACAAAGTGAAAAGTCTTGTTATAAAGTGATTTGGCATGGGAGAAATGTAAGAAGAATGGCCTTTATTGCATATCTTGCAGCAAATGATAGACTTTCTTCTCGAGAAAGGTTGCACAAATTTGGTATGATTAATGATAATGGATGTGTTTTATGTGATGGGAATGTTGAATCTATTAACCATTTGTTTCTTTATTGTGAGTATGCAAGTTTTATATGGAAAGAAACTGGCGAGAAGTTGGGTTTTGTGGCAAACCAGATTGGTTTAATTGAAGATGAGGCATCCAAACTTTTAAGTAGGCTTAAAGAAAAGGATCAAGTCTTTGATGTAGCATGTGCAGCATTAACAACAGCTATATACCATGTATGGACTGAAAGAAACTCCAAAATCTTTAAGAAAAGAAAAGTCAGCAAGGAAATTAGAGTATCTATGATTAACAAAGAAGTACAGAGCTTGGTGAACAAGAATGGTAGCAAGACGAGAAGGTCACAGATGAAGGAAGAATTGCTTAGAAGATGGGGTATTGAATTGTATGACTCTGGTTGATTTGTCTGTAGTTTTTTGTTTGGTTTGTAATGGGTCGGAGAGGCTATGATATGTTTGTTATATTTTTGTTTTGAGTTTGTTATGTTGATATATGGCGTTTATATGTGCTCTTTTTCCTTATGCCGCACCCATCTCGGTTAGGGGGGACATAAGGTTTTGATGAGGCATATAAACAAAATATATGATTGGTTTTGAAATAAAGTGAACCAATTTTCAAAAAAAAAGTTTGTAAAGTCATATCTAATTATAACACTTATCTTACAAACATAAACAATTTTTGCATTAAACTTGAGTTTGTAGAAATTACGATACACGAATATATACAAACACGACTAATCGTAAGAACGCAAGGAAACGAAAACTAAAGAAACCTTAAGTTCTAATTATTCTTGATGATGGGAGATTTGTGAATTGGGAAATTTGGAAAATGATGACAAAATTCTCCATTCCTTTCAATCACATTCCCATTTTGGTCGAATAAGACCTCTTCTACACATTTAACCTTATTGTCTTCTTTTGTAATCATTGGTTCAGTCTCTTGAGGTTCTTCTTCCTCCATGAATTCATCTTCTTCTTTTGGTTCTTCCTATAGTTCTTCCTCTGGCTCTTCCACCTCATTCATGGCCTGATTATCATTGTCGATGATAATTGGATTAGACTCATTATCCATTTAAAACTTTATGGGGCTTCTTATTACTTTCCCTTACCTATTTTGTTCTTGACTCATTCTAATTTGGAGTTCTTGTATTTCAGCCATCATTTGCAGAGCATACTCCATCTTTTCTTCAATTTTGATGGCATGAGAAAGCGTAGATCGTTGAAATGGACCTTTGGATGGTTTAATGTGCGAATCGGAGTTGATTTGGGTGTTTAGATTAGTGGAGGCCATTGTTTATTTGAGTTTTGAATTTTTACCGAGAAGACAAATAAAAATGAAGAAGAAGTAGAAGATTTAAATAATTAATATAACTAACTTTTGGTGGAAATTAAATTTAAAATTCTGGCAGTTATATGTCGATATATAAAAAAGTTTATGTTGACATACTTTAGTTTTAATTTTTTTTTATTTCTTATGTTATTATTTATATATTATAGTATATTTAATTATTCTAACTCACTTAATGAACATATGCCTAATTCTCTTCTAAATTTAGTGAATGTTGTTTCGTTTGATGGTTTTGTTAATATATCTACTATTTGTTTATCTGTTTCTGTAAATTCAAGTGAAATTTTCACTTTATTCATGTTATCTCTTAGAAAATGATGTCTTACATCGATATGTTTAGTTCTTGAATGATGAGTTGGATCTTTTGAGATATTTATAACACTCGTATTATCGCATTATATCGGAGATTTATTTATTTTTAATCCAAAATCATTTAGAGTTTGTTGCATATATATCACTTGTAAACAAGTCAATGCAGCAGAGATATATTCTGCTTCAGTTGTTGACAGAGATACAATATTTTGCTTTTTACTGGACCACGAGACTAGTGAATGTCCAAAGAAGTGACATGTTCCACTTGTACTTTTGCGATCGGATTTACATCCTGTGTAGTCAGTGTCACGGTAAGAAACTAAATCTACTGAATCATCCTTAGGGTGAAACAATCCAAAATCTAATGTATGCTTTACATACCTTAGAATATGTTTTACGGCTTTTAAATGTGTTTCCTTAGGTGGCATTGATATCTTGCACAGAGACATACACTATGCATTATATCTGGTCTATTAGCAGTTATATATAATAACGACCCTATCATTCCTCTATATAGTTTTTGATCAACGTCTTTAGATATATCATCTTTGCTTAATGCTATATTAGAGGCCGTAGGTGTTGGTCTTCCATTAGTCGTTGTTAAATTATATTTATTAATTAAATCTCTTGTGTATTTTTCTTGATTAATAAATATTCCATTCTTTAATTGACGAATTTGTAATCCTAAAAAGAATGCTAGTTCTCCCATATGACTCATTTCAAATTCTTGGGTCATAACATCTGAATATTCTTTATCCATTTTATCGTTTGTTGATCCGCAAATTATATCGTCAACATATATTTGTACTAGTTGTATATCTTTGTTAATCTTTCTTGATAAACAAAGTATTATCTATATTTCCTATTTCAAAGTTTGATTGTAACAAATAATTTCTTAATCCCTCATACCAAGCCCTAGGAGACTGTTTTAATCCATATAACGCTTTCTTTAACTTATATACATCATTTGGTAATTTGTCATCTTCAAATAGAGGTGGTTGCTCTACATATACGTCTTCCTTGACAAATCCATTTAGAAAAGCGCTTTTGACATCCATTTGGTATAATTTGAAATTATTATGGTTTGCAAAAGCTAGTAAAATTGTAATAGCTTCTAGTCTTGCTATGGGGGCAAAAGTTTCATCGTAATCTAATCCTTATTCTTGAGTATATCCTTGTGCTACTAATCGTGATTTATTTCTTGCAACCTTACCGAGTTCGTTTGTTTTATTTTTATAAACCCATTTTGTTCCTATTATAGTTTTATCCTTTGGTCTAGGAACAAGTTCCCATACATCATTTCTAGTAAACTAATTCAGTTCTTCTTGCATAGAAAGTATCCATGAATCATCGGAAGATGCTTCCTTTGGATTTTTTGGTTCAATATTTGAAATAAAATGCAGTATTACTCATATTATTTAATTAATTGCGATTTCTCACAACGGATTCAATATCTCCTAAGATATTTTTTACAGGATGATCTCTAATAATCTAATTCTTTTATTTGGTTGATTATCTTCATGATATATTTCATTAATCTCATTTTCACAATCATCTTCATTGTTTTGAGTTATACTTTTATAGTTTTCGTCGAAAGATACGTTTATTGTTTCTTCTATGGTATTATTTTATGTATTGAAAACTCTATATGCTTTACTTCTTTCTGAATATCCAATAAATATTCCTTTATTGGACTTTGAGTCAAACTTGTCTAAATTATCTTTTGTATTTAGTATAAAACATTTACTTCCAAATATTTTAAAATATGATACTTTTGGTTTCTTGTTATACAAAAGTTCATATGGAGTTTTATTAGTTAAAGTTCTAATTGAAATTCTATTTATAATATAACGTGTTGTTGCAACTGCCTCTGGTAAATTACTATCGAATAACATAGTTCTTGAACATTCTTGTATCATCCTATTTTTACGTTCAACTACTCCATTTTATTGGGGGGTTCTTAGAATTGAAAAATTATGGGTTATTCCCTTTTTATTACAATATTTTTCAAAGTTTTCTTTTTCGAATTCTCCGCCGTGATCACTTCATATTATTTTGATTTTTAGTGATAATAAATTTTGAATTCTTTTAGAAAAAGTTTTAAATTGATCAAAAGCTTCACTTCTAATTTTAAGAAACAAAGTCCAAGTAAATCTAGAAAAATCGTCGACTATTACGTATACATATCTATTATGGTTTATCGATTGAACTTGAGATGGAACAAATAAATCCATGCGTACTAACTCTAATGGTTTTGTTGTAGTGGTTTCCTCTTTTGATTTAAATGAACTTTTCTTTAATTTTCTGAATTGACTAGCGTCGCATAAGTTATTGACTCTAAATTTCATTTTGGTTAATCCTCTAACTGAATCTAGTTTAGAAATCCTAGAAATGTGTTTGAAATTATATAACCAAATCTCTTATGCCAAATCTTGGGGTCACTTGTATTGGCTATAAGACAGAGGTTATCGCTGAAGATTTTCATACTCAATATATAGATATTTTTTTCTTTCTATCTCCTTCGAATATAATTTTTGAATTCCTATCTTCTATAAAACATTTATTCTTTTCGAATTTTATTTTATAACCCTTATTGCAAAGTTGACTTATACTAAGCAAGTTGTGTTTCAAATTCCTAACTAATAAAACATCATAAATAGTAGGAGTTTTAGAATTACCGACATTGCCGATTCCAATAATGTAAATATTAGAGTTATCTCCGAAGTTCACCATACCACCATCTTCATATTTCAAATTATTGAGTAGTTCTGGATTTCCCGTCATATGTCTCGAACAACCACTATCCAGTATCCATTTGTCCTTTTTCATTTCCACCAAGTACTTTCCAGAATTTGAATTCTCAACAGCCACATAACACACCAGTTCGGGATTTGAATTTCCAATAGCCACCTTTTCAGAATTTGAATTTCCAAAAGCCACTTTACCCATCATTTCGACTTTTGAATTTTCAAAAGTCATAAAACACATCTTTTCCTGAATTAAATAATAATTCAGTAGATCGCATGCCTTTTCATCATGATTATATGTTGACTCTTCCAACATTGATACAATGCATGAATTGACACTAGTGTTAACAAAAATTCCTAAATTTGCCATATAAAAATTTCAAAAATCAGATTATGAACTTTTTGAAAGACCTTGCTCTGATACCAATTCTTAGGGTTACAGAAAGGATCGTTAAGGCAAAAAAACACTAGAAGGGGGGTGAATAGTGCTTTTGAGAATTTAAACAAAATATAAAATATATGTGATAAACTATATGAGTCAAACATCATAGAAACAATCATTGACAAAGAATCAAACATAGATGCAAAACAAACATAAATAAAAATTGTAACGACCCGCATTTTTCAGGAATATAATTAATTTATTTAATTGTTTAAATAGTGATTTAGGAAATTAAATGGTCGTTAAATTGAATAATACTGAATATTTAATTAAAATAAATAATATAATAATATATTTAATTTCTGAAATAGTCAGAAATAGTAGAATTCACAAAATGGAGTGAGTTGGATCATCGATGATATTTAATTCAGTTTAGAATTGAATTAGAATAACGAATATATTATTTGAACGATAGTTTGAACGTATAATTATATTATAATTAAAATCGAGCTTGAAATGGCGCGGCAGTTCGTTATTTGGCAATTCGAACTTTAAACGAGTATACAGAAGCCGTTTTAAATCGGATTTCTGTGAAACAAGAGACCTTGGGGGCTGGTGAAGTATATTTTTCTAGTGGAAGAGAAAAATCGGGATTTCGTCGTGTAGATTTCGATTTACGTCCAAATCAAATTTTAGAAAAGTCGCTGTGGAATTCCTTTATAATTAATAACGATTTATTTCATTATAAAAGGATTTTCAATATAAATCGAATATCGATATAACTGGGAATTTTGAAATATCGAGTTATAAATCCCAGTGGAGCTGTATGGTATTCCACTACGAATATATATGATAATATTTATTTTTAAATATTCAATTTAATTGTTTATAAATATATTTATATATTTAAATGGTCTATTTTGAGCTTTAAAAATAGCCACTTTTTCAAACGACCTCAGAATTCGACGAAACTAATTTTGTTGGATCCGCAATATTAAATTATTGCTGGATTTCAGTTTCTGTGATTTTTGAAGTCAGTATGTGGCCGTACGGATTTTTAGAGTGAAAAACAGTCAGTATTTTGACGGTTAAAAATACGCTGTGTGAGCCTACGGAGTCGGAATTCGACGAAACCAGTTTCGTTGGGACGGTAATGTCAAACTGAAGCTGCATGTCCAGTTTCGTGATTTTTGGGCATTGTATATAATCACAGGGATTTTTAAACACAGAATGGAAGCAACGATTCATTAAAAACAAATATAAAAATCGAATTAAAAAAATATTAAAATTATCTATAAATAACCCTAACAATCCCTAACCCTAAATTTTCCATTCCACAATCGACAGATAATGCGCCGCCACCATTCTCTTCCAAAACGTGAAAATTTATCTCTTAAAAATCCAAAACAAATTCAAAGAAATTTGTTTAATCATGAAATCAACCTCTTTAACCTTATTTCGGGTTCGTCATTCCATCGGAGTACTTCACGAAGGGTACGACGCAGTTAGAGGAGTTTGTGCTTTTCAGAGTTTGAGCTAGGGTTTACGGTTGTTGGAGATTTAGTAATCGATTGGTGAAATGGGGTTCGGTCTTGAGTTTGGCGTGATGTAGAGAGCTTGATCGGATTTTTCGAGAATGATCAGCGTATAAAGATGTCGATTGATGTCTGTTAGCGCTCGACGGTTCCTGTTGTCGCGATTTCCAGGTTGAGTGCGAAGTGGTCCTTTTCGGTATGAGGAGATAACCCTCGAGAAGGAGAAGGCATTGGTTTTCTTTTCGTTTGATTTCGATTGTTAGAAGAGGAGTTCAGGGTGGGAGGAAGCGACATTAATGGAGCGTATTTTCCTGGAGTAGGAGGAAGTCAAGAAGTACTTAATCGGGGAAGAAGTGGTTGGGCGGTCCGGGTTTTCTTAGTGGGCCGGAGAAAGAGAAAGGGTAAAGCCCATTCAAAGTATAAAATCCAAGTTATATTTAATTTAAATCTATATTAATTTAGAATTCTCGTAACTTGGTCATACGATATCGGTTTTCAGCGAAACAAGATCCATTGGGATCGTACGGACGGCGCCTACCCAATGGAACTGACCGCGATTCAATTGGAGCTCGTCTCAATTTATGGCGAAATAAAACGCGTTAACCAGTCCGACGATCAAATATCGTTATTTAACGATAATCAAACAAGGTGAGTAACTCTCACTAACTCTGTTCAGCTTATATTTTTATAACGTATTTTTAAAACTGATAATATTGGTTGTTTTGCTAAGTGTTGGTTATTTGGTTGAACTTCTAGTTGATTAGTTTAATATTATCGATAGCGATATATATAAATCGTATCGAAATATTGATTCTGGCTATCAGAATATTTTATATTCGTGTCATTTATGTTGACTGACATCTGTGGATGCAGGGAAGCAGGTTGGAGGAACCCAACTGGGTTTCTCAACATTTATTTTACTGTTTTGCATATATTGTGATATATGATGTGATTTAAAATCTGTTGTTGATTTGGTGTGTTGATCGTGGTTATTTGGTAACTTTAAATACCAAAGGAAATGACTGGGATGTGAAAGAGAAATTTCAAACTAACATTTGAAATAAAATATTTATATAAAATCAAAGGATTTTATATAAGAAGGAAATCTTAAAATGTATATTGAAGTAAAAATATTCGTATACAATCGAGGTATTTTATAAAAAGGGAATAAAAGAAAAATATTTGTAAAACATTTACAAGTAAATAGAAAGGCAGATATTTGTAAAACATTTACAAATGGGATTGGGAAGAGGAATATTGTAAACCATTTTACAAATAGAATTTAAGGAGAAATATTTGTAAATTATTTACGAATAGATTAAATAGAAATATTTGTTAAGAAAATAATGAAAGGTAAAAGGAAATATTTATTTACTTAGAGAATAAATGGAAATATATAAAAGGAATATTCATATGAAATAAATAAAGAAAAATAGAAAAGGAAATATTTGCAAATCGAATAGAGTTAGTTGAATAGAGTAAATCGAATAGTGGTTATTCAATTAAAGTTAATCGAATATTAGTTATTCGAATAAAGAGATGACCAGATAGAGTTAACTGAACATAGTGAATCGAGTTAGGATTTAACTGAATATTTGTTATTCAATTAGAGTTGGTCGAATATAGTTATTAGAGATAGAGTTAATCAAACATAATTATTCAGGCGAGTTGCCATCTCGTACGGATGCTAGCGTAATTCGCAGGGCTGTAGATAGCCTACGGCGGTCGGGTGTTTCCTGAGGGAGTCAGGCGTAACCATTGTGATCGCTGCAATCTAGAGTCAAGCGAATGGTGTTAAAACAAATAGTAGTTAACCGATAGAAGTTAATTAAGTCGAGTTAGTCGAGTCAGAGTTAATCAGTTAGAGTCAATCAGTTATAGTTAATCAGTTAGAGTTAATCAATTAGAATTAATCGATTTGAGTTAAATCGAATTAGAGTTATTTAAATAGAACTAATCAAGTTCGTGATAGTCAAGTATTAGTAGATTAAATAAAGTTAGTAAAAAGGAAGTAATCAGATATCGCTTATTCGAAGTAGAGTTATCGAATAGCACTTATTCGAAGTAGAGTTATCGAGTATAGTTTACTCGAGAAGAGTAATCGAATATAGTTCATTCGGAGTGAGTTAAATCGAATATAGTTATTCGAAGAAGAGAATTATCGAATATGGTTTATTCGAAGAGAGATAACTGAATATAGTTATTCGAAGAAAAGGGTTATCGAATATTAGTTATTCGAACAGAGGAATCGAATATAATTTATTCGAAAGAGAGTTATCGAATAGTGGTTATTCGAGAGTAAATTGTACATTGGAATCCGAATATATCGAATTAAGGAAAGTGATATTTACTCTCTGTTTCAAATCAAGTTACTTATTTGATAATAAATTAGTTATTTGTTATTTATCCAAATTAAGATATAAAAATAAGATTTAAGTTAATATATTTTGAAAGCATGGAATTATAACAGTACGGTTATAATCAAATGATTGTAAAGGAAGTGGGTTCGTAAACAGAATCTAAGAGTTTCGCAAGGAAGTTTCTTAAAGATTAAAAGTTTGAACTTTGTCTATTTCGAGGTTAGAAATGTCGTTCAATTAAGGTCTGAGAGGTAATTATACCCCAACTTGATTGACTTTAGTTTTAACTAAGAAGTGGATAAGGTTCAATAGTGGAAGTTGGTTAAGTAAATTGAATTAATGACCGTAATGGTTAAGAGTTGGCATAACGATGTTTTAATTAAACATCTGTTTAAAACCAGTAAAGGACATTTGGAAATGTTTTCCAAACAAGGGTCAGAAATGTTTCCAATATAGGAAATAAGAAATGGAAGTAAATGTGGTGATGTTTTTTTTTTCAAATGATTTATAAAGTATATTTTCTGAATTTAGAAAATGAGAATTTACAAATATATAGAAATGGGGAGATGGATAAATTAAAGATAATTTTATAGAAAGAGATAAATTTGGATTGATGATTGGTCGATAGAATTTCCATCCGGAAATAAAATCGTTGGTTGCACACCTGTTTTTCTTTGATAGTTAAATCACCGACTATCAAAGTTTTTGACCATTTTACGTCGTCAATATGGAGAGACCGGGATCAGATGTATTATCTGAAAACCACTCTGTATGGACGTTAGCATTGCGATCAAATATTGAAGATGGAGTTATGCAAGGGCTATCCTGTCTACAGAATAGTACCTTCGGTTTGTCCAGTCCCAAGACAAATGTGAATGGACGAGTGTATGACAGAGTATATCTAACGGATCACGTAAGTTGATCTCTTCAAATGTACTTACGTTTGGTGGCGGAGGAATTCGTTCCTCTTAGCTTTATACCCGTGGTATTTTTGGGGAAATAAATTTGTGATTTGACGGGTATGACGATGTGGCATTCAAAGTGAATGGTGGTCAAGTGTTTCAAAAGATACGTTATGACCTCAAGCCTCATCAGCCGGGAAATGACAGAAATCGGGCAGGCAGCATGGCTAAGTGGGTCGCTCCCATTAGGGTGTATATCACCTATTTAGAGAAAATCCATTTCATTCTATTGTCTATTTCGATGCTGTCCCTTTTCGGGAAGACGGTGGGTAGCTCCCAACCGTTGGTGATATACATTCGATACACTCAAGCGAAATGAGTGGTCGGTCATGTGAGGGCCGGGTTGCAAGATGTTCTTGTTGAACCCAGTGTATTTGCTTCTAGAGATACATTATCGGCAGGTGGTCCCATACCTTGTCATGGTTGGAATCCAATCTCCAATAAGCGCCCGTGGTTTTGTTTGTATACTATATATGTGGAACGTGAGATGCAAGCGTTCTGCTAGATTCTAATTACTTGTGATTAGACATTATTATAATATCAGAGAAGTATTGGTTTCCAAGCTGTTTTGGGTTATCGTAAGCTAAAAACCATCCGTGTTTATGTGTGGATAGGTCTTACGATTATCTTTTCTTTGAAAAGGATTTTGAAAAGTTAATCCGATGATTTGAGTTTACTCACACCAGTCCCATGACTGACCCAGAGTTTATTTTGTTTTGTTTTCCCTAAACTCTTGGGTGCCGAAATTTGTATGGGCAGTCAATTAGTTTAGGTCTTCACAGATATACTTGGAGGAACTTGAAGCAGGAGGCTTCAGAGTTATATAGCTATTGTTAATTCCGCTGGGTGTAAGTGTTGTACTCTGATAATGTTGTTGCATATATACTGTTTTATTTCAAAGTTATGTTATGTATTATATTTTATTCGTTCCGCTGTGAGATTCGTATTTACTCTGATTATGTTCTTCTTCTTCTTCTATTCTAATTTTCTATCTTATCTATTCTCACCCTCTAATTTCTTTCTATTAATGATCTGGAATGTTCGATGCCTGAATAATTAACATGGGTTTGATGTTGATTTTTTGGGTCGAAAATCCCAGTTCGTTACAGTGGTATCAGAGCTGAAGGTTAATTGATTACCTTGGCTTTGTGGCGTGACTCAGTAGAGATGGGGATAGTAATACCCTAGATTGAGTTTGATTGTATATATATGAGGGAACGTATTTGTAGATTTTATAAAAATTTGTTTTATATTGTGGAGATTTATTGGTTGAGTCGTTTGGGAATTCTGGTCGATTAGTTTTATCCACTGTATCGATAGGGATTACCAAACACTCAAACACGGTAAACCGACACAGTATGTTTTGAAAGAGGGTAAATGAAATAATTTTACCCAAAATATATTTTGATATAAAGGAAAGTTATATCTTGGAATTATTATCATATATTGGATGTGTTGGTTGATTATAAATGAAAAGGTTATGTATATAACCAATTTGAGTTTGTAAAATACAAAAGTAGATTAATTAAATCAGAATTGGAATTAAAATTCTGGAAACTGGGGAAAAAGTGTTCGTAAATGGATTTGAGTTAAATATAAAGAAATCTTAAGATCCTGGGAGATTTTAATTTGTTTACAAGCATCGTGAATGATATTTTGAAAAGATTTCGAATGGAATTGTTTAAAAATGGTTTTTAGAATGATATAGTATTGAACTCACTTCGATACTGGTAAATAACTCTGATGATGCTGGCCACATCATCAGTGTTCATTTTCGAGTTGTAAGTGACGGATTACTACCAAAGATTTTGTTTTTGAATTGTTTGGAGAAAAAGGAGGTTGTATTGAATCCTGAAAAGGGATATTTGACTTTTGGGGAAAAAAACTGAACCGTTTAATAAAAACTCCCAGAAAGAGACTGTTTGAATTAAAAACTAATTTAAAGAAATTTGTGAAAGCAAATATGAATTGAATTTAAATAGAACGATATCGAATAAAGTTGAAGTTGTGTAAATATATTGGACGGGTATGTAAGAGTTGAAATTGGTAATGGATTTTGAGATTGAGAATGAGATTTGGTTTGAAAATAGTATGATTGGATTTGAGAACAGATGATTGGAAATCGTTTGGGATGACTTTGGTATATGCAGAATTGGCAGCAGAATAAAAGGATGTAATGATATGCCTGACAAAAAGGTACATGTTTATTTTTATGGATTTTGTGATTTATGGGCCGATTTGGCAAGCCGCTTGGCTGTTTGATTTTCTTTTGGATTGGAAAAGGCCTAGAGAGGCGAGTTGGGGTTTGAACGATTGACCGGTACAAAGGAGGTGCTGGAGAAATTTTTCGAAAATTTCGGGTGTTAGAAAATTGTTCAGAAATTTTGAAAATTTTCGTTAACTAAATTTAATTAATATTTTAATTGGAATTAAATTGGTTCAGGTAAAACTGAAGTTAAAGGTAAACGAATAGTTTTTAAATTAGTTAATAGGGTCTGTTTTCTACCTTAGCAATTTCGAGGACGAAATTATTTTAAGGGGGGAAGAATGTAACGACCCGCATTTTTCAACAATATAATTTATTTATTTAATTATTTAAATAGTGATTTAGGAAATTAAATGGTCTTTAAATTGAATAATACTGAATATTTAATTAAAATAAATAATATAATAATATATTTAATTTCTGAAATAGTCAGAAATAGAGGAATTCACAAAATGGAGTGAGTTGGATCATCGATGATATTTAATTCAGTTTAGAATTGAATAAGAATAACGAATATATTATTTGAATGACAGTTTGAACGTATAATTATATTATAATTAAAATCGAGCTTGAAATGGCGCGGCAGTTCGTTATTTGGCAATTCGAACTTTAAACGAGTATACAGAAGCCGTTTTAAATCGGATTTCTGTGAAACAAGAGACGTTGGGGGCTGGTGAAGTATATTTTTCTAGTGGAAGAGAAAAATCAGGATTTCATCGTGTAGATTTCGATTTACGTCCAAATCAAATTTTAGAAAAGTCGTCGTGGGATTCCTTTATAATTTATAACGATTTATTTCACTATAAAAGGATTTTCAATATAAATCGAATATCGATATAACTGGGAATTTTGAAATATCGAGTTATAAATTCCAGTGGAGCTGTATGGTATTCCACTGCGAATATATATGATAATATTTATTTTTAAATATTTAATTTAATTGTTTTTAAATATATTTATATATTTAAATGGTCTATTTTGAGCTTTAAAAATAGCTACTTTTTCAAATGACCTCAAAATTTAACGAAACTAATTTTGTTGGATCCGCAATATTAAATTATTGCTAGATTTTAGTTTTCGTGATTTTTGAAGTCAGTATGTGGCCGTACGGATTTTTAGAGTGAAAAACAGTCAGTATTTTGACGGTTAAAAATACGCTGTGTGAGCCTACGGAGTCGGAATTCGACGAAACCAGTTTCGTTGGGACATTAATGTCAAACTGAAGCTGCATGTCTAGTTTCGTGATTTTTGGGCATTGTATATAATCACAGGGATTTTTAAACATAGAATGGAAGCAACGATTCATTAAAAACAAATATAAAAATCGAATTAAAAAATATTAAAATTATCTATAAATAACCCTAACAATCCCTAACCCTAAATTTTCCATTCCACAATCGACAGATAATGCGCCGCCACCATTCTCTTCCAAAACATGAAAATTCATCTCTTAAAAATCCTAAACATATTCAAAGAAATTTGTTTAATCATGAAATCAACCTCTTTAACCTTATTACGGGTTCGTCGTTCCATCGGAGTGCTTCACGAAGGGTACGACGCAGTTAGAGGAGTTCGTGCTTTTCAAAGTTTGAGCTAGGGTCTACGGTTGTTGGAGATTTAGTAATCGATTGGTGAAATGGGGTTCGGTTTTGAGTTCGGCGTGATGTAGAGAGCTTGCTCGGATTTTTTGGGAATGATCAGCATATAAAGATGTCGATCGATGTCTGTTAGAGCTCGAGGGTTCCTGCTGTCGCGATTTCCAGGTTGAGTGCGAGGTGGTCCTTTTCGGTATGAGGAGGTAACCCTCGAGAAGGAGAAGGCGTTGGTTTTCTTTTCGTTTGATTTCGATTGTTAGAAGAGGAGTTAAGGGTGGGAGGAAGCGACATTAATGGAGCGTATTTTCCTGGAGTAGGAGGAGGTCACGAAGTACTTAATTGGGGAAGAAGTGGTTGGGCGGTCCGGGTTTTCTTAGTGGGCCGGAGAAAGAGAAAGGGTAAAGCCCATTCAAAGTATAAAATCCAAGTTATATTTAATTTAAATCTATATTAATTTAGAATTCTCGTAACTGGGTCATACGATATCGGTTTTCAGCGAAACAAGATCCATTGGGATCGTACGGACGGTGCCTACCCAATGGAACTGACCGCGAGTCAATTGGAGCTAGTCTCAATTTATGGCGAAATAAAACGCGTGAACCAGTCCGTCGATCAAATATCGTTATTTAACGATAATCAAACAAGGTGAGTAACTCTCACTAACTCTGTTCAGCCTATATTTTTATAACGTATTTTTAAAACTGATAATATTGGTTGTTTTGCTGTGTGTTGGTTATTTGGTTGAACTGCTAGTTGATTAGTTGAATATTATCGATAACGATATATATAAATCATATCGAAATATTGATTCTGGCTATCAGAATATTTTATATTCGTGTCATTTATGTTGACTGACATCTGTGGATGCAGGGAAGCAGGTTGGAGGAACCCAACTGAGTTTCTCAACATTTATTTTACTGTTTTGCATATATTGTGATATATGATGTGATTTAAAATCTGTTGTTGATTTGGTGTGTTGATCGTGGTTATTTGGTAACTTTAAATTCCAAAGGAAATGACTGGGATGTGAAGGAGAAATTTCAAACTAAAATTTGAAATAAAATGTTTATATAAAATCAAAGGATTTTATATAAGAAGGAAGTTTTAAAATGTATATTGAAGTAAAAATATTCGTATACAATCGAGGTATTTTATAAAAAGGGAATAAAAGAAAAATATTTGTAAAACATTTACAAGTAAGATAGAAAGGAAGATATTTGTAAAACATTTACAAATGGGATTGGGAAGAGGAATATTGTAAACCATTTTACAAATAGAATTTAAGGAGAAATATTTGTAAATTATTTACGAATAGATTAAATAGAAATATTTGTTTAGAAAATAAATAAAGGTAAAAGGAAATATTTATTTACTTAGAGAATAAATGGAAATATATAAAAGGAATATTCATATGAAATAAATATATAAAAATAGAAAAGGAAATATTTGCAAATCGAATAGAGTTAGTCGAATAGAGTAAATCGAATAGTGGTTATTCAATTAAAGTTAATCGAATATTAGTTATTCGAATAAAGAGATGACCAAATAGAGTTAATTGAACATAGTGAATCGAGTTAGGATTTAATTGAATATTTGTTATTCAGTTAGAGTTGGTCGAATATAGTTATTAGAGATAGAGTTAATCAAACATAATTATTCAGGCGATTTGCCATCTCGTACGGCTGCTAGCGTAATTCGCAGGGCTGTAGATAGCCTACGGCAGTCGGATGTTTCCTGAGGGAATCAGGCGTAACCATTGTGATCGCTGCAATCTAGAGTCAAGCGAATGGTGTTAAATCAAATAGTAGTTAACCGATAGAAGTTAATTAAGTCGAGTTAGTCGAGTCAGAGTTAATCAGTTAGAGTTAACCAGTTAGAGTCAATCAGTTATAGTTAATCAGTTAGAGTTAATCAATTAGAATTAATCGATTTGAGTTAAATCGAATTAGATTATTTAAATAGAACCAATCAAGTTCATGATAGTCAAGTATTAGTAGATTAAATAGAGTTAGTAAAAAGGAAGTAATCAGATATCGCTTATTCGAAGTAGAGTTATCGAATAGCACTTATTCGAAGTAGAGTTATTGAGTATAGTTTACTCGAGAAGAGTAATCGAATATAGTTCATTCGGAGTGAGTTAAATCGAATATAGTTATTCGAAGAAGAGAATTATCAAATATGGTTTATTCGAAGAGAGATAATTGAATATAGTTATTCGAAGAAAAGGGTTATTGAATATTAGTTATTCGAACAGAGGAATCGAATATAATTTATTCGAAAGAGAGTTATCGAATAGTGGTTATTCGAGAGTAAATTGTACATTGGAATCCGAATATATCGAATTAAGGAAAGTGATATTTAATTTCCGTTTCAAATCAAGTTACTTATTTGATAATAAATTAGTTGTTTGTTATTTATCCAAATTAAGATATAAAAATTAGATTTAAGTTAATATATTTTGAAAGCATGGAATTATAACAGTACAGTTATAATCAAATGATTGTAAAGGAAGTGGGTTCGTAAACAGAATCCAAGAGTTTCGCAAGGAAGTTTCTTAAAGATTTAAAGTTTAAACTTTGTATATTTCGAGGTTAGAAATGTCGTTCAATTAAGGTCTGAGAGGTAATTATACCCCAACTTGATTGACTTCGGTTTTAACTAAGAAGGGGATAAGGTTCAATAGTGGAAGTTGGTTAAGTAAATTGAATTAATGACCGTAATGGTTAAGAGTTGGCATAACGATGTTTTAATTAAACATATGTTTCAAACCAGTAAAGGTCATTTGGAAATGTTTTCCAAACAAGGGTCAGAAATGTTTCCAATATAGGAAATAAGAAATGGAAGTAAATGTGGTGATGGTTTTTTTTTCAAGTGATTTATAAAGTATATTTTCTGAATTTAGAAAATGAGAATTTACAAATATATAGAAATGGGGAGATGGATATATTGAAGATAATTTTATAGAAAGAGATAAATTTGGAATGATGATTGGTCGATAGAATTTCCATCTGGAAATAATATCGTTAGTTGCACACCTGTTTTTCTTTGATAGTTAAATCACCGACTATCGAAGTTTTTGACCATTTAACGTCATCAATATGGAGAGACCGGGATCAGATGTATTATCTGAAAACCACTCTGTATGGATGTTAGCATTGCGATCAAATATTGACGATGGAGTTATGCAAGGGCTATCCTGTCTACAGAATAGTACCTTCGGTTTGTCCAGTCCCAGGACAAACGTGAATGGACGAATGTCTGACAGAGTATATCTAACGGATCGCGTAAGTTGATCTCTTCAAACGTACTTACGTTTGGTGGTGGAGGAATTCGTTCCTCTTAACTTTATACCCGTGGTATTTTTAGGGAAATAAATTTGTGATTTGACGGGTATGACGATGTGGCATTCAAAGTGAATGGTGGTCAAGTGTTTCAAAAGATACGTTATGACCTCAAGCCTCACCAGTTGGGAAATGACAGAAATCGAGCAGGCAGCATGGCTAAGTGGGTCGCTCCCATTAGGGTGTATATTACCTATCTAGAGAAAATCCATTTCATTCTATTATCTATTTAGATCCTGTCCCTTTTCGGGAAGACGGTGGGTAGCTCCCAACCGTTGGTGATATACATTCGATACACTCAAGCGAAATGAGTGGTCGGTCATGTGAGGGCCGGGTTGCAAGACGTTCTTGTTGAACCTAGTGTATTTGCCTCTAGAGATACACTATCGGCTGGTGGTCCCATACCTTGTCATGGTTGGAATCCAATCTCCAATAAGCACCCGCGGTTTTGTTTGTATACTATATATGTGGAACGTGAGATGCAAGCGTTCTGCTAGTTTCTAATTACTTATGATTAGACATTATTATAATATCAGAGAAGTATTGGTTTCCAAGCTGTTTTGGGTTATCGTAAGGTAAAAACCATCCTTGTTTATGTGTGGATCGGTCTTACGATTATCTTTTCTTTGAAAAGGATTTTGAAAAGTTAAACCGATGACTTGAGTTTACTCACACCAGTCCCATGACTGACCCAAAGTTTATTTTGTTTTGTTTTCCCTAAACTCTTGGGTGCCCAAATTTGTACGGGCAGTCAAGTAGTTCAGGTCTTCACAGATATACTTGGAGGAGCTTGAAGAAGGAGGCTTCAGGGTTATATAGCTATTGTTAATTCCGCTGGGTGTAAGTGTTGTACTCTGATAATGTTGTTGCATATATACTGTTTTATTTCAAAGTTATGTTATGTATTATATTTTATTCGTTCCGCTGTGAGATTCGTATTTACTCTAATTGTGTTCTTCTTCTTCTTCTATTCTAATTTTCTATCTTATCTATTCTCACCCTCTAATTTCTTTCTATTAATGATCTGGAATGTTCGGTGCCTGAATAATTAACATGGGTTTGATGTTGATTTTCTGGGTCGAAAATCCCAGTTCGTTACAAAAATACAGAAAAGGAAAGAACACACTGGTTCGAATTGCTCCTACATTCAGTCCCACGCAACGCTGGATTGCGTAGAGTTTTATTACTATATCAAAATCCAATTACAACCTCCTTGATTTCATGATTACAAGGGATATCACCGATTCGAACCTCCTTGATTTCACGGCTACAAATGATGCCACCGATTACCTGTCCTTGATTCCACTGTTACAAAGGATACCACCGTTTACCCCAAATACAACCTAAACCATTACAAACAGCCCTATAACTCTTCGATAGCACTTGATTCAGAGAGTTAGGAGCAGGGAGTGTAGAGAGAAGAAGATTAGTGAAAACAGAATTGAATTTGGCAGAATAATAGTGTAGGAATCATTAAAATGATAAGAATTAATGGTGTAATGAAGTAGAGTGAAAGTGGAGAAGAAGAGATGATGAAAAATTCGAACTCAAGCCCTTTTTATAGTGTGTGAAAGGTTGCAACGCTTCAGAACCGTCACAATTAGTGAAAAGACACTTCCTTTCAAAATTGAAACAATGACAGTTATATGTCGACATAGTGTTTTATATATGTCGACATATGCTTAGTGTAAATTTAATTTTTGAGCATTTTTCAAGTGTTTTGATATAAATATAGTTCTAGAAATTCTTAAATTAAAATATAGTGTCATAAATTAATATTGTAAAGTAGGAAAATTGTATGAAAACATAAATATAAACTATGTAAACATATTTATAAAATTATAAAGTTTAAAACTATATAAATATTTAAAACTTAAGCTTGGAAAAAAAAGTAAAGTAATAAAGGAAAATAGAAAAGATAGGAAATAAAATAGAGAAGATTGAAAATAAAATTTGAAACAAGCTCCTCGCGTAGCGGTAGTTCGTAATTTTCTAGATTAAAGTTTAAATGAATGCATAGAATCCAAAATAAGTCGGAATTCCTTGAAACAAGAATCCTTCGGATCTGTTTGAATATAGTTTCTAATGAAAGAGAAAATTTTGGATTTCAACTTGTAAATTTTCAGATATGTGTAAATCAAAATTTTAGAAAAATAGCGGTAAGGTAATTCGCGATTTAAGACTAAAAAACATTAATGAAATGAATGCTTAGAATATAAATTTGAGAATTAATAAGTCAAAATTGGTCTTAAAAATTTAACCATTTAAGTTGAGTAAAATTAACATATTAGTGTCTATATACTTCGATAATATTAGAGTATGCTAAAATTTGTCATAACAGTTGAACGAATTATAAATGTACAGTGATTATGCCTATAATAATGTTACTAAATTTAAATAGTGACATTTGAAAATGTGAAATATATATATATATATATATATAAATGGAAATAAACAAATGGCATTGCATAAATAATATATTAACATTGAAAATTTGTTATTTTGCTTATTGTATGATTTTGATTGTTGGATGTTTAAGTAGTCATTTGACTGTATTTGTTATCTCATATGTGTTTATTTTAGATTTATAGATTTAATTATTATATGTATATATGTTCTTATTTGGATGTTGAGTGTTTTAGTAGGTACCGACGGCATTTACATGCTTTTGGAGTTGCTTGCACATAAAATTGCTTTTGCTTTCCTAAAAATAAGTTAAATCGCTAATAACGCAAATGAAAGGTACATATATCAGATTATATATCGTTTTTTGGCATTTTATATTGTTTTCCCATTTTTGGGATGCCTCATCACTTAGATAGGATATATATTTGTGATATTATATATATTATCGTTTTCCAGACCTAATCGTATAAAGGAGACTTTGCCAAAAAATTTGTGAATTTATGACTTAGAAAATTTTGTGAAAAATTGAGTTTTCAAACATATATTAACCTTTTGCATAGATAATTATTTATAAGTTGAATAAGAAATTATATGATTAAATATATATAAATTGACAACTTTCATACTATGCCTTTTCGAGGACGAAAAGTTTTTAAGTAGGGGAGAATGTAATATCCCGATATTTTTCCATAATTTATATTATTAAATTTAATATGATTTTGGATATCATATGGTTGTAAATAATATTTAATGATTTAATTGTGAAATTGTATGTTGAAAACATAATTGAATTGTTTAGAGTAATGAGATTCAACTTATTATTGCGATAATAACTTGCATTGATCACAAATAACATTACGAATTAGTTATTCTGATAAAGGTTGAGAGTTGGAATTAATATTATTATATTTTAATGGAATCGTTTTGGCGTATTTTGTAATTGAAATAAAATTTAAATTTGTAAATAATGAAAATTGAATTCACGATAAACAATTTTTGATTTATAAGTTTACATGAATTTTATTTTGAATTGAATTTATAAACCTTTGAATTTAATTTATTGGTTAATAAACGAAAATGAATATTTTATTATATTAATGAACAGGTTAAAATTGTCATTTTGCAAGTAATCTCAGAATTCGATGAAATTAATTTTATTGGATCCAGAGTTGTAAATTATTGTATGATCTAAAATTTCGTAGCCATCAAAATTATAGTTTGATCGAAAGAAATTAAAACGGGTATTAATTTATATGTACAATTTAATTAAATAATTGATTTTTAGAATAAAATGCTAGAGACTTTGGAATTTGGCTTTGAAACCTATACCATTGCATGCAGAAGGCGTCAAAACATATTGTTAGGCAGTAAGTGGGCCTGATTTGGACTCATTCCAAATTTTGGCTTAAATACATGCAAATCGATAGTTAAACTAATAAAAAAATCCAAAACCCTAGTCTAATTGAGGCCGCCGCCGTATATAATTTCCATGGCCAGAAAATGGTGATCCTTCTCTTGCTAATATATTTCAATCCGTTCAATGAAATCCTATAATTCCTAAGCGAAATATATAGTGCTCGATCTCCTCTTCGCATCCATATGTTGATTTGTAGTAGATCGAAGTGGATTCGCTAGAAATTACCCACAAAGGGCACGCGGGTTCTTGTCAATTACGAGTGGAGGGGACCACCGAGTGGGCCCATACTCGGCTTAGTGGCGGAGCTTGGCACGGCGCACGCGGAGTTGGCGGTGGATCGGGTTCACGTGGCTTTGAGGGGCGGCGATATGTCAAGGACAACGACGGGCTTTGGGTTCAAATTTTGTAACTGGAAAACAAAAATGCGTTAGAGAAGAAAGTACGTAAGGGGACTGACGTGTCATCCTAGGGGTGGGTGAGAAATTGTTTGTTTTATTAATTTTATTTTGAAATTGAAATAGTAAAACTTGAATAACTTATTCATACGAATTCATAATGACGCATGGTTGGATCCATTGGAATCGTATCGATGAGCTCTTCACGATGGCGCTGATTTGGACAGATTCTGAGACTATTGATTTTTGGGCTAACTTTTGGATTTTAATCTCGTTCGAAATCAAGGTGAGTGAATTTCTCTCTCACAATTAACTGAATTATTCCCATATTTATTAAATTAAATTATGAAATAAATTTGATTGTCTAGTTGTGATTTTTTGTTGATGGTTGTTTAAATTGACATACAAGTTCACTATAGTGTTAATTTAGAATCCACATTAAATTATTTATTCGAAATTAAATTGCTAGTCTGAAACCCGACATTTGTTAACTACTGAAATGACATAATATTGACCGTTTTGATGAAATGTTTGTGATGTGTGCCACTTACGGATTACTACATGGATATCGTTAATGTAAATTTTCCCCGTTATTCAGTTTATGATGTGTATGTTTATTTATGCTAATTAATTCAAATTTGAAGAAGAACAATTATCATTTAAAATTTTGTTAACTACATGTATACCTATATTTTTGGAATAAATTATGTTTTATTAATTATTATTAAAAAGATTTTTTTTATGAAAAACATTTAATATATGTATATATAGTGATTTAAATTATTTTATTATACTCTAATTATTTTACTATATATATATTCATAAAAAGGTTTTATTTATAATCATTTATTTTTTCATGTTATTTAATGTTTGTAATGTTTATTAAATTGAAATTTTTCTTGATTTAAACCATCGATTCAGATTGAGATTTGAAATAAAAATATATTCTCCTTTGGATAAATATCGATGTTTAAATAATCATGATATTGATATGAAATTTTAGTCTAATTTGAATATGAATTTTGAGGAAGATTAAAATGGGAAAACCGTAATGATCCATAACTATTGTTTAAAAATGCGCTTATTATTTGGGAAGACCGGGATCGAATATATGTTCGAAAACCATTCCAAGTAATAATACAGCATGATAAAGAAACTAAAGACGTGGAAATGACAAATGAAAACCGAGAATCTTTGGATTTATCTGGATTGACTGCTGATGTCTCGATTGGGTTGATCACCCAATACGAGGTTATAAGTGGTATGAGGTCTTAATATATTTGAGGATTTTCGGATTTTGTTCCATTCTGACCTAGGATGGACTTGTATGGATTGTGTGTCTGATTTTGTAATTGACTGCGTGGCACTGATTTTTGTTAATATATATCGAATTGTGGCAATTAATTATTCCGTCTCTATGTTTTACGTGCTTAGAGGTTATGTATTGATAGAAATCAGTGACATGTTGTATATTGACAATGTGACATGCTCAAGTTATGAAATGAGCCAGTGATGATCAAAGCTTGGTTTATTGGCATAGTATTGTTTATATCGTGACCTGGACGAACCTCACACTTCGGATTGATGGTAAACTGGAGGTAATTTGTATACATATCTCTATTGAAACTCGAAAGCATCGGCTGTAGATTACTTTAAAACCTGGAAAAATAATGGTATGTTCGGTGTCCGTGTCTGGATATTAACCAGTGATTTACCTGGTGTTTGGTGTCCGTGTCTGGATGAAAACCGTGAGACGCACCATGATCGTATTCCCGTTTGATCTTTTGTGTCAGGAACAATCATACTGGAACCCAACAACCAATACGAGCCTTTCATTTTGTTTGTAAACTAGGTATATGGGAATAGCCACTATACTTGCTAAGATTAATATATTTACTTGCGAAATAGTTTTCAACACTATGCACTAATAATAGTATTGAAAGAGGATTTCCACGTATGAAGCATGTTTGGTTATCATAAGACAAAACTCGCCCATTTGGTATGCGCTTGCATTGTATGATGTGGGACAAGCTTATGATAGCTTCATTTTTCCAAAATCATTCGTGAATTTTCTATAATACTTCTTTAGATTATTGCACCCATAACACTCAAATTATTTCGTATTTTAATTTGACTAATATGTGAATGATTTAGTTCTGATCCGAGTGTTGTGTTTTCTTTTTATGCAATACGCTCGGGTCAATCGAAGTTGCAGTTAGCGAAGATTACCTTGCCTTAAAGGTACCACTATGAAGATGAAGATGGAGCTCAACAGACGTATTGTTATAACTATTTTGCTACAAAATTATTGGTATGTTGTATAATAGTTCACTCTGATCATTGTTGTAAAATAAAATCAAATATATGTTTTAACAACTTCATGAACTGTTATTTATTTATTATATTTTGTCCTTCCGCTGCAAGATTCTATGTTTATTTTCTTCTTTCTTCTTTTTCCTATATAAATCCAAATAACTATCTGTATTTTTGATTTGTTTAAGTCGACATTGAGGATCATTGTCGATTTGAACTGTCAAAAATCTCGGATGTTACATTCATGCACATATTCATAAGCCTTCTTCCTTTATAACTTTGTTGCATACATGTATGCATATATACCGAATAAATGCATACATGTATGAAACTATTCATAATACATGTAGCTTTGTTCACCTTTATATGCATACATGTATGCAACTATTACTAACATATGCATATATGTATGCATATGTTGGTCCAGATTTTCAACATAAAACATTGGGTGAATATATGCATACATGTATGCATACATTCAGTATAAATGCATAGATGTATGCAAAAAAAATTCTTTTCAGATTTCTTCTGGGAGTATTTATGATTTCTTGATTTTTTTAATATATAACAGCACATTTTTTCCTTTAGAAAACACGTGATATGCAAAATAGGGGCCCACTTTGAATGATAAAGTTGGGGTGGATGTCGATTGTATTTGGAACAAAAATAGGGACGTGACGTTAATTTCCACTTTTCTAAACTTCTCACCTTTTTCTTTATTAAAGTCAGAATAATTCCTAATTATATAGGTCCAGTAATTTAGTGAAAATGAATTTGAATTTTTCTCTAGGCTATTGCCTATAAAACCAGCCATGATGAGGTATTGTCGTTGAATTTTGAGCATCAAAAGAATAAATTGAACCCCCTGTTAATAACATATATTTCATTCAAATTCTTGCACAATCAGACGTATATATTTACATGAATTTATACAATCATGCCTACAATGCTTCGGTATCTATGCAGTATCAATATGTCTATAAATCTGGGTTTGTTTCTCACCTTCAAAATACAAATGTACACACCACTTAGATTAACCTACCCCATCAATATCTGGTGAAAACATGCCATAAACATTCAAACTTACATACCTACTAGACTCTTACATCATCACAGGCTTTAACAAAGCATAATTAGCAAACAATCCTCACAACTACACTCAATTTTTAATTCTACTTAATGTAACAACCCGGAAAATCAAAACCAATTTAAAATTTTATTTTAAGAAATTTTAAATATAAAATGCGTCAGAATTTAGAAATTTTTAAAAAATAATATATATATATATATATATTATTAATAGAAAGGTTAAACAATAAAAAGTTTACATTTTTATTGTAAAAAAGGAAATATGAAAAATGAACATTTGTTTAAATAGGAAAGTTGTTATAACATAAAAATTCACATTTTTATGTAATAATGATTCAATAAAATGATTCATAGCTTGTTTAAATGACGTAACATAAAAATTTACATTTTTCGGTGATTACATTTTCTTTACAATAGAAAGATACCATTTTCTTTGCAAATAAAAAGATCACGTTTTCTTTACAAGGGAAAAAGGATTACATTTTTTTTCTTCGTAATATAAAAATATTATATTCTTATGCAACATTTGTTTAATGTAAAGAAGCTTAAAATAAAAGATTATATTTTTATTGTAAATGTGCAATATGTAATATGATTCGTTAAAAAAGGATGCTTGATTGACAAATATGTTAACATTAAAAATGTCTTAGGAACTTTAGTGGCATTTATTAATTCATTGATTGAAAATAATGTGTAGGTTATAAATGAAATAAATTTTGACAATATATAAATATATATGTATATGTAAATATCTTTGGCTGTCCTCTTAAATATTTCCTCTGTCAATTCAAAATTAACTTTTTAGAAATTCAAAATGTAGACTATATGTTCATAAACAAATAGCATTAATCTAACATTAATTCTTTCCATTTTATCCTCTCTCTCTCTTTCTCTTTCATTGTCATCTACTTTTGAAATTTGAATAATAAAAAATATAGAATAAATGTGTCATTATAGCATGTAATCAAAAAGGGATTTAAGGAAGCATTTATAAAACACAATTAAAACATAAAACGTATTTATTCGTAATGCACATGCATGGTTTCTGGAATAAAAACAAAAATTTGCCTCATTGTCAAATTTGTAATTGCCTTGTTGGTTACATGCTGAAAATGGTTGATATACAAACTCGCCAAATAATAGGCTTGCTGAATTTCTTTGCATAATAATAATAATTTGTTTTACAAAAAGATAGATAATTAAAATTGATATGATACCCTATTTTGGTTTCATAACTTTTAATAAAAAGAAAATTATATGAGTCGAAAAATGGTCTTAGTCTACTATAGATAAAATTTATTTAAATATGAAATACATTCTTGAGTATATAAGTTGTGACATAATAGCTTTATATTAAAGCAAATATACACATTATTTAATAGGAAAGATGTAAATGTTAAATTTGGATGATTCAAAAATATTCCAAATATATTAAGGAATAAGAATGTATGGGTTTAATTATTAAATTAGAAATAAAGTATTATAAAAATGCTTTTGTTCCAAATATGTTCACCGTCATTTTATTAAATTAGATTGACACACAAAATAGACATTTTTGTGTAATTAGAAATGACATCAAAATAGTCATCTTTGTTGTAATGAGAATGGCACTCAAAATATTCATTTTGTTAAAATAGTATGGCATCAAAATATTCATTTTTGTTGTGATAGATTTGACACCCAAATTAAATATTTTTGTGAAATTTGATTGACACCACAAAAATATACATTTTTGTGAAATTTGATTAACACCATAAAAATATACATTTTTTTGAAATTTGACTGACACCATAAAAATACATTTTTGTGAAATTTGATTGACACCATAAAAATATACATTTTTGTAAAATTGGACTGACACCATAAAAATATACATTTTTGTGAAATTTAATTGACACCATAAAAATATACATTTATGTGAAATTTGACTGACACCATAAAAATATACATTTTTGTGAAATTTGATTGACACCATAAAAATATACATTTTTGTGAAATTGGACTGACACCGGAAAAATATACATTTTTGTGAAATTGGACTGACACCATAAAAATATACATTTTTGTGAGATTGGATGGACACATTAAAATAACATTTTTGGTCAAAACATTATTAGTGAAATAAAAATAAGTTTTTTGGTCAAAACATGATTAGTGAAATAAAATGACATTTTTTGTGTTAAACATGTTAGTGAGATAAAAATGAACATTTTTATACATTGAAAAGAATTAAATTAAAAATGAACATTTTTATACATTGAAAAGAATTAGATTAAAAATGAACATTTTTATACATTAAAAAGAATGAATTAAGAATGGTCATTTTTGTCACATTAAAAAGAATGAATTAAGAATATTCATTTTTGTCATTTAAAAATGAACGAGACCAAAATATACATTTTTGGTCATTTAAAAAGGATTAAATAAAAATGAACATTTTTATATATTAAAAAGAGTACACAAAAATAGACATTTTTATGCATTTAAAAAGAGTTACACAAAATAAACGTTTTTGTGCATTAAAAATGATTAAACCAAAATAGCCATTTTTGGTTATTAAAAATGATTAAACAAAAAATATACATTTTTGATCATCAAAAGGAATTTATCAAAAATGTACATTTTGTTCATTTAAAAAGAATGTAATAAGGATATACATTTTTATACATTGAAAAGGATTACACAAAAGATATGAAAATTAATATTTTTATTGTCGATTAGTTACAATGAAAAGAATTGAATTAAAAAGACTAGATTTTCATTGTCATTGTTTACAATAAAAAGAATTGAATTAAAAGACTAGATTTTATTTGTTATTTGTTTTCAATAAAATAATTGAAATGGAAGATTAGATTTTTATTGTCTTTTGTTCACACTAAAAAGAACTGAAATATATGTCTTTGATGTTGAAATGTTTGATGTATTAAATATAATGTTTAGTTTATTCAAATTGAATATTAAACTTCCATTTACAAGTCATCTGACTTATTTATGTGATTGGGACGATAATTTTCGCACATCACCCAAGTGCACAAATAATTTATTATTTGTTTGTTGGATGAATCCCCACACGGGTATTGGGATGGTATTTGACAGACACTAATCGCAATATTTAGTTGTAGAATCCACTCTGGTTGTTATTTGGATGTTTGATAAATATTTATCATGATTGTTGATTACATGCAATATATGGTTGTTGATTGAGTCACATTCCAATATAGAATATTCTAGAAAAAGAATATTTTAGAAAATATCTTAGAAAAAGAATATTTTAGACAAAGAATATATTTTAGAAAATTATATTTTTACTGAAATGAACTAGTTATTAACTAGAATAAATAATTAAATTTAGATATAATGAAGTTTTCCAATTTGTTAATATTTAATTGAAATTTATATTGAATAAATTGGATTTTGGGTTTGTCGTGAATGGTGTCTTCAATAACACCTTTCATAAACCCAGTTGAGAAAAGAATAAATCTTCTAATTAAGATTATTAAAGTTTTCACTTATATTTAGTAATTGGAATAAGATGAAATGTGAGTTGGGTTTATTGTGAATTGTGTTTTTAAGCGACATTTGTTCTTTAAACCAACTGACAATGAAATATGATTTGGAATTTATAAATCTTTCATTAAGATTTAAATGGGAATTTTCCAGAAGTAAAGTTTTTCAATTTAATATATTAAATTGGAATTAAATGGAATTCGAATTAATAATACCGAGATAAGCTTCTGTAAAAGAAGACCGATACTACATATGAATTTAAGAGGCTTTGCCGTTATTCCATTTATGTTATTGGTCGGATACAGAAATTTATAACGATTATATATTGATTTGATTTCTGTGAAGATTCCATATTTTATGAAAGCTGATTTTGGGTTTACCGTGAACTATGTTTTAAATGACATTAGTTCTTTAACCCAGTTAAAGATAAGATTAATTTCTTAAATTTAAATAATCAATGAATAATGATTTCTGATATTCAAAACCAAATTGGGGTTTTAATAAATATTTAAAAGAAAGATTTAAGGATAAACTTAAAGAATTTATTTTAGATAGAATAATGCGAATATTTTATTAGAAGAATATTCAGAATTGGAATGAGGTGTCGGATGTATTTTTATAGCAATTGATTTTTAATTAAAAAAAATACGCGAGTTACTTGGAGGGACCAGGTTTAACCCATTCCGAATAACTACTACGATGATGAAGAGTCGAAAATGAAGACGGTGGTTGAAGACCGACAATCTTCACATCGAATGGATGTGTTGTTATTGATGCCCATGATTGGAGTAGCTACCTTGAAGGGACTATTGTGGTGGTCGTCCGGACGTATTGTTGATTTTCCGGATATGCGAGGGCCTCTCAGGTGTCTCCGGTTTTGTTCAGACCCAGAACGGACTTGTAATGGATGCGTGTCTGACATTGGATTTCATCCCATGTAAATTAAATTGATTTTTATTAATGTATATCTGATTGGTGGTGGAGAATTTATTCTCTGCTTAACACCCTAGTATATATTAATAGTCATTGATCGCATGTCGTGAATTTTCAATGTGGCACGCCAAGATGCAATTGATCAAGGCTTTTGTTGAAAAGCAGGGCCTTGTGGGATGATCAAAGTATAGCCTATTACGGCATAGCTTTGTGTATAATGTGACTTCGCGAGCCTCACACCCCGGTATGAGTCAAAAAGGGGATATGTACCGTAGGGAGTGCACACGTTTCTTTCTAGTTAGAGTGATGTCAGCGACCTACCAGCCCTGACATTTTTACTTATGTGGTTTGAGGCGCCTCGGGATTATAGGCCGGAAGTGGTCATATGGAGGTCCAAAGGGACCGGGAAGTGTGTGTTCAGGAATTGCCAATCCACTTTCGACAGGTGTGGACCGGCCCTACCGCTCCAAGGGTTCACTACGGGGGATCCTGAGGCATTTGCTAAGAGTGTCTCGAATCGGAGGGGACGATCCCTAGCCTCGGCTCATGATGGAAATTCAATTTCAAATACGACAACATGCGGTTTTGATTGTAGAACTAGTATGGCGACATAGTATATGGTAGCTATGTCGTCTATGATTGATTCATTATGATTGTAATTGTTTTTGAAATATATATACACTAATAATAATATCAAATCCGTTTTTATCGTATCAAGCATTTTTGATTATTATAAGGTAAAACTCTATCCTCCGGTTTACGTTGCATTGTGTGATGGGACTTGAGTCTTATAATGGTTTCATTTTTCTAAAAAGCATAGCGTTGTTTAACGATTTACTTTATTTTATGCACTGGGAATCCAATGGAGTAAACTCGTTCCGCGTTAGTGGCTTGGTCCTATGATTAGCCTTATTTTTAGATAGATTAAGTAAGATTTCTCATACCAGTCCCATGACTGACCTGTAGTTTGTTTCACAGGCAAACTCGGGTGCCCATATTTTCCACACGGGCAGTTGAGTAGCTTTTTGCAGATATATTTACAGGATCCTGGTCTACAGCTGAAAAGGTATTCGAAAAACTCTGTATCCATGTATTCCTTTCGGATTGTATATTTGTATTATTTTCTGTTGCTATTTGAATGTAATTTAAATCTCTGATATTATTGTATTTCTATTATGTAATAAGCATTCATTGTAATAATCCGGAAAGTCGAGCCAATTTAAAATTTTATTTTGGCAATTTTAGTGAATTTTGATCATTTAAAATGAATTATTTTAAATAATATCGACGAGAAATTTATTTTGAATATAATTCGAACGTATATATTTATATAGCTCGACGTTAGAATATAAATAATTATTTATATATATAAAAGGAATTGAAAATGGCGCGGTAGTTCGATAATTCAATTTCAAAATTAAAATGAATGTGCGAGATTCAAAATAAACCGGATTTTAACGAAACCAAAAATATTAGAATCCACTTGATAATATCTTTCTAACGAATCTGAAAAATCAAAATTTCATAGCGGTAATCAAAAGATATGTCCAGTTGAAAATTCAGAATAGTCGCTATGGAATTCAGGCCCTTAAAAATGGAAATTTTGCAAACGACCTCGGATATCGACGAAACCACTTTTGTTGGATCCGGGATGTAAAGTTATTGCTATGTTTCAAATTTCGTAATTTTTCGATTCGATATGTGAGCGTGGCAAAGGAAAACGCGTTTGACCAGTTTCAGTTGATTTTAATCGACTGAAAAATGGCCATTTTTCAAACTGTCTTAGAATTTAACGAAATTAGTTTTGTTAGGACCGTATCGTCAATACGAAGCTAGAAAATATTTTTCGGGAATTTTCTAGTTAGTATGTGGCCCCGGTAAATTGAAATGTGCGTTCAAATTCAATATATAGAGTTATATTTTTATTTTAAAGAAAACTGATCGAAACGGTCGAATCAGCCTTCGAAACATATCCCATTGTGTTCGGAATGGGGGTAATTAGCTATGGACGACAGTCGGCGGGTTCGATTTGGGGCTCGAGCGAAAAGGGTAACTTTTTGAATTTTAAAATAAAATTTAATATAAAAATATATATTTTCTTTCTCCTAAACCCCCCTCTCTCTTCTGTATTAGATCGAACAGATCAAAAGTAAAAAAGAAGAAGAAGAAAAATGGGAGGGCGGAGATCTAGCCGCCAGACCTCGCGATGCCGCACCCCCCCAGTCGCCTCCGTCGTCACCCCCCCTCTGCTTCGCCTCCTCCTTCTTCCGATCAAGCGCGTGACCCCGCCCCCCCCCCCCCCCAGAACCATGAGAACGTCGCGCGAGACCATCACCCAAGTGCCACCACGCCAACCACCACTACCTCGCACCTTCCTGAGCCCCACCGCACCGTCGAGGACCCCCTGCCACCACCAGAGCTGCGCCACCCTCCCAGTCATCAGCCACCGCCTCTCCACTTCAATTTAAAGAAAACCCCTTCTTTCTTTCCCAACCATTCAAGGTAAATTTTTATCTTTTATTTTCTCTCATATAGCGGGAAAAAATAGCGATATAAAAAAAATCGATTTTTATATATGAAGCGATTTAAAAGTTTGATCTTTATACTGTAAACTTTGAAATAAAAATATAATTTTTATTATGAAGGAAGTGAGATAAAAATACGATTTTTATAAAATATACATCAATATAAAAATGCGATTTTTACAATGCATGAAGTGATAAGAAAAAAAATATATATGATAGAGGAAATAATATATTTTTATAAGTTCAAAGATTATATTTTTATAACTTTAAAGATCCGATTTTTATATTATATAGATAGTAAAAATTTGACCTCTATATGTGTGGCAAAATAAAAATACGATTTTTATTATATATATATGTTGAAATAAAAATGTGATTTTTATAGTGATGAAATGAAATGGCGAAATCTTTATATTTGAAAAGGCGAAATTTTTATATATTGAATAGCAAAGTAAAAATTCAATTTTTATATATTGAATAGCAAAGTAAAAATTCAATTTTTATATATTGAATAGCAAAGTAAAAATTCAATTTTTATATATTGAATAGCAAAGTAAAAATTCGATTTTTAATATATGTAGTGATTACGGATGATGAAAGTGAGGAAAGAAGGAACGACAAAGATTTCTACATAAGAAGAGTCGTGGCGTTTGTATTAGCTAGCTGGTGAGAACTTCTCACTTTTAATTTAATTTTTTCTAGTTTAAAATATATACTAGGATGCAAACGGTGTTTAGTAGCACCCGATACCCTTCGTCCACAGACCATGGACGGCTTGTATGCTTGTTTGTTTGATTTTGTTGTGTAGTTGATTGTGTGATGTGATGTGAAACGAAATAAAATATTTTATAGTGGAAAATATTTTATAGTTAAAAATAGAATTTTTAACGTGTATATGAAATGAAAATAAACAAATCGGACGATTAGTTTATATACACACATTTGACTGATATTGATTGGGACGATAAATTTTACACATCGCCCAACTGCACAAATAAAATATGTGTTTGATTGTTTGAAACCACACACGAGTATTGGGATGATATTTGACGTACACTAATCCCGATTGTTTAGTTGTATGTCGATCGATTGATTGATAGGCTGTTATAAGCGTTGAATATTTATATTTGATGCTTATACAGTGTAGAATGCACTTTGGATGATGGTTGATTATTCATCGTTGTTATTGTATACATGTGTTGAAAAAAATCAATATAATTAACATTATATGGTAATTGATTGGGCCTCATTCTAGTTTTGAAAAAGAAATATTTGAATAGAAATATTTGAATAGAAATATTTGAAAAGGAAATATTTAAAATAGAATATTTGAAAATAGGAATATATGAAGCCGTGTTGATTAGATTTACGCCCTTTTGACGTGAACGATATTTATATCGATTTTATTCATTTTATAATGAACATTGAAAGTGATTTCAAAATCTGATATTTTGAATAGAAATGAATTTGAATTGAAATTGAATAGAATTGAAATTGAATAGAAATGAATTCGAATTGAAATTGAATAGAAATGAATTCGAATTGAAATTGAACAGAATTGAAATTGAATAGAAATGAATTCGATTTGAAATTGAACAGAATTGAAATTGAATAGAAATGAATTCGAATTGAAATTGAATAGAAATGAATTCGAATTGAAATTGAATAGAATTGAAATTAAATAGAAATGAATTCGAATTGAAATTGAATAGAATTGAAATTGAATAGAAATGAATTTGAATTGAAATTGAATAGAATTGAAATTGAATAGAAATGAATTCGAATTGAAATTGAATTGAATTGAAAAAGAACTGAAATTGAATTCAAAATCGATTTGAATTGAAATCAACTTGAAATGAATTTAAAACGAATTTGTAAGGGTAAATTCAATTTTGATTTGAATTTGAAAAAGAAGTTGAAATCGTTTTGAAAACGAATTTAAAACGATTTATATAATACGTTTTAAAAGGAAATCGATGAAATATATATTATATATATTATATATATAATATAATGGCCTGAATAGAATGCGCCGCGCCGCGGTGGTTCGCGAATTTCGACCATTGACTTCGAACGGATATTACGGGAGATCCGACCGTCGGATTCTCCTAAAACCGGAACCGTTGGGTTCGTATCGAAAAGAGCTTTCTAACGAATATTAGAAATTTGAAATCTAACGGTTGGATTTGGAATTATGTCCAAATCAAATTTGGAAAAGGTCGTTGCAAGTGCAACTCGATGGCCGTGGATGGAAATCGACTGTACGGGCCTGGATAAAATTATTAAAAATAGTAATAATTTGTGTAAAATCATAAGAAATGATTTGGGAAGAATCGGGATGAAAAACTCCATATTTGAAAAGATAAAAATAGATTTTTATCGAAATGAACTAGTTTTGAACTAGAATTAAAATTCTATTTATTTTTAAATAAATAAATTGGATTTGAAAATAACCAAGATTTCCAATAATTATATTCGAATGGATTTGAATCGAAATTGTCATTGGAATATTTCGATGTTGGATTTCGTGATGATACAGATATTGTTATGGGAATTTGAAAGATATATTAATATCGTTATTTCCAATACGATATTTGTTGGTCGTAGAATTTGATATTGAATATAAGCCAGTATATTTTCTATTCACAGCCTTGTATTGAATATCAAATGTGATTTGGGTTTGTCGTGAATGGTGTCTTCATTAACACTGTTCTTAAGCCCAGTTGAGAAAAATATTAAATCTTTTTATTTAGATTTAATGGAGTGTACCAATTAAATAATATTTAATTGGAATTGAATTGGTATTGATTTTTGGGTTTATTGTGAACAGTGTTTTAAATAACGCTTGTTCTTTAACCCGATAATTAATGGAATGTGATTTTGGGTTGTCGTGAACGGTATCTTCAATAATACTGTTCTTAGACCCAAAGGAGTTAAGAAAATCAGAAACTAACCGGAGATTAGTTAAGTTGGATGGTTTCTGAGGTATTGATCTGATGTTGGTTTCGGCCTTCGGGGTTAATACTTAGGGAATTGCTCACTTGCTAATTTACGGTTAGGGACTGATTGAAATGTGATGTGATTTTGGGGTTTATCGTGAACCGTGTTTTAAATGACACTGATTCTTTAACTCAGTTAAAGATTAAAAATAAGTGGAGTTTTAATGAATCTTTAATTAGATTGAAAAGATCGAGAATGGAGTATCACCAGTTTTACTCCAGGCGGTAGTTAAATCCTTAATTAGATTTGAACGTGAAACGGTAATTGAATTTACCGATAACACTGTGGTGTTAGATATGAAGTATGGCTAGTTTTACTTCATGGGATGAATAGGTTGGGGTTGGGAAATTAAAACAAATGATTACTTCGGTAACGTTCGTTAATCCCGATTGGTTTGAATTGATATTCAAAAGAAGATTAAAGAATAAATTTAAAGGAATTTATCTTTGATAAAATTAATGGGAACCTTTCCCTAAGAATGTGAAATTTAGATACTAACTGTAGATTAGCTAAGTAGAACGGTTTCCTGGGTATTGATCTGATGTTGGTTTCGGCCTTCGGGGTTAATATTTGGGGAATTATTCTCTTGTTAATTTACGGTTCGTGACTGATGAATTGGAATGAGGCGAATGTTGTGTTTGTGTAACACTTGTTTATTATATACGCGAGTTATTCAGAAAGACTGAGTTTATCCCATTCTGAATAACTGATACGTCGATAAGTCGAAGATGAAGACGGTGGTTGAAGACCGGAGGTCTTCACGTCGTTTGGGTGATTACTGATGATCTTGATTGGGCTGTGTAACACCTCGCCTCCGCTAGGGTCACTCGCAAAGGAATGCACTAGCTTTAGAGGGGCATTATTGGTAAACATGCACAGAAATATCACAAGACAGAACATATAAAATAGCGGAAGTAAAATCAAACTTTCATAACATGAATAAATAAGGTCTAAAGCCTTTTACATCAGAGTACATCAAAACCTGTCTTGCAATAGTAAAGAAGCATAAAGACATTTTCATAAATTATTCCCCAAGTAAAAACAGTAAAGTAGCCATTAGCCAAGAAAAGTCCAAGCCATCCATGATGACCTTCAAGCAGAAGAAGTCCGAACTAAACAACAATATTTCCTCCCTGTAACCGGGGGGGGGGGGGGGACGGAAGAAAAGAGGCGAAACAAAACGGGTCAGTCAAAAAGACTGAGTAAGCCCTATCTACTATTAGCATAAAAACTAGTAAAGTTAACTGACATGAGAAACTGAGATGAACATAAGCATGATAACAAGATAGATAAGCTATATCAAAATAACAGGATGAACTACTGAACTCAGATAAACTAAGGTGTCATGATAAATTACGATGTCAAGATAAAACAAGGTATCACATCGTCAGGTTTCTATCAAGTATAATATCCCCAAGATATCTGTCACGTATAACGCCCCGTGATATCTATCCTGTATTTTAGCTCTGCACCTACCGTACTAGTATCCCCACCGTGTCATGTGTTAACCAAGAATGACCCTCACTCAAAAGTCGTGTAATGGTCCATGTCAACCTAATATATCGCATATATAGGTTACTCAACTTGTATGTTTTATTCCATGTAAATGTTCAGTCCCTTGCCGTAGACCATACGGGCTTTCCCATGAGATTCTATATTACTTTAACATAGTTCCATGATCCTTAAGATCGGTTTGGACTGTTACCCTAAACCTAGCTAGGGTCTTCCAACATGAATTATTGTTTGTACAACTAGGACTTATGCTACCTAGGGCTGCTAGGGATTATGCTTACCTATTGCACGTTTTCGTATCTCGGTTTGGGTTCAACCACCTAGGGCCACTAGGGATTACGCTAACCGCCAACCGCGCCCTTTTTCCCACGCATTCATCGTGAATCGCTTTTCCATGACTGTATGCACATGTATCACATCGTGCCATCCGAGTCCTGTCACAGGGCAAATCAAGAAATACAGGACTCGGTCGGGAGCTTTCGATTTATCTGCCGATGCAGATGCTAAGGTCTGTTTTTCTTATACGTGGCTATGGTCCCACGAGACCACTCCCTCAACTAGTGAAAGACAAGACAGGATAAATCCTGTATGAGAACACAACACTGGCCAACCCACATTCAAGCCTTACCGCAACCATAATTAGATAGCAATTATGGTCTTTTGGGTGTTCTCTGCCTATCCGTACGTACACGCTTGACCAAAGATGGTAGGTAGCCTGACGAAATGCTATCTAGGGTACGACCGTGTATCGTCGACTATCCCCTATCCATCCCCGTCTTTAGGTCGCTCGTATAGCAACCAAGGCATACTCTTGGTTCTTCTAACGCAGACCTTAACCTCTCATGAGCCTAGTATAATCACCTGGCAGCTCATAGAGGGATACCAAGAATATCCTCACGTTCCCCGAAGCCGCTGCTTCGTTATCCAGTTCGCTGGAGCCTTTATCTAAATCAGATACTTGCTCCTACTCGTATACTTAAACGATGACCTACCATATCAGGTTACTCATCTATCTATGAACTGGTCTAAATTTCCTTGACTACGAATCATTACTTAGTTATTCTTCAACTAAGGGTTACCACTTAGCATTGTTCCCGTTATCCTTGTTAACTACGGTTATCCACCTAATCCTCAGAACTAGGGTTTACATAATGGATTAAGTGTCACTTAAGTTCATGACTTAGCCCGTCTACAAATCCTGTCAAAATTGGCTAAGTATCCAAGTTCAAGGCTTAACCCTACAAACCATGCTCAAGTTGGTTAAGTATATTATGCAATTCACGACTTAACCTCATCCAATTATCATTCTAGATTGGTTAAGTATATATTAACTTGACCCTATCAATTTACTTAGTCAAATCGGTCAAGTGTATTCAAGCGATTCGTGACTTAGCCTTATCTTGTTTTCACGTTATATTGGTTAAGTATTGGTTAACTTAACCACAATAAATTAACGAGTTAGATTGGATAAGTATAGGTCACTTAACCACATCAATTCATCATGTTTATATTAGTTAAGTGTTTAACTTAACCCCATTAAACTACCAAGTGGGATTAATTAAGTCTAGGCTAACTTAACCCCATCCGATTTCCATGTTTAGACTAGTTGAGTCTAATCTTAACCCCATTCGTTAACCGTATTTTTCGGTTAAGCGTCATTAAGAAAACTTACTTAACCTTACCAAGTTATCGCGTTGGATTGATTAAGTGTTGGTTAACTTAACTCCATCCACTAGTCATATAAAAATGGTTAAGTGTCATTAGGCAAATCAAATTACTTAACCTACCCAACCTTGTCATGTTTTGTTAAGTATCATTAGCCTAATCAAATTACTTAACCCATTTGTCCATGTCATATTTGGTTAAGAGTCATTAATCAAATTAACTTAACCCTATCATGTGGCATTAATTACTTAATGCACCTTCACCTCTCACATTAGACTTTGTTGTGGTTACTAGTTAAGCCGGTCGGTTCCGGGTAGCTTTACACCACAACTTGGTCTAACCTCGGGTTCAAGCACAACATGACCAACTTCTCACATTGGGTCCTATTGTTTGCAACTACTAGTTAGGCCGGTCGGTTTCGGGTAGTTTTACGTTGCAAACTCAACCCAACCTCGAGTTGGCCACACTTATATTATCTAAGTGTCATGTCCATCATGTTTCCCAAAACATGTTACAAGTTTTCAAGCATTTGGGTAGACCTAACTTAATAGGTAAATTCCCAAAGGGTAGACCTAACTTAATAGGTAAATTCCCAAGCTTATGTTTTTATGCATACTTACATGTCAACTTCCATGTTATATTTCAAGTCATGTTTTCAAGTTGTATTTTCATGTCATTAGAAATTACCCATAACATAACCCAACGCTTTTAAACTCGCATATACGTTCGCGACAACGTAATGGATTAAAAGAAGAGACTTGGCAAAGGCATGACAAAAATGGATATTAAGCCACAAGTTAATCATGGTGGCAAATGAGGCACAAATGTGTTCATTAACTTGCATGTTACATTCTTAAGCCTCAAAACATGCATAAACCCAAACTTGGCACATAAGCGAATCATGGTGACAAAAGATATGGAATGATGACTAGTAACTCGCATATATCATCATATAAGGGTTATGACTTCATATGCAAGTTGACATAAAGGTTATGAGGGTTCTCATGTTGCCTAATGCAACATTTCAACATAAAGGTTGCAGCTTTTAGCTCACAAGATCAAGATAATGACTTCATAAACTTGCATGACATGATAGCATGTATCATACTCAATGATCAAACCCAAACTTGCAACATGAACATTTAACTTCATAGTTAATATCTAAGAGTAGGGAAAGGGCTTACATTGCTATGAAGGCACAAAAGATATGACAAAGCCCTTATGCAATCAAATAGACCCAAAATGCAAGCTCTAACATAAAAACCCTTGAGCCAAAATGATCAAAACCCTTGCTTTATGATGCAAAGATAGAAACTTGACTTGAATGCAAGCTAATGACACTCATACAAGCTTGAAAACACTTGTATGCATGGAAAATCTCTCATAGAAACCATTTAGAAATTTTATGAAGAGAGTGGAGGCCATGAGAGGTAAAATTTTGCCATAGTTTAGTTGCATGAATGAATAATGAGGATTTAGGATAGGTTAGGGTCTTATTTATAGATTAGGCAAGTGTTTTAGGCCATAGGATTAAACCTAGATTCAATCCAAGCCATCAAAGCATGTCTTGGGGAAGAAGTCAAGTGTAGGAACCATCTAGGGCCTTGAGATTAAAGATGAACCATGAGAACCATCCAAATGCAAAATCTGCATTTGAGCGAATCGGCCCACGGGTTGACAGCCAAACACCCTGGATTAACCCCTAGTCGACCCAGCGAGCTCGGGTCGACCTCAAAAATCGGCCGGTTCGGTTATTCCCCTCTCCCAATTCGCTGTTTTGAACATTTTTGCATATTTATTTAATTCTCAATTATATATATATATATATATCAATATATATATATTTCTCTGCGCAACCCATTTCACTTAATTAAGTATACTTTAATTTGGGAATTTTTCGTGAAACTTCGCGAGGCCATATCTTGGTCATACAGACTCCGATTTTCGAAAACTCGGACTCTATTTCGCGTATTTTTCCGAGACGAACGCAATGGCATAGCCCGTTTCCCTTGATTCAGATTCTACAGTTTAATTCTGCCTCCATTTATGTTATAACAGGTTATTGAAAATACGGGTTGTTACATTCTCCCCACCTTTTAGGATTTCGTCCCCGAAATCTCCAAGTTAGGAAGAACATATCCTACCATCCATCATCCATCTACTCAAAACATCATCCACAAGCAACCATTGTCCTTAGATGATTTCTAATGCTGTATGAATATATGCAAAACGTGTGTGTACATGTTCCTTAGCTAATGCTAATGATCAGGCCTGAATAATCTTTCTAATGCAAAATATGTATAGTGCCATGAATCCAACATGTATGCAAATAGTCCTAGTCATATAGATACTATATGCGTGCACAATCATTCATTCATATGCAACAACCGCATGATAATACATTCGATTTCATCCATAAACAAGTATAAATACTCGTGCATATGCAATATGAAATGTGACCGAGTCGAGCTAGTATCTAATGTGTATTCGTGCATCCACGAGCAACCACTTGCAACCACTTGCAACCATATCAATCATAACATGTTTCACATACATGTTTACATCCATAGGGTTCTACCTAGAATTCCCTGAAACAGGGTCGAGAAGATAAACAGGACAAACTCCTTACAGGGTTTGTAACGGAGAATAGGACCGAGAGGATGTCCACAAAAGATAGCCTACAAGTAAGCTCTACAGAAAACAGGGATCAAGGATATACTCCCAAAAAGAGATATCATGCGCGTATCTAGTCTTTGACCATCAAAGTCGTCTTTTAACTTCGCGATTTTGTAGCTTCTTATTCCTGTTTCCATAACATGAGCTGGAACTCATTTCTTCGTCGCCTCTCGTTCCACTTGCACTTATCCTTCTCTTAGAATACTTGACGCAAACATGACTGCGTACTCATGATCTCATGCAAGCTTTCCAAAATTCACTAGTGAATCTTGGATCTCGTTTATATACTATAAGGCATTCCATGTAGAAGAACTTTCTCTTGAAAGTAAACAGATGTAAATCAGGTTATCATGCGCACTTACTAGGGTGATCTCTATAACCCATGCATAAGTGAAGTAAACCATCCGTCTTATTGGCGAACACCACTCGATCGGGCTTCAAATTTCCAATAAAGGCATCAAGGGATTCTAAGTAACTAGTCATGACAGATCCTCAAAAAGGTTACCCGATACTTCGAGGGCATTACCAAGGCTAGTCAAAAGGTCTAACTACCCTCCTATCAAAACCGAGAGTGGCACCCCCTACTGGATAACCACTTCATCCCTAGAATCCATCCATAGCTTATAAACATAAGCATTATTTCCAAACACAACACTTGGCATAGACATTCCCAAATCCAAACAAGTCATGTATAAATGGACTGATTCTCCAATAGGACTTTGAGACAAAAATGGGATTCTCTATTACGCTAGTACTTAAGGTGCAGAGAATCAACTATCGAAGCAGACTTAAATGATACGAACAACGAAGTCCTAACGGGATGATAGAGAAGAAAAGCTAAACCTTTAACAAGATCGTTACCCTCCTTCCGAGGTACTCTAGAAATGAGAGCATACTACTGCCCTCCCGATGATCTTGTCCTTGTCCCATAATACTTAACTATCCACCCTGTTTTACCATGCCAAAGGTACTCTTTCGTCATGGGTTTCATTGTTCATCTTTCTCCCTCCTTTGAGGGCTAAGCCATACCAACAAGTTGCTCATCCTTAAGCTCGTATCCTTTATCCTTCTTTCTCACGATCCTTCCTTATAACGCGGCCACTGGTCTCTTGAGAACCACCTCCATCGTATGGAAAGAACTTTCGTAGGTAGAAAAGACTAGTCGCAGTTAAAACTACTGTGACTACAGATGGAGGAAAGAAAGGAAAAGAGACTCAATTAAGGAAACAAGGATAGTGCTAATGGCCTTTAGGGAATAGCCTTTTTCTTTTAAAAAAATTTTTCTTGAAAAATGCTTCTTTGTAAACGGTTTTTTTTTCAAATAGTTTTTAGAAGGTCTTTAAAAACTGTTGCCCAGTCTGGTAACCTTCTGCTCTGATACCACGTGTAACACCCCGCCTCCGCTAGGGTCACTCGCAAAGGAATGCACTAGCTTTAGAGGGGCATTATTGGTAAACATGCACAGAAATATCACAAGACAGAACATATAAAATAGCGGAAGTAAAATCAAACTTTCATAACATGAATAAATAAGGTCTAAAGCCTTTTACATCAGAGTACATCAAAACCTGTCTTGCAATAGTAAAGTAGCATAAAGACATTTTCATAAATTATTCCCCAAGTAAAAACAGTAAAGTAGCCATTAGCCAAGAAAAGTCCAAGCCATCCATGATGACCTTCAAGCAGAAGAAGTCCGAACTAAACAACAGTATTTCCTCCCTGTAACCTGGGGGGGAAACGGAAGAAAAGAGGCGAAACAAAACGGGTCAGTCAAAAAGACTGAGTAAGCCCTATCTACTATTAGCATAAAAACTAGTAAAGTTAACTGACATGAGAAACTGAGATGAACATAAGCATGATAACAAGACAGATAAGCTAAATCAAAATAACAGGATGAACTACTGAACTCAGATAAACTAAGGTGTCATGATAAATTACGATGTCAAGATAAAACAAGGTATCACATCGTCAGGTTTCTATCAAGTATAATATCCCCAAGATATCTGTCACGTATAACGCCCGTGATATCTATCCTGTATTTTAGCTCTGCACCTACCGTACTAGTATCCCCACCGTGTCATGTGTTAACCAAGAATGACCCTCACTCAAAAGTCGTGTAATGGTCCATGTCAACCTAATATATCGCATATATAGGTTACTCAACTTGTATGTTTTATTCCATGTAAATGTTCAGTCCCTTGCCGTAGACCATACGGGCTTTCCCATGAGATTCTATATTACTTTAACATAGTTCCATGATCCTTAAGATCGGTTTGGACTGTTACCCTAAACCTAGCTAGGGTCTCCCAACATGAATTATTGTTTGTACAACTAGGACTTATGCTACCTAGGGCTGCTAGGGATTATGCTTACCTATTGTACGTTTTCGTATCTCAGTTTGGGTTCAACCACCTAGGGCCACTAGGGATTACGCTAACCGCCAACCGCGCCCTTTTTCCCATGCATTCATCGTGAATCGCTTTTCCATGACTGTATGCACATGTATCACATCGTGCCATCCGAGTCCTGTCACAGGGCAAATCAAGAAATACAGGACTCGGTCGGGAGCTTTCGATTTATCTGCCGATGCAGATGCTAAGGTCTGTTTTTCTTATACGTGGCTATGGTCCCACGAGACCACTCCCTCAACTAGTGAAAGACAAGACAGGATAAATCCTGTATGAGAACACAACACTGGCCAACCCACATCCAAGCCTTACCGCAACCATAATTAGATAGCAATTATGGTCTTTTGGGTGTTCTCTGCCTTTCCGTATGTACACGCTTGACCAAAGATGGTAGGTAGCCTGACGAAATGATATCTAGGGTACGATCGTGTATCGTCGACTATACCCTATCCATCCCCGTCTTTAGGTCGCTCGTATAGCAACCAAGGCATACTCTTGGTTCTTCTAACGCAGACCTTAACCTCTCATGAGCCTAGTATAATCACCTGGCAGCTCATAGAGGGATACCAAGAATATCCTCACGTTCCCCGAAGCCGCTGCTTCGTTACCCAGTTCGCTGGAGCCTTTATCTAAATCAGATACTTGCTCCTACTCGTATACTTAAACGATGACCTACCGTATCAGGTTACTGATCTATCTATGAACTGGTCTAAATTTCCTTGACTACGAATCATTACTTAGTTATTCTTCAACTAAGGTTTACCACTTAGCATTGTTCCCGTTATCCTTGTTAACTACGGTTATCCACCTAATCCTCAGAACTAGGGTTTACATAATGGATTAAGTGTCACTTAAGTTCATGACTTAGCCCGTCTACAAATCATGTCAAAATTGGCTAAGTATCCAAGTTCAAGGCTTAACCCTACAAACCATGCTCAAGTTGGTTAAGTATATTAAGCAATTCACGACTTAACCTCGTCCAATTATCATTCTAGATTGGTTAAGTATATATTAACTTGACCCTATCAATTTACTTAGTCAAATCGGTCAAGTGTATTCAAGCGATTCGTGACTTAGCCTTATCATGTTTTCACGTTATATTGGTTACGTATTGGTTAACTTAACCACAATAAATTAACGAGTTAGATTGGATAAGTATAGGTCACTTAACCACATCAATTTATCATGTTTATATTAGTTAAGTGTTTAACTTAACCCCATTAAACTACCAAGTGGGATTAATTAAGTCTAGGCTAACTTAACCTCATCCGATTTCCATGTTTAGACTAGTTGAGTCTAATCTTAACCCCATTCGTTAACCGTATTTTTCGGTTAAGCGTCATTAAGAAAACTTACTTAACCTTACCAAGTTATCGCGTTGGATTGATTAAGTGTTGGTTAACTTAACTCCATCCACTAGTCATATAAAAATGGTTAAGTGTCATTAGGCAAATCAAGTTACTTAACCTACCCAACCTTGTCATGTTTTGTTAAGTATCATTAGCCTAATCAAATTACTTAACCCATTTGTCCATGTCATATTTGGTTAAGATTCATTAATCAAATTAACTTAACCCTATCATGTGGCATTAATTACTTAATGCACCTTCACCTCTCACATTAGACTTTGTTGTGGTTACTAGTTAAGCCGGTCGGTTCCGGGTAGCTTTACACCACAACTTGGTCTAACCTCGGGTTCAAGCACAACATGACCAACTTCTCACATTGGGTCCTATTGTTTGCAACTACTAGTTAGGCCGGTCGGTTTCGGGTAGTTTTACGTTGCAAACTCAACCCAACCTCGAGTTGGCCACACTTATATTATCTAAGTGTCATGTCCATCATGTTTCCCAAAACATGTTACAAGTTTTCAAGCATTTGGGTAGACCTAACTTAATAGGTAAATTCCCAAAGTGTAGACCTAACTTAATAGGTAAATTCCCAAGCTTATGTTTTTATGCATACTTACATGTCAACTTCCATGTTATATTTCAAGTCATGTTTTCAAGTTGTATTTTCATGTCATTAGAAATTACCCATAACATAACCCAACGCTTTTAAACTCGCATATACGTTCGCGACAACGTAATGGATTAAAAGAAGAGACTTGGCAAAGGCATGACAAAAATGGATATTAAGCCACAAGTTAATCATGGTGGCAAATGAGGCACAAATGTGTTCATTAACTTGCATGTTACATTCTTAAGCCTCAAAACATGCATAAACCCAAACTTGGCACATAAGCGAATCATGGTGACAAAAGATATGGAATGATGACTAGTAACTCGCATATATCATCATATAAGGGTTATGACTTCATATGCAAGTTGACATAAAGGTTATGAGGGTTCTCATGTTGCCTAATGCAACATTTCAACATAAAGGTTGTAGCTTTTAGCTCACAAGATCAAGATAATGACTTCATAAATTTGCATGACATGATAGCATGTATCATACTCAATGATCAAACCCAAACTTGCAACATGAACATTTATCTTCATAGTTAATATCTAATAGTAGGGAAAGGGCTTACATTGCTATGAAGGCTCAAAAGATATGAAAAATCCCTTATGCAATCAAATAGACCCAAAATGCAAGCTCTAACATAAAAACCCTTGAGCCAAAATGATCAAAACCCTTGCTTTATGATGCAAAGATAGAAACTTGACTTGAATGCAAGCTAATGACACTCATACAAGCTTGAAAACACTTGTATGCATGGAAAATCTCTCATAGAAACCATTTAGAAATTTTATGAAGAGAGTGGAGGCCATGAGAGGTAAAATTTTGCCATAGTTTAGTTGCATGAATGAATAATGAGGATTTAGGATAGGTTAGGGTCTTATTTATAGATTAGGCAAGTGTTTTAGGCCATAGGATTAAACCTAGATTCAATCCAAGCCATCAAAGCATGTCTTGGGGAAGAAGTCAAGTGTAGGAACCATCTAGGGCCTTTAGATTAAAGATGAACCATGAGAACCATCCAAATGCAAAATCTGCATTTGAGCGAATCGGCCCACGGGTTGACAGCCAAACACCCTGGATTAACCCCTAGTCGACCCAGCGGGCTCGGGTCGACCTCAAAAATCGGCCGGTTCGGTTATTCCCCTCTCCCAATTCGCTGTTTTGAACATTTTTGCATATTTATTTATTTAATTTTCAATTATATATATATATATATATCAATATATATATATTTCTCTGCGCAACCCATTTCACTTAATTAAGTATACTTTAATTTGGGAATTTTTCGTGAAACTTCGCGAGGCCATATCTTGGTCATACGGACTCCGATTTTCGAAAACTCGGACTCTATTTCGCGTATTTTTCCGAGACGAACGCAATTGCATAGCCCGTTTCCCTTGATTCAGATCCTACAGTTTAATTCTGCCTCCATTTATGTTATAACAGGTTATTGAAAATACGGGTTGTTACAGGCTGTACACCCAAGAAGATGGAAACAGTTGATGATCGTCCAGACGTACTTGGAGGTCGATGGATATGCGGGGTACTAGGTGCCTCCGGTTTCGTTCAGACCCAGAACAAACTTGTAAATGGACTATGTGTCTGACATTGGATTTTAGTCTGTGTGATTGATTTCTATTAAATATGTATCTGTTTGGCGGCAGAGAATTTATTCTCTTGCTTAACACCCTTCTCTGAGACGTACGAGCACAGGGGTTATATACTGATGGATATCAAACGCATAGAGTGAATTGCCTATGTGGCATGCCTAAGTGGCAAATGATCGAGGCTTCTATTGAAAAGCAAAGTCTTGTGGTTGATGATCGAAGCACGGCCTTTGTAGCGTAGCTTTGTGTAACGTTTACTTCGCGAGTTTCACACCCGGTATGAACCAAAAACGGGAGATGGACATCAGGGAGGGCATATGTTTCCTTCTAGTTAGAAGTGGTGTCAGTGGTTTTACACGCCCTGACGAGTTTGACTTATGTGGTTGTTGGTTTGCGAGGCGCCTCAAATATATATATATCGGTGACTATGTGAAGCCGATGGAGTCATTCGTTGGCTCATTTACGCCCCATAGGGCGGGGAGACGTATTGTTCAGGCATAATAATCCACTCCGTGTGGACCGGCCCTGACGATCCAAGGCTTGTCTGCGCGCTTGCCTGAGACTCGGACTAGACAGTTTCGAAACGGTGAGGATGATCCCCAGCCTCGGTTCATACCATAAATGATAACCCAACTTCCAATATGACATTTTGCGATTTTGATTGTATACCTATATATGGCGACATGATATATGGTACCCATGCCGTCTATGATTGATATTTATGATTGTATATAAAATTTGAAACTAATTGGAAACGAGTTAAGATGGGTGGTTTCTTGGGTATTGATCTGATGTTGGTTTCGGCCTTCGGGGTTAATACTTAGGGAATCGTTCTCTTACTAATTTGCGGTTGGAGTCTGATTAAGAATAAAAAAGATAAAATTTCACGTATCAAGCATTCTTTGGCTATTATAAGGTAAAACCCTATCCCCCGGCTTGCGTTGCATTGTGTGATAGGACCTGGGTCTTATAATAGCTTCATTTTTCTTTATTTAGCATTGCGCTGTTTGTTTTATGCACTGGTATTCTTGGGAGGAAACCCGTTCCGCGTTAGCGGCGTTGTCCCTTGATTTACCTAACTTTAAAAATAAAGATTAATAACTGTTTTAGTTCTCACACCAGTCCCATGACTGACCTGGAGTTTATCGTTTTAACCTAAACTCTGGGTGCCCTTATTTTAACACGGGCAGCTAGTAGTTTTGGTTTTGTAGATTTATATTCACAGGATCCAGATTTACAGCTGGAACGATACTCGGAAAGCTTTGTATCCGCGTATTACTTCTAGTTGTGTATTGTATTATTTTCCGCTGCTATGTAATGTATTGTAATCTCTGATATTTTATAAAGTGTAATATTGATTTATACTCTGTATATTCTTGTATTCTGATGGAATTGTTGTAATAAACATTGAAATGTTCTTCCTCCTACGTTCTATTTTGTTGTGTTCTCAAAACAATCAGGCGGTTCGAACGGTTTGGGTCGGTTTAGCGACTGATTCGGATCGAGCGAAATTCCTTTTCGTTACATTTGGTATCAGAGCTTTGGTTTACAAAGCTCAGAGAACAAGGCACATTAGAACCATACATAAGAATTCATCAGAGATTGGATTAGTAATATCCAATGGGAATGACTCGTTAGAGATGGGATCAGTAGTATCCTAAAACGAGTGTGAAGAGTATATTTTTGAAAATGAAAACAAATCTTGTTTTGAAATTTAAATCAATTATTCGTATTTGATTATTTATATTGATTTGGACAATCCAGTATATAAAGATTTTGCGTATACGTCTGATCCACGTGTATTTGAAATTTTAATATACTGGATAGATATAGAATTACACTCTAATCGCCCGGAGATGATTTTGATGATGGAGCTCCATCATTAGAATTTATGTTCGAGTGACGAAAGTGAGGTTTCTATATATTTCCAACTGGCTAGTGTGAGAACCAAAATTAGATAGGGTTTATTATTGTGATTTGACATCAAAAATGTGATTTTTGACTATATATCAAAATTATGAATTTGAAAAGCTAAGTTGATTGTGTTGTTTGATTATAGTTTGATTAATTAAAACGTTGAACCTTTAGCCAATTTGAACCAAATATTGAGTTGTATTGAAAATTTGTCACATTTGCTTGCATATACATGTACTTACATTGAACAGGTCATAGCAAGGAGGCTAGAGAAGAGGAATAAAATTGTTTGCCCGACAAATAGGTACATGTTTACCATAATTTACTGTTTTGTTTGGGTGATGATGATTTTATGAGCCGATTGGCTTTTTCTTTTTCTTTTTGAGATCAGAGGGCCTGTATGGCAATTTCGGGATTTTCCCGTTGCTCCCGGTGCAGGGGAGGTTATGGCGAAATTTTTCGAAAATTTAGGGTGTTAGCCAAATTTTTGAGAAATTTGAAAAGTTCTAAGAAACTGAAAAGTTGAAGAAGTTAAGCCGTAAAGAAAATAATGAAAGTTGAGTTGATTAGTTAAACAACTTTCGGCTTTGTTCCTTTTCGGGGACGAAAAGTTTTAAGTGGGGGAGATTGTAATAACCCGGAAATCCGAGCCAATTAAAAATTTTTATTTTGGCAATTTTAGTGAATTTTGATCATTTAAAATGAATTATTTTAAATAATATCGACGAGAAATTTATTTTGAATATAATTCGAATGTATATATTTATATAGCTCGACGTTGGAATATAAATAATTATTTATATATATAAAAGGAATTGAAAATGGCGCGGTAGTTCGATAATTCGATTTCAAAATTAAAATGAATGTGCAAGATTCAAAATAAACCGGATTTTAACGAAACTAAAAATATTAGAATCCATTTGATAATATCTTTCTGACGAATCCGAAAAATCAAAATTTCATAGCGGGAATCAAAAGATATGTCCAGTTGAAATTTCAGAATAGTCGCTATGGAATTCAGGCCCTTAAAAATGGAAATTTTGCAAACGACATCGAATTTCGACGAAACCACTTTTGTTGGATCCGGGATGTAAAGTTATTGCTAGGTATCAAATTTCGTAATTTTTCGATTCGATATGTGAGCGTGGCAAAGGAAAATGCGTTTGACTAGTTTTAGTTGATTTTAATCAACTGAAAAATGGCCATTTTTCAAACGGTCTCAGAATTTTCTAGTTAGTATGTGGCCCCGGTAAATTGAAATGTGCGTTCAAATTAAATATATAGAGTTATATTTTGATTTTAAAGAAAACTGATCGAAACGGTCAAATCAGCCTATGAAACATATCATATTGTGTTCAGAATGGAGGTAATTAGCTATGGACGACAGTCGGCGGGTTCGATTTGGGCCTCGAACGAAAAGGGTAACTTTTTGAATTTTAAAATAAAAATATATTTTCTTTCTCCTAAACCCCCTCTTTCTTCTTTATTAGATCGAACAGATCAAAAGAAAAAAAAGAAGAAAAAGGGGAGGGCGGAGCCCTAGCCGCCGGACCTCACGACGCCGCACCCCCCTAGTCGCCTCCGCCGTCAACCCCCTTCTGCTTTGCCTTCTCCTTCTTCCGATCAAACGCGACCCCCCCCCCAACCGCGAGAACATCACACGAGACCATCACCCAAGAGCCACCCCGCCAACCACCACTACCCCGCACCTGCCTGAGCCCCACCTCACCGTCGAGGACCCCCTGCCACCACCAGAGCTGCGCCACCCTCCCAGTCATCAACCACCGCCTCTCCACTTCAATTTAAAGAAAACCCCTTCTTTCTTTCCCAACCATTCAAGGTAAATTTTTATCTTTTATATTCTTTCATATAGAGGGAAAAAAATAGCGATATAAAAAAAATTCGATTTTTTTATTTGGAGCGATTTAAAAGTTTGATCTTTATACTGTAAACTTTGAAATAAAAATATAATTTTTATTGTGAAGGAAGTGAGATAAAAATATGGTTTTTATAAAATATACATCAATATAAAAATGCGATTTTTATAATGCATGAAGTGATAAGAAAAAAATATATATGATAGAGGAATGAATATATTTTTATAAGTTCAAAGATTATATTTTTATAACTTTAAAGATCCGATTTTTATATTATATAGATAGTAAAAATTTGACCTCTATATCTATAGCGAAATAAAAATTCGATTTTTATTATATATATGTTGAAATAAAAATGTGATTTTTATAGTAATGAAATGAAATGGCGAAATCTTTATATTTGAAAAGGCGAAATTTTTATATATTGAATAGCAAAGTAAAAATTCAATTTTTATATATTGAATAGCAAAGTAAAAATTCGATTTTTAATATATGTAGTGATTATGGATGATGAAAGTGAGGAAAGAAGGAATGACGAAGATTTCTACATAAGAAGAGTCGTGGCGTTTGGATTAGCTAGCTGGTGAGAACTTCTCACTTTTAATTTAATTTTTCCTAGTTTAAAATAGATACTCGGATGCAGACGGTGTTTAGTAGCACCCGACACCCGTCATCCACAGACCATGGACGGCTTGCATGCTTGTTTGTTTTATTTTGATGTGTAGTTGATTGTGTGATGTGATGTGAAACGAAATAAAATATTTTATAGTTAAAAATAGAAATTTTAACGTGTATATGAAATGAAATAAAAATAAACAAATCGGACGATTTGTTTATATACACACATTTGACTGATATTGATTGGGACGATAAATTTTACACATCGCCCAACTACAAAAATAAAATCTGTGTTTGATTGTTTGAAACCCCACACGGGAATTGGGATGATATTTGACGTACACTAATCCCGATTGTTTAGTTGTAAGTCGATCGATTGATTGACAGGCTGTTATAAGCGTTGAATATTTATATTTGATGCTTATAAAGTGTAGAATGCACTTTGGATGATGGTTGATTATTCATCGTTGTTATTGTATACATGTGTTGAAAAAAATCCATATAATTAACATTATATGGTAATTGATTGGGCCTCATTCCAGTTTTGAAAAAAAAATATTTGAATAGAAATATTTGAAAAGGAAATATTTAAAATAGAATATTTGAAAATTGGAATATATGAAGCCGTGTTGATTAGATTTACGCCCTTTTGACATGAACGATATTTATATCGATTTTATTCATTTTATAATGAACATCGAAATTGATTTCAAAATTTGATATTTTGAATAGAAATGAATTCGAATTGAAAATGAATAGAAATGAATTCGAATTGAAATTGAATAGAATTGAAATTGAATAGAAATGAATTCGAATTGAAATTGAATAGAAATGAATTCGAATTGAAATTGAACAGAATTGAAATTGAATAGAAATGAATTCGAATTGAAATTGAATAGAAATGAATTCAAATTGAAATTGAATAGAAATGAATTCGAATTGAAATTGAATAGAATTGAAATTGAATAGAAATGAATTCGAATTGAAATTGAATTGAATTGAAAACGAACTGAAATTGAATTCAAAATCGATTTGAATTGAAATCAATTTAAAATGAATTTAAAAAGAATTTGTAAGGGAAAATTAAATTTTGATTTGAATTTGAAAAAGAAGTTGAAATCGTTTTGAAAACGAATTTAAAATGATTTATATAATACGTTTTAAAAGGAAATCGACGAAGTATATATTATATAAATTATATATATAATATAATGGCCTGAATAGAACGCGTCGCGCCGCGGTAGTTCGCGAATTTCGACCATTGACTTCAAACAGATATTATGGGAGATCCGACCGTCGGATTCTCCTAAAACCGGAACCGTTAGGTTCGTATCGAAAAGGGCTTTCTAACGAATATTAGAAATTTGAAATCTAATGGTTGGATTTGGAATTATGTCCAAATCAAATTTGGAAAAGGTCGCTGCAAGTGCAATTCGATGGCCGTGGATGGAAATCGACTGTACGGGCCTGGATAAAATTATTAAAAATAGTAATAACTTGTGTAAAATCATAAGAAATGATTTGGGAAGAATCAGGATGAAAAACTCCATATTTGAAAAGATAAAAATAGATTTTTATCGAAATGAACTTGTTTTGAACTAGAATTAAAATTCTATTTATTTTTAAATAAATAAATTGGATTTGAAATGGTTTTGAAAATAACCAGGATTTCCAATAATTATATTGGAATGGATTTGAATCGAAATTGTCTTTGGAATATTTCGATGTTGGATTTCGTGATGATACAGATATTTTTACGGGAATTTGAAAGATATATTAATATCGTTATTTCCAATACGATATTTGTTGGTCGTCGAATTTGATATTGAATATAAGCCGGTATATTTTCTATTCAGAGCCTTGTATTGAATATCAAATGTGATTTGGGTTTGTCATGAATGGTGTCTTCATTAACACTGTTCTTAAGCCCAGTTGAGAAAAAGATTAAATCTTTTTATTATGATTTTTGACTATATATAAACGTTATACATTTGAAAAGTTAATCACTTAATTGATTGCTGGTTGTGATGTTTAATTATTAGTTTAACTAACAGAATTATTGGAATGATAATGAATTTAACTAATAAAATTTTGAAACCAATAAATAAAAATTTAAAGTTGAGTTGGTTAATTAAACTGTTTTTAGTTTCGTTCCTTTTCGAGGACGAAAAGATTTTAAGTGAGGGAGATTGTAATAACCCGAAAAATCAGAACCAATTTAAAATTTTATTTTAAGAAATTTTAAATAGAAAATGCGTCAGAATTTAGAAATAAAAATATATATATATATATATTATTAATAGAAAGTTTAAACAATAAAAAGTTTATTTTTTTATTGTAAAGAAGGAAATATGAAAAATGAACATTTGTTTAAATAGGAAAGTTGTTATAACATAAAAATTCACATTTTTATGTAATAATGATTCACTAAAACAATTCATAACTTGTTTAAATGATGTAACATAAAAATTTACATTTTTCGGTAATATGGAAAAGATTACATTTTCTTTACAATAGAAAGATATCATTTTCTTTGCAAATAAAAAGATCACGTTTTCTTTACAAGGGAAAAAGGATTACATTTTTTTTCTTTGTAATATAAAAAGATTATATTCTTATGCAACATTTATTTAATGTAAAGAAGCTTAAAATAAAAGATTATATTTTTATTGTAAATGTGCAATATGTAATATGATTCATTAAAAAAGGATGCTTGATTAACAAATATGTTAACATTAAAAATGTCTTAGGAACTTTAGTGACATTTATTAATTCATTGATTGAAAATAATGTGTAGGTTATAAATGAAATAAATTCTGACAATATATTATATATATATATGTACATATCTTTGGCGGTCCTCTTAAATATTTCCCCTGTCAATTCAAATTTAACTTTTAGAAATTCAAAATGTAGACTATATGTTCATAAACAAATATCATTAATCTAACATTAATTCTTTCCATTTTATCCTCTCTCTCTCTTTCATTGTCATCTACTTTTGTAATTTGAATGATAAAAAATATATAGAATAAATGTGTCATTATAGCATGTAATCAAAAAGGGATTTAAGGAAACATTTATAAAACACAATTAAAACATAAAACGTATTTATTCGTAACGCACATGCATGGTTTCTGGAATAAAAACAAAACTTTGCCCCATTGTCAAATTTGTAATTGCCTTGTTGGTTACATGCTGAAAATTGTTGATATACGTACTCGCCAAATAATAGGCTTGCTGAATTTCTTTGCATAATAATAATAATAATAAAAATGTTACAGAAAGATAGGTAATTAAAATTGATATGATTTCCTATTTTGGTTTCATAACTTTTAATAAAAAGAAAAATATATGAGTCGAAAAATGGTCTTAATCTACTACAGATAAAATTTATTTAAATATGGAATACATTCTTGAGTATATAAGTTGTTACATAATAGCTTTATATTAAAGCAAATATACACACTATTTAATAGGAAAGATGTAAATGTTTAATTTGGACGATTCAAAAAATTCCAAATATATTAAGGAATAAGAATGTATGGGTTTAGTTATAAAATTAGAAATAAAGTATTAGAAAAAGTGTGCTGCTAAAAGCACCCTCAAATGTGCTTCCTAACACCATGCTTAATTTAATCGCTCTTAATTAAATTAATATACTTCCTAACACCAGTTTTATTCGTCCACTCAATCGCTAATCACCGAACGTATTCCATCAGCCGCCATTAGTTCAAACGTAAACCTTATTTCTTTTTATCATCTTATCTCGATCGATCAAATACAAATATCGACCTGATTTTCTTCCTAACATGATCGCCATCTCCTTTTTCCCCAATTGATTCCTCTTAAATCGTAATTCTCAATTTTATTATAATTTGAGGAAAAATTATTTTAGTAATCATCATTGTTGGATTTCTTAGCAATGAAGGGCGAAAACTTATAAGCGAACGAAGATTTCGCGAATAGCCAATGTTCTAATGAAAAAATGAGGCTATTTATCTTAAATTATTTTTGTACGTATGATGTTGTCTTTTTTTCCTTTTGATTTTTAAAAATTAAAATTATTGTTATGGACTTAATTTTTTTGTTGTGAGTAATAGGAGACATTGAGTATGCTAAATTCAAAGAACGATAATGCAGAAGAAAATAACGTCGAATGAAGGAATAGTGGGAATAATTTAAGGTTGGGTGCCTATTTTTTATTTCGTGGTGGCCGGAGGCATATGTGTATAGGAATGATGGTGGTGTTTAGTTATGGTATTAGGAAGCACATTTAAGGGTGCTTTTAGCAGCACACTTATAAAAATGCTTTTGTCCTTTTTCCCAAATCCCTAATCCACTAATATGACCAGCAGCCGCCAAACATGTCCAATGGCCAAAATGTTCTCTCGTTCCTCCTCTTTTTTCTTCTAATCCAAACAATAAATTAGAAATTCTTATGAACGAAAAACATTCACCTCTTCTAGCTCATGAAGATGAACAGTAGTGATCATTTAAAACACCATGGATGGGAAGATTTTTGGGTTCAAAGGTGGCGGGTTCGTGGTCGAATTGAGGGCTATAGGGGGCGGCGAGTTTCCCCATATGGCAGGCGTGGAGGCTGGCACAAGCTTCGATGTGAGGTGGTTTGATGTGGGTCCGGTTGTCTGTAGATGCATGCGGCGGTGGATCATTCATGTGAGAAATGGGTTCGGTTTAGTTCGCATATACCTGGAGATGAAGACGATCGGTTAGGGAAAGGTTTAACTAAATTAAAATCAATTATTTAATTAATTATAATTTTGTAAATCAATGTATTGAAATCAATATCATTTTGATACGAGGTCCTTTTTACGAACGGTCTGTTGCATTGGGATCGGGAAGACAAATTATACATTTCAGAACTGACTAGGAGTGATTTGGGGTAAAACAGAATCTAGAACAAATTCAAATATGAACTATTCAGTATTAAAAGCTCGGTGAGATTTCTATATTTAATTATTAAAATTAAATTATTCCTTGCTATGTGAATTCTATATATGTATGTTGTGAAATCCATATTGTTGATTGCTATGAAATTTGAATTAATTGAGGTTGTTATGTAGATTGGTTGGTGTGATGATATTTGTGTTGAAACAAAATTGTTGAATCAAATTATACCATTGGGTTGAGGTTCGATTTGTCAAAATAAAATCGCTATTCTTGTCAAACTAGAATTGACAAAAATTAAAATTGTCTTTTAGTTGAAATCAAAAGGAATAAAATTAACATTTGCTTTTTATTGAAAATAAAAAGGACATTTTTCTTTGTCAATTTCGTAGAAATTATAAAGGGATAATATTTTCCTTGCTTCTTGATGAAATTAAAAGATTCATTTTCAAGGTCAATTTTTTTGTTGAAAATAAAAAATATTCATGTTTCACTGTCATTTTGTTAAATTAGATTGACACACAAAATAAACATTTTTGTGTAATTAGAAATGACATAAAAATAGTCATCTTTGTTGTAATGAGAATGGCACTCAAAATATACATTTTGTTAAAATAGATTGACATCAAAATATTCATTTTTGTTGTGACAGAACTGACACCCAAATTAAACATTTCTGTGAAATTTGATTAACACCAAATATACATTTTTGTGAAATTTGACTGACACCATAAAAATATACATTTTTGTGAAATTGGACTGACACCATAAAAAAATATATTTTTGTGAAATTGGACTGACACCATAAAAATATACATTTTTGTGAAATTGGACTGACACCATAAAAATATACATTTTTGTGAAATTTGATTGACACCATAAAAATATACATTTTTGTGAAATTTGACTGACACCATAAAAATATACATTTTTGTGAAATTGGACTGACACCATAAAAATATACATTTTTGTGAGAATGTATGGACACATTATAATAACATTTTTGGTCAAAACATGATTAGTGAAATAAAAATAACATTTTTGGTCAAAACATGATTAGTGAAATAAAACGACCTTTTTTGTGTTAAACATGTTAGTGAGATAAAAATGAACATTTTTATACATTGAAAAGAATTAGATTAAAAATGAACATTTTTATACATTGAAAAGAATTAGATTAAAAATGAACATTTTTATACATTAAAAAGAATGAATTAAGAATGGACATTTTTGTCACATTAAAAAGAATGAATTAAGAATATTCATTTTCGTCATTTAAAAATGAATGAGACCAAAACATACATTTTTGGTCATTTAAAAAGGATTAAATAAAAATGAACATTTTTATATATTAAAAAGAATACACAAAAATAGACATTTTTGTGCACTTAAAAAGAGTTACACAAAATAAACATTTTTGTGCATTAAAAAGGATTAAACCAAAATAGCCATTTTTGGTTATTAATAATGATTAAACCAAAAATATACATTTTTGATCATCAAAAGGAATTTATCAAAAATGTACATTTTGTTCATTTAAAAAAATGTAATAAGGATATACATTTTTATACATTGAAAAGGATTACACAAAAGATATGAAAATTAATATTTTTATTGTTGATTAGTTATAATAAAAAGAATTGAATTAAAAAGACTAGATTTTCATTGTCATTGTTTACAATAAAAAGAATTGAATTAAAAGACTAGATTTTATTTGTCATTTGTTTTCAATAAAAAAAAATTGAAATAGAAGATTAAATTTTTATTGTCATTTGTTCGCAATAAAAAGAACTGAAATATATGTCTGTGATGTTGAATTGTTTGATGTATTAAATATAATGTTTCGTATATTCAAACTGAATATTACACTTCTATTTACAAGTCATCCGACTTGTTTATGTGATTGGGACGATAATTTTCACACATCGCCCAACTGCACAAATAATTTATTATCTGTTTGTTGGATGAATCCCCACACGGGTATTGGGATGATATTTGACAGACACTAATCCTAATATTTAGTTGTAGAATCCACTCTGGTTGTTATTTGTATGTTTGATAAATATTTATCATGATTGTTGACTACATGCAATATATGGTTGTTGATTGAGTCACATTCCAATAAAGAATATTCTAGAAAAAGAATATTATAGAAAATATCTTAGAAAAAGAATATTTTAGAAAAAGAATATATTTTAGAAAAATATATTTTTACTGAAATGAACTAGTTATTAACTAGAATAAATAATTAAATTTAGATATAATGAAGTTTTCCAATTTGTTAATATTTAATTGAAATTTATATTGAATAAATTGGATTTTGGGTTTGTCTTGAATGGTGTCTTCAATAACACTTTTCTTAAACCCAGTTGAGAAAAGAATAAATCTTCTAATTAAGATTATTAAAGTTTTCAGTTATATTTGGTAATTGGAATAAGATGAAATGTGAGTTGGGTATATTGTGAATTGTGTTTTTAAGCGACATTTGTTCTTTAAACCAACTAACAGTGAAATATGATTTGGAATTTATAAATCTTTCATTAAGATTTAAATGGGAATTTTCCAAAAGTAAAGTTTTTCAATTTAATATTTTAAATTGGAATTGAATGGAATTCGAATTAATAATAACCGAGATAAGCTTCTGTAAAAGAAGACCGATGCTACATATGGAATTCAAGAGGTTTTGCCATTATTCCATTTATATTATTAGTCGGATACAGAAATTTATAACGATTATATATTGATTTGATTTCTGTGAAGATTCCATATTTTATGGAAGATGATTTTGGGTTTACCGTGAACTATGTTTTAAGTGACATTAGTTCTTTAACCCAGTTAAAGATAAGATTAATTTCTTAAATTTAAATAATCATTGTATAAATATTTTTTGATATTTAAAACCAAATTGGGGTTTTAATAAATCTTTAAAAGAAAGATTTAAGGATAAACTTAAAGAATTTATTTTAGATAGAATAATGCGAATATTTTATTTGAAGAATATTCTGAATTGGAATGAGGCGTTGGATTATTTTTTATAGCACTTGATTTTTAATTAAAAAAAATACGCGAGTTACTCAGAAGGACCGGGTTTAACCCATTCCGAATAACTACTATGACGATGAAGAGTCGAAGATGAAGACGGTGGTTGAAGACCGACGATCTTCACATCGAATGGATGTGTTGCTATTGATGCCCATGATTGGAGTAGCTACCTTGAAGGGGCTACAGTGGTAGACGTCCAGACGTATTGTTGATTGTCCGAATATGCGAGGACCTCTCAGGTGTCTCTGGTTTCGTTCAGTCCCAGAATGGACTTGTAATGGATATGTGTCTGACATTGGATTTCATTCCATGTAAATTAAATTGATTTTTATTAATGTATATCTGATTGGTGGTGGAGAATTTATTCTCTGCTTAACACCCTGGTATATATTAATAGTGATTGATCGCATGTCGTGAATTGTCAATTGGCACGCCAAGATGCTATTGATCAAGGCTTTTGTTGAAAAGCAGGGCCTTGTGGGATGATCAAAGTATAGCCTATTACGGCATAGCTTTGTGTATAACGTGACTTCGCGAGCCTTACAACCCGGTGTGAGTCAAAAATGGGATATGGACCGTAGGGAGTACACACGTTTCTTTCTAGCTAGAATGATGTCAGCGACCTACCAGCCCTGACATTTTTACTTATGTGGTTTGAGGCGCCTCGGGATTATAGGCCGGAAGTGGTCATATGGAGGTCCAAAGGGACCGAGATGTTCAGGAATTTCCAATCCACTTTCGATAGGTGTGGACCGACCCTACTGCTCCAAGGGTTCATAGCGGGGGATCCTGAGGCATTTGCTTGAGTGTCTCGGATCGGAGGGGACGATCCCTAGCCTCGACTCGTGATGGAAATTCAATTTCAAATACGACACCTTGCGGTTTTGATTGTAGAACTAGTATGGCGACATAGTATATGGCAGCTAAGCTGTCTATGATTGATACATTATGATTGTAATTGTTTTTGAAACATATATACAATAATAATAATATCAAATCCGTTTTTATCGTATCAAGCATTTTTGACCATTATAAGGTAAAACTCTATCCTCCGGATTGCGTTGCATTGTATGATGGGACTTGAGTCTTATAATGGTTTCATTTTTCTAAAAAGCATTGCGTTGTTTAATGATTTAGTTTATTTTATGCACTGGCAATCCAATGGAGTAAACTCGTTCCGCGTTAGTGGCATGGTCCTGTGATTAGCCTTATTTTTAGATAGATTAAGTAAGATTTCTCATACCAGTCCCATGACTGACCAGTAGTTTGTTTCACTGGCAAACTCGGGTGCCCATATTTTCCACATGGGCAGTCGAGTAGCTTTCTGCAGATATATTTACAGGATCTTGGTCTACAGCTAAAGCGGTATTCGAAAAACTCTGTATCCGTGTATTCCTTTCGGATTGTATATTTGTATTATTTTCCGCTGCTATTTGAATGTAATTTAAATCTCTGATATTATTGTATTTCTATTATGTAATAAGTATTCATACTCTGTTATATTCTTGTACTCTGATGTAATTGTTGCAATCAGCAATAAAAATGTTCTTTAGTTTGTATTCTGATGTGTGTTGTTCTCGAAACAATCCATGCTTTCCTTTTTGGGGAAGTTTGGGTCGTTTTAGTTGGTATTAGAGCTTTGGTTTGCAGAACTCGAGAACAAGACACATTAGAACTGAACGAAAGAATTCATCAGAGATTGGATTAGTAATATCCAATGAGAATAACTCGTTAGAGATAGGATCAGTAGCATCCTAGAACGAGTATGAAGAGTATTATTTTCTTTAAAAAAATATGAAAAGAAATTTAGTTTTAAATTTTTTATCTAAATATACGTATTTGAGTATATTATTATATTTTAATTTGGACAATCGAGTATATAAAGATTTCGAATATACGAGTAATTAACGGATATTCGAAGTTTTAATATACTGGATAGATATAGAATCACACTCCAGTCGCCCGGAGGTAATTCTAGTGATAGGTCGACAATCACCAGTATTTATGTTCGAGTTTCGAAAGTGGGATTTCTATATATTTCCAATTGACTGGTATGAGTACCAAAAATATAGTTAGAATAAACTGCTGTGATTTGCACTAAAAATATGATTTTTGACTATATATAAAAGTTATATATTTGAAAAGTTAATCACCTAATTGATTGCTGGTTGTGATGTTTGATTATTAGTTTAACTAACAAAATTATTGGAATGATAATTAATTTAACTAATAAAATCATTGAAACCAATAAATAAAAATTTAAAGTTGAGTTGGTTAATTAAACAGTTTTTAGTTTCGTTCCTTTTCGAGGACGAAAATATTTTAAGTGGGGGAGACTGTAACAACCCTGAAAATCAGAACCAATTTAAAATTTTATTTTAAGAAATTTTAAATAGAAAATGCGTCAGAATTTAGAAATTTAAAATAAAAATAAAAATATATATATTATTAATAGAAAGGTTAAATAATAAAAAGTTTACATTTTTATTGTAAAGAAGGAAATATGAAAAATGAACATTTGTTTAAATAGGAAAGTTGTTATAACATAAAAATTCACATTTTTATGTAATAATGATTCAGTAAAATGATTCATAGCTTGTTTAAATGATGTAACATAAAAATTTACATTTTTCGGTAATATAGAAAAGATTACATTTTCTTTACAATAGAAAGATACCATTTTCTTTGCAAATAAAAAGATCACGTTTTCTTTATAAGGGAAAAAGGATTACATTTTTTTTCTTCGTAATATAAAAAGATTATATTCTTATGCAACATTTGTTTAATGTAAAGAAGCTTAAGATAAAAGATTATATTTTTATTGTAAATGTGCAATATGTAATATGATTCATTAAAAAAGGATGCTTGATTGACAAATATGCTAACATTAAAAATGTCTTAGGAACTTTAGTGACATTTATTAATTCATTGATTGAAAATAATGTGAAGGTTATAAATAAAATAAATTCTGACAATATATATATTAATATATATATTAATATATATATATATGTATGTATGTATATATATGTGCATATCTTTGGTTGTCCTCTTAAATATTTCCCCTGTCAATTCAAATTTAACTTTTAGAAATTCAAAATGTAGACTATATGTTCATAAACAAATAGCATTAATCTAACATTAATTCTTTCTATTTTATCCTCTCTCTCTTTCATTGTCATCTACTTTTGAAATTTGAATAATAAAAAAAATAGAATAAATGTGTCATTATAGCATGCAATCAAAAAGGGATTTAAGGAAACATTTATAAAACATAATCAAAACATAAAACGTATTTATTCGTAACGCACATGCATGGTTTCTGGAATAAAAACAAAACTTTGCCCCATTGTCAAATTTGTAGTTGCGTTGTTGGTTACATGCTGAAAATGGTTGATATACATACTCGCCAAATAATAGGCTTTCTAAATTTCTTTGCATAATAATAATAAAAAAATGTTACAGAAAGATAGATAATTAAAATTGATATGATTTCCTATTTTGGTTTCATAACTTTTAATAAAAAGAAAAATATATGAGTCCAAAAATGGTCTTAATCTACTACAGATAAAATTTATTTAAATATGGAATACATTCTTGAGTATATAAGTTGTTACATAATAGCTTTATATTAAAGCAAATATACACACTATTTAAAAGGAAATATGTAAATGTTAAATTTGGACGATTCAAAAATATTCCAAATATAATAAGGAATAAGAATGTATGGGTTTAATTATAAAATTAGAAATAAATTATTACTAGTATAACCGCACAACGTTGGGAAAACCAACCTTTTAATTATATAATTTTAAAAAAAATGTATTTTTTAAAGTTATCAACAATAACATTATTGATTTAAAAATTTACTGCATTTTAAATCAATTTTTATTTAAATCTATCAATGGATATTGCAGTACAAATATAATATTAACCGTAGAGCTAAAGCAGATTTGAAATGGAATGAATTATTTTTAACAAATTTTAAACATTGGAATAAATATAATTGTACACTATTTTATATGTAAGTTTGGCGTTTGCTGTTATAAATATTTAGCTACTTTACTTGCAAGGTTGCGTGTTTCCATGTTTTATATTTATTGGCTTGATCTATTTGCTGTACAAAGTTGTTGTAACCCATTAACGTGTACAACCTTGTAATATCGATAGAAATATATATGTATTTGATATCATTTTAACTTTCTGTGTGAATAAGCAACATTGCATGTATGTAAGTTACAAAAACTGTTAGTTATATTATGTGTATTTCCATTTTTATATATACACTCATATGCACACATACCTTATTAGCAAGCAGGCTTTCCACACGTGTGCACACATAGATGATAGGGGAAATCGATAGATGCAGATGCAATTTTTTTTATATACAGTTAACTACACCATACAAAAATTAATCACGGCTAAAACTGAAGAGAAAGAATTACAAACACGTCTAGTATAAATCACTATAATCCGCACAGATTTGAAAAATATAATTTATGAATTTTTGTTGAAATTCATTAACAATCATCCACAAAACATCTCAATAGTAACTCCTAGCCACAATGCTTGTAACCATATCAGTATTCTATTGGCTCAAGTCTTCTATCAAGAGTGCTAATTATTTATGCTTGCTACAGTATTGGTTTGCTTCAGACCTCTAGCTTGTTTGCGATTCCATTTGCCTTATCAATTTCAATATCACTTAATTATCTGTCTTGTCCCTGCCTTGATCTAAATTCTTTTTCCAGGACTTTTTTGCTTCCATCCGCTTGTTGGTCCCTTGTATCATTTATCATTTAACAATATTGTCATGGTTTGTGTTGCTATAATTTTTAAACACACGAAAAAAATGTAAGCTAACCTTCTATTATAGAAAACACATGAAATCTGAGAAAAAACTAATTTTGATAACATGTTTGTAGTACTAAAAATCTAATGCACATAAAATGAAGGTATCAAAATTAGCTAGTTGTTTGTTCACTTATGCTAGCTTACTGGCAATAGTTGTTGTTGTTGTCTTGTTTGCAGTTTATTGGCACTCATCCACAGAAGAAGACTCCAGTTTGAACTATAAGTTACAACTCGTAGAAATAAAATGAGACTTATACACGGTTTGTGAATTAGTTCATAGTGACTTTAGTACGTGATGGTTCCTACGTGCAAAATAGAACGAAGCGCGGAATTTTGTACCCAGACTAACATGGGTTTTTCCATGGCGATGACACTCTTAATACATGAGAGAAATGTTGTGAAGGCTATTCACATGTTGAAAATTACTTATGAAGGCAAATAAACAAAATTGTATGTATAGGAAAATTATGGGGCACAGTCAAGAAAATATAATATATATATATATATATATATCACACAAAATTCACATGCAAATAAATGGAATATGAAAGCTAAACATCAAGCATGAAGACAATGAAATATAATAGTATGTAACATGAAGACAACATGTTATATACTGATTAAAACGAAATGAATTCAAACAGTATAGATATTGTTAGAGAACCCCGAATTATCACAAAACCAGTTGGTAATGTGAAGGGTGGACTCTTAATGTTTATAAAGGGATTATTTTTATAAATTCCACGATGTGGGACTTATCTCAACACGCCCCCGCACGTGTGGCATATCATGAGCCTAACACGTGGACCTTTATATTGGGTGACGTGGATAAATGTGGCATTTTGCGCACGAATTAAACCTGCTCTGATACCATGTTAGAGAACCCCAAATTATCACAAAACCAATTGGCAATGTGAAGGGTGAACTCATTATAGTTATACAGGATTCATTTTACAAATTCCCCAATGTGGGACTTGTCTCAACAGATATGGTTTGTTAAAACTAAAAAAAAAAAAGACTGGTGTAATAGACATCTCCATACAAAACAGTGATCCGTGAAGTCGACTGTATCTAATTAAGAGCTCTACAACAACCAAAAAAGAAAAAATAACTTTTTTTGTAAGCATATAATTATAGAACATCTCAACACGGACTATAGATCATGAAACATTTTACTGTAAATAAGCCATCTTACTGCAACCTAAAGGCTATACTTAGATCATTACTTAGGTATTGAAAATACAAGGTAACCTGATCGTAGATATTTAGATCACGTTCGAAGTCAAAAATTAAGCAACAAATATCTATAGGAGATTTAGCATTACATTGGACAGTAATCACATAAATAAATGTACATTACAGTTTTTTGGCCAGCCTCTGTGATTTGTCCGACTGCATCCACCTAGAAATCAATAAAACTTAGAAAAACAGATTACCGTTTTGTGTGTGTGTGTGTGTATATATATGTGAACTTACACATCAAAGGAAATCCAAATTTTGATTCGAAGCTGGGATTTGTAATTTAGGTCCTAAACTTCAAACTTTATCCATGCTCAAAACATACCATCATATTTGTGAAGACTTAATCTAAAAAAGATGAAAAATATAAGAATAAATGAATCAAATGTTATTAAATTACATTATTTAAATAAATAACGTTGAAGTACAATTGTCATTAACAATAACTAACATTGCTAAAATAAAAAAAAAGGCACATACTGTATTAATTGGAACTGCACAGAGCCTCAACATTAAGGTAATCCTAAGATAAAATGGAAATAAAAAGACTTGATCAAAGTTCAACAATGATAGAACTCTAAAAAATGAAGCTGAAGTCAAATGACAATCCTGTTTTGCATTTAAAGTAACAAGTACATACGATGCACATATATGACTTAGATTTTAGAAAAATAATTTTTGTATCATTTCTTAAATTTTCCAAACGATACTGGATTTTAGTAAACTATTCAGTTATTGTAACACCCCACCTCCGTTAAGGTCACTCACAAAGGGAATGCCTTAACTTTGGTGGAGCATTTTAGTAGACAGAACAGAAACTTACAAGACAGATAAAACAGTACTTGAAAAATTTTAACTTTATTACAGCGGAAACAGAAATTAATATGGTTACATCCTTTCACTTTCAGAATTCAAGTACAAAATATCAGTCTTGTACAAAAGCCTTCAAAATGCATAGTTTAAAATCATAATCCCCATGGAACGGAAGCTATACAGAGCCAAGCCATACTTTAAGCACTTCAAGCAAAGAGAAATCCGGATCAAGCTAAAGTATTTCCCTCCTTGGATAACCCGAGGGGGGGGGAACGGAAGAAAGGAGGCGAACAACAAGGGTCAGACAAAAAGTTTGGCAAGTCCAGTGACTTTCAGCATATGAACAGATAATAATAATATGATATGAACATAAAACTGGATGTGAGATAACTATAACAGGTGTAGCGGATATAACAGAAAAACAGAATGATATAAACTATTGTTTTACACTTCTCTGCACTAATACTAGTATAGCAGAATTAGGTGTCACCCTAATGTCTAAATTGAAGCAGGAACGGGTACAGAATACTTTAACAGAAACAGAATGCTAATAATGGGCCTTTACTACCCGATCAGAAACAGACAGAAGAAGAAACAGATTTATCCCTATGGAGACAGAATGTGGAATTAGGTGTACACTAGTAATGGGCCTTTACCACCCGAACAGACGGTACCACACAGAAACAGACAGGTGTTACCACCCAACAGAAACAGACGGTACCAACAGAAACAGAAAGAACTAAGCGTACCCTAAAACCCTACCCCAAGCGATCGGCTCCATAATACATAAATATCCTGTGTCGGCCCCACAGTAGGGTGTATCACTCCCTAAAGTGACAACCAATTGGCACAGACCTATTTACAGATGTCACGGCGTCTTACATCCTCAGAGGCAGACCGGGATCCATGCACGCACATGACCCGGTTGGAACGCACCATCAACACCCCTCGCCATTATCAGAATGAACCACTTATAATTAGTTCAGTAAGCGTGACCGGACCCTACCTACTGTTGGGTCAAAGTTTTGATACCAGAAAGGGTTACTGACTAATATGGGTCCCAAACAACAGATGACACAAGTAATTCCCCTCCTAACCTTGTGTCCCCAGATTAATAGATTTCAGATTAACTTGTTTACAAGTTCAGACATACAGAATTCAGGTTTACTAATTCACAAATTAAGTTAACAAGTTTTCAGACTAACAGGTCAGATGTACAGATTTTTCAGATTTGTCTAACTTTGTATTGGGCCTACAGATTCATGGACGCGTTTTACTACATCTATTAATCCCTTTGGTTTAACCCTATTTTCCCCAATATGTTTTAGACGTCATTCTTATCTTAGATTTTGCATTAATTAATTATTAATGCACAGACCTCTCACATTAGGTCGGTAGCTTGTGGCCGCTGGATATGCCGGGCGGTTCCGGACAGACTTCTGCCACAAGCCAGACCTAACCTCGTGTCTTACGCATGTTATGACTAACTTCTCACATTAGAACCTATTGTTTGCGGCCACTGGATGTGCCGGGCGGTTCCGGGCAGATTTACGCCGCAAACTCATTCTAACCTCGAGTTAGCCATGTTTATCTTTGCGGCCAATTAATTAATAATTTACCGTTTATGCGCACGCCCAATATATATGCCAATTCAGATTATATCAATAACAGGATGATTATATCAACATAGCAGATAACAGATTTTGTATGACTTAACGGATTTAACAGATTTAGCAACTTAGCAGATTTTGGCATATAACAGGTTAGGCATTTCAACCGACAAATTTAACGGATTAGGCATTTCAATCTAATTAGCAGTCTAGGCAATATAACAAAACTAGCAGTTTAGGCAACTTGGCAAATTAGCAGATTTAGCAAATTTAATATTTCTAAAAGTTCTATTTACATGCCTTGCCCAATCATAAATTGGCCTAAATTCATATGCTTACATAATTGTCATGATTCACAACATATACTCCGTGTTTGCATAAGCGCAGAATATGGACATAATTTGCCATATAACCTATGTTCCAATTTTTGTTAAACTAGCATTTTACAGCAGATTCACATATAAATTATACCAAATATTTCCAATGCATGCCATATATCCAAAAATCCCTATTTAGGTGTAATCTAAATAATAGATATCCTAATTAATGTAAATCTTTACACCTAACTTTCCATATCCTTCTTCTTTTCATGTCATGAATCATTATGCAAACTATACCCAACAATATAAATCTTTAAATCATATCTTCTAAAAATCAGATCTTGACTTTTATATGCATTTTTTCCAAAGTCTCAAATCATATGTAATCTTACAATGGTTCCTCTTTTCTTCTATCATAGAATATGCATAGATCCAAATCTATGTTTACAACATATGCTCATTAATTACAGTTCTAAATTACAACATAGCTATGCATACAACATGCATAAATTATATGTTCATAGTCAAATTTATGCATATGTCCAATATATTTTATGACTCAGACCTAAAGTCACACATTCAATTTAGTCTTGTCAAATTTCGCATCATTCATCCCAAAATTTTGCGTTCATACGTTCATCTCTTATGAGATTAGGCACAAGCTCGTGGTAGATTGGCTATAAAAACAGAAAAGAAGAAAAGGGATACAGAAAAACAGATCTGACAGAAGAGAATATATATACAATCTCGGATTCAGAATCAAAAACATATCAAAATTATTATTAACGTTTATAGCGGAAAATAACTGTACTTGCCTTGATTGGATTAAAGAAAGAACTTTAACTTGCTGTAGAATCTTTGCAGAAACTTTAATCTCTAGTTTGAATTGAGTTGCTTAGGCTGATGTTGATTATCTTCTAGTTTTAATTCCAGCAGAGCAGAGATGCCATTTTTATTTTTTTATTAGAAGAAGAGAGCAATGGAGGCTAGAGAATTGTGTATGAAACCTAGGTAGAGTCTAGGGTCATTTTATAGAGTTTATGAACTGATTAGGACCATCGATGTTGCTTGGATTGATCGTAGCCATTCATTCGCAAGAGGGACCAATTAGAGCCTGCCACCTAGCCCTAATGACAAAGCAGACCACAGAAAATCGACCAACATAGAATAGGCCAGCCAGGGTGGACTGGGTTCGACCTGGGTCTGGACCAGGTCGACAGCCCTGTCGACAGCCCTGTCGACCTGGTTAGACCAGGTCGACAGCCCAGTCGACCTGGGTGTCTTAGGCGGGAGTTTTCCCGCCTTGGCCAATTGGGCCCGGTTTTAATTTTTAAACTGTTTTATTCTGTTCGAATTTTAAACTTAATTCAGAAACTTCCGAAGGCCATATCTTCTTCATACGGACTCCGTTTTTCGAAAACTCGGACTCTATTTCGCGTATTTTTCCGAGACGAACGCAATGGCGTATCCCGTTTCCCTTAGTTCTTTGATTTCAAATTAATTATACTTTAATTTGTTAATTCCACAGTTATAGAATACACGGGGTGTTACATTCTTCCCCACTTAAAAGGATTTCGTCCCCGAAATCTTCAAGTTAAGAAGAATGTGTCCTACCATCCAATCACCCATCTACTCAACCATCATCCACAAGCATCCATTGTCCTTAGAAAACTTCTAATGTTGTATGAACATATGCAAAAGTGTGTGTATATGTTCCTTATCTAATGCAAAGATCAGGCGGTCTACTGATTCAGTTGACCTCCTTAATGCGAATTATGTCAGTGCCATGAGTCCAACATGTATGCAATAGAATTCTGATGATATACATTATTTCTATATGAGTGCACAACCATTCACTCAAATGCAACATCCATGTGCTGAATCAACCATTTTGCATCCACAAGAATTGAAAAATGCTCACCAATCCATATGCAGTATGAGAGTATTTTCGAGCCGATCTAGTGCCTAGTGTGTGTATATGCATCCACGGGCAACCACTAGCAACCACTTGCATCCACTTGCAACCATCAAACATAACATGTCTCAAACACATGTTTACACCCATTAGTTTCTACCTAAAGTTCGAAGATTCAATCGATAGGATACAGTCGAATGATGGAAGCGAGTACAGATAGAACGAAAATTTGGTTCCCATTAGACATGGGTCCTAAGTATCGGCCCCAAAGACCGAAACCAATATCAAATTGATATCCTACGAAAACTCAGAATGTATGCGTCATACTTGACGCCTAACACAAATATCCCTCAAACCCCAGTCTCAAACATATGATCCATAACCCTTATGGGTCTGAGTCTATAGCGGAATTCAGAAATAATACTAGCATTAAAGTGCAGAGTATCGATTACAAAACCAAAATACCAAAATCAGAAAAGTCACAATCAGATAAAGAAATTAAACCTACTATAGAAATTTTCCTATTTCTATCCTAGCCACTAGCCTCAAGAGTGTTCGCCTGCCCTCCTTGTCCTCGTCTCTTCGGGCAGTCCCTAGTGAAGTGTCCCATCTCGAAGATAACAAATAGATCCTCAGTTTCTTTGAGCCAATTCCTTGCTTCTACGAAAGATTCAGTTCCTTTGAAATCCTTCCCACCCATGGCCCTAAAATCTCTACAGATTTTTGAGAAAGCAATTGCACGAGGAGGGGGTGGAGGAGGGGGATCATTTGCTGGACCTGCAGCGGCGGTCCTAGCCTCAAGATATTGACGAAACCAACCGGGTACATGAACACCCTCTGGTATCTCAGATGCTTCAGACATGCTGGAACGAAAAAGGAAAGGTTCAATACAAAAAGGACTGAAAGAAAGATATATGACTCTTGGGGATCATGTTTTTCAAAATAAGCTTTAATTTTGAAAATACTCCATTTTAAAACCTTTTTGAAAATAGTTTTCAAAAACCTTTATCTAATCCGGTAACCTTTAGCTCTGATACCAAGTGTAACACCCCACCTCCGTTAAGGTCACTCACAAAGGGAATGCCTTAACTTTGGTGGAGCATTTTAGTAGACAGAACAGAAACTTACAAGACAGATAAAACAGTACTTGAAAAATTTTAACTTTATTACAGCGGAAACAGAAATTAATATGGTTACATCCTTTCACTTTCAGAATTCAAGTACAAAATATCAGTCTTGTACAAAAGCCTTCAAAATGCATAGTTTAAAATCATAATCCCCATGGAACGGAAGCTATACAGAGCCAAGCCATACTTTAAGCACTTCAAGCAAAGAGAAATCCGGATCAAGCTAAAGTATTTCCCTCCTTGGATAACCTGGGGGGGAAACGGAAGAAAGGAGGCGAACAACAAGGGTCAGACAAAAAGTCTGGCAAGTCCAGTGACTTTCAGCATATGAACAGATAATAATAATATGATATGAACATAAAACTGGATGTGAGATAACTATAACAGGTGTAGCGGATATAACAGAAAAACAGAATGATATAAACTATTGTTTTACACTTCTCTGCACTAATACTAGTATAGCAGAATTAGGTGTCACCCTAATGTCTAAATTGAAGCAGGAACGGGTACAGAATACTTTAACAGAAACAGAATGCTAATAATGGGCCTTTACTACCCGATCAGAAACAGACAGAAGAAGAAACAGATTTATCCCTATGGAGACAGAATGTGGAATTAGGTGTACACTAGTAATGGGCCTTTACCACCCGAACAGACGGTACCACACAGAAACAGACAGGTGTTACCACCCAACAGAAACAGACGGTACCAACAGAAACAGAAAGAACTAAGCGTACCCTAAAACCCTACCCCAAGCGATCGGCTCCCTAATACATAAATATCCTGTGTCGGCCCCACAGTAGGGTGTATCACTCCCTAAAGTGACAACCAATTGGCACAGACCTATTTACAGATGTCACGGCGTCTTACATCCTCAGAGGCAGACCGGGATCCATGCACGCACATGACCCGGTTGGAACGCACCATCAACACCCCTCGCCATTATCAGAATGAACCACTTATAATTAGTTCAGTAAGCGTGCCCGGACCCTACCTACCGTTGGGTCAAAGTTTTGATACCAGAAAGGGTTACTGACTAATATGGGTCCCAAACAACAGATGACACAAGTAATTCCCCTCCTAACCTTGTGTCCCCAGACTAATAGATTTCAGATTAACTTGTTTACAAGTTTAGACATACAGAATTCAGGTTTACTAATTCACAAATTAAGTTAACAAGTTTTCAGACTAACAGGTCAGATGTACAGATTTTTCAGATTTGTCTAACTTTGTATTGGGCCTACAGATTCATGGACGGGTTTTACTACATCTATTAATCCCTTTGGTTTAACCCTATTTTCCCCAATACGTTTTAGACGTCATTCTTATCTTAGATTTTGCATTAATTAATTATTAATGCACAGACCTCTCACATTAGGTCGGTAGCTTGTGGCCGCTGGATATGCCGGGCGGTTCCGGGCAGACTTCTGCCACAAGCCAGACCTAACCTCGTGTCTTACGCATGTTATGACTAACTTCTCACATTAGAACCTATTGTTTGCGGCCACTGGATGTGCCGGGCGGTTCCGGGCAGATTTACGCCGCAAACTCATTCTAACCTCGAGTTAGCCATGTTTATCTTTGCGGCCAATTAATTAATAATTTACCGTTTATGCGCACGCCCAATATATATGCCAATTCAGATTATATCAATAACAGGATGATTATATCAACATAGCAGATAACAGATTTTGTATGACTTAACGGATTTAACAGATTTAGCAACTTAGCAGATTTTGGCATATAACAGGTTAGGCATTTCAACCGACAAATTTAACGGATTAGGCATTTCAATCTAATTAGCAGTCTAGGCAATATAACAAAACTAGCAGTTTAGGCAACTTGACAAATTAGCAGATTTAGCAAATTTAATATTTCTAAAAATTCTATTTACATGCCTTGCCCAATCATAAATTGGCCTAAATTCATATGCTTACATAATTGTCATGATTCACAACATATACTCCATGTTTGCATAAGCGCAGAATATGGACATAATTTGCCATATAACCTATGTTCCAATTTTTGTTAAACTAGCAATTTACAGCAGATTCACATATAAATTATACCAAATATTTCCAATGCATGCCATATATCCAAAAATCCCTATTTAGGTGTAATCTAAATAATAGATATCCTAATTAATGTAAATCTTTACACCTAACTTTCCATATCCTTCTTCTTTTCATGTCATGAATCATTATGCAAACTATACCCAACAATATAAATCTTTAAATCATATCTTCTAAAAATCAGATCTTGACTTTTATATGCATTTTGTCCAAAGTCTCAAATCATATGTAATCTTACAATGGTTCCTCTTTTCTTCTATCATAGAATATGCATAGATCCAAATCTATGTTTACAACATATGCTCATTAATTACAGTTCTAAATTACAACATAGCTATGCATACAACATGCATAAATTATATGTTCATAGTCAAATTTATGCATATGTCCAATATATTTTATGCCTCAGACCTAAAGTGACACATTCAATTTAGTCTTGTCAAATTTCGCATCATTCATCCCAAAATTTTGCGTTCATACGTTCATCTCTTATGAGATTAGGCACAGGCTCGTGGTAGCCTGGCTATAAAAACAGAAAAGAAGAAAAGGGATACAGAAAAACAGATCTGACAGAAGAGAATATATATACAATCTCAGATTCAGAATCAAAAACATATCAAAATTATTATTAACGTTTATAGCGGAAAATAACTGTACTTGCCTTGATTGGATTAAAGAAAGAACTTTAACTTGCTGTAGAATCTTTGCAGAAACTTTAATCTCTAGTTTGAATTGAGTTGCTTAGGCTGATGTTGATTATCTTCTAGTTTTAATTCCAGCAGAGCAGAGACGCCATTTTTATTTTTTTATTAGAAGAAGAGAGCAATGGAGGCTAGAGAATTGTGTAAGAAACCTAGGTAGAGTCTAGAGTCATTTTATAGAGTTTATGAACTGATTAGGACCATCGATGTTGCTTGGATTGATCGTAGCCATTCATTCGCAAGAGGGACCAATTAGAGCCTGCCACCTAGCCCTAATGACAAAGCAGACCACAGAAAATCGACCAACATAGAATAGGCCAGCCAGGGTGGACTGGGTTCGACCTGGGTCTGGACCAGGTCGACAGCCCTGTCGACAGCCCTGTCGACCTGGTTAGACCAGGTCGACAGCCCAGTCGACCTGGGTGTCTTAGGCGGGAGTTTTCCCGCCTTGGCCAATTGGGCCCGGTTTTAATTTTTAAACTGTTTTATTCTGTTCGAATTTTAAACTTAATTCAGAAACTTCCGAAGGCCATATCTTCTTCATACGGACTCCGTTTTTCGAAAACTCGGACTCTATTTCACGTATTTTTCCGAGACGAACGCAATGGTTTATCCCGTTTCCCTTAGTTCTTTGATTTCAAATTAATTATACTTTAATTTGTTAATTCCACAGTTATAGAATACACGGGGTGTTACAGTTATTATTTCTTATTTTCCATGATGTCAGTCCGAGTCAAAACATGCACTTATACGTTAGGAAGAACATGAAATTCACCTTCTTATACAATCCTTAGTTTCGTTCAATATGCAGGTCTAAATCAATGTCTACTAAGACCATGCAAGTGCGCCTCCTTCGGGAGATGGTAATTCAATCGTCCACTAAACTTACTCTGCAGGAGTTAGAGCTTGCTCCACTTCCCCTACCGCTATCACCATGTATACCGTTTCATCCACTACCACTACTTCCAAAATTGATTAACCGCTCATTCCATTGCGAATAGCATGTATAGAATCTCTTCATATCTTAAAAAAATTGCGTAAGTATTGACAAATTTTGAATTTATTTTTACAAAAGCTAAACTATAATATGTAACCGAATATTAAAAATCTTAGAGAACCCCGAATTATCACAAAACCAATTGGCAATGTGAAGGGTGAACTCATTATAGTTATACAGGATTCATTTTACAAATTCTCCAATGTGGGACTTATCTCAACATGCCCCCGCACGTGTGGCATATCATGAGCCTAACACGTGGATCTTTTATATTGGGTGACGTGGATAAGTGTGACATTGTGCGCACGAATTAAACCTGCTCTGATACCATGTTAGAGAACCCCGAATTATCACAAAACCAATTCGCAATGTGAAGGGTGAACTCATTATAGTTATACAGGATTCATTTTACAAATTCCCCAATGTGGGACTTGTCTCAACAAAAAATGAACGAGAACACCGACTTTAACCGAATATTAAAAATGCACTTTAAACTATTGGAGATGCTCTTAGAAATGTTATTCCTAACTTAACAAAAGCTCTTACACTGGCCAAACTAGAATCATACTTTGACTCAGGTCATAGATTAGGACACCATTTTTTAAATTAATGCAGTAATTATCTAGTGATTAAGCTTATTATGCGGCAATGGAACAAAAATAAGTTGGCTCGCTGTAAAGATTACACAATATATATAGAAAGAAATAAGGTCAGCTTAAAAACAAACAATAAGACACTGGACTGTTGTCAGATCGCATAAGGGCATAACTTAATTGATAAATGCATCTATGATATCAATTATCAAGAATGAGCACGGATAAAAACGAAAAAGATGCATAGAAATAGTGCTTATTTTTTAATCAAATAATTGAATCTATCACTTGATGAGTTGATATTTACTTGCAGAACTTGTTTGGCCTTAGGTCACTAGCTATCTTTGATCATATGGTTAATTATAACTTTTCATGTTTATTATTAACATGTACCTGACTTAGATCGTACTGGCCTGGCCATTATGCGGATGTTGAGTCAGACGAGGCAAGATCGTTATCTCATGGTTGTGGCAGGGCAGGGTGCTAATAACATGTTATCTTCCGCATGTCGGATTCCTAATGACATGCATGCTACAAAGTTGTCCTCCACAGCCCAATCACCAATGCAAGCCAAATCACTACAAGACTTGGACTGTCTGATCATAATAGCGTTGGTGTCATCATGAAAGAACAATGCAGAAATAATTGTCAAACTCTGGAATTTAGGGTCTTCTTCGACAAACATGCCATCGTTATTGTCATAGTAGTTGACCAACACGTGCTGACAAAGGGAGGGGGTGACAGATAGAGGTTGGCTCTAGTGACGGCAGCAACAAGGCAGAAAATGTTTTGTGTCAGGAGCATAGTTTCCATGTTTACTGATATTTTGATGTATCAATTAAGCTACTCTATTCAATGGTAGTTGTGGAAAACCTTTTGAGAAGAGCTAACGACTTGAAATTAGACTCAGCAATACAAAATAAAAACTAGAATATTATACAAGTAGCAGCTCCTTATTGAGGCATTTGAGAAATACAAAATCATGAATTGGCCTATGTGACTTATTTGATTAAATTGGACATCATATATGTGCTGCAATTATGAATTAAATTAGTGGCAAAAATTGTCTAACTAAAATCACCTACCACCACTTAGCAACGCGATCAGCTATAGTTCTTTGTTTTAGGCATATATTAGACTACATAAACATTCTTTTGGATTTCTCTATACATTCCAAAAATCAATCAAAGAAAAAGGCCAAAAAATAATAATTATAGTTGTCTGATGTACTGACATTTCAGTGGATATTCGCATAACAAAGCAGTGTCTTGTATTATAAATTTACCTGCGTCAGACTTTTGATCAAGCGAGATTGCCATTAACTAAAACAGATTTCGATCAAGATGATTTGGTGCATGATACATTGAAGAAGTATGACAAGTTTGTATTTTCTTATTTGTTTGTCCATTATACAATGCAAATGAAGAAAAACTCTTGTTGATCAAACAGTAGATTGTTCCATTGTGATTTTTCATCTGAATATAAGAGGTAAATGAAAGTTATCAGATCTTTGTTTTGTAACAAATACAATATCCCCATTTCATAAAATTCAACCAAAATGAACAAACGATTTAATTCAAAAAAAAAATGAGTCACATAATTGGGAGATGTTTGATAGAACCGCATTACGCATTTGACGCAGAATATGCAAAAGATTCAATGATACAGAATGCACATGCTTCTGTATCTATGTTAATAAAAGCAAGAAAAACAATCAAAATAAAATAAGTACATATACAAATTACTGCATATGTTCTCAAGAATTTTACATAAAATGCAAGGGTGGCAGCTTGTAAAAGAACACCTGAATAAGATGAAGTGCAATCATATCTCCCACAGATTTTACATTCGACAAATCTTTTACAACTGGAGCAAAAAAGTTAACAGAAATCCCAGGCAACATGCAGGAATGGCCAACCACTTTTAATATAAGAGTATAATCTGCAATAAGCATGCCCAAATTAATAGTAATTTACATGAAACTGTAACAACGTCAACGGTCCTTCATTAGTGAATACGAAGGACTGCTGATTTTAAATAGAAATCCAACAACTTATGTGCATAATTATATTTATTTCAGGGAAATTGTGGATGACATACCTCTCCATTTTAGCTTGGAACTTATTTCCCCAATTTCTTGGAGAAGGTCTAAAAGAAATAAAGAACTTGATAAGCAGTATGATTACCTAAATATGAGGCAGCCCAAAATTAGCTAAGCTCCATACCAAAACCTCATACAATACTTTTGTACAAAATTTTGAAGTTGCCACAACTTCTGCTAATTTCATATGACAAGATAATTCACAAATTGTCGATATAGGAAATTTGGATCAATAACCGTAATATATTGAAACAACCGTGTAATAATAACAATTTAAATTTCTGCAGCTAATCCGAGGAGTTGATAAAACATGCTTGTATTGCTTCGTCTTCTTAAATCCAAGGGTTCTCATTATTGATTTTAGTTGAAAGACTAAGGTCAAAAAATCCTATAAAAAGGGATAGTAATTCAATATAGCTGGATGAGCAGATTCTGTGGACTACCCAAATGGTTATTCTTTCTGCATAAAGGTAAAGAAAAAAAATGTTATGACTACTAATCTGCATAATTATATTTATTTCAGGGAAATAGTGGATGACATACCTCTCCATTTTAACTTGCAACTTATTTCCCTAATTTCTTGGAGAAGTCCTAAAAAAAATAAAAAACTTGATAAGAAGTATGATTACCTAAATATGAGCCTGTCCAAAATTAGCTAAGCTCCATACCAAAACCTCGTACAATACTTGTTTGTACAAAATTTTGAAGTTGCCACAACTTCTGCTAATTTCATATGACAGGATAATTCATAAATTGTCGATATAGGAAATTTGGATCAATAACCGTAATATATTGAAACAACAATGTAATAATAACAACTTAAAATTTGTATAGCTAATCCGAGGAGTTGATAAAATAGGTTTGTATTGCTTCGTCTTCTTAAATCCAAGGGTTCCCATTATTGATTTTAGTTGAAAGACTAAGGTCGAAAAATCCTATAAAAAGGGATAGTAATTCAATATACCTGGATGAGCAGATTCTGTGGACTACCCAAACGGTGATTCTTTTTGCATAAAGGTAAAGAAAAAAAATGTTATAACTACGAATCTTTATTCAGGAAACCTAATTAAAATCGAATATGATGAAAACATATATAAGTTCTAATACCTGTGAATACGAAATTCGAGACAAAAGCGGCCTAACGGTGAAGAAGTGCAACGATTGATTTGGAACAGTGCAACCTTTGTTTAGAGAGGCGATCGAGGCAGGGTTTGGATTTCGAGAATTAAAAGAGCACAAAATCAGGTCGATGGCGATTTCAAAGAAAAATGAAAGAAAAGAAAGTTCACGAAAGGATGACAAATGAATGAACATACAAATTCAATTATTCTTACAGAAGTCAATCAAGTTCCATTGTGATATATGGCAAATCATCTATGAAGAAGAAAAAATAGACTAGGGTAAGTTAAATTCATCTATCACAGATGACTCTAAGGTGGTCATTGTAATGTTTCATCAAAGAGTAGTACACAAAATATATGTTATATATAGTTCCTATAATAGATAAGTAGTATAAATAAATAAACGAATTAGTGTTACTTGCCTAAATTTGTCCCAAATCCTCTTACATTCATGTGTTTCAGCTTCATCTGAGTTCCTTTAATAGATAAGTAGTATAAATAAATAAATGAATTAGTGTTACTTTAATAAATTTGTCCCAAATCCTCTTACATTCATGTGTTTCGGCTTTATCTTTTCATTAGCTTGCAAAAAATTCAATAACATGTTAGTTAGAAGGAGGGATTTCAGCAATTTGAAACTGACAATTTATTTTTGCTTGCATATTCGGTCTAGATCAGCACAACATGACATACTACTTTGTGTTGCGCTAATTTTGCCAATTTAAAATCAACAAATAGCAAAGAGTACCAAAGTTATTCCACATTAGAAGATCAGAACAATAAGCAAACTTTTTTAATCCTATGAAAATCGAGACAGAAAACAAACGCTTTTAAATTTTAGGAAAATAAATTTCAGGAAAATCAAGGCAGAAACAAGAATCCATAACTTAAATTTCGATACAAACACAAGAATTAGAAATAAAATTCAGAATTCAAATTTCAAATCACTAGTACCTTCAAGTTTCAACAACAATATTTTTGAGTAGTAGCCATATCCGGTTGTTAGTCACGGTCTTCGGTCGTTGTGCCATGGCCGATTCGCGATGGAGGTAATAGGAAACTTAGGATCAATATTTATTTGAAGAATCGGTAAACAAACTATTTGAAAGGGAAACATCGGATTTGTACGATCTGTAGAATCGGAGGAAAAGATGGTACATGCGAGCAAAAATAAGGGGCATCGGATGTGAAGAGGAACATCGGATTTGGAATGATCTGTTGAATCAGAGAGAATGTCAGGTATATCTGGAGATGAATTACGCCAAAATTCATTGGCATAGACAAATTGGTTTTGGCCCTCCTACAGTAGGGAAACCTCCCTAACGGTCGGTTTGATAAAAATGCTTTTGTCCTTTTTCCCTAATCCCTAATCCACTAATATGATCAGCCGTCGCCAAACATGTCCAATGGCCAAAATGTTCTCTCGTTCCTCCTCCTTTTTCTTCTAATCTAAACAATAAATTTGAAATTCTTATGAATGGAAAACATTCTTCTCTTCTAACTCATGAAGATGAACAGTAATGATCATTTAAAACACTATGGATGGGAAGATTTTTGGGTTCAAAGGTGGCGGGTTCGTGGTCGAATTGGGGGCTATAGCGGGTGGCGAGTTTCCCCATACGGCAGGCGTGGAGGCTGGCACAGGCTTCGATGTGAGGTGGTTTGATGTGGGTCCAGTTGTGTGTAGGTGGGCGGTGGATCATTCATGTGAGAAATGGGTTCGGTTTAGTTCGCATATACCTGGAGATGAAGACGATCGGTTAGGGAAAGGTTTAACTAAATTAAAATAAATTATTTAATTAATTTCAATTTTGTAAATCAATGTATTGAAATCAATATCTTTTTGATACGAGGTTCATTTTACGAACGGTCTGTTGCGTTGGGATCGGGAAGACAAATTATACATTTCAGAACTGACTAGGAGTGATTTGGGGCAAAACAGAATCTAGAGCAAATTCAAATATGAACTATTCAGTATTAAAAGCTCGGTGAGATTTCTATATTTAATTATTAAAATTAAATTATTCCTTGCTATGTGAATTCTATATATGTATGTTGTGAAATCCACATTGTTGATTGCTATGAAATTTGAATTAATTGAGGTTGTTATGTGGATTGGTTGGTGTGTTGATATTTGTGTTGAAACAAAATTGTTGAATCAAATTATACCATTAGGTTGAGGTTGGATTTGTCAAAATAAAATCACTATTCTTGTCAAACTAGAATTGACAAAAATTAAAATTGTCTTTTAGTTGAAATAAAAAAGGACAAAATTAACATTTGCTTTTTATTGATAATAAAAAGGACATTTTTCGTTGTCAATTTCGTAGAAATTAAAAAGGGACAATATTTTCATTGCTTCCTGACGAAAATAAAAGATTCATTTTCAAGGTCAATTTTTTTGTTGAAAATAAAAAGATTTATGTTTCACCGTCATTTTGTTAAATTAGACTGACACACAAAATAGACATTTTTGTGTAATTAGAAATGACATCAAAATAGTCATCTTTATTGTAATGAGAATGACACTCAAAGTATACATTTTGTTAAAATAGAATGACATCAAAATATTCATTTTTGTTGCGATAGAATTTACACCCAAATTAAACATTTTTGTGAAATTTGATTGACACCACAAAAATATACATTTTTGTGAAATTTGACTGACACCATAAAAATATACATTTTTGTGAAATTTGATTGACACCATAAAAATATACATTTTTGTGAAATTGGACTGACACCATAAAATATACATTTTTGTGAAATTTGACTGACACCATAAAAATATACATTTTTGTGAAATTTGATTGACACCATAAAAATCTACATTTTTGTGAAATTTGATTGACACCATAAAAATATACTTTTTTGTGAAATTGGACTGACACCATAAAAGTATACATTTTTGTGAGATTGGATGGACACATTAAAATAACATTTTTGGTCAAAGCATAATTAGTGAAATAAAAATAACATTTTTGGTCAAAACATGATTAGTGAAATAAAATGACATTTTTGTGTTAAACATGTTAGTGAGATAAAAATGAACATTTTTATACATTGAAAAAAAAATTAGATTAAAAATGAACATTTTTATACATTAAAAAGAATTAGATTAAAAATGAACATTTTTATACATTAAAAAGAATGAATTAAGAATGGACATTTTTGTCACATTAAAAAGAATGAATTAAGAATATTCATTTTCGTCATTTAAAAATGAATGAGACCAAAACATACATTTTTGGTCATTTAAAAAGGATTAAATAAAAATGAACATTTTTATATATTAAAAAGAATACACAAAAATAGACATTTTTGTGCACTTAAAAAGAGTTACACAAAATAAACATTTTTGTGCATTAAAAAGGATTAAACCAAAATAGCCATTTTTGGTTATTAAAAATGATCAAAACAAAAAATATACATTTTTGATCATCGAAAGGAATTTATCAAAAATGTACATTTTGTTCATTTAAAAAGAATGTAATAAGGATATACATTTTTATACATTGAAAAGGATTACACAAAAGATATGAAAATTAATATTTTTATTGTCAATTAGTTACAATAAAAAGAATTCAATTAAAAAGACTAGATTTTCATTGTCATTGTTTACAATAAAAAGAATTGAATTAAAAGACAAGATTTTATTTGCCATTTGTTTTCAATAAAATAATTGAAATAGAAGATTAGATTTTTATTGTCATTTGTTCACAATAAAAAGAACTGAAATATATGTCTGTGATATTGAAATGTTTGATGTGTTAAATATAATGTTTAGTATATTCAAATTGAATATTACCCTTCCATTTACAAGTCATCCGACTTGTTTATGTGATTTGGACGATAATTTTCACACATCGCCCAAGTGCACAAATAATTTATTATTTGTTTGTTGGACGAATCTCCACACGGGTATTGGGATGATATTTGACAGACACTAATCACAATATTTAGTTGTAGAATCCACACTGGTTGTTATTTGGATGTTTGATAAATATTTATCATGATTGATGATTACATGCAATATATGGTTGTTGATTGAGTCACATTCCAATAAAGAATATTCTAGAAAAAGAATATTATAGAAAAAATCTTAGAAAAAGAATATATTTTAGAAAAACATATTTTTACTGAAATGAACTAGTTGTTAACTAGAATAAATCATTAAATTTAGATTTAATGAAGTTTTCCAATTTGTTAATGTTTAATTGAAATTTATATTGAATAAATTGGATTTTGGGTTTGTCGTGAATGGTGTCTTCAATAACACCTTTCTTAAACCCAGATGAGAAAAGAATAAATCTTCTAATTAAGATTATTAAAGTTTTCACTTATATTTAGTAATTGGAATAAGATGAAATGTGAATCTGGTTTATTGTGAATTGTGTTTTTAAGCGACATTTGTTCTTTAAACCAACTGACAATGAAATATGATTTGGAATTTATAAATCTTTCATTAAGATTTAAATGAGAATTTTCCAAAAGTAAAGTTTTTCAATTTAATATATTAAATTGGAATTGAATGGAATTCGAATTAATAATAACCGAGATAAGCTTCTGTAAAAGAAAACCGATACTACATATGGAATTTAAGAGGCTTTGCCGTTATTCCATTTATATTATTTGTCGGATACAGAAATTTATAATGATTATATATTGATTTGATTTCTGTGAAGATTCCATATTTTATGGAAGATGATTTTGGGTTTACCGTGAACTATGTTTTAAATGACATTAGTTATTAAATCCAGTTAAAGATAAGATTAATTTCTTAAATTTAAATAATCATTGAATAATGATTTTTGATATTTAAAACCAAACTGGGGTTTTAATAAATATTTAAAACAAAGATTTAAGGATAAACTTGAAGAACTTATTTTAGATAGAATAATGCGAGTATTTTATTTGAAGAATATTCTGAATTGGAATGAGGCATTGGATGTACTTTTATAGCACTTGATTTTTAATTAAAAAAAATACATGAGTTATTCGGAAGGACTGGGTTTAACCCATTCTGAATAACTACTACGACGATGAAGAGTCGAAGATGAAGACAGTGGTTGAAGACCGACGATCTTCACATCGAATGGATGCGTTGCTACTGATGCCCATGATTGGAGTAGCTACCTTGAAGGGGCTATAGTGGTAGCCGTCCGGACGTATCATTGATTGTCCGGATATGCGAGGACCTCTCAGGTGTCTCCGGTTTCGTTCAGACCCAGAACGGACTTGAAATGGATGCATGTCTGACATTGGATTTCGTTCGATGTAAATTAAATTGATTTTTATTAGTGTATATCTTATTGGTGGTGGAGAATTTATTCTCTGCTTAACACCCTGGTATATATTAATAGAGATTGATCGCATGTCGTGAATTGTCAATGTGGCACGCCAAGATGCAATTGATCAAGGCTTTTGTTGGAAAGCAGGGCCTTGTGGGATGATCAAAGTATAGCCTATTACGGCATAGCTTTGTGTATAACGTGACTTCGCGAGCCTCACACCCCGGTATGAGTCAAAAAAGGGATATGGACCGTAGGGAGTGCACACGTTTCTTTCTAGCTAGAGTGATGTCAGCGACCTGCCAGCCCTGACATTTTTACTTATGTGGTTTGAGGCGCCTTGGGATTATAAGCCAGAAGTGGTCATATGGAGGTCCAAAGGGACTGGAAAGCGTATGTTCAGGAATTGCCAATCCACTTTCGATAGGTGTGGACTGGCCCTACCGCTCCAAGGGTTCACTGCAGGGGATCCTGAGGCATTTTCTAGAGTGTCTCGAATCAGAGGGGACGATCCCTAGCCTCGACTCATGATGGAAATTCAATTTCAAATACGACACCTTGCGGTTTTGATTGTAGAACTAGTATGGCGACATAGTATATGGTAGCTATGCCGTCTATGATTGATACATTATGATTGTAATTGTTTTTGAAACATATATACACTAATAATAATATCAAATTTGTTTTTATCGTATCAAGCATTTTTGACCATTATAAGGTAAAACTCTATCCTATGGTTTGCATTGCATTGTGTGATGGGACTTGAGTCTTATAATGGTTTCATTTTTCTAAAAAGCATTGCGTTGTTTAATGATTTACTTTATTTTATGCACAGGCAATCCAATGGAGTAAACCCGTTCCGCATTAGTGGCATGGTCCTGTGATTAGCCTTATTTTTAGATAGATTAAGTAAAATTTCTCATACCAGTCCCATGACTGACCTGTAGTTTGTTTCACTGGCAAACTCAGGTGCCCATATTTTCCACACGGGCAGTCGAGTAGCTTTTTGCAAATATATTTACAGGATCCTGGTCTACAGCTGAAGCGGTATTCGGAAAGCTCTGTATCCGTGTATTCCTTTCGGATTGTATATTTGTATTATTTTCCGCTGCTATTTGAATGCAATTTAAATCTTTGATATTATTGTATTTCTATTATGTAATAAGTATTCATACTCTGTTATATTCTTGTACTCTGATGTAACTGTTGTAATCAGTAATAAAAATGTTCTTTAGTTTGTATTCTGATGTGTGTTGTTCTCAAAACAATCCATGCTTTCCTTTTTGGGGAAGTTTGGGTCGTTTCACTTAATCTACTACTACATTAGTTTTTAAAATAAAGGTTTAGACAAGCTCAATACTTTAGATATAAATAAGCTAAATAGCATCCCAACTACATGATAACTTAAGCAATCATTAAACTTCATTTTCCAAGAACTACTTCATAGTCTTTTACTGAGCCTCAACATTACTTGCAAAAGCATCAGAGGCTATCTCATTTGAACTGAGACACCATATTGATTCCATTAAGAAAATAGGGTCAAACATTGTGTTTGATAGGAGTATACAATAATTTTATATGATACTGATGCAATTTAAACTTAATCTGGTGTCTTATATTTCTGTACATTGGATACTTTCTTAGTTAGTTACTGGTTAATGTTACAAGATCAACCAGTCATTACTTCCTATACAACTTGTTTTCACATACCAATTCTCAGTTACACATATTTACTTGCAAAACCACAAACAATTCAATCAATACATGCTATCCTAGGCTAATCCTTAATCCCAATTTCTTACTTCTTTAGGCTAGCCTTCTTTTATTTCCTGAACCATTATATTCATATTACTAAGTCCTTCCCCTCACACTGAACACTATGTTACACACTGTATGGGACCTCCTACCTGTTAACCCATTACATAAAAGCCTTGAGGGCATTAACATGCCATGTGCATACCTGACTTTCCACTTGAAATCAAGTAGATCAATGTAATCTATGGCCATTCTAACCACTAATGACTCCTTACTTGTTTAATGTCTCATTTGCATGTCATTCTTAACACTTGTATTTAACTTTCATTCTCCTTCACTTCCTTGGGTTAAATCAAATAAGTTATAATGATAAATATGCACACATCAAACAACTTATCATACCTAAGTTTTGTATACCCTTCAGCAAACTATCATTATGTTCAAGCCTAACAAGTCAAGATTTCATCCATTCTAGCTACACGTTTATATTTCATTAGCATGTTGCTAAATATTTTTGTTACATCATATCATTCAAAAATCACTTTTATGCTTACTTATAAATTTGCCTATATATATAATTATAATGATCATATGATTAGAGGCATAAGGAGCCTCTTAAACCCTGGTTGTTCCTTACTTATCCCTTCATGAAAAAGTGATTTACTAAGGAGAAATCATTTGGTAAAAGTGGATCATCACATATATAGAAATTGCACCTCTTTACCCTTTATAAGAAATAGACATAAGCATGAGACCCACTTGTCCATACTGCATCATTTCAATATTAAAAACCAACCTTACTGCAATAAATTAGAAGTTATTTAATCAGTAGAATTGTAATCTATATTTTACTTTGGAAAACTTTCAGTACTCGGTATATAATTTCATGGACATATTATCTTACATTTTCTTAATACAAATTTTTAATCTTAGGAACATGCAAAGTAAATATCAAAATAAGTTTAATCAAATGGCTGCCTCATAGGACTTAGCGCCATATATGAGAACAGTATATACTCACAAATAATACTTTTCTTTTAAATCTTGTATATATGTTAGCCCGACTTCTTAGATGCTGCTGCTACCTATTTCTCTCTAATTTCAAATTTTTGCCAAGAGAAAAACAGACTAGCCTTGCAAGCCTAGTCTTATATAATCCTTTAGCATTCCAATTAGCGTTTTAGTGTTATATAATGTCAAGTTTACCCTATTCAGGAAATAATTTCTTAGGTGTGTAAAAATACTTAGTATTATAACCATTTTTTCTTTTTATTACTTTAGAGAAATGCTCCCTACCCTACAAAGCTATGATGGCTTCTTTTATCTGCAAAAATATCTTTCCCCCTTTCCATTTACCTAGGTTGATGTACTATTTGCATGATTTTCTTAATTACCCATGCATTAGATAAGATGATGCATACATTTCAAGTAATATATATATATATATATATATTAAAGCATGTTCCTTTACCCAAGGGTTTCTAGTAAGCAGAAGATATATCACTTCTTACGTATATAATTGTTTCTGTAATGTCTGGCACATGTATTTTCTTTATTTTTTTAATTTCATGTGTAAATTTATTTTAAAGGAAATACCTATTTCTAAACACAAATTGAATATCCTTGTGCATTCAACACCTTATCCATGCATTCTTATATATCCAATATATATCATATATATATTCCCAGGTTAATCAAATTAAACCACTTAGGAAATCCAGGGTTATCACATTTACCCCTACTTTTAGAAATTATGTCCCATAATTTATTATACTTACTTAAAGTATTTATTTCATAAACTAGTTTCTATTCTAGTTTATAACCATCTCAAGCCATTTTCATGACTCACTTGTCTATGAAAAATTCCTAATAGAAATATAGCATATCTATTGAATAATTAAAATCTAAGCATCCCTTTGTTATCAGCAAACAACTTAGGAATCAAGAATCCGTTGTACCTATACAAGTTTTATAACTTTGTTCCTTTATTTCTTTTCTTGTTTAGCTACAATCCCCACTGATTCCTTCTCATACACCAGGTTTGGATTAGTCTTTATTTTTGTAGGTGTTTCTAGTATGGTTGCCTTATCGTGACCCACCTCCTCAACTTGGATACATGAAATACATCATGTATCGCATTCATTTCCTCTAGCAGCTTCAATCTATAAGCCAAAGACCCAATCATTTCATAGGGTCCAATATATATGGGTTAACTTTCCTTGTTTCCGAACCCTTAAAACCCTCTTCATTGGAGATACTTTTATAAACACAAAGTCTCTTATTTCATATTCAACAAATTTCCTTTACCTATCAGCATACACTTTTTGTCTATCTTGAGCTAATGCCACCCTCTTTCTAATTAAAGAAATTTTCTCTGAGGTTTCTTTCGCATGGTCTGGCCCTAGTATTACTCTTTCTCCAGCTTCCATCCAACTGGCTGTGGAAGAACATGGCCTTCCATACAAGGCTTCAAAGGGAGTCATCCCTATGATGGTTTGATGACTGGTCTTGAAACACCCCACCTCCGTTAAGGTCACTCACAAAGGGAATGCCTTAACTTTGGTGGAGGTTTATAAGTAAAAGTCACAGATAAACACAAGACAGATATAAATACACATATTTTAAATAGCGGAAACCAAACAGACTTTTATTTCATCAACACGTGTTCAAACAAAACATTTCCATAATTGTCTCAAAATACTTCCAACATTACAACCTCATTACTGTCTTGATTATTAAAGAAGCATGAAACATAAATAAAGTAACAAAAATCCCCATAGTGAAATCCAAAGCCATAATCTGAGCAAAAGAGACCCAAACCATACGTCTATGGTCTTGAAGCTTGCAAAAGAGTACTAAGCTGGGTTATTTCCTCCCTGTGGACCTGGGGGGGAACGAAAGAAGAGAAGACGAAAAGAAAATAGAGTCAGACATAAAGCCTGAGTAAATCTAGTGATTCTTTAGTATGTGAATAAGAAAAAGGGCATGATAGATATAAAATGAAAACAGGAAAGTATCACAAGTTAAGGAAGTGTCGTTTAGAATCGAATTATACTATCGCACCCACACTATATCACTGCACCTACTTGAGGTTATTCTAATTGGCACCCCATGCTGAGGGTGAGGTGATCCCCATTTTCTAAAGATCGGCTCCTACTCGTATAAACATGTGTCATACGGCCCCCAAGAATTTATAGATACCTATGCTGGTCCCACCATGGGGTGTATCAAGACCTATGGTGGTGGCCCCGACACAATTCTAGAAGGCATAGGTTATACTACTGGTGCCCCCAGTGCCCTGTTTGTCTGCTCCGGAGTGTGTGCACGCCCGCACCCCGTTAGAACCTACACTGTGCACCCACCGCCGTCGTTTTGACCACTTACAATCAGCCCAGTAATCGTGCCCCACCCTTCCTAGTTTCAGGGTACCATGATACCTAACTTGGGTAACTACTGAAACGGGTCCCTCATTACTAGGGTTTTCTAGTCAAACATGTTAAGTGGTTAAGTGTCTGTATTTACCTAACCTCACCCATCAATTCTTGTTAACATGTTGAATTTGGTTAAGTGTTTTTAGCTGACTTAACCCTACCATCTGTCCTTAGCCTCTTAAAGCACCGGACAACTCACATTAGACAGATATTGCTACGGTTACTGGATGTGCCGGTCGGTTCCGGGCAGGTTTACACCATAGCTCAATCTAACCTCGGGTTCTTATTGGGCTCAATGCTTAACCACCCACATTGGATAGGTATTGTTGTGACTACTGGACAGCCGGGCGGGTCCGGGCAGGTTTACGTCACAACTCAATCCAACCTCGGGTTAAGCATACCGTGTTTTCTAAATTTACATATTTTATCACTTCTCAATTTTATATCTAAATGTCATGTCCTTTATTCTTGGGTATAGCAATTCATACCGCTTAAATGTCATTGTCGTTGGCATGTGCCAACCATGCCAACATATTTTTTCATGTTTTACACCCAACGTTATTACCCCTGTTAATACGTTCGCAACATTATAACAAATGTTGGGCTCGACACAATTCAGCCCAACTTTTAAACGTGAGAAAAGGGGAATTCAAGAACATGTAATATTTCACAATACATAAAGGTGTGTGGCGCATGAACTTGCAATTTAGCGATTCAACTAACATAAATTATGGGTCATGTGTACTTACATTCAAACCATAGTATAACTAAGTAGGTGACATATAAAATGGCATAGTTTAGGCTTACACAAACTTGGGTTTAAACATGTTTAACTTGGCATAATGTCAACCACAAAACTAACATGTTTTATATTCGCCAAAATGTCCAATTTTAACATCTAATCATATAGCCTGTTTCAACATGAACTTGCATAGTTTATGTAACCCAAACGATACTTAACATAGATCCAATTATACTTGCAAATAAACATAAGAATGTGTTCCTAGATGTTGAGTCTTGTAGGCATAAAAGGTCTCAAATCTAGAACATGTTTACATAAGCCTTAATTTAGACTTGGTGAATGTATATAGTCCATGTCATAGACATAAATATAAAGGGATCAAATTCTAGTTTTTGCCACAAACTTGCAAGTGCCATTGTTTTCATATACAATTGTTCAATAAGCTTGCGTCAATCAATTTTGGCCACAAATACCAATACACAAGTCATGACAGAATCATTACAATACACAGAATGTATATCATTATTATACAATAACACAATTCTATTTTTATTTACATCGAATCACGTCACAGTTTTATTCATATTTTGAAAGGTCACTATACTTACAACGAATGCAGAATCTTGAATTCTGGATTCTGAATTCTGAAATTGGGATGTGTTCCTTTAGGTAGATTAATGTTGCGTTGATTAACTTGATTAAGCTTTAGTCTTCTTCTTAATTTGATTTGTCTCTAAGCTCCTCTCTCTTGACGGCTACACTCAATTCCTTCCTGGCAGCATGACGACTCCCATCTTATTTTTTTGTGTGAATTTTTAGTTGAGACTTAGGGTGTATATATAGATTTTTAAATTGTTTTGAGCTGTCAGATGAAGACGGGAGGAATCTAGACCATACAAAGTTCAAAGAGCCAATCAAGAGGTGACATGTCAGCCCTAATGACACACCGAGCCACAGAAATTCGAGCCAGAGGCATACCCAGCCAGCCAAGTCGACCAGGTAGGTCGACTGGCAGGTCGACACCCAGGTCGACACTATGGTCGACCTGGGGTGACCAGGTCGACACCATGGTCGACCCTTTGGTCGACCTGGTCCCTGGGCGGGAATTTTCCCGCCCAGCCCAGTTTGAACCTATTTTTCAAATTTTGAACTTGAAACCGAGCTGTTTGAATTTTAAATTTTATTCTGAAACTTCCGAAGGTCATAACTCCTTCATACGGAGTCCGATTCACGCAAACTCGGACTCTATCTCAAACAGAATTCCGAGACGAACGCAATGGCGTAACCCATTTCCCTTAATTATTTCATTACAATTAATTACACTTTAATTTGTGAAGCTTAATATTATAGAATTCACGGGGTGTTACATTCTCCCCCCTTAAAAGGATTTCGTCCCCGAAATCTTCAAGTTAGGAAGAATGTATATCCTACCATCCAACCGTCCATCTACTCAACCAACAAACACAGGCGTCCACTGTCCTTAAAAGACTTCTAATGCTTCATGATCATATGCATAGTGTGTGTACATGTCCTTATCTAATGCAGAAATCAGTCGGTCTACTGATTCAGTTGACTCCTTAATGCGAATCATGTAAGTATTATGAATCCATTATGTATGCAAATTTTTCCTACTCATAATTCTACATGAGTGCACAACTATTCATACAAATGTGACAACCATATGACGGCATATCAAATTTCAACCATATACAAATGAGAATACATATATGCATATGCAATATGAAGTGACTGAGCCGATCTATAACCTAAGGTGTGTGTGTATATGCATCCACGAGAAACCACTAGCAACCATTTGCAGCCATCATCCATAACATGTTTTCGAATACATGTTTGCATCCATTTGTTTTCTACCTAAGGAGTTAGGAAAAGGACCGAGGAGATATACCTAAAAAGATAGATAAAGCATAACTTAAGGAAAAAGAGAGATCAAAGATGTACCCTCAAAAAGAAAAGGGTAGGCAGCGCGTATTCTGTCCTCAGTTTCCCAAGTCGCGTTTTCCTCGGTGTCGCTCCACTGAACTTTAATGAGTTTGACTTCGCGGTTGCGTAGCTTTTTCACTTCAGTTCCTAAGATGCGGATTGGAACTCTCCTCACAGTTGCTTCACGTTCCACTTCGGCTTCTTCTAGAATGCTAGGTTCCACCACTTCCGCAGACTCATGCAAACACTTCCGGAGGTGAGAAACATGAAAGACGTTGTGAACTCCGGCCAGTCTCTCGGGTAGCATTAATCTATAGGCCATCTTCCCAACTTTCTCGATGATAGGAAACGGCCCTACAAATCTTGGTGCTAACTTTCCTGTGGATCCAAAGCGAACGACGTTCCTTAAAGGAGATACCTTAAGGAAAACCCTATCCCCAACCTCAAACTCAAGGTCGGTCCTTCTTTTGTCGGCGTAGGATTTTTGTCTGTCTTGGGCTGTCTTCATCCTTCTCCGTATCAAGTCCACTTTCTCTAAAGTCTCTCGAACCAAGTCTGGCCCAAGTATAAGCTTATCTGTAGACTCCCACCAACAAGTTGGTGATTTGCATGGTCTTCCATACAAGGCTTCAAAGGGCGCCATACCGATGGTGTCTTGGTAACTGTTGTTGTAGGCAAATTCTACTAAAGGAAGGTGATCCTCCCACGTCCCTCCAAAGTCAAGAACGCAAAGTCTTAAAAGATCCTCTAAAACTTTATTCACCCTTTCAGTCTGGCCATCGGTTTGGGGGTGATAGGCCGTGCTCAAACATAACTGTGTGCCTACAGCTTCTTGCAGACTCCTCCAAAACTCACTTGTGAAGATAGGGTCTCGGTCACTAACAATGCTGGAGGGTATCCCATGGATTCGAACTATTTCCTTGGGATAAAGAGATGCTAGTGACGAAGCAGTCCTTCTACTCTTGATAGGTATAAAGTGGGCGCTTTTAGTAAGCCTATCCACTATTACCCAAATGCTAGTATTGCCTCTTCTTGACCTAGGCAACCCGTCAATGAAATCCATTGAAATGCTATCCCACTACCATTGCGGGACTTCTAGAGGATGTAGCAGTCCTCCAGGTTTCTTCTGTTCCGCCTTGACCTGTTGGCAGGTCAAGCACTTAGAAACGAAATCAGCCACGTCCTGCTTCATGCCGCTCCAAAAGAAAGTTCTTTTTATATCCTTGTATGTCTTATCACTGCCAGGGTGTATAGTCATCTTGGAATGATGCGCTTCCTCGAGAACCTTCTTTGTCAACTCCCTTGCTTATGGGACGCATAATCTTCCATCTCGCCTTAGCCAACCCTTATCATCGATGGTGTATCTATTGAGGTGACTAGAAGTCTCACCCCTAATAAATTTATCAATCACATCAACAAGCTGAGGGTCATCACGTTGTGCAGCCCCTATTGAGTCCAAGAGAGTAGGGCATACTTCAAGAGATGCTAACAAACCCTGTACAAAATCCGAGGAGGGCCTAAAGTTAAAACTGGCTATATACTCTAAGCTTTGCCTTTCCATGAAGAGAGGAATTAAGGTCAGTTTCTTTCGGCTCAACGCGTCTGCTACTACGTTGCCTTTGCCGGGAGTATAGGAAATTTCAAAGTCATACGAGGCAAGAAACTCCATCCATCTTTGCTGCCTCAAGTTAAGATCCTTCCGCGAGAAGAGATATTTCAATGATTTATGGTCAGTGTATAATTCGAACTTCTCACCTAGGAGATAATGGCGCCAAGACTTAAGTGCAAAGACGATGGCGGCCAACTCAAGATCGTGGGTTGGGTAGTTCTTTTCATGAACTTTCAATTGTCTTCCACCATAAGCTACTACCCTTCCTTCTTGCATTAGAACAACACCTAGTCCCGTTCCACATGCATCTGTGTATACTGTGAACATTTTGCTTCCGTCAGGCAGAGTTAGAACTGGAGCTATTGTAAGAGCCCTTTTTAGGCGTTGGAAGGCAATGTCACAGTCCAAATCCCAAGCGAATGCTAGATTCTTCTTTGTTAGCCTTATGAGCAGAGCTGAGATTTTCGCGAAATCCCTAATGAATTTTCGGTAAAAACCGGCTAGCCCAAGAAAGCTTCGGACTTCGGTTGCATTTCTTGGTGTCTTCCAATCTTGCACTGCCACCACTTTCGCGGGGTCCACGGCTAACCCTTCTTTGGACACTATATGTCCAAGAAATCTTACTTCTTTTCTCCAGAAGTGGCACTTGGAGAATTTGGCTCTTAGCTGATGAACTCAAAGAGTTTCCATGATTTCTCTCAGATGCTGAGCATGCTCTTCCTCATTCTTTGAGAAGATCAAAATATCATCTATGAAGACAACTACAAATTTGTTGAGGAATTCTTTGAACACTCTGCTCATTAGATCTACGAAATAAGCAGGTGCGTTTGTCAAGCCGAAAGGCATGACAAGCCACTCGAAGAAACCGTCTGGGGTTCTGAACGCCATTTTATCAATGTTATCTTCAGCTACTCTTAGCTGATGGAACCCAGTTGGCAGATCAACTTGGGAGAAGACCGTCGCACCTACAAGCTGATCAAAAAAATCATCGACTCGGGGAAGAGGGTGCCTATTTTTCTTGGTCAATTTGTTTAACTCCTTGTAGTCGACGCAAAGGCGAAGCGAACCGTCCGCTTTGGTTGCGAACACTACTGGAGCACCCCATTCTGAAATGCTTCGTCTAATGAACCCCTTTTCGAGAAGTTCTTTAACCTGCTTACTGAGCTCCTTTCTCTCCTTTGGAGCCATGTGCCTGACAGGTAAAGCTACAGGCTTTGCATTATCCACAAGATATATGAGGAAGTCTATTTCCTGCCTCGGAGGTAAGCCCTTCACCTCCTCAAAGACATCCGGATATTCCCGGACTACTCTAACTGACTGCAAATTTTCATCAGAAGCATCAAGCGACTATAGATAACTAAGCATAACCTCATTTAAGGGATTACAAGAAATTTCTAGAGTGTTACCAAGCCGAGTCAAGAGTCTAACTACTCTTTTCTCACAATCAAGAATGGCACCATTACTGGATAACCAGTCCATGCCTAAGATCAAACCATATCCCGAGAAGCCCAAAACAAAGGCATTACAACTAAACTCAACACTGAGAATAGAGATTTTCAAACCCAAACAAACCATTGACAAGTAAGTGGAGCCCCTAATTGGATTTGAAACTACTAAGGGATCTTCTACCATACTAGTGTCTAGATGCAGAGATTCTACTAAGGCAGATGAAATAAAGGAGTGTGATGCGCCAGAGTCAAAAAGTGTGCGAACAGGATGATCATAAAGATAGACTACACTTTCTACAGAAATACTACTACCTCGTTCCTGCTGAGGTGCCACTACCGCATGAACCTGACCCCCTGAAGTGGATCCGGCTTTCTATCCCTGCCCTCTCTTCTTTGGGCAGTCCTTAGCTTGGTGCCCAGTTTCTCCACAATGGAAGCAACCACCCATCTTTGCCTTCCTTTTTCAGCAGTCTTTTGATATATGTCCCACAATGCCACAGAAATTGCACCTTCTCCTCTCACGGGGCTTATTGTTCTTCCCTCCTTTCTTGAAGTCTATATTCTTAGCTTGTAGACCCTCTTTCTTTTCTTCCACCTTAGTCTCTTTCTTGTCGTTGTCTTCCTCGTGTAGCAACGCCATGTCCACCAAGCTTTCATAAGTCGCTCCCATGGATACATGGGTCATAGCAAGGCTGTGTAGAGGCTCATTCAAACCTTTGACGAAGCGAAGTGCCTTCTTGTGTTGGGTGTTTACTAAGTCTAGCCCAAATCTGGCCAGCTGATTAAACTGATTGACGTACTCCCTGATTGTCATACTTCCCTCTTTCAGAGTTAGGAACTTCTCCATTTGCAGGCTTCTTTCAGCTTAGGAGAGGAATTTCATCTCAAACCTTGTCCTGAAATCTTCCCATGTTTCCACCTCCCTCTGAGCATTGGTAATCTCCCACCAATAGGAAGCTTCATCTTTAAGCAACCACACTGCTAGCTGTGTCTTTTGCCTGTCATCAACTCCGAAGATGACAAACAGATCCTCGGTCTCCTTTAGCCAGTTTCTTGCTCCTACAAAGGACTCTGTCCCATAAAAGTCTTTTCCACCCATAGCCTTGAAGTCTCTACATGTTTCTGCGAAGGCATTTCCAGGAGGAGGAGGAGGAACCGCGGCCACTGGAGGAGAGATGTCTGCTGGGCCCACGCCATTGGCCCTTGCTTCTAAGTACCTCCTAAACCAGCCGGGTATCGGCACTCCTTCCGGAAGGTTAAGGTCTCCAGACATTCTGAAACAAAAAGGAAAGATTCAAAACGAAGGATAGAGAGAGAGATAGTGCACATGGCTTTTGGGGGATTATGCCTCTTTAAAAATATAACACTTTTTCTTGAAAAATGCTTCTTTAAACTTTCTTTTGAAAGCAATTTCAAAAATTTTTATCTTATCTGGTAAACCTATGCTCTGATACCAAGTGAAACACCCCACCTCCGTTAATGTCACTCACAAAGGGAATGCCTTAACATTGGTGGAGGTTTATAAGTAAAAGTCAAAGATAAACACAAGACATATATAAATACACATATTTTAAACAGCGGAAACCAAACAGACTTTTATTTCATCAACACGTGTTCAAACAAAACATTTCCATAATTGTCTCAAAATACTTCCAACATTACAACCTCATTACTGTCTTGATTATTAAAGAAGCATAAAACATAAATAAAGTAACAAAAATCCCCATAGTGATATCCAAAGCCATAATCCGAGCAAAAGAGATCCAAACCATACGTCTACGGTCTTGAAGCTTGCAAAAGAGTACAAAGTTGGGTTATTTCCTCCCTGTGGACCTGGGGGGGGGGGGGGGAACGAAAGAAGAGAAGACGAAAAGAAAATAGAGTCAGACATAAAGCCTGAGTAAATCTAGTGATTCTTCAGTATGTGAATAAGAAAACGGGCATGATAGATATAAACTGAAAACATGAAAGTATCACAGGTTAAGGAAGTGTCGTTTAGAATCGAATTATACTATCGCACCCACACTATATCTCTGCAACTACTTGAGCTTATTCTAACTGGCACCCCATGCTGAGGGTGAAGTGATCCCCATTTTCTAAAGATCGGCTTCTACTCGTATAAACATGTGTCATACGGCCCCCAAGAATTTGTAGATACCTATGTTGATCCCACCATGGGGTGTATCAAGACCCATGGTGGCGGCCCCGACATAATTATAGAAGGCGTAGGTTATACTACTGGTGCCCCCCCGTGTCCTGTTTGTCTGCTCCGGAGTGTGTGCACGCCCGCACCCCATTAGAACCTACAATGTGCACCCACTGCCGTCATTTTGACCGCTTACAATCAGCCCAGTAATCGTGCCCCACACTGCCTAGTTTTAGGGTACCATGATACCTAACTTGGGTTACTGCTGAAACGGGTCCCTCGTTACTAGGGTTTTCTAGTCAAACATGTTAAGTGGTTAAGTGTCTGTATTTACCTAACCTCACCAATCAATTCTTGTTAACATGTTGAAGGTTTACACCGTAGCTCAGTCTTACCTCGGGTCCATATTGGGCTCAATGCTTAACCACCCACATTGGATAGGTATTGTTGTGACTACTGGACAGCCGGGCGGGTCCGGGCAGGTTTACGTCACAACTCAATCCAACCTCGGGTTAAGCATACCGTGTTTTCTAAATTTACATATTTTATTACTTCTCAATTTTATATGTACATATCATTTCCTTTATTCTTAGGTATAACAATTCATACCACTTAAATGTCATTGTCGTTGGCATGTGCCAACCATGCCAACATATATTTTTCATGTTTTACACCCAACGTTATTACCCTCGTTTGTACGTTCGCAACATTATAACAAATGTTGGGCTCGACAAAATTCAGCCCAACTTTTAAACGTGAGAAAAGGGGAAATCAAGAACATGTAATATTTCACAATACATAAAGGTCTGTGGCGCATGAACTTGCAATTTAGCGATTCAACTAACATAAATTATGGGTCATGTGTACTTGCATTCAAACCAGAGTATAACAAAGTAGGTGAGATATGAAATGGCATAGTTTAGGCTTATGCAAACTTGGGTTTAAACTTGTTTAACTTGGCATAATGTCAACCACAAAACTAACATGTTGTATATTCACCAAAATGTCCAATTTTAACATCTAATCATATAGCCTATTTCAACATGAACTTGCATAGTTTATGTAACCCAAACGATACTTAACATAGATCCAATTATACTTGCAAATAAACATAAGAATGTTTTCCTAGATGTTGAGTCATGTAGGCATAAAAGGTATCAAATCTAAAATGTGTTTACATAAGCCTTAATTTAGACTTAGTTAATGTACATAGTCATATCATAGACATAAACATAAAGGGATCAAATTCTAGTTTTTGCCACAAACTTGCAAGTGCCATTGTTTTCATATACAATTGTTCAATAGGCTTGCGTCAATCAATTTAGGCCACAAATACCAATACCCAAGTCATGACAGAATCATTACAATACACAGAATGTATATCATTATCATACAATAACACAATTCTATTTTCATTTACATTGAATCACGTCACAGTTTTATTCATATTCTGAAAGGTCACTATACTTACAACGAATGCAGAATCTTGAATTCTGGATTCTAATTTCTGAAATTGAGATGCGTTCCTTTGAGTAGATTAACGTTGTGTTGATTAATTTGATTAAGCTTTAGTCTTCTTCTTAATTTGATTCGTCTCTAAGCTCCTCCCTCTTGACGGCTCCACTCAATTCCTTCCTGACAACATGACGACTCCCATCTTATTTTTTTGTGTGAATTTTTAGTTGAGACTTAGGGTGTATATATAGATTTTTAAATTGTTTTGAGCCGTCAGATGAAGACAGGAGGAATCTAGACCATACAAAGTTCAAAGAGCCAATCAAGAGGTGACATGTCAGCCCTAATGACACACCGAGCCACAGAAATTCGAGGCAGAGCCAGACCCAGCCAGCCAAGTCGACCAGGTAGGTCGACTGGCAGGTCGACACCCAGGTCGACACTATGGTCGACCTGGGGTGACCAGGTCGACACCATGGTCGACCCTATGGTCGACCTGGTCCCTGGAGGGAATTTTCCCGCCCAGCCCAGTTTGAACCTGTTTTTCGAATTTTGAACTTGAAACCGAGCTGTTTGAATTTTAAATTTTATTCTGAAACTTTCGAAGGTCATAACTCCTTCATACGGAGTCCGATTCACGCAAACTCGGACTCTATCTCAAGCAGAATTCCGAGTCGAACGCAATGGCGTAACCCATTTCCCTTAATTCTTTCATTTAGAATTAATTACACTTTAATTTGTGAAGCTTAATATTATAGAATTCACGGGGTGTTATATGAAAGTTCAACCAAGTGTATATAGTCTTCCCAACAACCTCCTTAGTCTAATACACATGCTCCAAGTAAATCTTCCAGTATCTGTTCACAATCTCTATTTGCCTATCTGATTGGGAGTGCTAGGTTACGCTCATGCACAATTCTATTCCACTGCCTCTTGAAAACTAGCCAAAAACTTGGAAGTAAATAAGGTATCCTTATCACTAACTATTGATTTAGGAACCCATGCAGTTTCACTATTTCTTTCACAAACAACTGAGCCAACTTAGGTGCAATTCTTTCTGATTTTATTGGTATGAAATGTGATGCCTTAGTCAACTTATCAACCACCACCCAAATGCTATCATTTCCTTTTCTATATTTTGGCAAGGCATCTATGAAATCCATAGATATTTCCTCCCATTTCCATTCAGGTATCTGTTGAGGTTGCAATAGGCTTGAGGGTTTTTGGTATTCTTCATTCACTTGTTGGCATATCATGCATTCAACAACATACTTTCCTACTGCTACTTTCGTCCCTTTCCACCAAAAGACCCTTCTTAAATTATGATGCATTTTTGTTCCTCCTGGGTGGATTGTATATTTGCTTCTATGATATACATCTAGTATTTCTCTTTTCAATTCTTCACTAGATTGAACACACTGTCTCCTCTTGTTCCTTAAATGGCCATGACTATCTATCTAAAAATTATCTACTTCCTCTCCTTTCATCAAAAGAGCTTTCTTCTCCTTGAAGAATAAGTCCTGATCTTGTAACTTCCCTACTTTATTAACTAAGTCAGATTTAACGGTGATAATGCTCAATTTTCTTTAGTATATTAATCCACTGTTTACTTCCATTGGTATGCCACTGGCACTCTCTATTTCTACATCAGTGAGTAGTGACAAAGTTTTAAATTATTCTATTATTATTATAACTGCTTTAGCATGTTGTCTACTCAAGGCATCTGCTACCTTATTAACTTTTCCAAGGGTGTAAATTATGTCCAACCATAAGCAACTAGGATTCTACCCACCTATGTTGCCTCGTGTTCGAATCCTTTTGGGAGAATAAATATTTCAGTGAGTTATGATCAGTGTATAGCTCAAATTTAGCTCCTAGTAAATAGTGTCTCCATAGCTTTAATGCATACACCACTGCAGCTAATTCCAAGTAATGTGTGGCATATCTTATCTCATTAGCTTTCAGTTGCTTGGATGCATAGGCTATCACTTGCTCATTATGCATTAAAACAACCCCTAAACCACTTCCACTAGCATTAGTACATACTATGAGTCCTTTATTCAGCTCAGGAACTCTCATTACATGGGCTTTTACTAATACTTTGTTCAGTTTCATAAATGATTTCTCACATTTCTTTGTCCAACTAAATGGATGATCCTTTTTTATTAATTGAGTGAGAGGTATAACAATATTAGCAAAATCATTTATAAACCTTATATAATAGACTGCCATGCCCATGAATGATCTCACTTCACTCATTGTCCTTGGTCTCCTCTATGTTTGCACTGCCATAACTTTACTTTGATCTACTGAAATTCATCATTCAGAAATGATACGCCCCAAAAAGCTGACTTCATGTTTCCAGAATGTGCATTATGAAATTTTTGCTTTAAGGTCATATTTCCTTAAACAGCTCAGAACTAGGTGCAAATGCTTTCTGTGCCCTTCTGTTTTTTAGTATACCATTATATCGTCTATAAAAATCAACACAGACCTATCCATGTAATCTCTGAACATCCTACTCGTGAGATCAACTAAGTAAGATGGAGCATTTGTAAGACCAAATGGCATGACCGGGAACTCATATATTGCATACATAGCATTGAAGGCAGTGTATTTTATACTCTCTTACTCTACGAAAACCTAATGCTAAGTCTATCTTGGAAAATACTCTTGCACCATTTAATTGGTCAAAGAGTTCATCTATCCTAGGCAGTAGGTATTTATTCTTTATAGTGACCTTGTTGAGTTCCCTATAGTCTATGCATATCCTAAGTGTGTACCATCATGCTTTTTAACAAAGACCACAGGAGATCCCCAATATGAACATATGGGCCTTATGTATCCCTTGTCTTCCAACTCTTGCAATTGCGTTTTCATTTCAATTAGCTCCACAGGTCCCATTCTATTTGGCTTTTTCACTGTGGGACTTGCACCGGGATTGAATCTAACTTGGACCTCTACTGAACTGTTTTGAGGTTGCCCTTTCACTTTATCAAACACATCTAGGTACTGTTTCACTATGGGTATTTGTTACAAAGTTAACTCTCCTTTTCAGCCTTTAAATTATTAAAATTTCCAGGTTTTCTTTTTTTCTTTGCCTCACATTATATTGTTATTCTCCTACCTATAGCGGTTTTAAGGAAATAATAGAAGTTTTTAAGTTTTTTTGATGCAAAAGTAGTGAATCGCGAGATTTACGCCTTACTTCGCATAAAGTCTAGTACAACTGTATTTACATAAATACATACACAACCAAAACAAGATCACATGCATGCAGGCATAAACAACAGCGTGTAGCCAAAAGAATATTACATGTACATATTAGATTACAACAAAATAAAAGCATCAGCGAACAAATAGAACCGAGTTTGCTGAAAATATCATCATACCTATCTGCCATGAGCTCGATTCATGACTCAAGCTGCAATAGTATCCACAAAATTCACATTATCAGTCTCTAACCAAATGGAAACATATTTGAGAATGCAGTAAACAATAGTTTTAGGTAGTTTCATTTTGCATTTGAATTTTTGTGAGTTACGCTCATGGCAAAGTGTCCACACATAAGCAAAGTTTAAAATAGCAAATTGTGTATGCATGGGTGAATCAGGAAGAGATTCAAAGGTGGTTTGCCAAAAGTAGAACTAGTCTTTGATTAAATCCTTCTAATCTAAGGTAATGTTTAAGCTAACTAAGCACTTTGTCCAGACATAAAACGTGAAATCGCAACCGCATAATAGATGAAAGTTATCTTCGTCGTCTTCATCACAAAAAGAGAAGCCCCCAGTAACTTTTATCCCTTTATGCCTCAGCCTGCTTACAGTGTTTAGTCTGTTATGCATAATCACCCACATGTGGATTTTAACCTTTGTAGGTACAGACTTGAAATTCCATATGTACTCAAATCATAACCATCGCTGTCTAGCAAAATTCATTGTCTTGTATAAACAGATTACACGAAAAGGTTTATTATTTCCTTCCAGCATCCAAACAAAAGCATCCTCCACATCGTCTGCAAGACTTACATTCTCCAGCAATCTAAGCAAGCAGCACAATTGAAATGAAAGCATTACTAGTGACTAATCTACAAAAAGATAATCTCCACCTAAAGTAAGCAGCCTCCATGTTGTACATTTCCTTGAGCGTGTAATGCTTATTGCATGAAATATAAAAAAGATCAGCAAATTCAATTCTCAGAGGTATGGGTAAGAGCCAGCAATCATACCAAAAAGAAACATTACACCCATTCATTATAGTAATACCTATGCCAATATTAAGCCAATGAACATTACTTATAACGCCATGCCAAAACACCGAGCAGTGAGAAGAATTTGCATTCCAGTCAAATCTACCTTCATAGCAAGTGTTTATGATCCAGTCCTTCCAATAAACTCTCTTATCACTAAGAATTACCTATAACCATTTACAAAGTACAGTGGAATTCATGTTTCTCAAGTTTAATACTCCCAAACCTCCCTGATTATTAGACTTACACACTTGGCTCGAGGACACAAGACAGCTAGCTTTTTTGTATCCTTCGTACGAGTCCAGAAGAAATTACGACGAATTGCATCGATCTTTTCAATCATCCAACCAGGACACTGGTAAAAAGATAGCTAGTATAAAGGGATAGAAAAAAGGACAGAGTTCACCAACACCAGTTTGCCAGCTATAGATAAACAGTTCCCCTTCCATCTCGCAAGTCTCCTGTCAATTTTATAGATAACTGGCTGTCAATCCTTCTTCAACAATCTTTTTGGTCGAATACACATGCCGAGATAATTGAGTGGAAACAATTCAGCCTTGCAATCGAGCTGCACAACACAACTCATTTTTATAAAAGTTTCTAAGCTAATAACAGATTTAAGTTTCTTCAATCAGTCTGCCCCTAATATAACCCCTATACCCGGGTAGTTCAACACAAACAAATCAGAAACAAATATCCTACCACCAATATTTAATTCTATTTGCTTACACATCATTCCTAGATCGCATGAGCTCCCAACAAACAAGGGCCTATCAACAATAATGCATATTAATTTTAATTTTTGTACTATATCAGAGGAAATAAGGGAGTTGGTTGCTCCTGTGTCATGTATCACACTCAGCGGAATTTGTTTAATAAATAAAATACCTTCCACTTGTCCTTGGTCTTCAACATTAGAACCAACTACTGACATGTCTTTTCCCCTCCATAGCTTCAACTCTTCCTTGTTGCTTGTAATCAAAGCAGTTCCTTTTCATGTGTTCTTCTTTTCCACAATTAAACACCTGAATATGGCAAACTGACCAGCCTAGCATTTAGACTTTATATGTCCTTCCTTGCCTTAGTTATAACACAGAATCATTTTCTTGGCATCTGAGGTAACAGAGGCTTCAGAATTCTTCTTATTACCAGTATCACTCTTCTTATTATCATAAGGATGGAAATTGTTCTTGCATTTCTTATTGATGTTATTCCTCAAATTCCTAAAAAATTCCTTTGCATTATCATGTTGTTCAAAGCTTAGAGTCAAGTTCAATAACCTGATCAAAAGTTTTGTCTATGAAGGGTAGCATTGCCCTCCCCAAGCTTGCATTTAACAATTGAATATACCTGCCAATCTTAGTAGCTTCATCAACAACTAGCATAAGTCCATACTTAGATAAACTGTAAAATTTCTGAGTGTACTCAGTAACACTCACTGCCCCTGCCTTAATTTGATGAATTCCTCTAGCAATGATGCCTTAGTAGATGCAGGCACAAACCTTGCCTCCAACATCTCCTTATATTGGTTCCAAGTAACCTCATTCTCTGGTCTTCCAGTAATAATGACCTCCACCAGTCTAGAGCTGCACCCTTCAATTGCCTAGAGGAAACCTGCCTTTTCCTTTGATCTTCAACTTTCATGTCATTAAAAATCCTTTAAATAGTTCTTAACCAGGTTTGAACCCCCGTCACGCCTTCAGTACCTACAAAACTCTTGCGTCCAAGAGTGGCATAGGTTTTCAGCAACTTAGACAACTCATTATGAGGGTTGTTTTGCTTCTGGCCTACATCTCACCTCTAAAACCTCACAAAATCTTGTATGTTCATCATTGGAGGCTCATTTGATGATCATGCAGCTTGATGATGCCTTAGCCCTACCATGGTTGTCTAAGGGTAATTGTTGTTCAGTTACTTCAATTTTTCCTATATTTTTCTATATCTCACAGAGCAATTTATTATACTCAATATATAATTTTATATACACATATTTAGATAATATATGTTATCATTGAATATAACCATGCAATTATTTGTAGTTGTGTATTTAATAACATAACTCAAATACCAATTGAGAGGACCCCTTCCTATTATATTTTAGCATTTGATTTTTTTTACTTTGGTCAACTCCTTGGTTCAAACTCTTTCCACGATCCCTTTAGCAGTAGTATAGGAATACAAGTATAATACCTTTATTTTTGTATTTACCATTTCATATTTAAACATATACAAGGTATAATGCATAAATACTTATTGGTCTGGAAAATCAGAGTTGAGTAAGCTAGAATTGGTTAAATAGTTTAAATAATAATACACATCCAATTTAGAGTTTAAGCTTCTAGTGTCCTAATTTTTACCGCCCATATGGCTACTAATATATTGAGTTTAAAGAATACATATATGCAACAACTTATTATTGAATTCCATGGTTCATTGGGTCGTGACACACCGACCACCTTGATTTCCAGTGGCAAAAGCATTAAGATCCAAGATATATCTTCCTATACTTATGTATTTGCTTGTTGTATGTTAATCTGTCATTTTGACAATATTAAACATTTTATATTTTCTTTACTAGCCGTATATTATGCTGAGAACTAAGGGGATAATTATGTATATTGTTTTGTTGTTTCGGTAATTTTGTACATGCACACTGCCTTGTGCATGTTCACACCCAGTATCACCACTTAGTCATTCAGACAACATAAGTCCTAAGTTTGCATATATAACCTATGGTGTTTGCAAAACTTATCACCTTTTTCCTTATTAAAGTCAAAATAATTCCTTAGTATATAGGTCCTGTAATTTAGTGAAAATGAATTTGCATTTTTCTCCAGGTTGTTGCCTATAAAAACAAGCCATGATGAGGTATTGTCACTGAATATTGAGCATCAGAAGCATAAATTATACCCCTTATTATAGAAAATATTTCATTCACTTATTGCACTATCACAAGTATATCTTGACATGAATTTATACAATCATGCCTACCATGTTTCAGTATCTATGCAGTATCAATATGTCTATAGATCTAGCTTTCTGTTTCTAACCTTCAAAATACATATGTACATACCACTCAGACTTGCCTACTTCATCAATATCTGATGAAAACATACGATAAACATTCAAACTTACATACCTTCTAGCCACTTACATCACCACGGGCATTAGTTAAGCATAATTAGCAAACAGTTCCCACAACAACACTACATTTTTAATTCTACTAAATCTGCTACTACGTTAGTTTTTACAATAAAGGTTTAGAGAAGCTCAATAATTTAAATATAAATAAGCTAAATAATATCCCAACTACATGATAACTTAAGCAAGCATTAAACTTCACTTACCAAGCGTTACTTCATAGTCTTTCACTTAGCCTCAACATTACCTGCAAAAGCATCAAACACTGCCTCATTTGAATTGAGTTACCTCATTGATTCCATTAAGAAAATAGGGTCAAACATTATGTTTGGTATGATTATACACTAATTTCATTTGATACTGATGGAATTTAAACTTAATCAGGTGTCTTACATTTCTATACATTGGATACTTTCTTAGTTGGTTACTGGTTAATGTTACAAGATCAACCAGACATTACTTCATATACAACCTATTCTCACTTAGCAATTCTTAGTTATGCATATTTACTTGAAAACCCACAAACAATTAAATAAATACATGTCATCCCAGACTAACCCTTAATCCAGTTTCTTACTTCTTTAGGCTAGCCATCTTTTATTTCCTGAACCATTTTATTCAGATTCTTGAGTCCATCCCCTCAACTGAACACTATGGTACACACTATGTGGGACCTCCCATTTGTTAACCTATTACACAAAGGCCATTTGGGCATTAGCATGCCATGTGCATACCTGACTTGCCACTTCAAATCAAGTAGATCAATGTAAGCTATGGTCATTCTAACCACTAATGACTCCTTACTTGTTTAATGTCTCATCTGGATGTCATTCTTAACACCTATATTTAGCTTTCATTCTCTCCCACTTCCTTAGGTTAAATCAAGCAGGTTATCATGATAAATATGCACACATCAAACAACTTATCATTACTAATTTTTGTATCCCCTTCAGCAAACAATCATTCAATCCGATCCAAACAAGTTAAGACTTCACCCATTCTAGCCACACATTAATATTCCATTAGCATGTTGCTAAATATTCTTATTACATCATATCATTAAAAAATCCCTATTATACTTAATTATAAATCTACCTATATAAAATTATGGTGAGCATATGGTTAGAGGCATAGGGAGCCTCTTAAGCCCTGGTTTTTCCTTGTCCCTTCATGAAGAAGTGATTTACTAAGGAGATATAATTTGGAAGAAGAAGATCATCAAATATACAAATATTGCACCTCTTTACCCTTCATAAGAAATAGACATAAGCATGAGACCCACTTGTCCATACTGCCTAATTTCAATATCAAAACCCAACCTCACCATAACAAACTAGATGTTATTTAATCAACAAATTTATAATCTATATTTTTACTTTAGAAAACTTTCATTACTTAGTATATAATTTCATGGAAATATTTTCTCACGTTTGCTTAATACAAACATTTAATCTTAGGAACATGCAAAGTAAATATCAAAATACGTTTAAACAAAATGGATGCCTTATATGGGAATAGTATATACTCATAAATAATACTTCTCTTTTAAATCTTGTATATCTAATGCTAGTCCTGCTTCCTAGATGCTGCTGCTACCTATTTCTCTCTAATTTTCATTTTTTTCCAAGAGAAAAGTAGATTAGCCTGGCAAGCCCAGTCTTACATAACCTTTATAAATTCAATTAGGGTTTTAGTGTTATATGATGTCAAGTTTACTCTATTCAGGAAATAATTTCTTAGGCATGTAAAAACACCCAGTATTAAAACCATTTGTTTTTTTATCACTTTAGAGAAATACTCCCTACCCAACAAAGCCATGCTGGCTTCTTTTATCTACAAAAATATTTTCCCCCTTTCCATATTTACCCAGGTTGTCATCCCATTTGCATGATTTTTCTTATCCATGCATTAGAGAAGATTATGCACACATTTCAAGCGATATATATATATATATATATATATATATATATATATATATCAAAGCATGTTCCTTTATCTTAGGGTTTCTGTAAGCAGAAGATATATCACTTCATATGTATATAATTATTTCTACAATGTTTGAAACATGTATTTTCTTTATCTTTTGAGTTTCATGTGTAAATTTATTTTAAATAAAATATCGTATTTCCAAATATATGCTGGATATCCTTTTCCACCTTGCACCTTATCCATATATTCTTATATATCCAATATATATCACATATACATTCCCAGGTTAATCAAATCAAACCAGTTAGAAAATCTAGGCTTATCACTTGACGTGCGTGCGCCCTTTCTAGGAACCAAAATATTATCCTAGGATAATCCGTACTTCACACAAATACACCTCAGCGATGCTTTATCGATTCACAAGACGACTGAATCTGACGGATTCTATAGAATAACGGCATCTGCCATCGTATTCGATGCTGTAACACCCCAAATGTTAATAAACAATAACTATATGAAGTAGATTTATAAAATAAGAATTAATTGAAATTATATTCAGAATTGGATAAAATGGATTTCACCGTTGCGTCAGATAGACTTTAGTTTACGTAAATCGGACTAAAAATGAACAAGTTATGATGAATCAAAGTTTGAAATTAAAATAGAAAAAATTAATTAATAGTCATAATAAAGCAACGGTAAGTAGGCGTTCCAGCTTATGTATGGGTCGACTCACATATAAATCGACTATCACTCTTCACTGGCCTGGTTTAGATTAAAAACCTAATATCCTATGGCCTAAACTATCCTTCTACACCTATAATAGACTACCACTCTTCACTTCTTCACTACATATATTCTTCTTTATCTTCTTAGCCTTCACTCCATTATGCTCTAAAAATAATTTTGAGGAAAAGTCAAAGTAATGTCAAATTATAGATATAAAAGGATATTCTTCTTCTGTTTCAAATGCCTTTTTTGGATCTATAATAATTCTCCATAAGTTCTATGTTATTTTTATATTAGTGATCTAAATAAAAAGGATTAAGACAGTAAAATATATTGGATCAGAAAGTTTGACAATTATAGTGTTTATAAGATTGTCTTTTACAAGTTATTGTTCATTTTATATACTGCCTATTAATTATTCCTTTTCAGTTATTATTTATTTATAATTAAATTCTTCTCTATCCCATTCTCTTTCATTATTTTACTAATAGTCTGGTAATGCCTATTTATTTATTTTGTTTATTAATGAGCCTAGACCTATTTCTCCTTTCCTTTGTTTTTGCGCTGAGCCTAAGCCAACGAAATCCTAGGCCTTTACCGTTTAATTTTGGATAAAATTTAGAATAATATGAAAGAATGTTAAAAAGGGGATTTTGGGCATATTGACAATTGGTGAATTATGGATTATAAATTAGGATAAATTTTAATGGAAGAACATGCAAACTTGTGAATTGGAATAAGTTGTACTTAATTATACATTAAGTAAACATGTGGATTGGAATAAAATATACGTAAATGTACATTAAGTAACTTGTAATTATAAAACATTTGAGCAGAGATGCATTTAGGCTTTTCTGACTTGGGGAAGGGTTGTATAAAAAAATTACATTTAATTAGAAGTATTAATTACAACCTAGGAATATAACACAAGGTTATATTGAGCTTATTAATGAACATAAACATGCAAGTTAAACCTGTTTGATTAATAAGCTAAGGGGTCTATTCCAGTAAGATATAAGGGGCTCGTAGAAATATTAGTCAACTTGGGAACTAAGTCTAAAGGTGACTTCTGTCAAATACTTACTTCTTGTCTGGAACCGGTATCAATTAGTATCCCAATTATTATCATCTGGGTCTCGCACTAGGTAGAGGCTAGGGCACGCTTTACTGTTCTAGATAGTAAGAGGTTCAAAAGGAGGTGGGTACAGGTGCATTCTGGCTGTGATTAAGGCTGTGCCTTTTTAGTTGATGGGTTCCGGACTAATAACCCTAAATGCCATACTTGGCGCATATTATTCACGTTCTGTATAAGAAGCCGATCACTGGGTAGAAAATATGTAAATCCTAATTATGATATTCTGATAGTTGGTGTAGAAATTCTGGGGATATGAATGAGAAGCTTATCTTGTTTCATGTTGTCTACTTTACTATGTTTTCTCTCTCTCTCCTTCTTTTTTCTTTTTTCCCTCTAAGTTTTTAGGGCGAAGGATTGCAATAGTGACGATATTTTGGTTCAGCTTGGACTTGGAATATTTTGTACTTCATGTATTGCTTCAGTACTTTCTTTATGACTATTGTAGCGACTTATGAGGGAGATGACTTTTGTGGTTTTATTCTTTTACTTTGATGTCTTCCTTTCCATGAGACAGTTTGTTTTACGATAATGATTCCATGGTATTTTAAATTGTGATGCTGTAACTGATTTAATAATAAATATTTTAAAAAGTTTCCACTGTGTTTTACATTCCATCTTGTGAATTTTAGTCTTTGTGTTGTTACTTTATACCTTATGTGATTCACAAAACTTAATGCATTCTTATATAGGTGACATTAAGGGATATGGAGTGTCATATTTGGTATCAGAGCCTAAGGTTACAGGATCGATTTTTTTTTTGAAAGGTGTTTTCAAAGCAAATAATTTTAGAGTAAAACCTATTTTTGAAAAGTATATCCCCTAAAGTCAATTACAATATTCCTTTGATCTCTTTTTAAATCCTTATCTCTTCTCTTCTTAGCATGTATGTGGTTTCCAATTTTCCAGAGGGCTTTCCCATTCCGACATGGTTCCGTAGATACGTAGAGGCTACGACTCCTGCCGATGTTCAAGGAAATGCTCCACCCCCAGCTCCAGTAGTGGTAGTTCCGTATAATCTAGTAGTTAACTTCTCTAAGCTCTATAAAAATTTCTGTGCAATGGGCGGCAAGCTATTTCTTGGAACGTAGAGTTATGTGGAGGATCACAATTGTCTTAAGGAGACAGAACGTGTGTTTATATTATTATAGCTAGATGATAGGAGGAGGATTCAGTTGGTCGCTTTGAAATTGAAAGCGAAGCATTATATTGGTGAGAGGTAGCTCAGGTAGGGTGGATGGTTGCAACATGGGATGAGTTCAAGGATAGATTTGAAATGAAGTTCTTATCATAAGCTGAAGAAGGAATGCGATCAGAAAAGTTCTTAAGTCTGAAGCAAGGAAGTATGACTTTGAAAGAGTATGTGAATAACTTTAACGAATTGACAAGGTTTGGCTTGCATCTAGTTAACACTGCTCACAAGAAGGCTTTGAGGTTTGCGAGAGGGCTGAACCAACCCTTCCAAGGATTGATGAAGGCACATATCCTATGGGATCTACATTTGAGAGGCTATTGGATATGGCCCTAATGCATGAGGATGGGAAAGTGGGCAAGCAAGAGGATAAGGCCAAAGAGGCCAATTCCAAAACTGAAAAGAAAAAGTGCTTGCTCAAGAAGGGTGCAACAAAGAAGGGAGAGAAACCCGAGAAGACACAAATCAAGATGGATGTTAAGTATCATGGTTGTAGAAATGAGGGACACTTTGTAAAAGACTTTAGAAAGACTAAAAATGCTTGTTTCAATTGCAGACAGATTGGACACTACACCAGGAAGTACCCTAAGAAGCAGGGTCATGGGCAGGATCATTCGGAGCACAAGTTCATGTGCTTGAGGTGACTCATACTGGTGTGAGGACCGAGGTAGGAAAGTCACCGTAGAAGGTTTGATTTCTCTTTTTGACTCTCCTATTGGGACTTTGTTCAATTCTAGTGCTTCTCATTCTTTCATATCCAATTATGTTGTTGGTAGTCTGCACCATGATACTTCTATAGTTTCTGATCCTGTAGTTGTCTCAAACCCTATAGGAGGTACGAATCACCTGTCTATGATATGTAGGGGTTTGATGATTTCTATTCTTGGTGTCGAGTTTGAGTGTGACACATATGTTCTGGGTTTTATTGGTTATGAGGTTATTCAAGGGATGGAATGGCTAGCCACATATGGTGCCATCCTTGATTGCGAAAGGAGAGTTGTTAGGCTGTTGACATGCCATGGTAGAATTCTCGAGATTTCTTATGATCTGTGAGGGTTAGTTATGCTTTCTTAGATTCTCTAGATGCTTCTGTTGACGATTTCATTTTAGTACCCATAGTTAGAGACTTTCAAGATGTATTCGATGAGGTTTGTAACAACCCGTATTTTTAATAACCTGTTATAATATAAATCGAGGCAGAATTTAATTTAAAAATCTGAATCAAGGGAAACGGGCTGTGCCATTGCGTTCGTCTCGGAAAAATACGCGAAATAGAGTCCGAGTTTTCGAAAATCGGAGTCCGTATGACCCAGTTAAGGCCCATTGAAGTTTTCAGAAATTTCCATATTGAAAACAGATTTAAATTTTAAGTTAAAAACAAGGATTAGGGCTAACTGGCGTCAGGCGGGGAAAACTCCCGCCAAGACCCTCATGTCGACAGGCATGTCGACAGGGGTCTTAGGGTGTCGACTGCCCTGTCGACAGCCCTGTCGACACGGGGTGGCCGGGCAGTTTTGCCTGGCGCACCATTTTTGATTTGGGCTTAGTTGTGTGGCTTAGTTCTGGAGACTTCCGAAATCTGATGGACCTAAACTAACCTAGGGTTAATCCTAGGGCTAAAAACGCTCTAATCTTCTATAAATAAGACCCTAATCCTACCCTAAAACCCCATTATTCATTCTAGCAACCAAACTATGTCAAATTGATTTCTCAAATGGCCTCCACTTAAAAACCCTAGCCTCCACCCTCTTCATAAATCATTCCTATGAAGATTATGATGTTCATACAAGCATTTCTAAGTTGTATGAATGATCATTAGCTTGCATACATCATCAAGTTGCAAGTTTTATTTGCTAAGCTAGAGTTTTTGGGATTTTTGTTAAGAGTTTTCTTATTGGAGCTTTGTTTTGGGTTTTTATATGCTTGCATAAAGGGCTTCTCAATCTTTACTTGTAGATTTGTGTCTTCATAATATTTGTAAGCCCTCTTACCTTCATTTTAGAAACTCTAAAGTTAATATGTGATGCAAGTTAGGATTTATGCAAGATTATTGAGTTATGCATGTTTATGCAAGTTCACTATGCCATGATTTGCAAGTTTATTGAGTTATGCATGTTTATGCAAGTTCACTATGCCATGATTTGCAAGTTTATTGAGTTATGCATGTTTATGCAAACTCACTATGCCATGATTTGCAAGTTTATTGAGTTATGCATGTTTATGCAAGTTCACTATGCCATGTACACATGTTTAATAAGTTATGCATGCTTATGCGAGTTCACTATGCCATGTTACACATGTTTGATAAGTTATGCATGTTTATGCAAGTTCACTATGCCATGATTTGCAAGTTTAACAAGTTACGCATGTTTATGCAAGTTCACTATGCTAAGTTATGCAAGTCCAACATATTATGCATGTTTATTATGATATGTAAGATTCATCATGTATGTTGTGCCAAGTTCCCTCTTTCTATCCTTTATGCGTTATGACGAATATGTAAGCGATAGAATGACGTTGGGGGGTTTGGGTAAAACTTAAAATACATAAAAATATAAGATTGGGAATTTACCTATTAAGTTAGGTCTACCCCTTGGGAATTTACCTATTAAGTTAGGTCTACCCAAGTATTCGTTAAACTTGTAATTATGTTTTGAAAATAAAGTGGACATGACACTTAGAAAACATAAGTGTGGCCAACTCGAGGTTGGGTTGAGTTTGTAGCATAAACCTACCCGGAACCGACCGGCTTAACTAGTGGCTACAAGCAATAGGACCCAATGTGAGTAGTTGGTCATGTTGCACGTGAAACCCGAGGTTAGACTAAGTTGTGGTGTAAACCTACCCGGACCCGCCCGGCCTAACTAGTAACCACAACAAGGTCTAATGTGAGAGGTTGGGTGCATTAAATTAATTAATGCCTCATGATTAGGGTTAAGTCATGGCCTACTAATACTTAACCAATTTTGGGAATACGAGGGATTAAATGGGGTTAAGTGGTGAACTGTTGGTTACACTTAACTAATTTAATCCATGATTAGTGAGGGGTTAAACCACACTTAACCCTCTTAGAAAACCCTAGCAACGTGGTCTGTTCCAGCAGTAATCCCAGTTTGGTATCATTCACAACCCTAGAGGCTAGGCTAGGGAGGGGCACGATTACTGGACTGATGTAAGCGACCAAAGTGACGGCTGAGTGGTACAGCGGTGCGGGTCCAGGTGGGCTACGGACGTGCACGTAGTCCGGTGTTGGACAAACTCGAGGCACGGGTACCAGTAGGTTTATACTGTGCATTATTGCTTAGGTGTCTGGGGTTGACACCCGAGGGCTTGATACACCCGAAGGTGGACCCAACACAGTCTGACTACAACCATATGTGGGCCGTATGGACACCAACACTTGACGTGTTAGGTATATAGGGAGCCGATCGACTAGACCGTTGGGCTGGACCTTGTATTAAGGTCACCTCATGTTATTGGGCCAAAGTTTGGGCTGAGGGATCAATACCTGTTATGTTAGTTTGCTAGTACACTGTGGTGAAAAGCTTAATCTTCCTTATGTGATGACACCTTTATCTATTGCCAGTATGTTCATCTCAGTTTCCATCATGATGTTAACTTTATTAGTTTATAGACTGATTGTAGTAGGGCTTACCAGTCTTTTTGACTGACCTGTTTTCTTTCGCTTCTTTTCTTCCGTTCCCCCCCCCCCCCCCAGGTTCTCAGGGAGGGAACAGTGGCGCTTAGCTTGGATCGCTTGCTTGTTTGCTGGATAGCTCATGTATGTCTGGACATTGAGCTCGCTATGGTTTATCATCTTTATTTTTGGGATAGCACTATGTATTTCAGTATTTCTGTTTATGATGTACTAGACATGTTTATTTTGGCAGTTGACTTTATGATGTACTAGACTTGTTTTGAGATGGTTTGAGATATTCCGCTGTTTTATTCTCACTTACTCTGTTTTACATATATATTTATGTTCTTGTTCTGCCTTGATATATCATTATGCATGCTTACCCAGTTCTAACGCCCCCCAGAAGCTAGTGCCCCCGAAAGAGTGACCCTAGCTGAGGTGGGGTGTTACAAATTTGGTATCAGAGCATATGGTTTACAAGAAAGAACAAAAAGTTTTTAAAATACTTTTGAAAAACTATTTTCAAAACAAGTATAAAGTATTTTCCAAAGAAAAGTCTAGTATTTTAAAAGGCTATTCCCCAAAAAGCCATTAGCGTTATCCTTCGTTCCCTTGACCTAATCTTATCTTATCTTTCGTTTCAGTATGGCTGAGAATCTTGCCATCCCGGATGGAGTAAATGTACCACTCTGGTATAGGAGACTTCTAGAAGCTAGGGCGGCAGCCGGCCCCGCAAACCCTACTCCCACTCCTCCTCCTGTAGTTGAGAATCCTCCCCCTAATGTCCCTCCTCCGGTGGTTCCTGTTCCTCCTCCTCCAATAGTTAATATTCCTCCTCCCGTTGCTAATGTTCCTCCTCCTCCCCCTCAGCATCCTCAGGTTGAGTTCACGAAGGTTTGTAAAGACTTCAAGGCGATGGGATGCAAGAATTTCCTAGGCATGGAATCTTTTGTTGAAGCTAGGAATTGGCTGAAAGACACTGAGGACTTGTTTGCTATCTTTAGGATTGATGACGAGAGGAAGATCTTATTGACAGTATGGCTTTTGAAGGACGAAGCAGCCTATTGGTGGGAGGTCACCAATGGGACGAGGCCCGTCGAGACTTGGGCCGATTTGAGGGCTAGATTTGTGGCCAAGTTTCTATCTTCTGCTGAGGCGAATTTACAGATGGAGAAGTTCATTGCATTAAAGCAAGGTGATATGTCTGTCAAGGAGTATGTGAACAAGTTTAATCAGCTGGCCCGTTTTGGTTTGGATATGGTGAACACTCCTGAGAAGAAGGCTCTTCGATTTGCTAGAGGATTGAATGAGCCGCTGCAGGGTTTGGCGATGTCACATATTCCGCATGGGGCTACTTTTGAGAGTTTGGTCGATATGGCTCTACTTCAGGGAGATGGAAAGAAAGAGGTCAAGTCGAGTGATACTCAAGCAAATAAGACTGATTCTCAAGGTAAAGGCAATCAAGGTGGTCAAAGCAGTCAGGGGAATCAGAGCAAGAACAAGAAGGGGAAAAACAACAAAGGCAAGGGAAAGTGCAATTACTGTGGTGTGCCTGGACACTTTACTAAGGATTGTAGGAAGAAGAAAAGGAAGCTTAGTGGTGGATGTTTTTCCTGTGGTGAGACTGGACACTTCAGCAAGGAATGCCCGAAGAAGAAAGGGCAGGCTGGACCTTCAGGAGGGCAAGTTCATGCTCTCAATACCGCTCCAGTTCCCGATCGAGATAGTGTTTCTGTTGAGAACCTTGTTTATGTTTCCGATCTTCCAGTTCGTACCTTGTTTGATTCTGGTGCATCACATAGCTTTATTTCATCTGATCTTGTTGATAGTTTGCACCTTAGTACTAGCTTAGTGGATGATCCCGTTTGTGTTTCGAATCCCATTGGGGGTTCTGCTTATCTATCTATGATATGTGAGGATCTGAGGATCTCTATACTCAGTGTAGAGTTCTTGGGTAGTGCGTATGTTCTTGGTTTCAGGGGATACGGATTGATTTTGGGCATGGATTGGCTGTCTAGACATGGAGCCATTCTTGATTGTGAGCATAGGGTTGTGAGGCTTGTGACTCGCCTTGGCAACACCTTAGAGATTTCATGCAATCCGAAGGATCCCGTCATGTTGTGCTATCTTGAATCTCTCGACTCGTCAGAGGAAGCCCTTCAGTCTGTAAGGGTGGTCCGAGATTATCCAGATGTTTTTGAAGAAGTTAAGGGGTTGCCCCCTAAACGAGAGATTGATTTTCGCATTTATCTGGTGGATAATGCTAAGCCTGTTTCTTTGCCCGTTCGGCACATGGCTCCGCGTGAGAGACGGGAGCTTAGCAAGCAAGTAAAGGAGTTGTTTGAGAAGAACTTCATTAGACGAAGTATATCTGAGTGGGGAGCGCCTGTGGTATTTGCTACCAAGGCGGATGGTTCTCTCCGACTATGTGTTGACTATCGAGAGTTGAATAAGCTAACTAAGAAGAACAGACACCCGTTACCGAGGATCGATGATCTCTTTGACCAGCTTGTCGGTGCTTCTGTTTTCTCTCAGCTTGATCTTGCTACTGGATTTCATCATCTCAGAGTGGCTGAAGATAGTATAGACAAGACTGCATTCAGAACTCCAGATGGATTCTTTGAATGGCTTGTTATGCCGTTCGGTTTGACGAATGCACCCGCGTATTTCGTGGACTTGATGAGTAGGGTGTTTCGAGAGTTCTTGAACAAGTTTGTCGTGGTCTTTGTGGATGATATTCTGATCTTCTCCAAGGATGAAGAAGAGCACGCGAGGCATCTTGTAGAGGTGATGGATACGCTTAGAGCGCATCAGTTAAAGGCCAAGTTCTCCAAGTGTCACTTTTGGAGAAGGGAAGTTAGATTCCTTGGGCATATCGTATCCAAGCAAGGCTTAGCGGTGGATCCCGCTAAGGTGGTTGCAGTTCAGGATTGGAAGACTCCAAGGAATGCAACCGAGGTGAGAAGTTTTCTAGGTCTTGCGGGTTTTTACCGGAAGTTCATCAAGGACTTCGCGAAGATTTCTGCTCCTCTCACTAAATTGACGAAGAAGAATTCAGTTTTTGCTTGGAGCTTAGAGTGCGAGCTTGCTTTTCAGAAGCTCAAGAGAGCTCTCACATCAGCACCCGTTCTAGCTTTGCCCGATGGAGGGAAATTATTTACAGTATACACCGATGCGTGTGGCACGGGGTTGGGAGCTGTTCTGATGCAAGAAGGCAGAGTGATATGCTTTGGCGGTAGACAACTCAAAGTGCATGAGAAGAATTATCCCACTCATGACTTAGAGTTGGCAGCAATAGTATATGCACTCAAGGCATGGCGCCATTATCTTCTGGGAGAAAGATTTGAGCTTTATACCGATCACAAGTCTTTGAAGTATCTCTTTTCTCAGAAGGATCTGAATCTGAGGCAGCAAAGATGGATGGAATTCTTGGCGTCCTATGATTTTGAAATAGCTTATACCCTTGGCAAGGGGAATGTGGTGGCTGATGCATTGAGTAGAAGAAGGTTGACCCTAAGTCCTCTATTCGTTGAGATGAAGAATTTAGAGTATGTGGCAACCTTTGATTTCTCTTTGGCGATGGAGTCGATGACCGGTTCTTTAGCATCTCTGGAACTCAGGCCTACCCTTCTTGATCAAGTTGGGGCTTCACAGAGAAAAGACCCTCACATAGTGGAGATTATGGATAAGCTGACTCGAGGAGAGACGTCTAGCCACCTCGCTCGATATTCTGTTGATGACAAGGGTTGGCTGAGGAGAGATGGAAGGTTATGTGTTCCCATGGTAGAAGATTTAGTAAGAAAAGTTCTGGAGGAAGCGCATCGCTCTAAGTTGACTATACATCCAGGCGGTGATAAGATGTATAAAGATATGAAGCGTATTTTCTTTTGGCATGGGATGAAGAAGGATGTGGCAGAGTTTGTCTCTAGATGTATCATTTGCCAGCAAGTTAAGGCCGAGTCAAGGAAGCCCGGTGGGCTATTGCATCCTCTAGATGTTCCACTTTGGAAGTGGGAGAGTATCTCCATGGACTTTATTGATGGGCTTCCAAGGTCAAGGAAAGGGAATACGAGCATTTGGGTTATTGTAGATAGACTTACGAAGAGTGCTCATTTTATTCCAGTAAAGAGCAAGAGGACCGCATCTTGGCTAGCGTCCGTATATCTTCGTGAGATTGTGAGACTTCATGGAGTCCCTTCTAGTATTGTCAGTGACCGTGACCGAATCTTTACAAGTCAATTCTGGAATAGCTTGCAAGAGGCTATGGGCACGAGGTTGAATCTGAGTACTGCTTATCACCCACAGACGGACGGCCAAACCGAAAGGGTGAATAGGGTACTCGAGGATCTATTGAGGCTTTGTATTCTGGACTTTGGTGGTACTTGGGAAGACCATCTTCCTCTTGTTGAGTTTGCATATAATAACAGTTATCAGGCAAGCATAGGGATGGCACCATTTGAAGCTTTATATGGGAGGCCGTGCAAGTCGCCTACATGTTGGTGGGAGACTACAGAGAAGCTCATACTTGGGCCTGATATGATCAGAGATACGTCCGAGAAGATCGAGTTGATTCGGAGACGAATGAAAGCGGCCCAAGACCGACAGAAATCCTATGCTGATAAGCGAAGATCCGATTTGGAGTTTGATGTTGGGGATATGGTTTTCGTAAAGGTTTCTCCTTTGCGGAATGTGGTCCGATTTGGAGCTGTTGGGAAGTTAGCACCGAGATTTGTTGGACCCTTCCCTATCATAGAGAGAATTGGGAAGATGGCTTATAAAGTGCAATTGCCCGAGAAGCTGTCCGGAGTGCATAATGTCTTTCATGTCTCGCATCTCCGAAAGTGCCTACATGAGTCCGCTGAGGTGGTTGAACCTAGCATTCTTGAAGACGTGGAAGTAGAGAAAGAAGCAACTTTGAGGAGAGCTCCGATTCGTATCTTGGGGACGGAGACCAAGAAGCTAAGGAATCGAGAGGTCAAGTTGGTGAAGGTTCAATGGGATGAAGCCGAAGAAGACGCAACTTGGGAAACCGAGGAGAAGATGCGTGGGCTTTATCCATTCCTTTTTGAGGGTACACTCTCAATCTCTTTCCTTTGTTAGCATATCTTTCTCTTTGCTATCCATGTTTATCTAGTTATCGTGCTAATCTTGTCATGAGAACCTTAGGTAGAAACCCTTTGGATGAAACATGTGTTTGAGACATGTTATGTTTGATGGTTGCAAGTGGTTGCAAGTGTTTGCAAGTGGTTACTCGTGGATGCATGATACACATTAGGCACTAGATCGGCTCACACACTCCTCATATTGCATGTGCATGAGTGTTTATGCTTATTCTTGGATGAAATTTGTATGCAATCACATGGATGTTGCATATGGATGTATAATTGAGCACGCATGTAGATATTATACATTATGTTAGGGATTTGCATACATATGGATACATTTCACTAACATATTTTGCATTGATCTTTGCATTAGATAAGTACATATACGCACACTTTTGCATATGTTCATACAGCATTTAGAATCTTTTAAGGACAATGATTGCTCGTGGATGATGCTTTGAGTAGATGGATGATTGGATGGTAGGATACGTTCTTCCTAACTTGAAGATTTCGGGGACGAAATCCTTTAAGGAGGGGAGAATGTAACAACCCGGATTTTTAATAACCTGTTATAATATAAATCGAGGCAGAATTTAATTTAAAAATCTGAATCAAGGGAAACGGGCTGTGCCATTGCGTTCGTCTCGGAAAAATACGCGAAATAGAGTCCGAGTTTTCGAAAATCGGAGTCCGTATGACCCAGTTAAGGCCCATTGAAGTTTTCAGAAATTTCCATATTAAAAACAGATTTAAATTTTAAGTTAAAAACAAGGATTAGGGCTAACTGGAGTCAGGCGGGGAAAACTCCCGCCAAGACCCTCATGTCGACAGGCATGTCGACAGGGGTCTTAGGGTGTCGACTGCCCTGTCGACAGCCCTGTCGACACGGGGTGGCCGGGCAGTTTTGCCTGGCGCACCATTTTTGATTTGGGCTTGGTTGTGTGGCTTAGTTCTGGAGACTTCCGAAATCTGATGGACCTAAACTAACCTAGGGTTAATCCTAGGGCTAAAAACGCTCTAATCTTCTATAAATAAGACCCTAATCCTACCCTAAAACCCCATTATTCATTCTAGCAACCAAACTATGTCAAATTGATTTCTCAAATGGCCTCCACTTAAAAACCCTAGCCTCCACCCTCTTCATAAATCATTCCTATGAAGATTATGATGTTCATACAAGCATTTCTAAGTTGTATGAATGATCATTAGCTTGCATACATCATCAAGTTGCAAGTTTTATTTGCTAAGCTAGAGTTTTTGAGATTTTTGTTAAGAGTTTTCTTATTGGAGCTTTGTTTTGGGTTTTTATATGCTTGCATAAAGGGCTTCTCAATCTTTACTTGTAGATTTGTGTCTTCATAATATTTGTAAGCCCTCTTACCTTCATTTTAGAAACTCTAAAGTTAATATGTGATGCAAGTTGGGATTTATGCAAGATTATTGAGTTATGCATGTTTATGCAAGTTCACTATGCCATGATTTGCAAGTTTATTGAGTTATGCATGTTTATGCAAGTTCACTATGCCATGATTTGCAAGTTTATTGAGTTATGCATGTTTATGCAAACTCACTATGCCATGATTTGCAAGTTTATTGAGTTATGCATGTTTATGCAAGTTCACTATGCCATGTACACATGTTTAATAAGTTATGCATGCTTATGCGAGTTCACTATGCCATGTTACACATGTTTGATAAGTTATGCATGTTTATGCAAGTTCACTATGCCATGATTTGCAAGTTTAACAAGTTATGCATGTTTATGCAAGTTCACTATGCTAAGTTATGCAAGTCCAACATATTATGCATGTTTATTATGATATGTAAGATTCATCATGTATGTTGTGCCAAGTTCCCTCTTTCTATCCTTTATGCGTTATGACGAGTATGTAAGCGATAGAATGACGTTGGGGGGTTTGGGTAAAACTTAAAATACATAAAAATATAAGATTGGGAATTTACCTATTAAGTTAGGTCTACACCTTGGGAATTTACCTATTAAGTTAGGTCTACCCAAGTATTCGTTAAACTTGTAATTATGTTTTGAAAATAAAGTGGACATGACACTTAGAAAACATAAGTGTGGCCAACTCGAGGTTGGGTTGAGTTTGTAGCATAAACCTACCCGGAACCGACCGTCTTAACTAGTGGCTACAAGCAATAGGACCCAATGTGAGTAGTTGGTCATGTTGCACATGAAACCTGAGGTTAGACTAAGTTGTGGTGTAAACCTACCCGGACCCGCCCGGCCTAACTAGTAACCACAACAAGGTCTAATGTGAGAGGTTGGGTGCATTAAATTAATTAATGCCTCATGATTAGGGTTAAGTCATGGCCTACTAATACTTAACCAATTTTGGGAATACGAGGGATTAAATGGGGTTAAGTGGTGAACTGTTGGTTACACTTAACTAATTTAATCCATGATTAGTGAGGGGTTAAACCACACTTAACCCTCTTAGAAAACCCTAGCAACGTGGTCTGTTCCAGCAGTAATCCCAGTTTGGTATCATTCACAACCCTAGAGGCTAGGCTAGGGAGGGGCACGATTACTGGACTGATGTAAGCGACCAAAGTGACGGCTGAGTGGTACAGCGGTGCTGGTCCAGGCGGGCTACGGACGTGCACGTAGTCCGGTGTTGGACAAACTCGAGGCACGGGTACCAGTAGGTTTAGACTGTGCATTATTGCTTAGGTGTCTGGGGTTGACACCCGAGGGCTTGATACACCCGAAGGTGGACCCAGCACAGTCTGACTACAACCATATGTGGGCCGTATGGACACCAACACTTGACGTGCTAGGTTTATAGGGAGCCGATCGACTAGACCGTTGGGCTGGACCTTGTATTACGGTCACCTCATGTTATTGGGCCAAAGTTTGGGCTGAGGGATCAATACCTGTTATGTTAGTTTGCTAGTACACTGTGGTGAAAAGCTTAATCTTCCTTATGTGATGACACCTTTATCTATTGCCAGTATGTTCATCTCAGTTTCCATCATGATGTTAACTTTATTAGTTTATAGATTGATCGTAGTAGGGCTTACCAGTCTTTTTGACTGACCTGTTTTCTTTCGCTTCTTTTCTTCCGTTTCCTCCCCCCCCCCCCCAGGTTCTCAGGGAGGGAACAGTGGTGCTTTGTAACGACCCGCAAATCCGAGCTATCTGAGTTGACTAAATACAACACACGTCCAACCCAAATAACACAGAAATACGAACCGTTAATAGAAAGAAGTTAGAGGGTGAGAATAGATGAGATAGAAACTTAGAATAGAAGAAGAAGAAGAACATAAACACAACACAGAACCTCACATCGCAGCGGAATAAAATATAATATATAGAATAGCTTCTGAAATACAAATTTTTGACTGTATATACATACATCATTATCAGAGTACACACTTACAATACAGCGGAAATAACACTATATAACTAACGCTGAAGCCTCCTGCTCCCAGCTCCTCCAAATGAATCTGTGAAATCCCGACTACTTGACTGCCCATACAAATTTGGGCACCCAAGAGTTTAGGGAAAACAAAACAAAATAAACTCTGGGTTAGTCATGGGACTGGTGTGAGTAAACTCCAACCACTTGTTTAACTTTAAAAATCCTTTCAAAAGAAAAGATAATAGTAAGACCAGCCCACACATAAACACGGATGGTTTTTACCTTACTATGACCCAAAACATTTTGATATCAAATCCAATGATATTATAATAATGTCTACATCAAATAAATAACCAAATAGCAGAACGCTTGCATCTCACGCTCCACATACATAGTATAAAATCAAAAACCGCATGGCGCTTATTGGAGATTGGATTTCCAACATGACAAGGTATGGAACCACCTTCCGCTAGTGTATCTCTAGAGAGGAATACACTGGGTTCAACAAGAACATCTTGCAACCCGGCCCACACATGACCGACCACTCATTTCGCTTGAGTGTATCATATCACCAACGGTTGGGATCAGCAACCGTCTCCCGACTGGGACAGCATCGAATAGAATAAGAAATTAAATGAACCTCTAGATAGGTGATTATACATCCTAATGGGTGCGACCCACATAGCCATGCTGCCTGCCCGATTTTTGTCCTTTCCTGGTTGTTGAGGCCTGAGGCTACGAATACTTACCATTCACTGATAGCACAATCACTTTGAATGCCACATTGTCAGATCCGTTAATCACTAGTTGAGTTTGCACAAATATTCTGGATGTTATGCTAAGGGAATAAATTCGTTGCAACCATATATATTCATACAGACCAACCCATTTGATCATTGGAAATACTTTGTCAGACATTGGTCCATTTACGTTCGTTCTGGGATTGAACGAAATCGAAGGCACTATTTCTATAAATAGAAAAGCCCTTGCACTTTACTCCGTCTTCAATATATTCAGCATACTTGGTTCGCAACTCTTATGCCGATACGGAGTGGTTCTTCGGATAATAATCCAACCGGTCACTCCATATTGACAACGATGGTCAAAACTTCGATAGTCTGTGATTTAACTATCGAATAAAAACAAGTGTTCATCCAACATATCAAACAAATCACTGGGCTCTTTAATTAATATTTCATTAATTAAATCACTTCTCCATTTCCTTATCAATATTTGTTACCCAAATATTTTCAATAATCATCTTGCCTCTTATGCCATTTGGAAAACATTTCCAAATATTAACTTCTTTTATTTTCTATATATTAGAAAATGTCTCTATTTGCAATTGGAAACAATTCCAATCATTTATCTCTATCCCGACTATTTTAATTATACTCAGGAAATATTTACTGTTATATTTCCAAAATTTCCATCACTTGGGTTTAAAACGAATGTTGTGTAAAACATCGTTACAACAATCCAAAATATTTTATTCAACTAACTCTTTTTCAAACACTTCTCTTCGAGACTGGATCTTGCTATTTTTCCATTAAAAATGAAATCAATCAAGTTGTGGTAAATTTACCTCTCAGACCTTAACTGAAGACATCCTCAACTTCAAAACGGCAAAACCACTTACCTCGAATAAACACACTATACAATCCAATTATTCCTTTTTAAAACATGTATATGGTTCGCTTTCTATTTCTAATTTATAGATTTCCCTTTTTGTTTAAAATATTCGATTTTTGATTTCGTTTACCTGTCGAATTCTATACGTCGATACAATGATTTCTAACTATCAAAATATCCTAAAAATATTCTAACTCCTTAAATTTCCGGAAAATTTCGCCATAACCTCCCCTGTATCGGGAGCATCGGGAAATTTCAAATAGCTTCCCGGTATCTTCCTCAATCAAAAGAAAAAGGAAAAAGCCAAGCGGCCTGCCGATACGGCGCATAAAATCTCATATATGAATTAAACATGTACCTTTTTGTCGGGCACATAAATACAAATCTTCATATACTCCATCCCATATCTGTTTAACACCTGTTCACCTGTTTCCAATTCAATTCAACTCAATCCATTCGTTTGAATTCAATTTTGAATCGTTTGAATTCAGTTTCGCTCAATTATTCTTTAATTAGCCCTTTTGCCTATTTCACTTCTTTGTTTGAACATAACATGTTCAAACAAAAATATTTAATTAGCTTATATCCAAATTGAATTTCAAGTTTCCAATTCTAGCTTCCCTTTCGATTTCGAATATAAATTTTCAAATCGAATTCAATTATTCAAAGCCCAATATCAATTCAAAATCCCATTTAACTAATTACTATTCAAATTATTTAGTTCTATTCAAAGTCAAAAATCTGATTTCTGTTTCAAAATCAAATTCATTACTTCACTTGAGTTCACATATAATTACAACTCAGAATCTGAAATTTTCTCAATAGAAATTCGAATTTTATTCGTTTAAAATCCTTTTATAAAATTAAATAAACCGTTATGGGTTTAAAACGATTTTGGCGCTGTTTTTCTGGAAATTTGATTTTGATATAACTCAAAATATATACGACGAAATCCAGATTTTTCTCCTTCATTAGAAAACTGTTATCAAATTGGTCCTGACGTTTCTTGTTTCAAAGAGATCCGACTCCAATTGAGTTCTGTATACTCGATTGAAGTTCGAATCGCTATTTTACGAACTGCAGCGCTGCGGCGAGTTCGTTTTAATTATATTTATAAACCTTTAAACTTCTTTAAAATGAATTCAACCCCATTTTAACTCTATTTGAATTCCTTGATTCAAATTCCAATCTCACTTTTATTTGAATTCTATATTCAAATTCCAATTCCTTTTCTATTTGATATTCAAATTCAATACTTGAATTTCTATTTGAATTCCCTATATTCAAATTCTATGTTTGAATTCATTGGAATTCTCTTATTCAAACTCTATATTTAAATTCCATTTGAACTTCTATATTCCAATTTCTATATTTGAATTCTATTGGAATTCAAATATTCAACCTCCTTTTTAAATTCTATATTCAAAATTTCATAGTTTAAAACCCATTTGAATTTCATATTCAAATTCCATAGATCAAATCCTATTTGAATTCAATTTGAATCTCTTATATTCAAATTTCATTTTCCATTTCCATTTGAATTCTAATATTCAAATTCATTCCCAACCCCATTTGAATTCTAATATTCAAACTTATTTTTAACACCATTTGAATTTCTTCACTCAAATCCATTTGAATTCCCTTGAATTCAAATTCCATTTCAAAACCATTTGGATTTCCTATTTTGAAATCCTATTGGAAATTCTATTTCCAATTCTACTTTGAAAATCCTATTTCAAAGTTTATTTCAAATTCTATTTTGAAATTCTACATTCAAAACTCTATTTGAATTTCTTTATTCTAATTTTATATCAATCCCTCTATTTGAATTTTCTTTATTTGAATTACTTTGAATTCAAATTCTATTTTTATCCCTTTGAATTCAAATTCTATTTTTCAATCTAATTTCGTCTATTCAAATTCTATTTGAACTTCTATTTGAATTTCTAATATTCAATCTCCTTTTAAAATTCAAATATTTAAACTCCTTTTCTAATTCTACTTATTCAAATGTTATACTCAAATTTCATTTGAGTTATATATTTAAAAATTTCATTTCACATCCTATTTTGAAATTTCATTTCAAATCCCAATTTCACGCTTATATTTCTATTTCTGAATTATCAAATGATAATTCTTTTTCTCTTCATTTATAACTTCGTTATAAAAGAACTATTTATAAACTTCGTTTATAAAGAAACTACTTGTTTTATTTTTCAAAACAAGTTTATATTTTTATTTCCATTAAAAATTCAAATTCTATTTAAAAATAGAATTTTCCCTTTTAAATCTCAAATATCCTTCCACGATAGTTTTAAATATCATTACTTAAGCCCAGTGATATTTAAACACACAAACAACGAATTATTTATTTTTCTAACACATCATATATAAAAATATATATGCAAACAAATAAACAAACAGATAATATATTTTTGAGGAATCCAGTTGGATTCCTCCAAGCTGTTTTCCTGCATCCACAGATGTTAGCACATAAATAATACCCATTCTGCTTCGTGGCAGAATATCGCGGTATAGAAGGTCATCCACTAATCATAGCGTGGGGCGTATAGGGTAATCATCCGCTATGAAACTGCGGGCATCCGCTAATGAGACCGCGGGAATCCAACCAATCAATCAACCCAATATATATATATAATAGCCTAAATAACTAATATATATTAAGCAAGCAGAAAAATCCAAACGAGCAACAACAATTATTTTTAACGAAATAAAAATAATTCTAAAGGTGAGTGAGATTTACCCACCGTGATTTTTTATTTAGCATTCCATTCGATTCCAGTTTTAATTCCAGCTTATGAATTTCGAAGCTAGGAATTTCTCGACCGATTCCATTCGATGAAATCTTGTATAAATATAACAATTTTTATTTATTATTTAAGCCATTAACCTATTTGTATATAAATAAAAATCTTATTACTAAAACAAAAATTTACCTTAATCCCGTATCAATGTTTCTTTTCCAAACTGATTAACAGTGACCTGCTATTAGCAAAACTCCATCACCACGAAATTTCATGTTTTCAGGAGCTACCATCATCCACAGACTCCCTCGAACTCGAGCTAATGCTCTTCACAAAACGAATTTCCCCTTCATCGCGAAATACCCACAAGCACTGGTCTTATCACGAGTGTTTACTGACCATCGCGAGGAGCTCCACCTAGTTGCTGCTCCACTGTCGAACCTTATATATACGTGAATACCCATTTCAACCTAAATCCAACGCTGCCTTAACTGAAATCGCAATCGACTCCAATGCCACTCCTACTTCGTCAAGACCCAACCCTAAGCACTCGAGAATGACTATCGAGCTGCTCGATTGTCGAGCGCACCCTCTCAAGTTCCAGGGTATCTTGAGTTTCCAAATCGCGAGCTCTCCAATGTCGACACTCGCACTCCAAATTTCACTGCAAGCTTCCGATGGCATCACGCCTTCATGAGTTCTAATTCGAACCCAATCTTGCGTTGCTGACTGAATCGAGATTTCGATTTCGATCTTGATTTGGAATTCTAATTTTTTTTCGGTGGATTCGATTTCTGGGAGATAGAACGAAAAGGGGGAAAAAGGATTGAACGGTATATTGAGAAGAATATGAAGTCGATAGGCTAATATATAGAAGCAAAAACAGACAGAATGTCTGCGGCATTTAATTTGGCCATTAATTTGATGTTTTGTTGATATCGAACATGGGAGACAGATTATACAGCTCGAGAAGAAGAAAATTTACTGCGCGATTAACTCCTTAGGTCTGCGAAACGTAATAATATAGGTAGGACGACTGATAGAAAATATTTATTTAATTTTCTTTAAAATATTTTGTGGTCCCTAACTCGAAGTCCCGAACCGCTATTCAACTGTAACGACTGATGTTTCCAACGTTATCCATTATTCTGAATTCAACGGAACGGTTTCTAAAATTTAATTCGACTGTATAGAAGGGATAACAAATTAAATTAACGTTTTAAATTAAATTCGATTTAAAATATAAATCGATATCAAACCATTAAATTCACCGATAATAAATTATTATAATCGTTCTAATTCAAATAGAATTTATATTAATCTATAGGATTGTTTTAATACAGTTTTAACTTTGAATTCAATTGTTACTGTTTCATATTACGATAATTATCAAAATAAATCATATTTCGATTATTTAATCGATAACAAAAATAAAATACCATTTATATTATGAATTCAATATTTAAAACCATACTAAATATTTAAAATAAACTGTTCAAAAATCTGGGTTGTTACATTCTTCCCCCCTTAAAATAATTTCGTCCTCGAAATTGCTAAGGTAGGAAAAATGGTACAAATCTATTACTTTTCAAAAATTCACTTATGTTGAAACTCAACTCCTCATATTTTAACATATTTAATTCCATCAAAACTTTTGGTCTTCTTTCATTTAATTCGAATGATCTATGATCAATCCATTTATATCTAATCTATATGCCATTAAATCTATTCAAATCGATTCTAGTCAATTGGTTCACTTCAATTTATTTAACTAGCTTAAGTTGAATTCCACTTCCAGAATACAAATCCAAGGGTTTTCATTTCAAATTCTTTTGAAATCACTTAAATATATACATATATTTTTCTTCCATTTCAAATTCAAAACATTTGAATTTTCCAACTAAACTGGTTTTCTTTCAAACAAATTCCCTTCAAAACTTTTCTAAGGCAGCAATTCGTCACTTAGAAACTCGAAAATGAACACTGATGATGTTGCAATCATCATCAGAATAATTTCCCAGCGACTGGAGTGAGTTCAGTGCCTTATTATTTCTAAATCCATGATTTTCTTTCAAATCCTTTAAAACAAATCTATATTATTTTAATATACTTTGAAAAATATTTTTCAACTTCCCAGGATCAAAATTCCAAATTCTGGTTTGAATTAAATTCTAATTCATCTCATTTGTATATATAATTTCTATACAAATTCTATTTTTGTTATAAATAACCATTCCAATTTTAAAATCTCATTGATTATAATCCTAACAATCAACACATCCATATATTATAATAATTTCAGAAAATTATTCTTTCTATATCAAAATAGAATTTTGGGTAAAATTATTTCACTTACCCACTTAAAAACAATATCATGTCGTATTTTCTGTTCAAGTTTTTAGAAATCCCTATCGACTTCGTGGCGTCCCACGATTCGACCAGAATTCATAAACCACTCACAGACTAGTCAACACAATATAAAACAATTTTTTTATATTAATAACAAATACGCGCTATCGTATATATACACTCAACTCATTCTAGGATACTACTGACCCTATCTCTAATGAGTACATTCCAACAAGCCTAGGTATTCGCTCAACCTGGCTCTGATACCACTGTAACGACCCGCAAATCCGAGCTATCTGAGTTGATTAAATACAACACACGTCCAACCCAAATAACACAGAAATACGAACCATTAATAGAAAGAAGTTAGAGGGTGAGAATAGATGAGATAGAAACTTAGAATAGAAGAAGAAGAAGAACATAAACACAACACAGAACCTCACATCGCAGCGGAATAAAATATAATATATAGAATAGCTTCTGAAATACAAATTTTTGACTGTATATACATACATCATTATCAGAGTACACACTTACAATACAGCGGAAATAACACTAGATAACTAACGCTGAAGCCTCCTGCTCCCAGCTCCTCCAACCCGACTACTTGACTGCCCGTACAAATTTGGGCACCCAAGAGTTTAGGGAAAACAAAACAAAATAAACTCTGGGTCAGTCATGGGACTGGTGTGAGTAAACTCCAACCACTTGTTTAACTTTAAAAATCCTTTCAAAAGAAAAGATAATAGTAAGACCAGCCCACACGTAAACACGGATGGTTTTTACCTTACTATGACCCAAAACATTTTGATATCAAATCCAATGATATTATAATAATGTCTACATCAAATAAATAACCAAATAGCAGAACGCTTGCATCTCACGCTCCACATACATAGTATAAAATCAAAAACCGCATGGCGCTTATTGGAGATTGGATTTCCAACATGACAAGGTATGGAACCACCTTCCGCTAGTGTATCTCTAGAGAGGAATACACTGGGTTCAACAAGAACATCTTGCAACCCGGCCCACACATGACCGACCACTCATTTCGCTTGAGTGTATCGAATGTATATCACCAACGGTTGGGATCAGCAACCGTCTCCCGACTGGGACAGCATCGAATAGAATAAGAAATTAAATGAACCTCTAGATAGGTGATTATACATCCTAATGGGTGCGACCCACATAGCCATGCTGCCTGCCCGATTTTTGTCCTTTCCTGGTTGTTGAGGCCTGAGGCTACGAATACTTACCATTCACTGATAGCACAATCACTTTGAATGCCACATTGTCAGATCCGTTAATCACTAGTTGAGTTTGCACAAATATTCTGGATGTTATTCTAAGGGAATAAATCCGTTGCAACCATATATATTCATACAGACCAACCCATTTGATCATTGGAAATACTTTGTCAGACATTCGTCCATTTACGTTCGTTCTGGGATTGAACGAAACCGAAGGCACTATTTCTATAAATAGAAAAGCCCTTGCACTTTACTCCGTCTTCAATATATTCAGCATACTTGGTTCGCAACGCTTATGCCGATACGGAGTGGTTCTTCGGATAATAATCCAACCGGTCTCTCCATATTGACAACGATGGTCAAAACTTCGATAGTCTGTGATTTAACTATCGAATAAAAACAAGTGTTCATCCAACATATCAAACAAATCACTGGGCTCTTTAATTAATATTTCATTAATTAAATCACTTCTCCATTTCCTTATCAATATTTGTTACCCAAATATTTTCAATAATCATCTTGCCTCTTATGCTATTTGGAAAACGTTTCCAAATATTAACTTCTTTTATTTTCTATATATTAGAAAATGTCTCTATTTGCAATTGGAAACAATTCCAATCATTTATCTCTATCCCGACTATTTTAATTATACTCAGGAAATATTTACTGTTATATTTCCAAAATTTCCATCACTTGGGTTTAAAACGAATGTTGTGTAAAACATCGTTACAACAACCCAAAATATTTTATTCAACTAACTCTTTTTCAAACACTTCTCTTCGAGACTGGATCTTGCTATTTGTCCATTAAAAATGAAATCAATCAAGTTGGGGTAAATTTACCTCTCAGACCTTAACTGAAGACATCCTCAACTTCAAAACGGCAAAACCACTTATCTCGAATAAACACACTATACAATCCAATTATTCCTTTTTAAAACATGTATATGGTTCGCTTTCTATTTCTAATTTATAGATTTCCCTTTTTGTTTAAAATATTCGATTTTTGATTTCGTTTACCTGTCGAATTCTATACGTCGATACAATGATTTCTAACTATCAAAATATCCTAAAAATATTCTAACTCCTTAAATTTCCGGAAAATTTCGCCATAACCTCCCCTGTATCGGGAGCATCGGGAAATTTCAAATAGCTTCCCGGTATCTTCCTCAATCAAAAGAAAAAGGAAAAAGCCAAGCGGCCTGCCGATACGGCGCATAAAATCTCATATATGAATTAAACATGTACCTTTTTGTCGGGCACATAAATACAAATCTTCATATACTCCATCCCATATCTGTTTAACACCTGTTCACCTGTTTCCAATTCAATTCAACTCAATCCATTCGTTTGAATTCAATTTTGAATCGTTTGAATTCAGTTTCGCTCAATTATTCTTTAATTAGCCCTTTTGCCTATTTCACTTCTTTGTTTGAACATAACATGTTCAAAAAAATATATTTAATTAGCTTATATCCAAATTGAATTTCAAGTTTCCAATTCTAGCTTCCCTTTCGATTTCGAATATAAATTTTCAAATCGAATTCAATTATTCAAAGCCCAATATCAATTCAAAATCCCATTTAACTAATTACTATTCAAATTAGTTAGTTCTATTCAAAGTCAAAAATCTGATTTCTGTTTCAAAATCAAATTCATTACTTCACTTGAGTTCACATATAATTACAACTCAGAATCTGAAATTTTCTCAATAGAAATTCGAATTTTATTCGTTTAAAATCCTTTTATAAAATTAAATAAACCGTTATGGGTTTAAAACGATTTTGGCGCTGTTTTTCTGGAAATTTGATTTTGATATAACTCAAAATATATACGACGAAATCCAGATTTTTCTCCTTCATTAGAAAACTATTATCAAATCGGTCCTGACGTTTCTTGTTTCAAAGAGATCCGACTCCAATTGAGTTCTGTATACTCGATTGAAGTTCGAATCGCTATTTTACGAACTGCAGCGCTGCGGTGAGTTCGTTTTAATTATATTTATAAACCTTTAAACTTCTTTAAAATGAATTCAACCCCATTTTAACTCTATTTGAATTCCTTGATTCAAATTCCAATCTCACTTTTATTTGAATTCTATATTCATATTCCAATTCCTTTTCTATTTGATATTCAAATTCAATACTTGAATTTCTATTTGAATTCCCTATATTCAAATTCTATGTTTGAATTCATTGGAATTCTCTTATTCAAACTCTATATTTAAATTCCATTTGAACTTCTATATTCCAATTTCTATATTTGAATTCTATTGGAATTCAAATATTCAACCTCCTTTTTAAATTCTATATTCAAAATTTCATAGTTTAAAACCCATTTGAATTTCATATTCAAATTCCATAGATCAAATCCTATTTGAATTCAATTTGAATCTCTTATATTCAAATTTCATTTTCCATTTCCATTTGAATTCTAATATTCAAATTCATTCCCAACCCCATTTGAATTCTAATATTCAAACTTATTTTTAACACCATTTGAATTTCTTCACTCAAATCCATTTGAATTCCATTGAATTCAAATTCCATTTCAAAACCATTTGGATTTCCTATTTTGAAATCCTATTGGAAATTCTATTTCCAATTCTACTTTGAAAATCCTATTTCAAAGTTTATTTCAAATTCTATTTTGAAATTCTACATTCAAATCTCTATTTGAATTTCTTTATTCTAATTTTATATCAAACCCTCTATTTGAATTTTCTTTATTTGAATTCCTTTGAATTGAAATTCTATTTTTATCCCTTTGAATTCAAATTCTATTTTTCAATCTAATTTCGTCTATTCAAATTCTATTTGAACTTCTATTTGAATTTCTAATATTCAATCTCCTTTTAAAATTCAAATATTTAAACTCCTTTTCTAATTCTACTTATTCAAATGTTATGCTCAAATTTCATTTGAGTTATATATTTAAAAATTTCATTTCACATCCTATTTTGAAATTTCATTTCAAATCCCAATTTCACGCTTATATTTCTATTTCTGAATTATCAAATGATAATTCTTTTTCTCTTCATTTATAACTTCGTTATAAAAGAACTATTTATAAACTTCGTTTATAAAGAAACTACTTGTTTTATTTTTCAAAACAAGTTTATATTTTTATTTCCATTAAAAATTCAAATTCTATTTAAAAATAGAATTTTCCCTTTTAAATCTCAAATATCCTTCCACGATAGTTTTAAATATCATTACTTAAGCCCAGTGATATTTAAACACACAAACAACGAATTATTTATTTTTCTAACACATCATATATAAAAATATATATGCAAACAAATAAACAAACAGATAATATATTTTTGAGGAATCCAGCTGGATTCCTCCAACCTGTTTTCCTGCATCCACAGATGTTAGCACATAAATAATACCCATTCTGCTTCGTGGCAGAATATCGTGGTATAGAAGGTCATCCACTAATCATAGCGTGGGGCGTATAGGGTAATCATCCGCTATGAAACTGCGGGCATCCGCTAATGAGACTGCGGGAATCCAACCAATCAATCAACCCAATATATATATATATATAATAGCCTAAATAACTAATATATATAAAGCAAGCAGAAAAATCCAAACGAGCAACAACAATTATTTTTAACAAAATAAAAATAATTCTAAAGGTGAGTGAGATTTACTCACCGTGATTTTTTATTTAGCATTCCATTCGATTGCAGTTTTAATTCCAGCTTATGAATTTCGAAGCTAGGAATTTCTCGACCGATTCCATTCGATGAAATCTTGTATAAATATAACAATTTATATTTATTATTTAAGCCATTAACCTATTTGTATATAAATAAAAATCTTATTACTAAAACAAAAATTTACCTTAATCCCGTATCAATGTTTCTTTTCCAAACTGATTAACAGTGACCTGCTATTAGCAAAACTCCATCACCACGAAATTTCATGTTTTCAGGAGCTACCATCATCCACAGACTCCCTCGAACTCGAGCTAATGCTCTTCACAAAACGAATTTCCCCTTCATCGCGAAATACCCACAAGCACTGGTCTTATCACGAGTGTTTACTGACCATCGCGAGGAGCTCCACCTAGTCGCTGCTCCACTGTCGAACCTTATATATACGTGAATACCCATTTCAACCTAAATCCAACGTTGCCTTAACTGAAATCGCAATCGACTCCAATGCCACTCCTACTTCGTCAAGACCCAACCCTAAGCACTCGAGAATGATTATCGAGCTGCTCGATTGTCGAGCGCACCCTCTCAAGTTCCAGGGTATCTCGAGTTTCCAAATCGCGAGCTCTCCAATGTCGACACTCGCACTCCAAATTTCACTGCAATCTTCCGATGGCATCACGCCTTCATGAGTTCTAATTCGAACCCAATCTTGCGTTGCTGACTGAATCGAGATTTCGATTTCGATCTTGATTTGGAATTCTATTTTTTTTTTCGGTGGATTCGATTTCTGGGAGATAGAACGAAAAGGGGGAAAAAGGATTGAACGGTATATTGAGAAGAATATGAAGTCGATAGGCTAATATATAGAAGCAAAAACAGACAGAATGTCTGCGGCATTTAATTTGGCCATTAATTTGATGTTTTGTTGATATCGAACATGGGAGACAGATTATACAGCTCGAGAAGACGAAAATTTACTGCGCGATTAACTCCTTAGGTCTGCGAAACGTAATAATATAGGTAGGACGGCTGATAGAAAATATTTATTTAATTTTCTTTAAAATATTTTGTGGTCCCTAACTCGAAGTCCCGAACCGCTATTCAACTGTAACGACTGATGTTTCCAACGTTATCCATTATTCTGAATTCAACGAAACGGTTTCTAAAATTTAATTCGAGTGTAAAGAAGGGATAACAAATTAAATTAACGTTTTAAATTAAATTCGATTTAAAATATAAATCGATATCAAACCATTAAATTCACCGATAATAAATTATTATAATCGTTCTAATTCAAATAGAATTTATATTAATCTATAGGATTGTTTTAATACAGTTTTAACTCTGAATTCAATTGTTACTATTTCATATTACGATAATTATCAAAATAAATCATATTTCGATTATTTAATCGATAACAAAAACAAAATACCATTTATATTATGAATTCAATATTTAAAACCATACTAAATATTTAAAATAAACTGTTCAAAAATCTGGGTCGTTACATGCTTAGCTTGGATCGCTTGCTTGTTTGCTGGATAGCTCATGTATGTTTGGACATTGAGCTCGCTATGGTTTATCATCTTTATTTTGGGGATAGCACTATGTATTTCAGTATTTCTGTTTATGATGTACTAGACATGTTTATTTTGGCAGTTGACTTTATGATGTACTAGACTTGTTTTGAGATGGTTTGAGATATTCCGCTGTTTTATTATCACTTACTCTGTTTTACATATATATTTATGTTCTTGTTCTGCCTTGATATATCATTATGCATGCTTACCCAGTTCTAACGCCCCCCAGAAGCTAGTGCCCCCGAAAGAGTGACCCTAGCTGAGGTGGGGTGTTACAAGGTTAGAGGATTACCTCCCAGACGTGATATAGATTTACGGACATATTTGGCTGAGAATGCTAAGTCTGTTGCTTTACCAGTGCACCCCATGGCTCCTAGAGAAAGGATGGAGCTCAGTAAGCAAGTGGGTGAGTTGTTTGAGAAGGGATTTATTGACCAGAGCATTTCTGAGTAGGGAGCACCAATCTTCTTTGTGACCAGAGTTGAATAAGCTCACCAAGGAGAATATATACCCACTCCCACGGATAGATGACTTGTTTAACCAGTTATTGGGCGCTTCTGTTTTTTCATAGTTTTTCGCCAGCTTAGGGTAGTAGATGTCAACATTTACATGACAGCTATTAGGACTCCCGAAGGATTATTTGAGTGGCTAGTTATGCCTTTTGGGCTGACCAATGCACCGGCGTATTTTGTGGATCTGATAAGCCGAATATTTAGGGAGTACCTTAATATGTTTGTAGTTTTTTTTGTTGGTGATATCCTAGTTTTCTCAAGGACCGAGGAAGAGAACACCATACACTTAGGAGAAGTTCTCTGCACTCTCCGAGCACATCAGCTAAAGGTTAAGTTTTCTAAGTGTAATTTTTGGAGACATGAAGTAAGGTTCCTAAGGCATGTTGTCTCTAGAGAGTGTAAAGAGGTAGACCCCGCTAAGGTTGCCACAGTTCAGGATCAGAAAGCCCCTAAGAATGCGACAAAAGTTAGGAGTTTCTGGGGATTGGCGGGTTACTACAAACATTTCGTTAAGTATTTTGCATGGATCTCAGCTCCGCTTACCCGTCTGACGAAGAAGAACCTAATTTTTTCTTATGATATAGATTAAGAGGACGCATTCTCGAGATTAAAGAAGGCTCTTACATCAGCTCCAATTTTGACTCTTCCTGATGGTATCAAGATGTTTAGCATTTACACAAATGCTTGCAGCATGGGTTTAGGTGCGATGTTGATGCAGGCAGGTAGGGTTGTCTACTACGGGAGTAGGTAGTTGAGGGTACATGAGAAGAACTACCGTACCCCCGATCTGGAGCTGGCAGCGACAGTGTTTTAATTCAAGTATTGGAGACATTATTTACTAGGCGAGAGGTTCGAGCTTTATATAGATCATAAGTTACATAAGTACTTTTTCTCGTAGATAGATCTCAATATACAACAACAACGTTGGATGGAGTTCCTTGTGTCCTATGACTTTGAGATAATGTATACTCCAAGGAAGGGGAATGTGGTTGCAGACGCATTGAGTAGGCAGATAATATCCTTAAGTCCATTATTCGTAGAGAGACAGAGCTTGGAGTTTATCTCGTCATTCGATTTTAGACCATCTACAGATTTTTCACTCGGATTGTTGACATCTTTGGAGGTCCAACCAACTCTTTTAGAGTGCATTAGATCCAGTCAACGTGAAGATAAGCAATTAATGGACATCATGGATCGACTCAGTGAAGGAGAGACCTTTAATGACCTTGCTAGGTATTCTATGGATGAGAGATGGTGGCTATGTCGAGATGGGAGACTGTGTGTTCATAGAGTTAGTGATTTGTTGAGATTGGTTATGGAGGAGGCTCATCACTCTTAGATGACTATCCATCCGGACAGTGATAAAACGTACAGATATATGAGGAGGGTTTTTCATTGGACTGGAATGAAGAAAGACATGGCAGAGTATGTAGCCCGATGTTTGACTTACCAACAAGTGAAGGGTGAACAGAGAAAGCCCGACGGATTGCTTCATCCTCTAGACATACGATAGTGGAAGTGGGAGAATGTCCCTATAGATTTTATATATGGTTTGCTCAGACCGAGAAAGGGAAACACCAGTTTTTGGGTTATAGTTGATAGATTGACTAAGACCGCTCACTTTATCCTAGTCAAGAGCAAGAGGACGACGACTTTGTTGGCATCGGTTTATCCTGGAGAGATCGTTCGAGTTCATGGGGTACCCTCTAGCATTGTTAATGACCATGACCCTATCTTTACGAGTGAGTTTTGGAGGAGCCTGCATGAGGCATTGAGGACACAACTATGACTTAGTATCACCTATCACGCTCAGACAGATGGACATACAGAGAGGGTCAATAAGGTTCTTGAGGATTTATTAAGTCTTTGTATCTTAGACTTCGGAGGGACTTGGTAGGAGCACCTCTTGTTGGTAGAGTTTTCATACAATAATAGCTATCAGACGATTATTGGTATGGCTCCCTACGAGACACTTTATGGACATCCCTGCAGATGACCTACATGTTTGTAGGAGTCTACCGACTGACTTCTACTTGGACTTGAGATGGTCAGAGAAACTTCAAAGAAGGTAGACTTGATTCGAAGACGGATGAAAATAGCTCAGGATAGGAAGAAGTAGTACGCAGATCGGAGGAGGACAGACCTAAAGTTTGAGATAGGAGACATGGTCTTCATTAAGGATTCACCTTTCAAGAGTTTTGTTCGATTTAGCCTAGTAGGGAAGTTAGCACCAAGGTTTGTAGGGTCATTCCCTATGTTAGGCTACCGGGGAGACTAGCGGGAGTTCACGATGTGTTCCATGTCTCACACTTGAGGAAGTGTACATGATTCCGTAGAGGTATTAGAGTCGAGTAACCTTGAGCATATAGAGATAGAGAAGGAAGCATCAGTCAGAAAAGTTCCTACTCGGATACTAGGATCAGAAGTTAAGAAGCTATGAAATAAGGAGATTAAGCTAATTAAGACACAGTGGGGAAAAGATAGCGATGACGCAACTTGGAAACCTGAAGATAAGATTCGTGCTTCTTTTCCGTTTCTCTTTGAGAGTACGTTCTTAATTTTTTTATATAAGCTTTTAAAATTGAATATATTTTCCTATCGTTTGAATCTCGATTCTTAGGTAGAAGCCAATATATGATAGGAATGGGTTAAAACATGTTGATAGAACATGCTATGATTTAATGGATTCACGTGGATGCAAGTGTTTGCTAGTGGATGCAGTTGATGCATATGCACACACTAGGCACCAGATTAGGGATCAGCTGAACTAGAACACTTACATATTGCATATGGATGTGTGCGCATTTTAATTTACTTTAAATTGAATGGAAATGTTTGAATAATCACTCGGATGTTGCATTTTGGTGAACGATTGTTGCACGCATATAGAATTTATATGTATTATTAGGATTCTTTGGCATACATTGTGGATGCACGATAAAGACATGAATTGCATTAAGGAGGTCAACTGAATCAGTAGACTGCCTGATTTTCACATTAGCTTAGGGACATATACACAACACCTTTTTGCATATGTTCATACAAAGCATTAGAAAGTTTAAGGACAATGTATGCCAATGTTTGATGAATGAGTAGATGGGTGTAGATTATAGTTCATAATAGTCATAACATTCTTCTAACTTTGGAGATTTCGGGGACGAAGTCTTTAAAGGAGGGGAGAATGTAACACCCCAAATTTTAATAAATAATAATTATATGAAGAAGATTAATAAAACACGTATTAATTAAAATAATATTCATAATTAGGTAAAATGGATTTTACCGTTGCATTCATTACGAAATTCTGATTTAGATAAACTTTTAGTTTGCGTAAATCGAACTAAAAATGAACAAGTTTTGATCAATCAAAGTTTGGAATTAAAATAAAAAATTAATTAATAATCAAAATAAAGCAACGGTAAGTAGGCAACCTAGCCGATATATGGGTCGATCTATGTGTCGACCCACATATAAGGTGTGTCGACCCATTTCAAGCCAGCCACGAGCCTGTGCCTGGCCGACGACGCCTGTTTCTAGATTCTCTTTTCTGATGCATTGCTAGGGTGTCTTCTGTGGTCTTCTATGGTTTAGAATAAAAACCTAATATCTTATGACCTAAACTATCCTTCCATACCTATAAATAGACTACCACTCTTCACTTCTTCTCAGCACCTATTCTTCCTCATCTTCTTATCCTCCACTCCATTATGCTCTAAAAATTAACTTGGGGAAAATTTAGGGTGCTATCAAATTATAGATATGAAAGGATATTCTTCCTTTTATTCTGTTTCAAAGGTATTTCTAGATCTACAACAATTCTTTGCAAGTTCTATGTTTTTTAGATTAGCAATCTAAATAAAAACAATTAAGACAATAAAATATATTGGATCTTAAAGTTTGACAATTACAATGCTTATAAGTTTGTCTTTTACAAGTTATTGTTCATTTTATTTACGTTCTATTATTTATTCCTTTTCAGTTGTTATTTATTTATAAGTAAATTCTTCTTCTTTATCCCCTTCTCTGTCATTAATTTATTTAGTCTTATAATGCCTATTTATTCATTTGGTTTATTTCTAAGCCTAGACCTATTTCTCCTTTTCCTTTGTTTTTGCGCTGAGTCTAGGCCAACGAGAGCCTAGGCCTTTACCATTTAATTTGCGAAAAATTTGGAATAATATGAAAGAATGTCAAAAAGGGGATTTTTGGCATATTAAGAATTGGTGAATTATGGGCTGTAAACTGGTATAAATTATAATGGAAGAATATGCAAACTTGTGAATTGAAATACGTTGTATTTAATTATTCATTAAGTAAAGATGTTATTAGAAAACATGTGAATTGGAATAAAATATACTTAATTGTAAATTAAATAACTTCTAACTGTAAAACATCTAAGCAGTGATGCATTGGACCATCTAACTTAGAGAAGGGTTGTATAAAACGATTACATTTAACTAGAAATGTTAATTACAAACTAGGAAAATAACACAAGGATATATTGAGCTTATTAATGAACTTAAACATGCTAAGTTAAACCTGTGTGATTAATAAGCGAAGGGGTCCATTCTGGTAAGATATAAGGGGATCGTAGAAATCCTAATTAACTTGGGGATCAAGTCTAGGGGTGACTTGTGTCAAATACTTGCTCGCTTGTTTGGAACCCGTATCAATCAGTATCCCTTTTATTATCATCTGAGTTCGCAATACGTAGAGGCTAGGGCATGCTTTATTGATCGGGATAATGAGCATGCATTGTTCCGAACAGGGAAGGTAAGACATTGTAACACCGATGATTAAGGCTGTCTTTTTAGTAGATGGGCTCGAAACTGATAACCCCGAATTCCATAGTTGACACAGGTTATTCACGTTCCATATAAGAAGCCGATCATTGAGTAGAAATTAGGTAAAGACTAATTATGATATTTTGATAGTTGGTGCAGAAATTTTGGGGATATGAATGAGAAGCTTATCTTGTTTTGTGTTTTCTACTTTATTGTATTTTCATGTCCATTATTATTCATCTGTCTGAATACTTCTTTATCTTATGCTTATATTAAAAATCACTAAAAACTCGTCGGACTTATGTCTGGCCTAGATTATTTTTCTCTCCCTCTCTCTTCCTTCCGTTCCCCCCCTAATTTTTCAGGGAGGAGGATCGCAGCAGTGACTTTTGATCTTTTGATTCAGCTTGGACTTGGACCATTTCTTACTTCATTGTAGTGACTTATGAGGGAGACAAATTTTGCGGTTTTATTCTTGTTCTCTGATGTTTTTCTTTCCATGAGACAGTTTGTTTTATGATGATGACTGATTTAGTATTTTTTTATTAAAAAGTTTCCGTTGTATTTTACATTATGTCTAGTGAATTTTAGTCTCTGTGAAAAACTTTATACCTATTACGCTTCACAAAACTTAATGCATCCTTATATGGGTGGTACAAAAGGATGTGGGGTTTCACAAGTGCCACGAGAATGCTTTCTTGTTAGCCACCAACATCCTCTTCTCCCTGCGACTCTACTCCCATAGGTTCTACCTCTTCTTGGATAACCGACTCATCTGCAAGCTCGCACGAATGTTTAGACCCTTCCAATTTCTCCCCATGGTCGAGCCTGTCATAAGGACTCATTTTTAAGAAAGGGGTGGAATACAAGGAAATTTCAAGCTCGCTGCCTGTTGGGGGTGGAATGGTAAGAAGACTTGAAAAAACCGATGACACTTCCACGGTTTTAGCTTTTAAGCCTTAAAGTCATATGGAGCCTCTTTGTGCCATTGCAAACTATACTCTTAAGATAGTTGCTTTGGTAACTACGAGAAAATCTATACCCTATGTGCTGGTGCAAACTAACGTAGAATGTGAAATTTTGTGCGTGCTGATGCAATTACAGTAAAACATGTCAGGACGTGACAACGGTTTTCCATTTCATAAACTTAAACCATCATCGTCGCCAACCAAGGTCTTCGAATTCGTGTCGAGCTGCGATTATGTTGTGATCGAGATGAGAATCAAGTCTAAGAATAGGTACCTCTGTCATATGTCCATAGGATGAGTTTACACTCTAATATTATGTGTGTCCGAGTTATCAGTCCAGGCGTGTTCATCTTTCGAACACTAATGTGTAATAATACATTCTTTCAACTCTCAGCTCGATTGCGCAACGTCGCGAAATGACTCGGCTATCCAAATTCAATTTTCCAAGTTGGAAATTCAACTCCAAAAATCGCTAAGTATCGGGAAATGAAAAACATTTCGTATCCTCGACTTTGCCTCACTTCGGGTTCATTGATCCTTATCCTCATCCTTCTTTTAGTCCTCTTGTTTCACGACTCCCGGGGTATAAAACACAAATTTGCATCCCCCTACTTAACAAAATTTCATACCCGTACCTCTTCCAATTTTGTATCACGACATCTCCTTCCCCTTCGTTTCCCGTTCCTTCTTCCAACTCCTTCGAACCTCGTACTCCCAACTCCTTCCGACTTCATACTCCAACAAACTTCTTCCCCTCCGAACTCTCCAATCTCCACCTGACCCGAAGCCTACATCTCCCTCCTTCGAACTCTCCAGCACCGGCCATAGCCAAGCTCCAACTACAATGAATTACAAGAAATTATAGGGTTTGTACCAACCTAAATTCTGTTAAATTAGGGTAGAGAGAAGGGCTCGAAATGTTTGTGAGTTTCGGATCTTTAAAGAATCCAAGTCTCGAGTATGAAATAGAAAAGTAAAGGGGAGCAGAGATTTCATAATCTCTTTATATAAGGGGAGTTGTAGGTGGCTCCAGAAAACTTTTTCTACATGTTTCAGGATCGGTACCGAACCGGAATAATAACAAAAGGGAAAGAAGGGAGAAAGAAGAGAAGAGAGAAAGAAGTGGAGGGGAGGAGAAATGGAAAATTCAACAATACCTGGATAGGTGAAATTTCCAAAACTCAAAACATTGCGACGATCACACATACGTGGTTTCGAAGTCTCGATTGTCAAAACCGACTCGACTCACTAACCAATCACATGCATATGAACCAAAATCTTCAAGAATACGCGCCAAGCATTCGAGTTCTAAGTTCGATAATGTTTTGAAAATCAACTTGCATGATAGCCTGAAACAAACCATTTCAATCATGATTCATTACAAACTCAAATCGTATTGTGAAACATCATATGAAAACATGAGAGCATATACGCGACTCTATGCTGACAATAATTGGTACGTTTCGATGTAAGCAAGAGTCGACGATCGACGTTTAATATCTTGAATCGACAGGAATTAGACACAAAGCTGAGAAGTCAGACAGATTCTAGACCGAGAGATGAAGTTCAAAGAAACAAGCGTTCTCGACAATGCTGGGATCGCATACTTATGCCAATGAGCTACGACAAAGCGTTGTGGCTACTCAATGGAAAGGTTGTGACCAATTTCTCAACAAGACTCGGAGATCTTTCCAACTTCCAGAAATGCTTTTCTCAACTCATGTCATTTTAACACAAGGCATCCTTTGGGAGCAAGTGTTATCCGCCTTTTGGCCCAGATACCAAAAGGTATGCTGGCCCACACTACTCGGTCCATCACGGGGTTAAATAGGCCAGAAGTGTCGCCAAGGAATCCGAGAATCAGGCCTAGACGGAGTTTCATAAAAATATAATCATCATGGCTCGACAAAACTGCTCTAATATGAACGAGTACTTTAGGATTGGAATTTGCCATCCATAAGGAAATGTAATGACCCGTATTTTATGCATCGGAGGATGTAAAATATTTTTATTTAATTCGTTGAAGGTCTGACCATTGTCATACTTTTATATGTTAGTTACGGGGATATGAGAAATGTCCATGATTTTTATCAATTTTACTTATGACCATTTTGCCACTGTCACTTTTGTACAGGGCATAACTTTTGACTGGAATCAAATCAGGTGTTGAGATTGATTTCATAGGAAAGGAAATGATGTTTCCAATTCCATAGAGTTGTCACATTAAAGATTAAGTTCAGCGGTTTGCGAGAAATCGCTGTTTTAGTGCTGCACAAATTCTGGATATGTTAACTAGTCATTAATGGGCAGATTTTGTGTGGCCCATTTGTGGGATGGTTAGATGGCTATAAATGGGGGGTATAGGCATGGATAATATTTTACTTTCTTCGTTTCTTATTTGGTTGGGGTTTGAGATTCTCCCTACTCTAATCAAATACATCTCCCCTCCATTAAAATCTCAGATCTACATTAGAAGATTGATGATCTACATCAAGAGACTAGATCAACATCAAAAGAAGGTAGATCGCATCAAATCGAGTGATTCGAAGATCGTTCATCACCATCCGGATTAGAGATTAGTGGTTTTCAAGCTATTTCGTAGAATTGATGAGTGATAAGCATCTCTCACGTGGATTCAATCAAGTATATGGGTTGTTAGATCTTATTTTCATCATTTCAAGTTGTTTTCACCTAGATCTACATCATGGGAAGTATATTTTCATTTGAATCACCATAGGACGTAATCTAACAAATTAAATCGGTAAATTTATATGTTGATTCATATGTTATTGCAAGTTAGATCCATTTATTCGATTCATTTGTCGTTAAATCATGATTTGGTGAATTTTGTGTTCTTGAATGACGATTATTGGGTATACTAGTGTTTACTGATGATTGCTTAATTTGTTGTTGAATGGTTGTTTGAGATTGCACATGTTTGAATCGAGTGGATTTCGAGTTTGGATCATGTCTTGCTTTGCAAGAAATGGGTATGGACCGAGCATATTTGAGTGGTTGATTGGCAATGCAATGTGGCGATGAATTAGGCGAGTTTTGGAGAAGGATCGGACGGTTTTTGGACATGGATCGGGCTGATTTTGGATGGATCGGATTGGCATGGATCGGGCAAGGATCTGGGGATCTGGCAAGGATCAGGCATGTTTCTCTCAAGTATGGATCAGAAGAATTTTCAGGGAATGACAGCGTTTCAGAAATGTTGTAAAAAGTATGGGTCGAGCTGAATTTTTAGGGATTGACAACGTTTCAAAAAAGTTGTAGAAAGTATGGATCGGGCTGAATTTTCAGGCATTGACAGCGTTTCCAGAAACGTTGTGAATAGGATGGTTCGGGAGACGTTTTTTGGGTGGATCGGGCACAGGAAATCATTGGATCGGGCAAGGATTTTTCATGGATTGGGCGTATGCATCCAATGGATCGGCCATGGAGAAACCATAGTGTTTCTAAAATGCTGTGGATGGGGAACCATAGCATTTTTGAGACGCTGTAAAAAGAAAATTGAACGATGTGGTATGTTATTCATAGCAAAGGTTGAAACGTTGTGAATCAAATAACGATCAAACGATGTATGTTTTTGGTTCGATGATGGTTGTGGCTTCGACGCAACTTCAAAGAGGGATGTTTGAAGTGTTTTAAAGTATTCGTTGATCGTCGTAATGCAACGAATGTGAAGATGACTTAAGTACGATTTAGCTCGTGGATAATGGTTGCTCGAGATGGGGTCTATGCTTGTGGATAGTTGCCGGTGACGACGGCTAGAGTTATGAAGGTTGAGAGATTATTGTTGTCGTAAGTTCTAGAGGGCTCAAAGCAGGGGTATAATGGGGATGCCTAAAAGACCAGTGGGACTAGTTGAGTACCCTGGGCAGTCATGATGGGCCTAGTTGTCTTGGGGAGGCAAATGTACAAGCGACGTGTAGTAGTCTCACTAGAACTGGGGATACCATTAGACCTTGATGGATAGCATATTGGGGCCAGTCATACGAGTACCTTGACGTATGGCACGTTAGGGCCAGCCATACGATGAACGATGGTTTCAAGGCAAAGTCGGCAGTGAAAGCCAAAGTTATGGATGCTGATTGCTTTACTTGTATCATCTTGTGTAGATTGTTCGACATCGAAGGAGACGTCTTCTAGGTGCTTGTCTGATGTTGGTTTTGGCCCTCGGGACTTGTGCTTGGGGGATGTTGATGTTAATTAAGATGGTCTACATTGGATAACGTGTTGTTATGTTTGCTATGTTTTTTATTCTAGTTGTTTGTAAAGGCTATCATTGTCAGATGTGGGGGAAGACGGGTTTGGGTTTCTTCTCTATTAATATTGGTAGATTAGTTGGTTGATCTACCTATTTCTCATATGCTTTATTGATGAGGTTAGATAGTTGTTCTATCGCTCATTAAGACTATTGTCTGACTCAAGATTTAATGTTTTCTCTTATTACCTTAGGCCGTTCATCTATTGTGTTGTGGATGAGCAGACTGATAGCAGGTGATAGTAGATCTTGATGAGGACAATGCTATAGAGGGACGATGAGTATGAGGCTTATGTGTTATTAGCTACTTTCTACTATTAGTTGTTTCCGCTGTTCAGTTGATATATGCTGCTCTGAGTGACCTTGTAGTGAGGCATTTTGTATGAACTCTTATGATGTTTCCCAAATGATGTATGGATATTTCATGTTGATATGGAAGTTTAAGTTTCTTTTCAATTATGCTTCACTATTAAGGTATGTTGTATATATTCTATTATATTTTATTTCTACGATGTGAGTTATACAACAGGTTTTGCTTGTATTATTTCTACCGTGATGATCGTCCATAGCTATCTGGCACATCTTTCAGCGCAATATTCCTCTTGTTAAGTGCAGGATTTATGGGCGGTTCTCACTTTTGGTATCAAAGCTCTGGATAATCGATTTTATCCGAAGTTTATGGACGTAAAAACGTATGAGAGACATATTTGTACTTTTCTATTGGATGATTACGATATTATAGTGCATAATATAGTAAAGCTTTGGACTTCATTACAGTTTATCCCATATGTGGACTAATCATTTCATTTTTAGATTTAGTGTAACACCCCGCATTTTTAATGAAATTAAAAATGTGGAAATATGTATATATATTATACACATAGATATATTTAAGAGAAAAATTAAATAATGACAATAAAATTGCATTTAATAAGCTCATGCAGTGAAATGAAGGAAAAAGATTAATAAAAGAAATTTAATGCAATACATGAAATGCAAAGAAATGCATGCGAACAATTAAATAGAAATAAAAAGCAAAATTTGAGAATCTTCAGGAATTTGGTCACGAAATTAGCGTCATTGCGTTCGTGGCGATTTTCTTGTCAACTTAGACCTATGGTTTGCAGAAAACCGATTTAAAATGAAAAAGATATCTTTAAATTAAATATTGCAACAAAACATGAAAAATAGGAACGAGGAAAGAATAATGTTTAGCATTGTTCTAAGGTTAACTTAATGGCTCATTTGGTTAGAACACGTGACTTGTATATAAGAGGTTTTGAGTTCAATCTCCCAACGCCATATTTTTGTTTTAGGGGAATGGCTAAAAATTGGCTTAGTGTGAATGCAGTTCAATTAAAAAAGCGGTTTAGTGTAAAAAGGGTTAATTTGAAAGTTAGTTAGAAAGATATATATATATGTGTACATATATATATGTATATATATATATGACATGCTGGTGTCAACACCCTTGCTGTTGTGCATCATGTTGCACACATGGCGCATTTTTATTGATTAATGACGATTTTTAAGTTTTAGGGATGACGTGGCCTCTTCTGGTTGGCTGAGTGATGTTTCTTTTTAATCTGAATGGTTTAGATGAATCCTAATCGGATCTAAAGGCCCTAATTCACTCACTACAACTATATAAACACACCTAGACCGCCCTAATTCACTCACTACAACTATATAAACACACCCAGACCTAAACCTAATTCCATTACACTAATTCATGGCGCCTCCATGCTGCCTTAACCTAAACTAGACTTTCTTCTATGCTAAAGCAAATCTAAATAGGAGTAATTCATATTGGAAGATAAGAATAGAATTCTACAACAACGGTTTAGCTAATCAAATTCAGAATACAGAATTCTGATCTACTTTCTCTTCTTCCACTGTGAGTCCACGTTACTTTAACATGCAATTAATTAAAAGTAATTGTGATAAGTTGTGAATTGGACTATATAAATATGGCTAATTAGATCTATTTTATGTGATGATGCCAGTTTACGTTCACATGCCTACTTAAATCAATTTTATGTTAATATGCCTAATTAGATCTATTTTATGTAATGATGCCAGTTTATGTTCATATGCCTAATTAGATCTATTTTATGTTCATATGCCTAATTAGATCTATTTTATGTGATGATGCCAGCTTATGTTCATATGCCTAATTAGATCTATTTCATGTGATCATATGCCTAATTAGATCTATTTTATGTGATGATGCCAGTTTATGATCCATATGCTTATTAGATCTATGTTATTATGCTATGCCAGTTCATGATCCATACGCTTATTAAATCTATATTATTATGCTATGCTAGTTCATGATCCATATGCTTATTAGATCTATATTATTATGCTACGTCAGTTCATGATCCATATGCTTATTAGACCTATGTTATTATGCATACCCAAAGTTTATATTCCATATGTTATTGGATCTATTTTATGTGTTATGCCAGTTTTGGTGCTTTAATTCTTTTCCCTTCTTCTCTTCTTTCCCTTTTTGTGAGATTAGGCTAACTGCGAGCCTAACATTTTATTATACATACGAATGACATGGAAGCGTTGTTGGAAAAGTTTGGGAAAATATAGAATAATGTATAATTGGCATAAATTGGTTTGTAATCATGTAATTGATTTGGGGCATAATTATGTATGACTTGTATACATGAATTTGGCATAAATTGGTTTGGGCCTAATTTGGCATAACTAGTACACATAAGATTATAGGCCTAATTTGGATTAAAATTATGGATATAATTTAGATAAGAAATTATGGGTAATTGGAATATATTTTAAACCAAGATTTAAAACTGGGAATTTTGGTAATCGACATAATTAGCCTGTGATGACCCCAAACTTCCACGGAGTGAAAGTAAGGAATAACCATTTGGAATACAACATAAATACAATAATACATATCATAGATACAAAATAGCATGGGAAATTCATAGAGTAACAACATCATAGCAGCGGAAATATAATGTCGTCAATCACAGAAAATCCACAGTCACAGAATTCTACATTAGTACATCAAATTCGCAGAAAAGAAATAAGTTCCAACTCCAACTTAAACAACATGGAATAAACCCAGTTTAATGTCTGAAATAAAAAGAAAGAGAAAAATGCAAGGGCAGCGAATGATAAGTCTTCTAGCTCCTAGTCATCACCTCTCCACAAGCAAATCCAAGAGAAATACTAAGCAACTCCAAAGGGAAGGCTCCAAGCGAAAATTAACCTGTTTACTTGGCTGCCCGTGTAGAAAGGAGGGCACCCGAGTTTGCAAAAAGGTGGAAACAAACAACGGGTCAGTCGTGGGACTGGTGTGAGAATTCTTACCTAACTAATTACTATTAATATGGCAAATCCAAAGACCACGCCGCTAATGCGGAACGGGTTTACTCTAATGGATTGCCGTGCATAAAAGTGTCAGAATAAATGATAAATAAATCGTACAACAAAGCTATGCTTTTTAGAAAAATGGAATCACCATAAGACCCAGGTCCCATCACACAATGCAACACACACCAGAGGATAGGGTTTTACCTTATAGTGATTAAACATGATAAATACGGCAAATACGAGTTTTATATTATTAATATATTAAAACATTTCAAAGTAAATGTAGAAATCCTAGGAAGAATAGTATCCCATACTACTATGCCTCCATACTAGTAATACAATCAAATTTGTAGGGTCCTATTTGGATTTTGGTTTCCATCATGAGTCAAGGCTAGGGAGGAGCTCCTACCGATTCGAGACACTCTAGCTAATGTCTTAGGATTCCCCGCAGTGAAACCTTGGATCCTGCAGGGCCGGTCCACACATACAGCTTCGTGGATTGGCAATCCCTGAACACACGTTTCCCGATCCTATAGGACCTATCTGAGGCACCTCATTCCATCATCCACATAAGTAAATATCAGCCAGTTTAAGCATCGACACTACTTCTAGCTAGAAGGAAACGTGCTGCTCTCCCTGCGTTCCCTTCTCCCGTTTTAGACTCCACCGGGTTGTGAGGCTCATGAAGTTACGTAACACACAAAGCTATGCCTAAACAGGCTATGCTTTGATCATCCCACAAGGCCTGCTTTTCAACAAAACCTTGATCGTATGCATCTTAGCCTGCCACATCATCACTCCATATCGTACCATCGATCGTCCGTCAATATATAAACGGGTGCTAAGTAGAGAATAAATTCTCCACCACCAAACATTTATATATTAACAGAAAATCGATAACAAGATATTTAACGGGGTACGATGTCAGGCACACCATCCATTTAAACTTATGCTCTGGGTCCGAGCGAAAGTCAAATCCGTGAAATCAGCACGTACATCTGGGCAATGACCTTGACCCTTGAATTGGGAGCAAGTCAATTCAGGACCCCGATTGCTGTCCATTCGAGGGAAGATTTACGGTCTTCATCCGTCGTCTTCATACTTCGATTTCTAACGTTGCTGGATTATTTGGAATGAGAATAACTCGACTTTCCAAACGATCCTCGTATATATATATATATATTTGAAAATCCCTTTTATTTGTTAATATTATTTTTTATTAACAATTCATTCCTATTTTAAATTAAAAAAAAATTATATAACGACGACTGGAGTCAATAGGTGACTATGGCGCTGCATTCAACAAATTTTGATTTTTACATTTCTCAGAATCTAACCGTAGGATCTTAACGTAATATATATTGTTGGAAAGATTTTTCCAAGACGGTTCTAATGGTTTCAGTTTCAAGAAAATCCGACAGTCGGATCTTCTTGAATAGTCATTTAAAGGTACGATTTCAAAACACGAACTACCACGCCCCATTCGTTTAATTTCAATTATATATATATATATATATAATCACTGAATCATAATAACGTCGTTTGATTAAAACAACGCTCTACACAATTACCGATACTCACTAAATTTTAATTCATTTGAAAATGAAGATAATATTACCGCATCGCAAATTCTTTCTTTTACCTACATTGAAAATGTAAATACCATCCTTTTTATTTACCTAAGAATGTAAATTCAACTCTTATGCCAATTCCCTTTTTTTTATTTACAAGTAACACAAATGTAAATTTTGATACATCAAAAATCCTACTTTTTAAATTACATATACAAATGTAGATTTCAACTCCAATGTAAATTCTCAACTTACATATAAAAACGTAAGTTTAATTACAATGCGATCTCTACTTCCTATTTACATTGTAAAAATATGGTTTCTAATTACAGTGCAAGCAGTACTTCTAATTCACATTGTAAAAATATAATTTTATCCTACGGTGTAATCCCTATATAATTTACATAAAAAAATGTAAATTTTAACATACGATATAATTTCACTTTATAATTTACATATAAAAATGTAAATTTTGACATACAATGAAATTCACCTTTTAATTACAAAGAAAAATGTAAATTTTAGCATACGGTATAATTTCACTTTATAATTTACATATAAAAATGTAAATTTTGACATACGATGAAATTCACCTTTTAATTACAAAGAAAAATGTAAATTTTAACATACAATATAATTTCACTTTATAATTTACATATAAAAATGTAAATTTTGACATACGATGAAATTCACCTTTTAATTACAAAGAAAAATGTAAATTTTAACATACGGTATAATTTCACTTTATAATTTACATATAAAAATGTAAATTTTGACATATGATGAAATTCACCTTTTAATTACAAAGAAAAATGTAAATTTTAGCATACGGTATAATTTCACTTTATAATTTACATATAAAAATGTAAATTTTGACATACGATGAAATTCACCTTTTAATTACAAAGAAAAATGTAAATTTTAGCATACGGTATAATTTCACTTTATAATGTAATTCCATGTTTCATCACTTAATAAAAATATACTTTTCCCAATTACAATGAAAATTCCATTCTCAACATATTGAACAATCCATCCTCGACATACTGAAAATTCCATTTTTAACATATTGAAATTTTCATTTTTAACATATTGAAAATTCCATTTTTAACATATTGAAAATTTCATTTTTAATACAATACAAAATCCCATGCTTTAATTCCATACAAAATTGCATACTTTAATTCCATGCTTTAATTTCATACTAAATTTCATACTTTAATTTCATCCAAGATTTCAATGTAAATGCCATACCTCATTTCAATGTTCAATAATATTCTTCTCGTATTTCATGTCAAATCCCATAACAACATCATCCAAAACAAACCAACATGATCAAATCCAATAATTATCCTCAGACAATTTCCAAGATGAGGTTTAACTTCGAATATGGCAAATCAACAAGGCAGGATTAAATAAATTAACACATACTTAATTCTAATCAATCAATCAATTCATATTTAACAATAAAATTTCAGATTTAATATCATGTCATTATAGGCAATTCAGATTCAATATCATACGGTATGAACATTTTAAATCCATGTTTTAGATATCATGTCAAATTAGATCTACTATTAATAATCATGGAAATAATAATTAAATAAATTAAATTAAATTAAAAATAAATTCTCATAGTGGTCTGATCTGAGAAGATGATTCAGACTCGATCCGATTCAGTGTTCGTATTCAAATAGATTTCAGATCTGGAACAGCTTTTAACAACTGACTCAGTAACGCCTAAAAGCGTGGCAAAATCTGAAAGTATTCATACCTTATTTTGTTCAGATTTTTAAATTCGATTTTCGGGAGCTGTGGTTAACGGTTTTACGAATGGTTTGCGGGAGATTGACCTCCTTGGAGAGAGCTATCGGCGCTGGGAAGCCGGGGAGATGCGCACGCACATGGTGGGGCCAGCAGGGGTGCGATGGCGTCAGCTTCGGGTGGACGGGGCGGCGATTTCAGGCAGTGAGACAGGTTGTATTCGGTATGTATTCGAAGTGCTCTGAAATCTCTTTGAAACGTGACAAACAGCGATGGATTTCGTGGAGAATTGAGGGAGAAATCAAGTTTTGAATTTTTGAAGGAACATGGGTTTCGGAGGCTACAAAGAACGGAGGAAGAAGACGATGTGTACGGCCCGTATTTATACGTGTATTTCTAGGGTTTTTTTATTTATTTAATTAATTAAATCCGAAAATTAGAGCTTTTTCATACGATCTCCAAACGAAGCTCAACGACTGTCGAACATAACGTTTTGACATCTTCTGAACGTGATGGCGCTAGTGTCGAAGTCCAATTCTGAAGTTAACAGCGTGTTTTCTTTTATTTTAAAATAATTCTTTAATTTTAATTTCGAACGTACTTTCTAATTTTTCCGGAGTCACTATGAACTCAGAAAAATCCCGAAAAATTAATTTTGGCTTACTTATGACGATACGGTCCTAACAAAATTAATTTCGCCTCATTCTGAGACTGTTTGAAAAATGGCTATTTTCTGGTCGATCCAATTTAACTGAAATTGACCAAAACACATTTTCCTTTGCCACGCTCACATATTAACTTCAAAAATCATGAAATTTGAAACCTAGCAATAATTTTACATCCCGGATCCAACAAAAGTGGTTTCGTTGAATTCCGAGGTCGTATGCAAAATGTCTATTTTCAAGGGCGATATATTCTCTATAGCGACCTTTCTAAAAATTCATTTGCCATAACTTTTGATTTCTGCTATGAAACTTCGATTTTTCAGATTCGTTAGAAAGATATTTATTAACAGATTTAGATATTTTCCGTTTCGTCAAAATCCGGTTTATTCTGCACCCTGGGTAGTTAGTCAAAGTTCAAGTTTGACTTTTCAAACTACCATGCCTTCGAAGTTGAGAAACATGGAATACATCGTGCACTCCAGGCAACCATTCGGGCATCTGAATTCTGTAAGCTAGGGTACCAACCTTTTCAAGAATGGGGAAGGGGCCGATGAATTTAGGTGCTAGTTTTCCTGTTTTTCCAAAACGAATAACACCTCGCATTGGAGCGACTTTCAGATAGACATAGTCACCCACATCAAAAGCTAGCTCTCGCCTTCTTACATCTGCGTAACTTTTCTGTCTACTTTGGGCCGCCAATAGTCGCTTCTTAATAAAGTCAACTTTGTCCGAAGCTTCTCGGATCATGTCAGGACCCAACACAAGCCGATTTCCTTTTTCAACCCAACATGCTGGCGATCTACACGGCCTACCATATAAGGCTTCAAATGGAGACATTTTCAAACTTGCTTGATAGCTATTGTTGTACGAGAATTCAACTAAATGCAAGTGATCCTCCCAAGACCCTCCAAAATCGAGTATGCAAGCTCGCAATAGATCTTCAAGAATGCGATTCACTCGCTCAGTCTGGCCGTTAGTCTGAGGGAGATATGCGGTGCTAAGATTCAACTTCGTTCCCAACTCATTTTGGAATGCTCCCCAAAATTTACTAGCAAGGATAGGATCACGATCGCTAACGATGCAACTAGGGACTCTATGTAGCCTAACGATTTCTTTGAAATAGATTTGCGCCAGACTTTGAGCAGTTCTAGTGGATTTGACAGGTATGAAATGAGCGGACTTGGTGAAGCGATCCACGATCACCCATATGCTGTCATTTCCTTTCCTAGTACGAGGCAGACCATCTATGAAATCCATGGAGACTTGGTCCCACTTCCAATCTGGAACTTCTAATGACTGCAACAACCCTGCCAGCTTTTGTTGATCACTTTTTACTTGTTGGCATGTGGGGCATGTACTCACATAAATGGATATATCCCTCTTCATAGACCTCCACCAAAATGTGTGCTTTAAGTCTTGATACATTTTGCTCACACCGGGGTGGATGCAAAGCTTTGATTTGTGACCCTCATCTAAAACTTCTCTTATGAGCTCGGGGACACTTGGAACACAAATCCTCCCGTGCAATCTGAGGACTCCCTTGTCATCTATTTGGAAGTCCCTGATTTCACCTCCTTGAATACTTTCAATCATTTTCCGAATAAAAACATCACTTTTCTGAAGAGAGGCGATCTTATCAATCAAAGAAGGGGTGATGATGAGGCTTGCGACAATGACTTCCTTCCTACTAAGTGCGTCTGCCACAATATTGGCTTTCCCTGGCGTATATAAGATGTCAAGATCGTAGGCCGCCAGAAATTCTAGCCATCGTTGCTGCCTTAAATTCAGATCCTTTTGATTGAAGAGATATTTCAAAGATTGATGGTCTGTGTATAATTCAAATTTTTCGCCCAAAAGATAATGTCTACAAATTTTTAAAGCAAAGACTACGGCCAGCAACTCTAAGTCATGGACACGATAATTTTTCTCATGCGGCTTTAATTGACGGCTTGCATATGCAACAACTCTGCCCCTTTGCATCAGTACCGCACCAAGACCACCACTTTGAGAAGCACCCGTATAGACCTTTAAATCTTGGTTGCCATCGATGATGGTGAGTACGGGAGCAGTAGTCAAACTCACCTTTAGCTTTTGGAATGCCTCCTCACAATCTGATGTCCAATTGAACTTGGTATGCTTGGTAAGTTTTATTAATGGGCTAGACAGCTTGGCGAAACCTTCGACAAATTTTCTATAATATCCGGCCAAACCTAGGAAGCTTCTTACTTCAGTGGGTGTACTGGGCTGCTTCCAATCTCGAATGGCGGCAACTTTACTTGGATCAACTGCGATTCCTTCTTTTGACACAACATGGCCCAAGAATTTTACTTCCTCTTGCCAAAATGTGCATTTGGAAAACTTTGCTTTTAGAACATTTCTTCGCAGAATTTCCAACACTTCCCTTAAATGCCCTTCATGCTCTTCCTTAGTTTTAGAATAAATTAGAATATCATCAATGAAGATTAGGACGAATTTATTTAGGACCTCCCTGAAGACCCTATTCATCAAGTCAACAAAGTAGGCTGGAGCATTGCATAGACCGAACGACATCACTAAAAATTCGTAGAATATATCGGGACCTCTGAAGGCGGTCAAAGGTATGCATTCTTCTGCTATGCGGAGTTGGTGGAAACCTGTGGCTAGGTCCATCTTTGAAAACACCTTGGCTCCATTCAATTGGTCCATCAAATCATCTATGCGGGGCAAGAGATATTTGTTCTTCAATGTTTGTTTGTTAAGATCGCGGTAATCGACATAAAGTCTTAGAGTACCGTCCGATTTGGGGACAAACACCACAGCTGCACCCCAATTTGAAAAACTAGGTCGAATGAGCCCCTTCCACAGAAGCTGCTTGGTATGAGTTTGCAATTCTTTCTTTTCTTTAGGAGTCATCCTTCTGATAGCATGGACTACAGGTCTTGCATTTGGAACAAGATCAATCCTGAAATCGATTTCCCTTCGCGGGGGTAGGCTGTCCACTTCTTCAAATACATCTGCGTAATCTTTGACCATGGGAATTTTTTCTAAAGGAATAGGAGTGATCTCGAGAGAAGACCAGAATTCCTTTCTATCAGGTTTTGAGTCGTGAAAAGGTATAGAAATAACATCTCCAAATTTCGTATTGATTTCAACTATTCTCTCTGCACATCTTACTTTGGCCTCAAATTTTGTTAGCCAATCAAGACCAAGGATGATATCAAACTCGGAAAAATTCATAATGGTTAAGTCAAAAGGGAACCGAAAGTAAGAGTAAGAAATAGGCACCCTACAGTATAAATCAAGAGAGATAGAACCTCCTATAGGATTATGAACATTAATTGGCTCTTTAAGACATATTTGCTTTAGTTTCAATTTCTGGACCGCATTGCTAGAAATAAAGCTTCTCGATGCACCCGTATCAAATAAGGCACATGGATATTTTTAACAGAAATGGTACCATCTAAAACATCAGGCTTACCTGCTCCTTCGGAAGAAGTAGGAGAGGAAGAAGATGGTGCACTTGCCCCTTCATACACATGTGCTACCTGCGCTCCTTTCAACGGCGGACAGTTTGCCTTGATGTGACCCTTTTTGTAGCATTCCTTGGTGTCGTTGTTTTGGGCCTTCTTAGGATTCCTGCAGTCCTTGCTGTAGTGCCCAAATTTTTGGCAGTTGTAGCATTGCACCTTTGACTTATCGCGGCCCTTAGCAACTCCAGAGTTGTTTCCCTCGGTCTTCTTCTCTGTTTGCTTCCTCTTGTTGTTAGCTAAGCTCCTTTACCTGTCTTGTTGAGAATTCTTCCTATCATTTTCCTCGTAACGACAAGCGAACTCCACCAACCTATTGAAAGAGAGGTCGATGTGGGCAGTGGCTCTATCAATATACTTCCTCGCAAGCCCATTTATGAATCTCTTATTCTTCTGAAAGTCATCTTGAACCAACTCAGGGGCATAGCGGGAAAGGTCTTCAAATCTTCGTACATATTCTGAAATGGTCTTGTCGCCTTGCTTCAGATTGGCGAACTCATCATGTAGCTTCTCTACCTCTTGCCTTGGAATATATTTGTCATTGAAAAGCTCCTTAAACCTCGTCCAAGTCATATTGTCTGCAATTCCTCCAACCGTGACAGTGTCCCACCAGTTTTGAGCTTCCTCCTGTAACAGCCATGAAGCCACTAATCTTTTCCTATGATCCTCCAGCTCTAATCCTCCAAAAATCTTTTCACAGTTCCTCAGCCAAGCTTGAGCTTGTGTCACAGTCTCAGTACCCTTGAATGGCACCCCTCCTAAGTTTTTGTACTTCTTTGCCATCTTATCTAAATCAAAGGGTTGGGGTGGTGGTGCTTGTTGGACAGTGGGCTCCTCGGTTCCAGCAGCATTCTGCCTTCTTGCTCTAGCTCTAGCGGCTCTAGCGGCAGCGGTACACATTTTTATTTAGTTTTGTACGATCAAGGAAAAAGTCAGAACAACTATAATGGTGATCTGAAGAGTTGACCAAGATAAAAGGACGGATAAAAGATAATGATAGAATGACTGACTATTATGTATTCACATGAAATGTTCGCCACAGAATATTGTGATTCTATGTAAACGAATTATCATAAATATGCTATATTCCAAAGCTCTGATACCAACTGTGATGACGCCAAACTTCCATGGAGTGAAAGTAAGGAATAAAAATTAGGAATACAACATAAATACAATAATACATATCACAGATACAAAATATCATGGGAAATTCATAGAGTAACAACATCATAGCAGCGGAAATATAATGTCGTCAATCACAGAAAATCCACAGTCATAGAATTCTACATTATTACATCAAATTCGCAGAAAAGAAATAAGTTCCAACTCCAACTTAAACAACGTGGAATAAACCCAGTTTAATGTCTGAAATAAAAAGAAAGAGAAAAATGCAAGGGCAGCGAATGATAAGTCTTCCAGCTCCTAGTCATCAACTCTCCACAAGCAAATCCAAGAGAAATACTAAGCAGCTCCAAAGGGAAGGCTCCAAGCGAAAAATAACCTGTTTACTTGGCTTCCCGTGTAGAAAGGAGGGCACCCGAGTTTGCAAAAAGGTGGAAACAAACAACGGGTCAGTCGTGGGACTGGTGTGAGAATTCTTACCTAACTAATTACTATTAATATGGCAAATCCAAAGACCATGCCGCTAATGCGGAACGGGTTTACTCTAATGGATTGCCGTGCATAAAAGTGTCAGAATAAATGACAAATAAATCGTACAACAAAGCTATGCTTTTTAGAAAAATGGAATCACCATAAGACCCAGGTCCCATCACACAATGCAACACACACCAGAGGATAGGGTTTTACCTTATAGTGATTAAACATGATTGATACGGCAAATACGAGTTTTATATTATTAATATATTAAAACATTTCAAAGAAAATGTAGAAATCCTAGGAAGAATAGTATCCCATACTACTATGCCTCCATACTAGTAATACAATCAAATTCGTAGGGTCCTATTTGGATTTTGGTTTCCATCATGAGTCAAGGATAGGGAGGAGCTCCTACTGATTCGAGACACTCTAGCTAATGTCTCAGGATTCCCCGCAGTGAACCCTTGGATCCTGCAGGGCCGGTCCACAAATACAACTTCGTGTATTGGCAATCCCTGAACACACGTTTCCCGATCCTATAGGACCTATCCGAGGCGCCTCATTCCATCATCCACATAAGTAAATATCAGCCAGTTTAAGCACCGACACTACTTCTAGCTAGAAGGAATCGTGCTTCTCTCCCTGCATTCCCTTCTCCCGTTTTAGACTCCACTGGGTTGTGAGGCTCATGAAGTTACGTAATACACAAAGCTATGCCTAAACAGGCTATGCTTTGATCGTCCCACAAGGCCTGCTTTTCAACAAAACCTTGATCATATGCATCTTAGCCTGCCACATCATCACTCCATATCGTACCATCGATCGTCCGTCAATATATAAACGGGTGTTAAGTAGAGAATAAATTCTCCACCACCAAACATTTATATATTAACAGAAAATCGATAATAAGATATCTAACGGGGTACGATGTCAGACACACCATCCATTTAAACTTATGCTCAGGGTCCGAGCGAAAGTCAAATCCGTGAAATCAACACGTACGTTTGGGCAATGACCTTGTCCCTTAAATTGGGAGCAAGTCAATTCAGGACCCTGATCGCTGTCCATTCGAGGGAAGATTTACGGTCTTCATCCGTCGTCTTCATACTTCGATTTTTAACGTCGCTGGATTATTTGGAATGAGAATAACTCGGCTTTCCAAACGATCCTCGTATATATATATTTATATATATTTTGAAAATCCCTTTTATTTGTTAATAATATTTTTTATTAACAATTCATTACTATTTTAAATAAATAAATTAAATTAAATTTTTATATAACAACGACTGGAGTCAATAGGTGACTATGGCGCTGCATTCAACAAATTTTGATTTTTACATTTCTCAGAATCTAACCGTAGGATCTTAACGTAATATATATTGTTGGAAAGATTTTTCCAAGACGGTTCTAACGGTTTCAGTTTCAAGAAAATCCGATGGTCGGATCTTCTTGAATAGTCATTTAAAGGTACGATTTCAAAACGCGAACTGCCACGCCCCATTCATTTAATTTTAATTATATTTATATATATAATCATTGAATCATAATAGCATCGTTTGATTAAAACAACGCTCTGCACAATTACCGATACTCACTAAATTTTAATTCATTTGAAAATGAAGATAATATTACCGCATCGCAAATTCTTTCTTTTACTTACAATGAAAATGTAAATACCATCCTTTTTATTTACCTAAGAATGTAAAATCAACTCTTATGCCAATTCCCTTTTTTTTTATTTACAAGTAAGACAAATGTAAATTTTGATACATCAAAAATCCTACTTTTTAAATTACATATACAAATGTAGATTTCAACTCCAATGTACATTCTCAACTTACATATGAAAACGTAAGTTTAATTACAATGCAATCTCTACTTCCTATTTACATTGTAAAAATATGGTTTCTAATTACAGTGCAAGCACTACTTCTAATTCACATTGTAAAAATATAATTTTATCCTACGGTGTAATTCCCTATATAATTTACATATAAAAATGTAAATTTTAACATACAATATAATTTCACTTTATAATTTACATATAAAAATGTAAATTTTGACATACGATGAAATTCACCTTTTAATTACAAAGAAAAATGTAAATTTTAGCATACGGTATAATTTCACTTTATAATTTACATATAAAAATGTAAATTTTGACATACGATGAAATTCACCTTTTAATTACAAAGAAAAATGTAAATTTTAACATACAATATAATTTACATATAAAAATGTAAATTTTGACATACGATGAAATTCACCTTTTAATTACAAAGAAAAATGTAAATTTTAACATACGGTATAATTTCACTTTATAATTTACATATAAAAATGTAAATTTTGACATACGATGAAATTCACCTTTTAATTACAAAGAAAAATTCAAATTTTAGCATATGGTATAATTTCACTTTATAATTTACATATAAAAATGTAAATTTTGACATACGATGAAATTCACCTTTTAATTACAAAGAAAAATGTAAATTTTAGCATACGGTATAATTTCACTTTATAATGTAATTCCATGTTTCATCACTTAATAAAAATATACTTTTCCCAATTACAATGAAAATTCCATTCTCAACATATTGAACAATCCATCCTTGACATATTGAAAATTTCATTTTTAACATATTGAAAATTCCATTTTTAACATATTGAAAATTTCATTTTTAATACAATACAAAATCCCATGCTTTAATTCCATACAAAATTGCATACTTTAATTCCATGCTTTAATTTCATACTAAATTTCATACTTTAATTTCATCCAAAATTTCAATGTAAATGTCATACCCCATTTCAATGTTCAATAATATTCTTCTCGTATTTCATGTCAAATCCCATAACAACATCATCCAAAACAAACCAACATGATCAAATCCAATAATTAACCTAAGACAATTTACAAGATGAGGTTTAACTTAGCATATGGCAAATCAACAAGGCAGGATTAAATAGATTAAAACATAATTAATTCTAATCAATCAATCAATTCATATTTAACGATAAATTTCAGATTTAATATCATATCATTATAGGCAATTCAAATTCAATATCATACGGTATGAACATTTCAGATCCATGTTTTAGATATCATGTCAAATTAGATCTACTATTAATAATCATGGAAATAATAATTAAATAAATTAAATTAAATTAAAAATAAATTCTCATAGTGGTTTGGTCTGAGAAGATGATTCAGACTCGATCCGATTCAGTGTTCGTATTCAAATAGATTTCGGATCTGGAACGATTCGAATACAAATACATATCAAAATCAAAATACAGCTTTTAACAACTGACTCAGTAACGCCTAAAAGCGTGGCAAAATCTGAAAGTATTCATACCTTATTTTGTTCAGATTTTTAAATTCGATTTTCGGGAGCTGTGGTTAACGGTTTTACGAACGGTTTGCGGGAGATTGACCTCCTTGGAGAGAGCTATCGGCGCTGGGAAGCCGGGGAGGTGCGCACGCACGTGGTGGGACCATCAGGGGTGCGACGGCGTCAGCTTCGGGTGGACGGGCGGCGATTTCAGGCAGTGAGATGGGTTGTATTCGGTATGTATTCGAAGAGCTTTGAAATCTCTTCGAAACGTGACAAACGACGATGGATTTCGTGGAGAATTGAGGGAAAAATCAAGTTTTGAATTTTTGAAGGAACATGGGTTTCGGCGGCTACAAAGAACGGAGGAAGAAGACGATGTGTACGGCCCGTATTTATACGTGTATTTCTAGAGTTTTTATTTATTTATTTAATTAATTAAATCCGAAAATTAGAGCTTTTTCATACGATCTCCAAACGAAGCTCAACGACTGTTGAACTTAATGTTTTGACGTCTTCTGAACGTGGTGGCGCTAGTGCCGAAGTCCAATTCTGAAGTTAACAGCGTGTTTTATTTTATTTTAAAATAATTCTTTAATTTTAGATTCGAACGTACTTTCTATTTTTTACGGAGTCACATACGAACTCAGAAAAATCCCGAAAAATTATTTTTGGCTTATTTTTGACGATACGGTCCTAACAAAATTAATTTCGCCTCATTCTGGGACTGTTTGAAAAATGGCTATTTTCTGGTCGATCCAATTTAACTGAAATTGACCAAAACACATTTTCCTTTGCCACACTCACATATTAACTTCAAAAATCATGAAATTTGAAACCTAGCAATAGTTTTACATCCCGGATCCAACAAAAGTGGTTTCGTCGAATTCCGAGATCGTATGCAAAATGTCTATTTTCAAGGGCGATATATTCTCTATAGCGACCTTTCTAAAAATTCATTTGGCCATAACTTTTGATTTCTGCTATGAAACTTCGATTTTTCAGATTCGTTAGAAAGATATTTATTAACAGATTTAGATATTTTCCATTTCGTCAAAATCCGGTTTATTCTGCACCCTGGGTAGTTAGTCAAAGTTCAAGTTTGACTTTTCAAACTACCATCCTATTTCTAATTCTTATTGTAATTTATTTGAATATATTTGCATTAACTTTGCTCGAAGTAAATTTCCATTCATAATTATTTTGAAATAATTTATTTTAAATTTTTAAACACCCCTAAAATCCCTAATATGAAAATTTTAAATTGGCCCCAAATTTGGGGTTGTTACATAGCCTGAAATTGGCATAAATTGCAAATGAATAAATTGGGTAAGATATGCATGTTGAGACACGAGGTTAGACTCCGTTTGCGGTAGAAGCCTGCCCGGAACCAACCGGCCTAACCAGCAACCACAAACGGTCAGTCTAATGTGAGAGGTCGTAGGCACAACTAAAAGATGCTTAAACACGTGGTTAAGTCCGGCTTGTGGCAGAAAACTTCCCGGAACCGCCCGACATATCCAGCGGACGCAAGCAATCAATTTAATGTGAGTGGTCTGTGCATTAATAACTAATTAATGCTGATCAAAGATGAATATGATATTTAAAACATGTTAGGTGGGTGGGGTTAAGTTAACCTATGTAAGATGACAACTTAACCAATATTACATGAACAAAGTGGATAGGGTTAAGGTAAGCTTAACCAATAATACATATTGATTTGATAAATGGATGGGGTTAGTCAACTGGGCGGATAGTCATACTTAACCAAGATAAGACATGTAGTAAGACATGGGAACAGTAAAAGGGTTAAGTGGGTGACATGTGTAGCATGTATTGCATGGGTAGCATGTATAACATAAATAATGAACACTTAACCAAGATAAGGCATGTGGTAAGACATCGGTGACATGGATGACATGTGAAATATAATTAGAAGCACTTAACCAAGGTGAAACATGTAAGAAGACATGGGAATAAGAAGGGGTTAGGTGGGAATTCCTAGTGGGGACCAAGCTTAGGACGGAACCTTATGTCAAGAGCGTGGACCTTTTTCAACCAGTAACCCATTTTGTATCTATGTGAGCTCGAACTAGGTCGAGGACAGGACACGCATAATAGGTTTGATTGTGAGAGGTCAATCAAGAGTTAGCGGTGGCAGTGCAAGTCCAACAGAGTCTTGTGTGCGCATGGGTCCGGGCTAGTAGGTAAGACGTTGTTGCATCGTGTAGTTATAAGCCGCGCATTTTTAGTAGTATCGGGTTGCCACTTTAGGGAGTGATACACCCTACTGTGGAACCAACACGGGTATCTACGAGTTAGGGAGCCGATCGAATGGGGAAGGTAGTGGGTACAACTAGTGGAGATAGGAGCAGGCGGCACCTATGACAGTAGCTAGGAGTACAACTACCATACTATGAATAAATGTTGTAATTAGAATAGGGAGGGTAGTGGGTACAACTAGTGGAGATAGGAGCAGGCGGCACCTATGACAACAGCTAGGAGTACAACTACCATACTATGAATAAATGTTTTAATTAGGATGGGAAGGGTAGTGGGTACAACTAGTGGAGGTAGGAGCAGGCGGCACCTACGATAGCAACTAGAAGTACATGAAACTACCATTATTATGATTAGTAAGAGGGATCAACTTCCAATATAGGACTAGTAATGGTGCGGTGTAATTAGCATTGGTGCAGTGTAGGAATTATCTTATAGTGATTAGAAGCGCAATCAATGCTATATCTTGTTCACCTTATCATATCCTTTTATGTTACAGTCATTTCTTATATCCAGTTTATGTCTTATCCTGTTACTTTACTAATTATATAGTTAAAGTCACTGGACTCGCCGGACTTATGTCTGACCTCGTTTTGTTTCGCCTCTTTTCTTTCCTTTCCCCCCAGGTACTCAGGGTGGGATTAGTGGAGCTTGACTCGGATTTCTTTCTTTCTTTCTCCTAAAAGTGCTTGGAAGTGCTGAAAGTAATGCTCAGCTTTATCCCTTTTTCATATGGCTATTTGGAGTGGGATTATGCTTTTGTTTTTATATACTCTGATAATAATTTGTCCAAGATGGATATTTTGTACTTGACTTTAGTATTGGGTTTTGATGTTGTAACCAAACATGTTCAGTTTTCACTGCAATGAAGTTATTTTAAATTTTGAAGTACCATTTTATATATCTGTCTTGTGATGTTCTGTTCTATACACTCATAATGCTCCATGAAAGTTAATGCATTCCCTTTGTGAGTGACATTAATGGACCTGGGGTGTTACATGTGGTATCAGAGCTGAAGGTTACTAGAACAGATACAAGATTTTGAAAACCGTTTTCAAAAGCATCTTTATGAAGAAGTATTTTCAAAAATATGTTTTAAAGAGAGCATTTTTCAAGAGAAATGTTTATTATGGAAAAACATAATCCCTAAAAGCCATATATCTTTCTTTCGATTCATTGTTTCGAATCTCTTCCTCTTTCCCTTTTGAATCTCTTCCTTCGCGTATAAATGCTTTTTCTAAGATATGTAAGGACTTCCGTGCGATGGGCGAAAAACCGCTTCATGGGACTGAGACGTTTCTCGAGGCTAGAAGTTGGCTCAAGGAAGTGGAGGACTTGTTAGTTTCTTTGAGATAAACAATGGGAGGAAGGTTCAACTAGCTGCTTAGTTAATTAAGGATGAAGCTTCATTTTGGTGGGAGGTCACGAATGGAGAACGTGCAGCGGAGACATGGATAAGACATAGGATAAGAAAGTGGATCCAAAGAAGGCACAACAACAACAACAAAAGAAAGGCAGAATGGATAAAAAGGGCTAAGAGAAAAGGAAGTACCACAATTGTGAAATACCTGGCCACTTAAAGAAAGACGTTAGAAAGAAGAAGAAGACTGGCTGTTACCATTGCGGTGAGGCATGACATATGATTTAAGATTCCCCGAGGAGGCAGGGGCAAGGGCAAGGACAGAGGGCAGTATCTTCTGGAGGGAAGGTTGTGTTCTCGTGGTCAGTGTATCGGAAAGAGATAGGAAGTTTCAGTTAAAGATTTGATTTCTTTTTCCTATGACTCTTTTCGACTCTTACGCTTCACATTCGTTTATATCTGCTTCGTTAGTTGAAATACTGCACCTAAAATACTAGTCTAGTTAAGGATCCCATTGTATTCTTAAATCCAATTGGTGGTTCGGCTCATTTATCTATGGGTTATCGGGATTTGAGAGTGTCTATCTTGGGCGTTGGGTTTGAATGCAACGCCTACGTTCTTGGTTTAATGGGCTATGGGTTGATTCTAGGAATGGATTGGCTAGCCAGATATAGTGCCATCCTAGACTGTGAAAGGAGGGTAGTTAGACTGTTGACTCGTTGTGTAAAGACCCTTGATATTTCGTGTGACCCTAGAGGTTCGGTGATGCTTAGCTACCTAGAATCAGTTGACGCATCCATCGATGATTTGAAAACCGTTTGTGTAGTTCGTGAGTATGATGACTTCTTTGATGAGGTTCGGGGTTTACCCCCGAGATGCGGGATAGACTTCCGTATATATTTACTAGATAATGCAAAGCCAGTTGCATTGCCAGTGCGCTACATGGCTCCGAGGGAGAAAGGAGGGAACTCAGTAAGCAAGTAGGGGAGCTACTTGAGAAAGGGTTCATGAGAAGAGGTATTTCAGAATAGGGTGCTCCAGTTGTTTTTGCTACAAAGGCGGATGGTTCACTTAGATTGTGTGCGGACTATAGGGAGCTAAATAAATTCACAAAGAAAAATAGACACCCATTACCGAGGATGGATGATTTGTTTGCTCAGTTGGTTGGAGCTTCGGTTTTCTCGTAGTTGGACTTAGCTACAGGATTTCATCAGCTGAGGGTAGCTGAGGAGAGTATAGATAAGACTGCTTTTAGGACTCTCGACGGTTTCTTCGAGTGGGTCGACATTCCTTTTGGTTTGACGAATGCACCCGCATATTTCGTAGACTTGATGAGTTGGGTGTTTAGGGAGTTTCTAAACAAGTTTGTAGTAATCTTTGTGTATGAAATTTTGATATTCTCTAGAAGCGAGGAAGAACATGCCCTACGTCTTAGGGAAGTCTTAGAGACTTCGAGCACGTCAACTCAAGGCTAAGTTCTTCAAATGCCATTTTTGGAGGAAGGAAGTGAGGTTCTTAGGAAAGATGGTCTCTAAGGAGGGGATATCAGTGGATCCTAAAGTGGTCTCTAAGGAGGGGATATCAGTGGATCCTACGAAGGTGGTGGCAATTCAAGATTGGAAGGTTCCTAGAAACGCAACGGAAGTAAGAAGTTTTCTAGGGTTGGCAAGCTATTATAGGAAGTTCATTAAAGACTTTGCGCTTCACGAGACGAGATCTTGAGAAAGACAATTCTTGAAGACGGCACAGGGCGGACAAAAGTCATATGCTGATAAGAGAAGGACCGATCTTGAGTTCGGTGTTGGGGACATGGTTTTTATTATCATCTTTGAGGAATGTAATTCGTTTTGGATCTGTAGGGAAGTTGGCACCGAGGTTCGTAGAGCCATTCCCCATTACAGAGAAGATTGGACAGATGGCGTACAGAGTGAAGTTACCTGAGAAGCTTAGTGGTGTTCATGACTGTTAAACCAAAAATTGGTCCTAACACCCAAATCGTCGTATTTGGAGTATAGCGTATGAAGAAATAATCGAAAAATAGAGAAAAAAGTAAGACAATGAGATTTTTATAGTGTTTCGGCGTTAACGAGCCTACGTCCACTTCATATTCTCTCATTCCACTCATAGATTACAATTACAATACATATTGTCTCTCAATCAATTGAATCTAATGAATAATTCTCTCTGAATTCACTGATTTTATTGAGGAAGATGGTGGTTATTCATGGAGAAGTGTTGGTCATCACAGCCATGGACTAGGAGGTGCCAAAAATCCCCTGAAAATGCCCTCTGGAGTTGTATTTATAGCTGTAGGAGAGCCCATATGTTGATCAGGTCGTGGTAGGACACGTGGCACCCAATCCGGAAAAGTAGGAGCAATCATAGCCTCAAGAATAGGTCAAAATCTACATGCGTAGTAGCGGGTCCTAGTCATGGTTCGTGGTCACGGTTCGTGAGCCGGGGTGGTGAGCTAGTAATGGTCGTGATGGTGATGGTCAGCATGTATGGTCACGAACTGACCCCGGGGGGTGGTCACGATCCGACCTCGGGGGTGGTCATGATCCGCCCCATGGGGTGGTTATGATCCAACCCTAGGGGTGGTCGCGATCCAGTTTTCAAAAATGCCAAAATCCATGTTTTTCATATTTCTACATGTGTTCACGGAAACAGACATAACTTCCAAACCGTAAGGCCGATTGGACCAAACGAAAGCTTTACTTGAATCTAATTCAGAGGGCTACAAGTATTTGATGTTTTAGATCCAAATGAGGTCATTTGATAGGGGTTTTGGTCCATTTTATATTGATGTTGTAATTTTAACCAAACTTCCCTGTGTCTTCTGATGATGCTTCCAATGCCGGAGAGTGATGTTATCTAGAGATTCCATATGTGATAGCATTTTCCAAAAAGTGTGTTAACATGATCTTTGCTTTGGGTAGCCTGGTCACAAAGCAGGCTAACATTTTGCCTTCCAAAGTACATCTTATCGCAGATGAGATGTGCTTTGAATGTGTTGAGCTAAATCTCTCTGGAACGTCATTTATCCTTGAGAAGGCTTTATCCAATTGTTGCATTGCTTTCCTGGTAGCTAGTCAGACCAAGTTCTATGGGAGGAGTATTCGAGATGATCAAGAAATTGTTTAAACCTTGTCGAATCAAAAGATCTAATTCATCCGTCAGAAGTCATGCTAAATCGTCGGCTCCCAAGCGTGATTCTACAGGCACAGGACATTACCAAATGATGTCATCATTCCGTGTTAGTCGAGCACATGGTTGGGTTGGACTTTCTCTTACATGTGAGTCAATGTATGAAGTAGCCACCCAAATAATGGGGAAGTTCAAGGATTTTCAGGCTTTGAACTGCTGGGATAAAGCACATCAGAATCAACATGTAAATATGTCATATGTACTCGGCTTTAAACTATCTCGGCATCGGGATATAAATATAGGGCTCCGCGATAGCGTCAAATCGTAACAATAAGGACCTCGAAAGCCACAATTACTCTGGATCATGCCAAAAAAATAAAGAATCCACGGTCGTATCGGGCCGTATTTTAAGGAATCCACAATCGCTCTGGATCGTTTCGTAATTCAATAATCACATGCACGTCAGTAAGAGATGCAGTTGAAACCATGTAAACTAATGCTCGTGCGATCATCACTATCGTAAGGTAGTGGAGGAATTTGTTGCACCTTCCATTCGGTGTAGTTTGAGTCTTTAAATTCACATTTGATCCGCAAGCTGGCTTGCTTGGTCGGGGAAGATGAATCGGGTCATACTCCAGAGGCATATTGTACATGTCTTGAATCTTGCTCCAAGCCAGAGTCGTCTTTACGACTAGTCCGTGAATTGACGCTTGTGCCCTCAGTGCCATCAAAAGGCAAGCGAACTTAGGGCTTATGCCCCCAACATCGATGGGGGTTGAGTTAAGTCAATCGAACATCCAATCTTTAAGCCTTTATACTTCTTATCGCTGCATCGGGTAAAAGTTGTAGGTTGAACAATCTTAGTCGACCGAAGACATTTAGTGCTTTATCTCGAATCAGCAAAAGTTGGTGTTGTATACGCAAATGTTCGAATTATATTTGCTTTGATATCGTCTCTACTCTTTGGTCGGATAGTGAGGATTGCCTCTTCGGGCGTCAGCACATTCGGTTACTCCCATTGGATCAGTTGGAGTTAAGTAATCTTGCTAAATGCGAGTGGATGAATGTTGTTATGAAGTCAGTTGGGCCCCTCCGTTTATGCTTCAGCATAGTCTGAAATGGTCGTCACAGTCTTGTTGAGTCTCTTTCTCATGCTCGGTTCAATTTAACTTGACAAACAAGATCATGAGGTCAATTAGTAGTATAGATTCTTTTTGGAACTGCACATTCTTATCATTCTTTTCCAGGGCTTTTCCTTTGTCCTTATCGTTTCAGGAGTTGGAAGGTGTTCCATTCTTTGTCGCAAAAGCATCAAGATCGCCCATCTCGACATTAACACCTTCTTGTCATAAAAGTATGTCGAACTCAGGGTTGAATTCTTCAAAGCTTCTGAGAAAATCTCATTACCGAGAAAATTTAAAGTTCGAGGGAATAACAGGGGATCCTGATGTCCTATGTGTAAGGGCTGTGATTGTCGTTATCCATATCATCTTGAGAAGTGCCGCCTCTCCAGAGGCGCCGAATCAAACTGGCAAGCAGGTGGCTATCAAAGAATTGCTGCATATTGTCAATATCATGGCTGGTGCCCCCAACATTGAATCTGAGATTACAAAGGGGGTCTTTGCTGAGTTCTTGTTTCTGCTTCGATATTGCCCCCGGGTCATAGTTCGAGTTATTCGACCCGACCGGGTTCCTGATCTTCAAATTATCGCGTTCGTGCTTGGAGCTGAGTGTGAAATATCGCTCGAGTATCCATTCGGGTTGGGGCTAATGCTAGTCGTGCATGACCTGAGTTTGTTACTATTATTGCATTCTCGTCTAGGATGTTGCAGGTTGTTGTTCTATTGACCATATTTCCATCCATGAAGTTCTGAATCGAAGACACATGCTGCATGCCTACTGGTTGGCTCGTGTTCAACCCGAGCTGATGGTTGCTATCTGACTATGCCAAGTTCGTTATTGCTTGAATTTCGATTTTATCATTTCCAGCGAATTGATGATTGCTGCTTGGCCTTCTGATTCGGCGCTGGCGCCTCTAGCGTGAAGTCTTGAAATAGGTAAAGGCCGGACACGAGCTTCTTGGTTCCACATGAGTAGTAGCTATCAATCAGGCTTCTATCGTTCAATTCTAAATATAGACATCGAGTAGTAAAACTATGCTGCCTAAGGCTCATATTTCGTGTCCCCATCCATGGGGGTTTTGTTCTGAGTAGTAGACTTCGAATCCATGTATTTCATACTCCCTCTTCGCATCATGATTCAGAGTTGGGTGAAAATCGATATGTTGGTACTCGGTCCATGTTAACGTCTTGTCTCCTATCCAAGCCCTAACTACTGCATAGGATATGCCCAGCCTTATCTGAACTTTCCAGTCTGGAAGTAAGTTTGGACTAGAAAATGGACATTCTCTCTGCATTCATTTCGTGGACCTCAAGGGGCCTGTAAAGATCACAACATAAGTTAAATACAAGCACATAAGCTATGCCGTTTGTGAATATTTTCAATGGTTATGCCCCCAGTTCAGGGGTAACGGCATAAGATAGATAGTCGGATCATTTCCCTTTCAAATTTAGACGAAGGATGGCGTATTCTGGATAGTTGGGGAAATCTATAATCCTGAATGCCACGATCGTGCCAGATCGTATTATGACCGGAAAACCAACGACCGCTCACGATCGTATTATGGCCACAATCATGTCATTGAATAATTCATTCTCAAGGCTTCCTTTCGGTCGCCGCCTTGAATTGCGTAGGAAGTTTTAACATTGGGCATTGGTGTTAGCCTCATGCACGTCCCCCTTTAGTTGCTTTCTACTGATCTGTTATTGTTGTTGCGAGTGCGGCCCTCGCGTTTTGTTTAGCTTTGTTCTGCGAACCTGCACTTGGTAAATGAAATTTTGTTTCTTTCGCATTATCCTGCACCTGCGAGCATTCCACAAGCAAATAAGCAAATAGTTTGTGAAACATTATAAGTTATCAATGCAACTATAAATGAAAATGCACTAAAGTAGTATGTATGTATGGGTATGCCCCCAATCAATCATTAACTTAGTGTCTGGCCAGGGCTTGATGGGGATTGATTAGGACCATAACTGTGTTGGCCCCCATGTCCGGACATGGAGGATTCGGGCTTCGCTTTCATTCTTTTTCCCAGTCGTGTAATGGGATAGGAGCCCTTGAGTGGCATGTGTCATCATGCCTTTATACTCTCCCGATCCTTCAGCGAGGTAAGAGTTCTTGTGGCGCTAAGTGTCTAGCACCTTTATACTCTCCCGATCCTTCAGCGGTTTAGAGTTCGAGCTCGGTTCTTAGTCTACTCACCGATCCTTCAGCGGGTTAGAAGTTCTGGGGGCGCTAAGTCTCTAGCGCCTTTATACTCTCCCGATCCTTCAGCGGGGTGAAGTGTATTTTGAGGCGGTTTTAGTCACGTTGCGCCTTTACGCCTAATGGACATTCTCTCTGGTCCTTTATACTCTCTCTCGAATCATGAGAGTTAGAGTGGTTCAGTCGAACGGTCATATCATTCGCCCCGGCGTTCCTTCTACACTCTAGTTCAAGGAGTGGGACTTTGCCGTTTCGGGTGTCGTTCTCGACATCGGTTCTGGTCCATGCTCCATTCTTCACTCTGGCGAATGGAGCTTTTCAGACAAGTGGTCGGGTCACACTCAACCTAGGTTTATATTTCTATCCAAGCTCTGTGGATAGCATCAGTCAATCAAACAGTTGGGAAACGTTTGCCAAGGCTTTGTGTCCCTCCAAATAATCTATGGGAGGAGTAGTTGGCACCAAACTTTGGGTACCTGCATCATTCATGTCATATGAGTTATTCATATCAATAACTCAAGAGGCATGTAAAAGCAAATTTCATGATTGGAAAATAAGAATATCAATGGGCACTATTTCCCCCCTATCGGGGTTCATGTAATCTGGTGGCATCGAGGAGAGGATTGAGCCATATAAATGGTCACACCGCATCCATATGGAGTCAGACTCCGACTTTGCAATTCAATGATTTATGTACAATTGTCTTGTGGTCTGTCACGTGTGAGCCAGGAATCAGATGGTCATCTCAGATCCACTTTGAGTTATACAACTTTCGTTAGACGCGGGGGCGCGACTTTACAAACGAGCAGTCCAGTCGGGCCCGTTACAGCAGTGCTCATAACTCTACAGGTGGGTGTTAAAAGTCTGGTTGGTACCAGATCTGAGGTACCTACACAATCCATATAAAAAAATTCAGAGTTAATTACATCAGCAACTCATAAAGAATGTAAATATAAGATTTATGGTTAAAAAGTTGTCCTGTTAGAGGAATGAATATCATTCTAAGAGGGAACTGGAATTGCATGCTCTTTACCAATTAACTCTTCTTTATCCTGTCTCTTCCATAGGATGGTTGCAAGAATCTCAAGTTGATGACAAATATCTTTTCAAATTATTGGGGGGCGGCCGTCCCAAGAATGAATAAATCTTGATCGGGATCTTGAGATGGCAGAGCTGGTTAGGTAAACATCATAAGCAATTGATGATGTTGCATCTCCTTTGAATCGCCTTTTTGCCATCATGTTGAGGGTAAGGATAGAGTGTCAGGGAGTCGCAACTGTACCGCTAATGGAAGCACACCATCGCATTGGTGTTAGGATGGCAATTGGCATGAGAACAATGGATTTACGCTTATAGAAACTTTTGCACTTTCTATGCTAGAAAATAGGATATTGCGGCTGGTGGGATAGTCATATCTCATAGATTTGCTGGTAGGCCTTCGATTCCATATCCGGACAAGGGTCAATGCGCAAACAATCAATCAGCTTTCGGGCGTGAGCATTCTAAACTTTCAACTTGCTAACTTTTAGGCAAGACTAAGGCAATTGGTCATGCAAGCGTTTGATGTATCATCTTTGAATTAGATGATGTATTCATGAGCAATCCATGCTCGATCTCTAGTTGCCCCTCCGTTTGGGGCATGGGTTACTTGACAGATAACTGATGAAAGTATTGGAACTGTGAGTCTTCGCTTTCTAGCTTCAAAACGCATATCACCAGAAGTTTCATTCACGTACATCTCCCATCTAACGGGTGACTAATTAGTGATTTTATCGAATCACTTAGGGTGGTGATACAACAATGGGACTTGTTGGTATCTGTCTTGGGACAACATTCCAAGGGAAATTAGCAATGTCACCATGCATGTCATATCTTCTAGATACAACGAACGATGGTTCACCTTTCACCTCCTCTTGCCGGAAGCATTCTATGCTGCAGGAAGGTCTTTACGGGGATTGTCTATGACTCCTTCTAGGGCTCGGTATCCAATATAGATTAACTTCCATCTGATCAATTATTGGATTTTATAGTGTTTCGATGGGGATCATCTCCGTCTTTTCTGGATTGTCGGAACCTTCTAACTTGGTCAGATTATATGCCTTCTGACCTTCTATGTGCGGAATATGAGGTATGTTGTAACATTCCAATCCATCCAATAGCTCTTCTACTAGTTCTAGGTAAGATGCGAGTTGTGGTTTCTTCGACTGGAATACCTTTCGAGCCACCCTTCGGGGGTTATCTGCAAAACTCCGGCATTGGATCGTCGATCATTTCATGCACCATCTGTATACATTTCCAGATGCTTGATTTTGTCTTTCATTCTGAGGGGCCATTTTCTTCATCTAACATATCCTCTTCGGAACGGTACATTCAGCGATGAAGTTGGCTAATGCTTTCCCCCATACGAACTTCTTTTGGAGGGAATTGAGATCAAACTAGTTCAGCTCTATGTCCCGTTCGAGCAACTTTTCAGATGCATCAGGTCGCTGCATGTCCCGTCGCAGTGGCTCACAAGTGCATATAACAATCCGATGAACTTGGAAGTAGTAGGGAAGATTTTTTAGAGTAATTAGCGAGTTATAGACGATCCTTTCAATTTTTGGGTAGTTGCGCTCTACCACGGCGACCTTCTTGCTCACATTATAGACTAGTTCCTGGACCTTTTCCTCATTATGTGTATGTGGTGCCAGCTTTACTGTCAAGCATCAGACAACTTTAATTCTTTGTTGTTCATGGATGTTTATGATCATTGCAATCTGATCAGGGTTGATTTTGATTCCGTGTGAGCTAACTTTGAGGCCAGGAAGCTTTCCCGATGCAACGCCAAACGAGCACTTCAAAGGGTGTAGCTTCATTTCAGATGTTGAACATCTCTGTCAGACTTGAAATGTAGTAGGTTGATCGCTTGGACTCCACAATTGTATCATCTATATGGACTTCCATAGGCCTTTCACTATGGCTGTGGACCATACAATTCAATAAGTGTTGGTATGTTGCTTTGGGATTCTTCAGTCTGAATGGCAACTCCATATAACAGTACAGTTCAAGGTCCATGATAGAACAAGTTTATTCATGATCAGGCACATGCATAAGAATCTGGTTGTAACTTGCGCATTTGTCCATATGAGGGAGACGTTCGTGTGCAGTCATTGAATCCACAAGCCGGTTAATTATGAGTGATGGGAATCTTCCTTTTGGGCGAACTTTGTCCAAATCTAAAAAATCAATGCATGTGCGCCATTTTCCATTAGCATTCTTGACGAGGATGGGATTTAATATCCAAGCGGGATGTGTGGCATCTCACTTCAAGTCAGATGCTCTTATATGCCTTATTTGCTTGACAGGCGCACACTTCAGTTTTATACTTGAAAAATGACTCATAATCTATGGTAAAATCCCACGAGTTTCAGCATAGGTCCAAGTGAACACATCCAGGCTCACCTGCAAAAAGCATGTCAGTTCCCTTATTCGGAAGAGGTCTAAATGAGATCCGATTTCAAGACCTTAGTCAGGTCGGCGTCAACAATCGGAACATGCACAGTTGTGTCATTAGATGTCAACTTCTACATCTGAATCACCATCCTCTCTGGGGTCGATGTCTTTGGGCATATCAACGGGCAATTCCTTTTGTGATGCTCCCTTTATTCACAGTATCGACACCTCCTTCACACTCCATTTCATCTTGAGGAGAAGTGTCTTTGGGTTTCATGCCATCTGTGCTGTGCAGCATGCTTTAGCCAAATAGTCTACTTCTCCAATAACTTGGTCACCATAGACCATTCCCACTCCGTCTTCGGTTGGGATATTTAGCAATAGGCAATAGGGTGCAATGCAGGCTCTGAATTCTATTGGAGCTGGTTGGTCGAGACCTTGATCAGATAATCTTAAATGCAATAGCATGGCTGGCAAATGAAGTGGAGAGCTAATGGTTGATTCATATTTGCGTTAATCTCAAGCTCTCGTCTCTTGATCAAGGTCATATGGTGACTGATGAGCAATCAAGTTATTATCACTTGTGCAAAGATCCATATATCTGATCATGGCTTGCAGCAGTTCAAATGGTACCTAACTCCGGTCACCAAAGTGTGTTGATGTGACCCTTTTATAATGGAAATCAATCTTCATTAATGTTGTGAATGGCAGTTATGCATTGGAAAGGTCAACTAAGTTCTCCCAGGTGTAGACTGTAGGATATATGTCTTTTATTACACCATACAAGTGAATTGTAGATTTGTAATAACCCTTAGTCACTTTCTAGTATCTTGCCATTGCGAGTCATCGTTGCTATGATCATCCGTGTCTCCAGAATAGTGCCTGGACGGTTCCATGTTAATGCCATCTAGGACCCCACCCGTCGGATAGGTTTAAGTCATCTAAACCAGGTGATTACTACTCGTTCATGGAAAACATCAGTTGCGTTGGTGAAATTAATGCACCATTAGAACTATGGAAGAAGAGGCTGTTATGAGACGATCATTATCTCATATACTGTCATATCCAGCATGTCAAATCTTTTTAATAGCTCCTCATATTGAATAACATCAATAAATAGGTGTTATGGCTCTAGGAAGAATTCCCTTCGTTGCCAATTTGCTGTCGATTTCGTCAGACTATCTACTGAATCTCAGTTGATAAGACTTATTGATTATTGCAAGACAAAAACGTACTCTGAGACGAAGGCGAGCCGTGCTCCGAGCCGAAGGCGAGGCCGTCAACGGGTCAGGGCGCAGCGCCGGTGGGGGTCCATGGCCCCACAGTCCCGGTGGAAAAATGTGGGCACCGCACGATTTTTTTTGATTTTGGAAGATGGAGCCTTTTCTGAAATGATGTGAAAATTGTATTTTTCCAAAAACTGTCACTTTTTTGGGTCGCAATTTGCTCACTTGCTCCAGGTCGGGTCGTGGAGGTCACTCCGGGTCAGTTCATGAGCCGCTCGTGAATCAGATATATCTCCGGATCGCCATTGTCTTCAGGTTCGTGGTTCGCAAGTCCATCCGATTCGTGGTCCAGATTGGCGATCGGGACCATGTGTCGCGGTTTGTTCTCATATCGGTTCATGAGCGTGCCATCTCTACCCATGGACCACGAGTCTATACCCACGAGCGCCTTTTAACTCTAAAGCATCTTCAGGTCGCTATAGCCCTGCAGATTGTGATAACATCAATGGGTCGGGTTGCGGTCCCCCCCCCCCCCCCCGAGCCGGTCACCTACTGCTGCGTGTTATCTATTCATCCTTCATTTGGTCATGAAGCTTGCAATTTATTTGCTTTCTTCGGAGACACAAGTTTCTGATTTTCTCAAATCAATGAAATCTTCAAAAAATGGTTGAAACACGGATTGTTTTCTTCGAACTTTCAAATCCAAACAGTAGAATAGCAATTCGATAGGCTGAGAATTCAATTCTCAGTGAAAGCACCAAAATGTTAGACCAAAAAGTGGTCCTAACACCCAAATCGTCGTATTTAGAGCATAGCATCTCAAGAAATAATCGAAAAATAGAGAAAAAAGCAAGACAACGAGATTTTTATAGTGGTTCGGCGTTAACGAGCCTACATCCACTTCATATTCTCTCATTCCACTCAGAGATTATAATTACAATACATATTGTCTCTCAATCACTTGAATCTAATGAATAATTCTCTCTGAATTCATTGATTTTATTGAGGAAGATGGTGGTTATTCATGGAGAAGTATTGATCATCGCATGCATGGACAAGGAGGTGCCAAAAGTCCCCTAAAAATGCTCTCTAGAGGTGTATGTATAGTTGTAGGAGAGCCCATATATTAATCAGATCGTGGTAGGACACGTGACACCCAATCCGGGTAAGTAGGAGCAATCATAGCCTCGAGAATAGGTCAAAATCTACATTCGTAGTAGCGGGTCCTAGTCACGGTTCATGAGCCGGGGTGGTGAGCTGGTAATGGTCGTGATGGTGATGGTCAGCATGTATGGTCACGAATCGACCCCAGGGGGTGGTCACGATCTGACCCCAGGGGATGGTCACGATCCGACCCCATGGGGTGGTCACGATCTGACCCCAGGGGATGGTCACGATCCGACCCCATGGGGTGGTCACGATCCGACCCCAGGCGGTGGTCACGATCCGACCCCATGGGGTGGTCACGATCCGACCCCAGGGGGTGGTCACGATCCGCCCCCATGGGGTTGTCACGATCCAACCCCAGGGGGTGGTCACGATCCGGTCTTCAAAAATGCCAAAATCCATGTTTTTCATATTTCTGCATGTGTTCACGGAAACAGACATAACTTCCAAACCGTAAGGACGATTGGACCAAACGAAAGCTCTACTTGAAGCTAATTTATAGGGATATAAGTATTTGATGTGTTTAGATCCAAATGAGATCGTTTGATATGGGTTTTGGTCCAGTTTATACTAATGTTGTGATTTTAACCAAACTGCCCTGTGTCTTCTGATGATGCTTCCAATGTCGGAGAGTGATGTTATCCAGAGATTCCATATGTGACAGCATTTGCCAAAAAATTGTGTTAACATGATCTTTGCTTTGGGTAGCCTGGTCACAAAGCAGGCTAACAACGACATATTTCACGTGTTGCATTTGCGGAAGTGTTTACATGATACCATAGAAGTAGTGAAGCCGAGCATGCTTAGGGAAGTGGAAGTGGAGCAAGATGCCACAATTAGACGAGCTCTTACATGCATCCTTGGATCGGAGGTCAAGAAATTACACAACCGAGGGGTCAAGTTAGTTGAAGTCCAATGGGGAGATGATCAAGGAGACACGACTTGGGAAATGGAAGACAAGATACGTGTGTTATACCCTTTCCTTTTTGAGGGTATGATCTTAACTTCTCCTTTTTCTACCACTTTTTTTCTACTTGTTCTATCATTTAGTATGTCCTCTAGATTACATCTTCGATCTTTAGATAGGAAAACCCTATGGTTGCAAACATGTGTTTGAGACATGTTATGTTTGGTGGATGCAAGTGTTTGCTAGTGGTTGCTCGTGGATGTATTTACACACACATTAGGCACTAAATCGGCTCAATCACTTTCATAATGCATATGAATGAGTGTGCATGTTTAAATTAATGGATGTATATTGAATGCGTTATCACATGGATGTTGCATTTGAATGAATGGTTGTGCACTCATATAGAAATGATATGTATCATTAGGATTCCTTTGCATACATGTTAGACTCATGGCACTGACATAATTTGCATTGAGGAGGTCAACTGAATCAGTAGATCGCCTGATCTTTGCATTAGATAAGGAACACATACGCACACCTTTGAATATGTTCATGTAGCATTAGAAATCTTCTAAGGACAATGGATGCTTGTGGATGATGGATGAGTAGATGGATTGTAACAACCCGTATTTTCAATAACCTGTTATAACATAAATGGAGGCAGAATTAAACTGTAAAATCTGAATCAAGGGAAACGGGCTATGCCATTGCGTTCGTCTCGGAAAAATACGCGAAATAGAGTCCAAGTTTTAGAAAATCGGAGTCCGTATGACCAAGATATGGCCTCGCGAAGTTTCACGAAAAATTCCCAAATTAAAGTATATTTAATTAAGTGAAATGGGTTGCGCAGAGAAATATATATATATTGATATATATATATATATATATATAATTGAAAATTAAATAAATAAATATGCAAAAATGTTCAAAACAGCGAATTGGGAGAGGGGAATAACCGAACCGGCCGATTTTTGAGGTCGACCCAAGCCCGCTGGGTCGACTAGGGGTTAATCCAGGGTGTTTGGCTGTCAACCCGTGGGCCGATTCGCTCAAATGCAGATTTTGCATTTGGATGGTTCTCATGGTTCATCTTTAATCTAAAGGCCCTAGATGGTTCCTACACTTGACTTCTTCCCCAAGACATGCTTTGATGGCTTGGATTGAATCTAGGTTTAATCCTATGGCCTAAAACACTTGCCTAATCTATAAATAAGACCCTAACCTATCCTAAATCCTCATTATTCATTCATGCAACTAAACTATGGCAAAATTTTACCTCTCATGGCCTCCACTCTCTTCATAAAATTTCTAAATGGTTTCTATGAGAGATTTTCCATGCATACAAGTGTTTTCAAGCTTGTATGAGTGTCATTAGCTTGCATTCAAGTCAAGTTTCTATCTTTGCATCATAAAGCAAGGGTTTTGATCATTTTGGCTCAAGGGTTTTTATGTTAGAGCTTGCATTTTGGGTCTATTTGATTGCATAAGGGCTTTGTCATATCTTTTGTGCCTTCATAGCAATGTAAGCCCTTTCCCTACTCTTAGATATTAACTATGAAGTTAAATGTTCATGTTGCAAGTTTGGGTTTGATCATTGAGTATGATACATGCTATCATGTCATGCAAGTTTATGAAGTCATTATCTTGATCTTGTGAGCTAAAAGCTACAACCTTTATGTTGAAATGTTGCATTAGGCAACATGAGAACCCTCATAACCTTTATGTCAACTTGCATATGAAGTCATAACCCTTATATGATGATATATGCGAGTTACTAGTCATCATTCCATATCTTTTGTCACCATGATTCGCTTATGTGCCAAGTTTGGGTTTATGCATGTTTTGAGGCTTAAGAATGTAACATGCAAGTTAATGAACACATTTGTGTCTCATTTGCCACCATGATTAACTTGTGGCTTAATATCCATTTTTGTCATGCCTTTGCCAAGTCTCTTCTTTTAATCCATTACGTTGTCGCGAACGTATATGCGAGTTTAAAAGCGTTGGGTTATGTTATGAGTAATTTCTAATGACATGAAAATACAACTTGAAAACATGACTTGAAATATAACATGGAAGTTGACATGTAAGTATGCATAAAAACATAAGCTTGGGAATTTACCTATTAAGTTAGGTCTACCCTTTGGGAATTTACCTATTAAGTTAGGTCTACCCAAATGCTTGAAAACTTGTAACATGTTTTGGGAAACATGATGGACATGACACTTAGATAATATAAGTGTGGCCAACTCGAGGTTGGGTTGAGTTTGCAACGTAAAACTACCCGGAACCGACCGGCCTAACTAGTAGTTGCAAACAATAGGACCCAATGTGAGAAGTTGGTCATGCTGTGCTTGAACCCGAGGTTAGACCAAGTTATGGTGTAAAGCTACCCGGAACCGACCGGCTTAACTAGTAACCACAACAAAGTCTAATGTGAGAGGTGAAGGTGCATTAAGTAATTAATGCCACATGATAGGGTTAAGTTAATTTGATTAATGACTCTTAACCAAATATGACATGGACAAATGGGTTAAGTAATTTGATTAGGCTAATGATACTTAACAAAACATGACAAGGTTGGGTAGGTTAAGTAACTTGATTTGCCTAATGACACTTAACCATTTTTATATGACTAGTGGATGGGGTTAAGTTAACCAACACTTAATCAATCCAACGCGATAACTTGGTAAGGTTAAGTAAGTTTTCTTAATGACGCTTAACCGAAAAATACGGTTAACGAATGGGGTTAAGATTAGACTCAACTAGTCTAAACATGGAAATCGGATGGGGTTAAGTTAGCCTAGACTTAATTAATCCCACTTGGTAGTTTAATGGGGTTAAGTTAAACACTTAACTAATCTAAACATGATGAATTGATGTGGTTAAGTGACCTATACTTATCCAATCTAACTCGTTAATTTATTGTGGTTAAGTTAACCAATACTTAACCAATATAACGTGAAAACATGATAAGGCTAAGTCACGAATCGCTTGAATACACTTGACCGATTTGACTAAGTAAATTGATAGGGTCAAGTTAATATATACTTAACCAATCTAGAATGATAATTGGACGAGGTTAAGTCGTGAATTGCTTAATATACTTAACCAACTTGAGCATGGTTTGTAGGGTTAAGCCTTGAACTTGGATACTTAGCCAATTTTGACAGGATTTGTAGACGGGTTAAGTCATGAACTTAAGTGACACTTAATCCATTATGTAAACCCTAGTTCTGAGGATTAGGTGGATAACCGTAGTTAACAAGGATAACGGGAACAATGCTAAGTGGTAAACCTTAGTTGAAGAATAACTAAGTAATAATTCTTAGTCAAGGAAATTTAGACCAGTTCATAGATAGATGAGTAACCTGATACGGTAGGTCATCGTTTAAGTATACGAGTAGGAGCAAGTATCTGATTTAGATAAAGGCTCCAGCGAACTGGGTAACGAAGCAGCGGCTTCGGGGAACGTGAGGATATTCTTGGTATCCCTCTATGAGCTGCCAGGTGATTATACTAGGCTCATGAGAGGTTAAGGTCTGCGTTAGAAAAACCAAGAGTATGCCTTGGTTGCTATACGAGCGACCTAAAGACGGGGATGGATAGGGGATAGTCGACGATACACGGTCGTACCCTAGATAGCATTTCGTCAGGCTACCTACCATCTTTGGTCAAGCGTGTACGTACGGAAAGGCAGAGAACACCCAAAAGACCATAATTGCTATCTAATTATGGTTGCGGTAAGGCTTGGATGTGGGTTGGCCAGTGTTGTGTTCTCATACAGGATTTATCCTGTCTTGTCTTTCACTAGTTGAGGCAGTGGTCTCGTGGGACCATAGCCACGTATAAGAAAAACAGACCTTAGCATCTGCATCGGCAGATAAATCGAAAGCTCCCGACCGAGTCCTGTATTTCTTGATTTGCCCTGTGACAGGACTCGGATGGCACGATGTGATACATGTGCATACAGTCATGGAAAAGCGATTCACGATGAATGCGTGGGAAAAAGGGCGCGGTTGGCGGTTAGCGTAATCCCTAGTGGCCCTAGGTGGTTGAACCCAAACCGAGATACGAAAACGTGCAATAGGTAAGCATAATCCCTAGCAGCCCTAGGTAGCATAAGTCCTAGTTGTACAAACAATAATTCATGTTGGAAGACCCTAGCTAGGTTTAGGGTAACAGTCCAAACCGATCTTAAGGATCATGGAACTATGTTAAAGTAATATAGAATCTCATGGGAAAGCCCGTATGGTCTACGGCAAGGGACTGAACATTTACATGGAATAAAACATACAAGTTGAGTAACCTATATATGCGATATATTAGGTTGACATGGACCATTACACGACTTTTGAGTGAGGGTCATTCTTGGTTAACACATGACACGGTGGGGATACTAGTACGGTAGGTGCAGAGCTAAAATACAGGATAGATATCACGGGGCGTTATACGTGACAGATATCTTGGGGATATTATACTTGATAGAAACCTGATGATGTGATACCTTGTTTTATCTTGACATCGTAATTTATCATGACACCTTAGTTTATCTGAGTTCAGTAGTTCATCCTGTTATTTTGATTTAGCTTATCTATCTTGTTATCATGCTTATGTTCATCTCAGTTTCTCATGTCAGATAACTTTACTAGTTTTTATGCTAATAGTAGATAGGGCTTACTCAGTCTTTTTGACTGACCCATTTTGTTTCGCCTCTTTTCTTCCGTTCCCCCCCCCCAGGTTACAGGGAGGAAATACTGTTGTTTAGTTCGGACTTCTTCTGCTTGAAGGTCATCATGGATGGCTTGGACTTTTCTTGGCTAATGGCTACTTTACTGTTTTTACTTGGGGAATAATTTATGAAAATGTCTTTATGCTTCTTTACTATTGCAAGACAGGTTTTGATGTACTCTGATGTAAAAGGCTTTAGACCTTATTTATTCATGTTATGAAAGTTTGATTTTACTTTCGCTATTTTATACGTTCTGTCTTGTGATATTTCTGTGCATGTTTACCAATAATGCCCCTCTAAAGCTAGTGCATTCCTTTGCGAGTGACCCTAGCGGAGGCGGGGTGTTACACGTGGTATCTGAGCAGAAGGTTACCAGACTGGGCAAAAGTTTTTAAAGACCTTCTGAAAACTATTTGAAAAAAAACCGTTTACAAAGAAGCATTTTTCAAGAAAATTTTCTTTTAAAAGAAAAAGGCTATTCCCCAGAGGCCATTAGCACTATCCTTGTTTCCTTAATTGAGTCTCTTTTCCTTTCTTTCCTCCATCTGTAGTCACAGTAGTTTTAACTGCGACTAGTCTTTTCTACCTACGAAAGTGCTTTCCATACGATGGAGGTGGTTCTCGAGAGACCAGTGGCCGCGTTATAAGAAAGGATCGTGAGAAAGAAGGATAAAGGATACGAGCTTAAGGATGAGCAACTTGTTGGTATGGCTTAGTCCTCAAAGGAGGGAGAAAGATGAACAATGAAACCCATGACGAGAGAGTACCTTTGGCATGGTAAAACGGCGCGGATAGTTAAGTATTATGGGACAAGGACAAGATCATCGGGAGGGCAGTAGTATGCTCTCATTTCTAGAGTACCTCGGAAGGAGGGTAACGATCTTGTTAAAGGTTTAGCTTTTCTTCTCTATCATCCCGTTAGGACTTCGTTGTTCGTATCATTTAAGTCTGCTTCGATAGTTGAGTCTCTGCACCTTAAGTACTAGCGTAATAGAGAATCCCATTTTTGTCTTAAAGTCCTATTGGAGAATCAGTCCATTTATACATGACTTGTTTGGATTTGGGAATGTCTATGCCAAGTGTTGAGTTTGGAAATAATGCTTATGTTTATAAGCTATGGATGGATTCTAGGGATGAAGTGGTTATCCAGTAGGGGGTGCCACTCTCGGTTTTGATAGGAGGGTAGTTAGACCTTTTGACTAGCCTTGGTAATGCCCTCGAAGTATCGGGTAACCTTTTTGAGGTTCTGTCATGACTAGTTACTTAGAATCCCATGATGCCTTTATTGGAAATTTGAAGCCCGATCGAGTGGTGTTCGCCAATAAGACGGATGGTTTACTTCATTTATGCATGGGTTATAGAGATCACCCTAGTAAGTGCGCATGATAACCTGATTGACATCTGTTTACTTTCAAGAGAAAGTTCTTCTACATGGAATGCCTTATAGTATATAAACGAGATCCAAGATTCACTAGTGAATTTTGGAAAGCTTGCATGAGATCATGAGTACGCAGTCATGTTTGCGTCAAGTATTCTAGGAAAAGGATAAGTGCAAGTGGAACGAGAGGCGACGAAGAAATGAGTTCCAGCTCATGTTATGGAAACAGGAATAAGAAGCTACAAAATCGCGAAGTTAAAAGACGACTTTGATGGTCAAAGACTAGATACGCGCATGATATCTCTTTTTGGGAGTATATCCTTGATCCCTGTTTTCTGTAGAGCTTACTTGTAGGCTATCTTTTGTAGACATCCTCTCGGTCCTATTCTCCGTTACAAACCCTGTAAGGAGTTTGTCCTGTTTATCTTCTCGACCCCGTTTCAGGGAATTCTAGGTAGAACCCTATGGATGTAAACATGTATTTGAAACATGTTATGATTGATATGGTTGCAAGTGGTTGCTCGTGGATGCGCGAATACACATTAGATACTAGCTCAACTCGGTCACATTTCATATTGCATATGCACGAGTATTTATACTTGTTTATGGATGAAATCGAATGTATTATCATGCGGTTGTTGCATATGAATGAATGATTGTGCACGCATATAGCATCTATATGACTAGGACTATTTGCATACATGTTGGATTCATGGCACTATACATATTTTGCATTAGAAAGATTATTCAGGCCTGATCATTAGCATTAGCTAAGGAACATGTACACACACGTTTTGCATATATTCATACAGCGTTAGAAATCATCTAAGGACAATGGTTGCTTGTGGATGATGTTTTGAGTAGATGGATGATGGATGGTAGGATATGTTCTTCCTAACTTGGAGATTTCGGGGATGAAATCCTAAAAGGTGGGGAGAATGTAACAACCCGTATTTTCAATAACCTGTTATAACATAAATGGAGGCAGAATTAAACTGTAAAATCTGAATCAAGGGAAACGGGCTATGCCATTGCGTTCGTCTCGGAAAAATATGTGAAATAGAGTCTGAGTTTTCGAAAATCGGAGTCCGTATGACCAAGATATGGCCTCGCGAAGTTTCACGAAAAATTCCCAAATTAAAGTATATTTAATTAAGTGAAATGGGTTGCGCAGAGAAATATATATATATTGATATATATATATATATATATATATATATATATATATAATTGAAAATTAAATAAATAAATATGCAAAAATGTTCAAAACAGTGAATTGGGAGAGGGGAATAACCGAACCGGCCGATTTTTGAGGTCGACCCGAGCCCGCTGGGTCGACTAGGGGTTAATCCAGGGTGTTTGGCTGTCAACCCGTGGGCCGATTCGCTCAAATGCAGATTTTGTATTTGGATGGTTCTCATGGTTCATCTTTAATCTAATGGCCCTAGATGGTTCCTACACTTGACTTCTTCCCCAAGACATGCTTTGATGGCTTGGATTGAATCTAGGTTTAATCCTATGGCCTAAAACACTTGCCTAATCTATAAATAAGACCCTAACTTATCCTAAATCCTCATTATTCATTCATGCAACTAAACTATGGCAAAATTTTACCTCTCATGGCCTCCACTCTCTTCATAAAATTTCTAAATGGTTTCTATGAGAGATTTTCCATGCATACAAGTGTTTTCAAGCTTGTATGAGTGTCATTAGCTTGTATTCAAGTCAAGTTTCTATCTTTGCATCATAAAGCAAGGGTTTTGATCATTTTGGCTCAAGGGTTTTTATGTTAGAGCTTGCATTTTGGGTCTATTTGATTGCATAAGGGCTTTGTCATATCTTTTGTGCCTTCATAGCAATGTAAGCCCTTTCCCTACTCTTAGATATTAACTATGAAGTTAAATGTTCATGTTGCAAGTTTGGGTTTGATCATTGAGTATGATACATGCTATCATGTCATGCAAGTTTATGAAGTCATTATCTTGATCTTGTGAGCTAAAAGCTACAACCTTTATGTTGAAATGTTGCATTAGGCAACATGAGAACCCTCATAACCTTTATGTCAACTTGCATATGAAGTCATAACCCTTATATGATGATATATGCGAGTTACTAGTCATCATTCCATATCTTTTGTCACCATGATTCGCTTATGTGCCAAGTTTGGGTTTATGCATGTTTTGAGGCTTAAGAATGTAACATGCAAGTTAATGAACACATTTGTGCCTCATTTGCCACCATGATTAACTTGTGGCTTAATATCCATTTTTGTCATGCCTTTGCCAAGTCTTTTCTTTTAATCCATTACGTTGTCGCGAACGTATATGCGAGTTTAAAAGCGTTGGGTTATGTTATGGGTAATTTCTAATGACATGAAAATACAACTTGAAAACATGACTTGAAATATAACATGGAAGTTGACATGTAAGTATGCCTAAAAACATAAGCTTGGGAATTTACCTATTAAGTTAGGTCTACCCTTTGGGAATTTACCTATTAAGTTAGGTCTACCCAAATGCTTGAAAACTTGTAACATGTTTTGGGAAACATGATGGACATGACACTTAGATAATATAAGTGTGGCCAACTCGAGGTTGGGTTGAGTTTGCAACGTAAAACTACCCGGAACCGACCGGCCTAACTAGTAGTTGCTAACAATAAGACCCAATGTGAGAAGTTGGTCATGTTGTGCTTGAACCCGAGGTTAGACCAAGTTGTGGTGTAAAGCTACCCGGAACCGACCGGCTTAACTAGTAACCACAACAAAGTCTAATGTGAGAGGTGAAGGTGCATTAAGTAATTAATGCCACATGATAGGGTTAAGTTAATTTGATTAATGACTCTTAACCAAATATGACATGGACAAATGGGTTAAGTAATTTGATTAGGCTAATGATACTTAACAAAACATGACAAGGTTGGGTAGGTTAAGTAACTTTATTTGCCTAATGACACTTAACCATTTTTATATGACTAGTGGATGGGGTTAAGTTAACCAACACTTAATCAATCCAACGCGATAACTTGGTAAGGTTAAGTAAGTTTTCTTAATGACGCTTAACCGAAAAATACGGTTAACGAATGGGGTTAAGATTGAACTCAACTAGTCTAAACATGGAAATCGGATGGGGTTAAGTTAGCCTAGACTTAATTAATCCCACTTGGTAGTTTAATGGGGTTAAGTTAAACACTTAACTAATCTAAACATGATGAATTGATGTGGTTAAGTGACCTATACTTATCCAATCTAACTCGTTAATTTATTGTGGTTAAGTTAACCAATACTTAACCAATATAACGTGAAAACATGATAAGGCTAAGTCACGAATCGCTTGAATACACTTGACCGATTTGACTAAGTAAATTGATAGGGTCAAGTTAATATATACTTAACCAATCTAGAATGATAATTGGACGAGGTTAAGTCGTGAATTGCTTAATATACTTAACCAACTTGAGCATGGTTTGTAGGGTTAAGCCTTGAACTTGGATACTTAGCCAATTTTGACAGGATTTGTAGACGGGTTAAGTCATGAACTTAAGTGACACTTAATCCATTATGTAAACCCTAGTTCTGAGGATTAGGTGGATAACCGTAGTTAACAAGGATAACGGGAACAATGCTAAGTGGTAAACCTTAGTTGAAGAATAACTAAGTAATAATTCTTAGTCAAGGAAATTTAGACCAGTTCATAGATAGATGAGTAACCTGATACGGTAGGTCATCGTTTAAGTATACGAGTAGGAGCAAGTATCTGATTTAGATAAAGGCTCCAGCGAACTGGGTAACGAAGCAGCGGCTTCGGGGAACGTGAGGATATTCTTGGTATCCCTCTATGAGCTGCCAGGTGATTATACTAGGCTCATGAGAGGTTAAGGTCTGCGTTAGAAGAACCAAGAGTATGCCTTGGTTGCTATACGAGCGACCTAAAGACGGGGATGGATAGGGGATAGTCGACAATACACGGTCGTACCCTAGATAGCATTTCGTCAGGCTACCTACCATCTTTGGTCAAGCGTGTACGTACGGAAAGGCAGAGAACACCCAAAAGACCATAATTGCTATCTAATTATGGTTGCGGTAAGGCTTGGATGTGGGTTGGCCAGTGTTGTGTTCTCATACAGGATTTATCCTGTCTTGTCTTTCACTAGTTGAGGGAGTGGTCTCGTGGGACCATAGCCACGTATAAGAAAAACAGACCTTAGCATCTGCATCGGCAGATAAATCGAAAGCTCCCGACCGAGTCCTGTATTTCTTGATTTGCCCTGTGACAGGACTCGGATGGCACGATGTGATACATGTGCATACAGTCATGGAAAAGCGATTCACGATGAATGCGTGGGAAAAAGGGCGCGGTTGGCGGTTAGCGTAATCCCTAGTGGCCCTAGGTGGTTGAACCCAAACCGAGATACGAAAACGTGCAATAGGTAAGCATAATCCCTAGCAGCCCGAGGTAGCATAAGTCCTAGTTGTACAAACAATAATTCATGTTGGAAGACCCTAGCTAGGTTTAGGGTAACAGTCCAAACCGATCTTGAGGATCATGGAACTATGTTAAAGTAATATAGAATCTCATGGGAAAGTCCGTATGGTCTACGGCAAGGGACTGAACATTTACATGGAATAAAACATACAAGTTGAGTAACCTATATATGCGATATATTAGGTTGACATGGACCATTACACGACTTTTGAGTGAGGGTCATTCTTGGTTAACATATGACACGGTGGGGATACTAGTACGGTAGGTGCAGAGCTAAAATACAGGATAGATATCACGGGGCGTTATACGTGACAGATATCTTGGGGATATTATACTTGATAGAAACCTGACGATGTGATACCTTGTTTTATCTTGACATCGTAATTTATCATGACACCTTAGTTTATCCGAGTTCAGTAGTTCATCCTGTTATTTTGATTTAGCTTATCTATCTTGTTATCATGCTTATGTTCATCTCAGTTTCTCATGTCGGTTAACTTTACTAGTTTTTATGCTAATAGTAGATAGGGCTTACTCAGTCTTTTTGACTGACCCATTTTGTTTCGCCTCTTTTCTTCTGTTTCCCCCCCCCAGGTTACAGGGAGGAAATACTGTTGTTTAGTTCGGACTTCTTCTGCTTGAAGGTCATCATGGATGGCTTGGACTTTTCTTGGCTAATGGCTACTTTACTGTTTTTACTTGGGGAATAATTTATGAAAATGTCTTTATGCTTCTTTACTATTGCAAGATAGGTTTTGATGTACTCTGATGTAAAAGGCTTTAGACCTTATTTATTCATGTTATGAAAGTTTGATTTTACTTTCGCTATTTTATATGTTCTGTCTTGTGATATTTCTGTGCATGTTTACCAATAATGCCCCTCTAAAGCTAGTGCATTCCTTTGCGAGTGACCCTAGTGGAGGCGGGGGGTTACATGGATGATGGATGGTAGGATATATTCTTCTTAATTTGAAGATTTTGGGGACGAAATCCTTTGAGTAGGGGAGAATGTAACACCCCGCATTTTTAATGAAATTAAAAATGAGGAAATATGTATATATATTATATACATAGATATATTTAGGAGAAAAATTAAATAATGACAATAAAATTGCGTGTATAAGTTCGTGCAGTGAAACAAAGGAGAAAGATTAATAAAAGAAATTAAATGAAATACATGAAATGCGAAGAAATGCATGCGTATAATTAAATAGAAATAAAAAGGAAAATTTGAGAAGCTTCAGGAATTTGGTCACGAAATTAGCATCATTGCATTCGTGGTGATTTTCTAGTCAATTTAGACCTATGGTTTGCAGAAAACCGATTTAGAATGAAAAAGATATCTTTAAATTAAATATTGCAACAAAACATGAAAAAGAGGAATGAGAAAAGAATAATGTTTAGCATTGTTCTAAGGTTTGTAAACAAAAGACTTAGTGGCTCATTTAGTTAGAACACGTGACTTGTATACAAGAGGTTCTGAGTTCAATCCCCGCTAGCGCCATATTTTTGTTTTAGGGGAATGGCTAAAAAGTGGCTTATTGTGAACGCATTCAATTAAAAAAAGCGGTTTAGTGTGAAAAGGGTTAATTGGAAAGATATTTAGAAAGAAAAAAAAATAAATAAATAAATATGTGTGTGTGTGTATGTGCATATATGACATGTGAGTGTCAACACCCCTGCTGCTGCGCATCATGTTACACACATGGTGCATTTTTATTGGTTAATGATGACTTTTGAGTTTTAGGGCTGACGTGGCCTCTTCTGGTTGGCTGAGTGATGTGTCTTTTTATTCTAAATGATTTAGATGAATCTTAATCAGAACTAAAGGTCCTAACTCACTCACTACAACTATATAAACACACCTAGACCTGAACCTAATTCCATTTCACTAACTCATAGCGCCTCCATGCTGCCTCAACCTAAACTAGTATTTCTTCTACGCTAAAACAAATCTAAATAGGATTAATTCATATTGGAAGATAAGAATAGAATTCTACAACAACGGTTTAGCTAATCAAATTCAGAATACAGAATTCCGATCTACTTTCTCTTCTTCCACTGTGAGTCCACGTTACTTTGACATGTAATTAATTAAAATTAATTGTGACAAGTTGTGAACTGGACTATATGAATATGCCTTATTAGATCAAATTTATGTGATGATGCCAGTTTATGTTCATATGCCTAATTAGATCTATTTTATGTTAATATGCCTAATTAGGTCTATTTTATGTGACGATGCCAATTTATGTTCGTATGCCTAATTAGATTTATTTTATGTTTATATGCCTAATTAGATCTATTTTATGTGATGATGTCAGTTTATGTTCATATGCCAAATTAGATCTATTTTATGTGATCATATGCCTAATAGATCAATTTTATGTGATGATGTCAGTTTATGATCTATATGCTTATTAGATCTATGTTATTATGCTATGCCAGTTCATGATCCATACACTTATTAGATCTATGTTATTATCTATGCCAGTTCATGATCCATATGCTTATTAGATCTATGTTATTATGCATACCCAGAGTTTATATTCCATATGTTATTGGATCTATTTTATGTGTTATGCCAGTTTTGGTGCTCTAATTCTTTACCTTCTTCTGTTCTTTTCCATTTTATGAGATTAGGCTAACTGCGAGCCTAACATTTTATTATGCGTGCGAATGACATGGGAACGTTATGGGAAAAGTTTGGGAAAAAATTAAATAATGTGTAATTGGCATAAATTGGTTTGTAATCTTGCAGTTGATTTGGCGCATAATTATGTATAACTTGTATACATGAATTTTGCATTAATTGGTTTGGGCCTAATTTTTCATAACTAGTACACATAAGATTATGGGCCTGATTGGGATTAAAATTATGGACATAATTTAGATAAGAAATTATGGGTAATTGGAATATATTTTAGACCAAGATTTAAAATTGGGAATTTTGGTAATTGACATAATTAGCCCGGAATTGGTATAAATTGCAAATGAATAAATTGGCTAAGATATGCATGCTGAGACACATGGTTAGACTCCGTTTGCAGTAGAAGCCTGCCCGGAATCAACCGGCCTAACCAGCAACCACAAACGGTCAGTCTAATGTGAGAGGTCGTAGGCATAACTAAAAGATGCTTAGACATGAGGTTAATTCTGGCTTGTGGCAGAAGTCTGCCCGAAACCACCCGGCATATCCAGCGGCCACAAGCAATCGATTTAATGTGAGAGGTCTGTGCATTAATAACTAATTAATGCTGATCAAAGATGAATATGATATCTAAAACATGTTAGGTGGGTGGGGTTAAGTTAACCTGTGTAAGATGACAACTTAACCAATATTACATGAACAAAGTGGATAGGGTTAAGGCAAACTTAACCAATAATACATATTGATTTGATAAGTGGATGGGGTTAAGTCAACTGGGCGGATAAATAATACTTAACCAAGATAAGACATGTAGTAAGACATGGGAACAGTAAAAGGGTTAAGTGTCTGACATGTGTAGCATGTATTGCATGGGTAGCATGTATAACATAAATAATGAACACTTAATCAAGATAAAGCATGTGGTAAGACATGGGTGACATGGATGACATGTGAAATATAATTAGAAGCACTTAACCAAGGTGAAACATGTAAGAAGACATGGGAATAAGAAGGGATTAAGTGGGAATTCCTAGTGGGGACTAAGCTTAGGAGGGAAGCTTGTGTCAAGTGTGTGGACCCTTTTCAACCAGTAACCCATTGTATCTATGTGAGCTCAAACTAGGTCGAGGACTGGTCACGCTTACTGGGTTTGATTGTAAGAGGCCAATAAAGAGTTAGCGGTGGTAGTGCAAGTCCGACGGAGTCATGTGCGTGCGTGGGTCCGGGCTGATAGGTAAGACGATGTTGCGTCGTGTAGATATAAGCCGTTCATTTTTAGTAGTATCGGGTTGCCACTTTAGGGAGTGATACACCCTACTGTGGGACCAGCACGGGTATCTACGAGTTAGGAAGCTGATCGAATGGGGAGGGTAGTGGGTACAACTAGTGGATATAGGAGCAGGCGACACCTATGACAGCAGCTAGGAGTACAACTGCCATACTATGAATAAATGTTATAATTAGAATGGGGAGGGTAGTGGGTACAACTAGTGGAGATAGGAGCAGGTGACAACTATGACAGCAGCTAGGAGTATAACTACCATACTATGAATAAATGTTGTAATTAGAATGAGGAAGGTAGTGGGTACAACTAGTGGAGGTTGGAGCAGGCGGCACCTACGATAGCAGCTAGAAGTACACAAAACTACCATTATTATGATTAGTAAGATGGCTCAACTTCCAGTATGGGACTAGTAAAGGTGGGATGTAATTATCATTGGTGTAGTGTAGGAATTATCTTATAGTGATTGGAAGTGTAATCAACGTTATATCTTGTTTACCTTGTTCACCTTATCATATCTGTTTATGTTGCTATCATTTCTTATATCCAGTTTATGTCTTATCCTGTTACTTTAATTATATAGTTAAAGTCACTGGACTCACCATACTTATGTCTGACCTCATTTTGTTTCGCCTCTTTTCTTTCCTTTCCCCCCAGGTACTCAGGGTGGGATTAGTGGAGCTTGACTCGGATTTCTTTTTTTCTTTCTCCTAGAAGTGCTTGGAAGTGCTGAAAGTAATGCTCAGCTTTATCCCTTTTTGATATGGCTATTTGGAGTGGGATTATGATTTTGTTTTCATATACTCTGATAATAATTTGTCCAAAATGGATATTTGTGTACTTGACTTTAGTATTGGGTTTTGATGTTGTACACAAACTATGTTCTATTTTCGCTGCAATGAAGTTATTTTAATTTTTGAAGTACCGTTTTACATATCTGTGTTGTGATGTTATGTTCTATACACTCATAATGCTCCATGAAAGTTAATGCATTCCCTTTGTGAGTGACACTAATGGACCTAGGGTGTTACATTTAGAATGAGTCGTCGAAATATGGGAAACAGTACTAGAGATGAGCCTACGACTGTAAGGGTAGGCGTTGGTAGCCAGCTGGGAGCTTCAGTTGCTATACTTGATTATCTAGTTTTATTCAGGGCCATGATGGTAGCGATCATGCGGAGGATGCCCATTTCAGAAGTGGCAGTAGAGCGTAGTGTTCTTGTGCAAGTACCTAGGGTTGATTCTGCTAAGCAACAAAGGGATTATTCTCCTACGGATGAAGAAGATAAGTTGAGAAGAAGTATAGTTTTGGCGCAACTTCGACGTCGAGTTGAGAAGCGAGAAGAAAGCACCAATGATGCTTTGGACGAGGCTTTTAGAAGTAGGAATGAATATCTTGAAGAAACTTTTGCTAACTCTTATGCCACGAAGAAGGTGAATAAGAAAAAGAAAAGACATCAGTATGGGAATGATGGCCAAAAGAAGAAACCAAAGAAGGATGTCATTTGTTATAACTGCCAACAGATGGGCCATATTTCCATGGAATGCAAGAATATGAAAACCGAGAGGAAGTATTATATATGGCGAGTCCGGGCATGAGAAGAAGGATTGTCTAGATTTTCTAAAGAATAAGCAGCTTGTGGAAGAATGTGTTCTGGAAGCTATTCCGATTTCCTATTGTATTCCTAATGAGAATTAGGAGAAGATTTTGTTGTTTTTAGTATGCCTTCTACCAAAAGTGTTTGGTTTGGGTCCTGTTTGGTACTAGTACATCACTTTATTTTACCTGTAATAAGCTTGTATGTCAGTTGGGTTTAAAACCCGAGGTTGTAGTGGGGACCTTTGATTGTGACTAATCCAGTAGGGGTTCTTCTAGTTTGTGTATGATTTGCCGTGGGCTAGTGTTGTCGAGTCATGGTTTTTCCTTTGTCTGTGATTGCTTTGTTTTGAACTTCGCTGGGTTTGGGATTATTTTGGGTATGGACTAGCTCAAGAGGTACGCGGCAAAAGTGGATTGTGAGAAGATCGAGGTGACAGTCGGGAATTTGGAAGGGCAAATGGTTGTGATTCGATGTAAGCCAGGAGACGGGGTCTTCGTGAGCTATTTATATTCGCTTGTGATTCCACGGGATCACTTGTCATATGTGCCAATCACTAGTGAGTTCGATGATGTCTTTGACGATGTCAAAGGGTTACCGCCCAATCGCGAGATTGAGTTCAAGATCGATTTAGTCGAAGGTACTAGACCTATAGTTATGCCTCTTAAGCGGATGACGCCTAAGCAACAACGAGAATTAGAGGTGCAAGTACGTGACCTTTTGGGAAAAGGGTTCATTCGAAGGAGGGTGTCCGAATAGGGTGCACCAGTTGTGTTTGCAACCAAGGCTGATGGATCTTTGAGATTGTGTTGATTATCGTGAACTGAACAAGGTGACCAAGAAGAACAAGTATCTGTTGCCAAGGACATATGACTTGTTCGATCAACTTCATGTGGCTAAAGTGTTTTCTCAGATGTATTTGGCAATGGGATTTCACAGTTTGAGGGTGGCAAAGGATAGTGTGCCGTAGACAGCTTTTAGTACACCATCCGGTTTCTTCGAATGGTTTGTGATGTCATTTGGGTTGACTAACGTGCCAGTGTATTTCGTGGATCTTATGAATATGTATTCAGAGATCGGTTGAATAAGTTCGTGCTTGTGTTTATAGATAATATTCTGGTTTATTGCTGAAATATGGAAGAGCATAAGACACACCTATGAGTTGTTTTGGGAATCTTGCGAAAGCATCAGTTGAGAGTAATGTTTTTGAAGTATCACTTCTAGAAGAGCAAATTGAAGTTTGTAGGCCATGTTGTTTCTGGAAATGGAATAGCGGTGGGTCTCACTAAGGTAGTGGCAATCCTGGACTGGAATAGGCCTAATAATGTAACGGGTGTTCGGATTTTCTTTGGATTGGTGGAATATTATTGTCGTTTCATCAAGAATTTCTCCAAGATAGCTGCATCATTAACACGACTCGATTTCAAGCCTCCGTGTGAGTTAGAACCTCAGATATTGGCAAGCTTATCGATAAGACCTACTCTCATCAAAAGGATTGACAAAAGCCAAAAGCATAATGAAAAGCTTATCGAGGTTATCCATAAGTTGGAACCAGAAGATAATGAATTCGAAGTTGATCGAGAAAGTTGGCTTAGAAACAAGAACAACTAGTTGTTCCTGATATTGATGGACTGAGAGATGTGGTTCCATAAGGGTAACTTGCATATTGCATAAGGGTAACTTGCATATTGCATAAAATTGTGTGTAGGAAAATATATTTATGGATGTATAATAGTTGTGTTATCACATGGATGATGCATTTTGGTGAATGATTGTGCACTCATGTAGATATTGTATGTGTCGATAGGGTTTTCTCGCATACATAATGGATGCATGGCACTATCATGGTTTGCATATGTACATACATTAGATAGGGAACATATACACACACCGTTTGCATATGCTCATACATCATTAGAAACTGTTTAAGGACAATGGATGCCCGTGGTTGATGATTTGAGTAGATGGTTGTTTGGATGGTAGGATATGCATTCTCCCTAGCTTAGAGATTTCGGGGACGAAATCCCTTAAGGAGGGGAGAATGTAACACCCCGAATTTTAGTTAATACTAAAATTCACTAATTACAGGATAAATAATCTCAGACGTAGGAATTGGGGGTAACGGGCTGCGTTATTGCGTTCGTCTCGGAAAAATACGCGAAATAGAGTCCGAGTTTTCGAAAATCGGAGTCCGTATGGCCCGGTTATGGCCCAAGGAAGTTTGCAGAAAAATAGAGCTAAAAACAGATTTAGGAATTTAAATTTAAATTTAAATTTAGAACCAGCGGGGCCAGGCGGGAAGATTCCCGCCTAAGCATGTCGACAGGGCTGTCGACAGGCCTGTCGACAGGGGTGTCGACTTGCCTGTCGACTTGCCTGTCGACATGGCGTGTCGAACCAGGGTGCTTGGGTGCACCAGATCTGGTTTTCTGGCTAGGGCTGGGCTTGGTTCTAGAGGTTTCCTAAATCTAATGGACCTAAATTAATCTAGGGTTAATCTAAGGGCCTAAAAGACTCTCTTAATCTATAAATATACCCTAAACCTACCTTAATCCATACTAAAAATAGAAATGAAGGCCTCATGCCGCCAAATTAAATCCTTGAAGGAGTCTCCATTAATCTTAGAAGAAGTTTCAAGCTAATCCCTCTCAAATCATTCTCTAATCATCACCAACTTCATAATTAGCAACTAATTCCTCTTCATAAGTTGGTTAATTTTGGGTTTGGTGAGTTTCTATCACTTTAACATCAATTGTTAAAGTAAGTAGATTGGGTGTAATGAGACTTATGGTCTTAAATGCGGATTAGTGAGTTTGAATCATGTATAATGATATGTTACTCTATGTTGTTCTATGTTTATGCATATTTGATAAGTTGGTTTATGCATGCTTAATAAGTTGATTTATGCATGTTTAACAAGTTGATATATGCATGTTTAATAAGTGGATTTATGCATATTTAATAAGTGGAATTATGCATGTTTAGCAAAGTGAGTTATGCAAGTTAAGTATATGTTTAAATGCAAGTTGAAAGTGATATGCAAGTTATGCATGCTTATGCAAGTGTATGGATGCTTATGCAAGTCATGTATATGTTTAAATGCAAGATTTATGTGATATGCAAGTTATGCATGCTTATGCGAGTATATGAATGCTTATGCAAGTTATGTATATGCTTAAATGACATGATATGCAAGTTATGCAAGTATGTGAATGCTTATGCAAGTATGTGAATGCTTATGCAAGTATGTGAATGCTTATGCAAGTTATGTGTATGCTTAAATGCATGTTTAACATGTTATGCAAGTTATGAGAATGCCTATATGCAAGTTCAACATGTTATGCAAGATATGTGTATGATAATATGCAAGCTCATATGCAACATGTTATGCAAATTATGTGTATGATAATATGCAAGTTTGGGTTATATGTAGTTGGGTTAATATATGCTCATATATGCAAGTTGACATCCTCTTAACCCATGACAAAGTTATATGTTAAACCCATGATATTTGTGATGATCTTCCCCTTATTTATGTCATGAAATGAGAACGATTTACGTGGGGAACGATGGGGTTGGTAAATATGTTAATAAATGAATGATTGGGTATGATTAAGCATACCATAAAAATAAATTACCATAAGTGGGAATTTACCTATTGAGTTAGGTCTACCCCATGGGAATTTACCTATTGAGTTAGGTCTACACATGTTATGGAAAACTTGATATTAATTAGGGATAATTAATATGGGGGTGATTAATTAGGTGTAATTAATCGACTATGACACGAGGTTGGACTCATTTGTAGTGTAAAACTGCCCGGACCCGACCGGCTTAACCAGTTGCTACAAATGTCAGCCCAATGTGAGAGGTCTTAGCCATAAATTAAATACGTGATTAAGGTAAAGACACGAGGTTAGACTCTGTTATGACGTAAGACTGCCCGGATTCTACCGGCTTAACCAGGCGGTCATAACAGCCAGTCTAATGTGGGAGGTCTTTATGGGAGATCACGGTCTTAATTAATTAAGAAACACTTAACCATAATAGCATGTAGTGGGACATGAGGGGTTAAGTGGGTGCCTTTGGTGGCATGAGGAAATTTTGTGGTTGCCTTGGGTGGCATGTGGAATCTAGTGGGTTGCCTTGGGTGGCAATAGAAAATACGATTAGAATACTTAACCAAGTGGAAACATGTAATTAAACATGATTAAAGGGTTAAGTGGGATACACTAGATATTTGACAAGCTTAAGTGGGAAGCTTGTGGGAGCCCATTTCAACCAATATCCCAAACGTATCTTTGTGGGCTCGACCCATGTCGAGTGACGGGACACGCATATTGGGCTTGATTATAAGAGGCCAAAACGGGTTAGCGGTGGCAACGCAAGTCCAACGGGTTTCATATGCGTGTGTGGGCCCGGGCTGGTAGATAAGCCGTTGTTGCATCGTGTAGATATAAAGCCGTGCACCGTAAGTATTGGGTAGCCACTTTAGGGGAGTGATACACCCCACTGTGGGACCAGCACGGGTATCTACGGTAGGGAGCCGATCGCTTGGGGAGTAGTGGGTACACCTAATGAAGATAGGGGCAGACGGCACCTATGTAGGGGTACACGAAACTACTGGGTAAGAATTACTGGGTACACCTAGTGGAGATAGGGGCAGACGGCACCTATGTAGTGGGCTAGGGGTACATGAAACTACTGGGGAAATTTTCTAAGTCCTTGGAAGGGATCAACCTTTAAGTAGGAATGACTGGTGTGGTGCAGTTAGTAATTATCTTTGGGTGGGTAGATACGTCTTGACGGTTATCTTAGTTTATCCTAAGTCTACCAGGCTACTTAGTGTAGCCATTCATCCCCAGATATTACCGTAGGTCAAGTTTATGTCTTCTCTGGTTACTTTAATGATTGTATTGTTAAAGTTATAGGACTCACTCAGACTTATGTCTGACCCCGTTGTTTTTATCTTTTTCCCAACCCTCAGGTCCTACGGTGGATCCTAGCGGTAGTAGAGCTTGATCGGATTGCTGTTCCAGTCTTTAGGAGCTTGGGTAGATGTAAAGCTCCAGTTATCCAGTTATCTTTTCTTTTGTTCTGGCTATTGTATGAGAGAGTGGGATTATGTACTTCTTTATTTTGATGGATATTGTACTTGACTTTTACCGTGGTTTTATGATGTAACCAGACATGTTTATTTCCGCTGTGAGGAGATGATGTTTTAAAATTTCAAGTACTATTTATATCTGTCTTGTTGTAATTTTTCTGTTCTATATTCACTAAAATACTCCACCGATGCTATGGCATTCCCTTTGTGAGTGACCCTAGCGGGCGTGGGGTGTTACACGTGGTATCAGAGCAAAGGTTACCGGAACAGATAAAATTTTTAGAAAACTACTTTTCTAAAACATTTTTGGAAAAGATATTTTCAAAAACATGTCTTTTAAGAGAAAAGTTTTTGAAAGAAAAGCATAATCCCCAATAGCCATATCTATATCCTTCGAATTCTCCGTTTTGAATCCTTCCTTTTTCTTTTCAGCATGGCCGAAATCTTAATCTTCCGGAAGGTGTGACGGTACCAGTATGGTATAGGAGATTGATGGAGGCTAGGGCCACCACTATGGGTCCAGCAAATGTTCCTCCACCAACCGTAGCACCCGATCTTCCTCCTCCCCCTCCTCCTCGCATGGATACTTTTGCTAAGACTTGCAAGGAATTTAAAGCTATGGGAGGGAAACCTTTTCAAGGATCTGAAACCTTTGTGGAGGCTAGAGATTGGCTTAAGGAGGTAGAAGAGTTGATAGATATCTTTGAGATGGAAGAAGGGAAGAGAGTCAAGTTGGCTGCTTGGTTAATGAAGGGAGAGGTCTCATTCTGGTGGGAGGTTACTAATGGAGAACGCCCCGTTGACTCTTGGGCGGATTTTAGGCAAAGATTTGTGGCAAAGTTTCTCTCAAGGGCGGAGGAAAACTTGTATATGGAAAGATTCTTGACTCTAAAGCAAGGAAATCTTTCGGTGAAGGAATATGTTAACAAGTTTAATCAATTGGCAAGGTTTGGCCTAGATATGGTGAATACACCGGAGAAGAAGGCTTTGCGGTTCGTGAAAGGCTTGAATGAACCTATGCATGGGTTGGCTATGACTCATATCCCTATGGGGGCCACCTTTGAGAAGCTAGTTGACATGGCACTCATGTATGAGGAAGAGAAGGGTCCTAATGCTAATAAGGCACCCGAGAAGAAGGGAGATCAAAAGAGACCTCAACAACAGCAAAGCAAAGGTGGGAAAGGCAACGGTGGCAAGGGCAAGAAGAAGAAGTGTTTCAATTGTGGGACACCTGGCCACCTAAGCAAGGATTGTCGCAAGAAGAAGAAGACTGGCTGCTTCCACTGTGGCGAAGCAGGGCATTTAGTGAAGGATTGCCCTAAGAAAGGGCAAAGGACGGGATCTACCTCAGGAGGACAGGTGCAAGCTCTTATGGCACCGAGTCAGGCTAGGGGGCAAGTACAAGCTCTCGCGGTTCCACCGATTCAGGAGAGAGGTAGAACTATTTCCGTTGAAAGTCTGGTTTTTCTATTTGACCATCCTGTCCGTACATTGTTTGATTCAGGCGCATCGCATTCGTTTATTTCATCATCATTAGTTGAGTTACTGCACTTAGACACCAGTATGGTAGATGATCCCTTGGTTGTTTCAAACCCAATTGGGGGCTCCACTTATTTGTCCATGATATGTTTGGGTTTGAAGATTTCTATACTTAGCATTGAGTTTAGATGTGATGCTTTTGTATTGGGTTTCACGGGCTATGGGTTGATTTTGGGCATGGACTGGTTATCCAGTAATGGTGCCGTTCTTGATTGCGAAAGGAGAGTTGTTAGGCTCATGACCCGCTTGGGTAACACTCTCGAGATTTCTTGTAATCCCATGGACTCTGTTATGCTAAGTTATCTTGAATCGCTTGACGCTTCGGTCGAGAGTTTGCAATCTATGAGAGTGGTCCGGGAATATCCGGATGTGTTTGAGGAGGTGAAGGGCTTACCTCCGAAGCGGGAGATTGACTTCCGAATATATTTGGTGGATAATGCTAAACCGGTATCTTTACCAGTGCGCCACATGGCTCCTCGTGAGAGGAGGGAACTCCATAAGCAAGTAGGGGAGTTGCTTGAGAAGGGGTTCATAAGACGGAGCATATCGGAGTGGGGTGCTCCAGTAGTATTTGCTACGAAGGCGGATGGGTCCCTCAGACTTTGTGTAGACTATAGAGAACTCAACAAGCTCACAAAGAAGAATAGACACCCATTGCCGAGGATAGATGATCTTTTCGATCAGTTGGTTGGCGCTTCAGTATTTTCTCAGTTGGACTTGGCCACGGGGTTTCATCAGTTGAGGGTGGCTGAGGATAGCATAGACAAGACTGCCTTTAGAACTCCGGATGGTTTCTATGAGTGGCTGGTGATGCCATTTGGGTTGACGAACGCCCCTGCATACTTTGTTGATTTGATGAGTAGGGTGTTCAGGGAGTTCCTTAATAAATTCGTGGTGGTCTTTGTGGATGATATCTTAGTATTTTCTAAGAGTGAAGAAGAGCATGCCCTACATCTTGGGGAAGTGTTGAAGACTCTTCGAGCGCATAGCCTTAAGGCTAAATTCTCTAAATGTAACTTCTGGAGGAAGGAAGTACGATTCTTGGGGCACGTGGTCTCCAAGGAAGTGATAGCTGTGGATCCCGCGAAGGTGGTATCAATTCAGGATTGGAAGGTTCCGAAGAATGCTACCGAAGTAAGAAGTTTCTTGGGGTTGGCGGGTTATTATAGGAAGTTTATTAAAGACTTCGCGAAGATATCAGCTCCATTAACCCGCTTAACAAAGAAGAATCTTGTTTTCACATGGGACGTAGATTGTGATGATGCGTTCCGACGGTTAAAGAGAGCTTTAACCACGGCTCCAGTTTTAGTGTTGCCAGATGGGAGCAAGCCATTTGTTGTCTATACCGATGCCTGTGGGACAGGACTTGGCGCAGTCTTAATGCAAGAGGGAAGGGTAATAGCCTATGGTGGAAGGCAGTTGAGGGCACATGAGAAAAATTACCCTACCCATGATCTAGAGCTGGCCGCTATTGTTTTTGCGCTTAAGATTTGGCGCCATTATCTTCTTGGTGAGAGATTCGAGTTGTTCACTGACCATAAATCTTTGAAGTACTTGTTCTCTCAGAAGGATCTAAACTTAAGACAGCAAAGGTGGATGGAGTTCTTAGCATCCTATGACTTCGAGATATCGTATACCCCTGGCAAGGGTAACGTGGTGGCGGACGCCTTGAGCAGGAAGAGGTTGTCCTTGAGTCCATTGTTCGTGGAACGACAAAGCTTGGAATTTATCTCGATGTTTGATTTTAGACCTTCCGTTGATTATGTACCCGGTTTGCTAGCTTCTTTGGAAGTCAGACCTACTCTTTTGGGGCGGATTGGAGAAGCACAGAGGGGCGACTCACAGTTGGTTGAGTTAGTAGAGAAGCTCATGAGGGGGGAGTCGTCCAGCCATTTGAGTAGGTACACCCTAGACGATAGGGGGTGCTTGCGTAGAGACGGTAGACTTTGCGTACCGCAAGACGAGGGTTTGAGGAAGGCTATTCTTGATGACGCACACCGTTCTAGGATGACCATTCATCCCGGTGGGGACAAGATGTACCAAGACATGAAGAGGGTTTTCTTCTGGGCCGGTATGAAGAAAGATGTGGCCGAGTATGTCGCTCGATGTTTGGTGTGCCAGCAAGTGAAGGCGGAGCAAAGGAAACCAGGTGGGTTGCTTCACCCATTGGAGGTTCCGCAATGGAAGTGGGATAGCGTCTCGATGGATTTTATTGACGGGTTACCCAGGTCGAGGAAGGGTAATACAGCAATTTGGGTGGTGGTAGATAGACTTACTAAGAGCGCCCATTTCATACCTGTGAAGAGCAAGAGGACCGCTCCATGGCTGGCTTCTGTATATCTTCGAGAGATAGTTCGATTGCATGGGGTACCCTCTAGCATAGTGAGTGATCGAGATCCTATCTTCACTAGCGAGTTCTGGAGAAGTTTGCAAGAAGCAGTGGGGACTCAATTGTGTCTAAGCACCGCATATCATCCTCAGACAGACGGCCAGACTGAGAGGGTGAATCATGTTCTAGAAGACCTTTTGAGGCTTTGTATCTTAGATTTTGGAGGTACATGGGAAGAGCATCTTCCATTGGTGGAGTTCGCATATAATAACAGCTTTCAGTCCAGTATTGGTATGGCTCCTTTCGAAGCTCTCTATGGAAGGCCTTGTCGATCACCTACATGTTGGTGGGAACCTACGGATAAGATCTTGCTTGGGCCCGATATGGTTAGGGAGACTTCTGAGAAGATTGACTTGATTCGAAGAAGGATGAAAGCAGCGCAGGATAGGCAAAAATCTTATGCGGACAAGAGAAGGACGGATCTTGAGTTTGAGGTTGGGGATATGGTTTTTGTTAAGGTATCTCCGTTGAGAAATGTTGTTCGCTTCGGATCCATTGGGAAGTTAGCACCAAGGTTTGTTGGGCCGTTTCCTATCAAGGAAAGGATTGGACGGATGGCATATAGGGTGGAGTTGCCCGACAGACTTAGTGGTGTTCATGATGTATTCCATGTATCACATCTGAGGAAGTGCTTACATGAGACCGCAGAGGTGGTAGAGCCGAGCTTGCTTAGAGATGTAGAGGTTGAGCGTGATGCGACGATTCGACGAGCTCCTACTCGCATCCTTGGGTCAGAGACTAGGAAATTGAGGAATCGAGAGGTTCATCTAGTCAAAGTGCAATGGGGAGAAGATGAGAGCAACGCGACTTGGGAAACGGAAGCGAAGATGCGTTCATTGTACCCATTTCTTTTTGAGGGTATGTCTTTACTTTCTCCTTTATCGCTTGTCTAGTACTTATCTTATCTTTGGTATGTCCTCTCGTTAGTACCTTTGACCTTTAGATAGGGTAAACCTATGGTTGAAACATGTGTTTGAGACATGTTATGGTTGATGGATGCAAGTGGACGCAAGTGTTTGCTAGTGGTTGCTCGTGGATGCATATACACACACTCTAGGCACTAGATCGGCTCAGTCACTTCATATTGCATATTGCATAAAATTGTGTGTAGGAAAATATATTTATGGATGTATAATAGTTGTGTTATCACATGGATGATGCATTTTGGTGAATGATTGTGCACTCATGTAGATATTGTATGTGTCGATAGGGTTTTCTCGCATACATAATGGATGCATGGCACTATCATGGTTTGCATATGTTCATACATTAGATAGGGAACATATACACACACCGTTTGCATATGCTCATACATCATTAGAAACTGTTTAAGGACAATGGAAGCCCGTGGTTGATGATTTGAGTAGATGGTTGTTTGGATGGTAGGATATGCATTCTCCCTAGCTTAGAGATTTCGGGGACGAAATCCCTTAAGGAGGGGAGAATGTAACACCCCGAATTTTAGTTAATACTAAAATTCACTAATTACAGGATAAATAATCTCAGACGTAGGAATTGGGGGTAACGGGCTGCGTTATTGCGTTCGTCTCGGAAAAATACGCGAAATAGAGTCCGAGTTTTCGAAAATCGGAGTCCGTATGGCCCGGTTATGGCCCAAGGAAGTTTGCAGAAAAATTAGAGCTAAAAACAGATTTAGGAATTTAAATTTAAATTTAAATTTAGAACCAGCGGGGCCAGGCGGGAAGATTCCCGCCTAAGCATGTCAACAGGGCTGTCGACAGGCCTGTCGACAGGGGTGTCGACTTGCCTGTCGACTTGCCTGTCGACATGGCGTGTCGAACCAGGGTGCTTGGGTGCACCAGATCTGGTTTTCTGGCTAGGGCTGGGCTTGGTTCTAGAGGTTTCCTAAATCTAATGGACCTAAATTAATCTAGGGTTAATCTAAGGGCCTAAAAGACTCTCTTAATCTATAAATATACCCTAAACCTACCTTAATCCATACTAAAAATAGAAATGAAGGCCTCATGCCGCCAAATTAAATCCTTGAAGGAGTCTCCATTAATCTTAGAAGAAGTTTCAAGCTAATCCCTCTCAAATCATTCTCTAATCATCACCAACTTCATAATTAGCAACTAATTCCTCTTCATAAGTTGGTTAATTTTGGGTTTGGTGAGTTTCTATCACTTTAACATCAATTGTTAAAGTAAGTAGATTGGGTGTAATGAGACTTATGGTCTTAAATGCGGATTAGTGAGTTTGAATCATGTATAATGATATGTTACTCTATGTTGTTCTATGTTTATGCATATTTGATAAGTTGGTTTATGCATGCTTAATAAGTTGATTTATGCATGTTTAACAAGTTGATATATGCATGTTTAATAAGTGGATTTATGCATATTTAATAAGTGGAATTATGCATGTTTAGCAAAGTGAGTTATGCAAGTTAAGTATATGTTTAAATGCAAGTTATGCATGCTTATGCAAGTGTATGGATGCTTATGCAAGTCATGTATATGTTTAAATGCAAGATTTATGTGATATGCAAGTTATGCATGCTTATGCGAGTATATGAATGCTTATGCAAGTTATGTATATGCTTAAATGACATGATATGCAAGTTATGCAAGTATGTGAATGCTTATGCAAGTATGTGAATGCTTATGCAAGTATGTGAATGCTTATGCAAGTTATGTGTATGCTTAAATGCATGTTTAACATGTTATGCAAGTTATGAGAATGCCTATATGCAAGTTCAACATGTTATGCAAGATATGTGTATGATAATATGCAAGCTCATATGCAACATGTTATGCAAATTATGTGTATGATAATATGCAAGTTTGGGTTATATGTAGTTGGGTTAATATATGCTCATATATGCAAGTTGACATCCTCTTAACCCATGACAAAGTTATATGTTAAACCCATGATATTTGTGATGATCTTCCCCTTATTTATGTCATGAAATGAGAACGATTTACGTGGGGAACGATGGGGTTGGTAAATATGTTAATAAATGAATGATTGGGTATGATTAAGCATACCATAAAAATAAATTACCATAAGTGGGAATTTACCTATTGAGTTAGGTCTACCCCATGGGAATTTACCTATTGAGTTAGGTCTACACATGTTATGGAAAACTTGATATTAATTAGGGATAATTAATATGGGGGTGATTAATTAGGTGTAATTAATCGACTATGACACGAGGTTGGACTCATTTGTAGTGTAAAACTGCCCGGACCCGACCGGCTTAACCAGTTGCTACAAATGTCAGCCCAATGTGAGAGGTCTTAGCCATAAATTAAATACGTGATTAAGGTAAAGACACGAGGTTAGACTCTGTTATAACGTAAGACTGCCCGGATTCTACCGGCTTAACCAGGCGGTCATAACAGCCAGTCTAATGTGGGAGGTCTTTATGGGAGATCACGGTCTTAATTAATTAAGAAACACTTAACCATAATAGCATGTAGTGGGACATGAGGGGTTAAGTGGGTGCCTTGGGTGGCATGTGGAAATTTTGTGGTTGCCTTGGGTGGCATGTGGAATCTAGTGGGTTGCCTTGGGTGGCAATAGAAAATACGATTAGAATACTTAACCAAGTGGAAACATGTAATTAAACATGATTAAAGGGTTAAGTGGGATACACTAGATATTTGACAAGCTTAAGTGGGTAGCTTGTGGGGGCCCATTTCAACCAATATCCCAAACGTATCTTTGTGGGCTCGACCCATGTCGAGTGACGGGACACGCATATTGGGCTTGATTATAAGAGGCCAAAACGGGTTAGCGGTGGCAACGCAAGTCCAACGGGTTTCATATGCGTGTGTGGGCCCGGGCTGGTAGATAAGCCGTTGTTGCATCGTGTAGATATAAAGCCGTGCACCGTAAGTATTGGGTAGCCACTTTAGGGGAGTGATACACCCCACTGTGGGACCAGCACGGGTATCTACGGTAGGGAGCCGATCGCTTGGGGAGTAGTGGGTACACCTAATGAAGATAGGGGCAGACGGCACCTATGTAGGGGTACACGAAACAACTGGGTAAGAATTACTAGGTACACCTAGTGGAGATAGGGGCAGACGGCACCTATGTAGTGGGCTAGGGGTACATGAAACTACTGGGGAAATTTTCTAAGTCCTTGGAAGGGATCAACCTTTAAGTAGGAATGACTGGTGTGGTGCAGTTAGTAATTATCTTTGGGTGGGTAGATACGTCTTGACGGTTATCTTAGTTTATCCTAAGTCTACCAGGCTGCTTAGTGTAGCCATTCATCCCCAGATATTACCGTAGGTCAAGTTTATGTCTTCTCTGGTTACTTTAATGATTGTATTGTTAAAGTTATAGGACTCACTCAGACTTATGTCTGACCCCGTTGTTTTTATCTTTTTCCCAACCCTCAGGTCCTACGGTGGATCCTAGCGGTAGTAGAGCTTGATCGGATTGCTGTTCCAGTCTTTAGGAGCTTGGGTAGATGTAAAGCTCCAGTTATCCAGTTATCTTTTCTTTTGTTCTGGCTATTGTATGAGAGAGTGGGATTATGTACTTCTTTATTTTGATGGATATTGTACTTGACTTTTACCGTGGTTTTATGATGTAACCAGACATGTTTATTTCCGCTGTGAGGAGATGATGTTTTAAAATTTCAAGTACTATTTATATCTGTCTTGTTGTAATTTTTCTGTTCTATATTCACTAAAATACTCCACCGATGCTATGGCATTCCCTTTGTGAGTGACCCTAGCGAGCGTGGGGTGTTACACGTGGTATCAGAGCAAAGGTTACCGGAACAGATAAAATTTTTAGAAAACTACTTTTCTAAAACATTTTTGGAAAAGATATTTTCAAAAACATGTCTTTTAAGAGAAAAGTTTTTGAAAGAAAAGCATAATCCCCAATAGCCATATCTATATCCTTCGAATTCTCCGTTTTGAATCCTTCCTTTTTCGTTTCAGCATGGCCGAAATCTTAATCTTCCGGAAGGTGTGACGGTACCAGTATGGTATAGGAGATTGATGGAGGCTAGGGCCACCACTATGGGTCCAGCAAATGTTCCTCCACCAACCGTAGCACCCGATCTTCCTCCTCCCCCTCCTCCTCGCATGGATACTTTTGCTAAGACTTGCAAGGAATTTAAAGCTATGGGAGGGAAACCTTTTCAAGGATCTGAAACCTTTGTGGAGGCTAGAGATTGGCTTAAGGAGGTAGAAGAGTTGATAGATATCTTTGAGATGGAAGAAGGGAAGAGAGTCAAGTTGGCTGCTTGGTTAATGAAGGGAGAGGCCTCATTCTGGTGGGAGGTTACTAATGGAGAACGCCCCGTTGACTCTTGGGCGGATTTTAGGCAAAGATTTGTGGCAAAGTTTCTCTCAAGGGCGGAGGAAAACTTGTATATGGAAAGATTCTTGACTCTAAAGCAAGGAAATCTTTCGGTGAAGGAATATGTTAACAAGTTTAATCAATTGGCAAGGTTTGGCCTAGATATGGTGAATACACCGGAGAAGAAGGCTTTGCGGTTCGTGAAAGGCTTGAATGAACCTATGCATGGGTTGGCTATGACTCATATCCCTATGGGGGCCACCTTTGAGAAGCTAGTTGACATGGCACTCATGTATGAGGAAGAGAAGGGTCCTAATGCTAATAAGGCACCCGAGAAGAAGGGAGATCAAAAGAGACCTCAACAACAGCAAAGCAAAGGTGGGAAAGGCAACGGTGGCAAGGGCAAGAAGAAGAAGTGTTTCAATTGTGGGACACCTGGCCACCTAAGCAAGGATTGTCGCAAGAAGAAGAAGACTGGCTGCTTCCACTGTGGCGAAGCAGGGCATTTAGTGAAGGATTGCCCTAAGAAAGGGCAAAGGACGGGATCTACCTCAGGAGGACAGGTGCAAGCTCTTATGGCACCGAGTCAGGCTAGGGGGCAAGTACAAGCTCTCGCGGTTCCACCGATTCAGGAGAGAGGTAGAACTATTTCCGTTGAAAGTCTGGTTTTTCTATTTGACCATCCTGTCCGTACATTGTTTGATTCAGGCGCATCGCATTCGTTTATTTCATCATCATTAGTTGAGTTACTGCACTTAGACACCAGTATGGTAGATGATCCCTTGGTTGTTTCAAACCCAATTGGGGGCTCCACTTATTTGTCCATGATATGTTTGGGTTTGAAGATTTCTATACTTAGCATTGAGTTTAGATGTGATGCTTTTGTATTGGGTTTCACGGGCTATGGGTTGATTTTGGGCATGGACTGGTTATCCAGTAATGGTGCCGTTCTTGATTGCGAAAGGAGAGTTGTTAGGCTCATGACCCGCTTGGGTAACACTCTCGAGATTTCTTGTAATCCCATGGACTCTGTTATGCTAAGTTATCTTGAATCGCTTGACGCTTCGGTCGAGAGTTTGCAATCTATGAGAGTGGTCCGGGAATATCCGGATGTGTTTGAGGAGGTGAAGGGCTTACCTCCGAAGCGGGAGATTGACTTCCGAATATATTTGGTGGATAATGCTAAACCGGTATCTTTACCAGTGCGCCACATGGCTCCTCGTGAGAGGAGGGAACTCCATAAGCAAGTAGGGGAGTTGCTTGAGAAGGGGTTCATAAGACGGAGCATATCGGAGTGGGGTGCTCCAGTAGTATTTGCTACGAAGGCGGATGGGTCCCTCAGACTTTGTGTAGACTATAGAGAACTTAACAAGCTCACAAAGAAGAATAGACACCCATTGCCGAGGATAGATGATCTTTTCGATCAGTTGGTTGGCGCTTCAGTATTTTCTCAGTTGGACTTGGCCACAGGGTTTCATCAGTTGAGGGTGGCTGAGGATAGCATAGACAAGACTGCCTTTAGAACTCCGGATGGTTTCTATGAGTGGCTGGTGATGCCATTTGGGTTGACGAACGCCCCTGCATACTTTGTTGATTTGATGAGTAGGGTGTTCAGGGAGTTCCTTAATAAATTCGTGGTGGTCTTTGTGGATGATATCTTAGTATTTTCTAAGAGTGAAGAAGAGCATGCCCTACATCTTGGGGAAGTGTTGAAGACTCTTCGAGCGCATAGCCTTAAGGCTAAATTCTCTAAATGTAACTTCTGGAGGAAGGAAGTACGATTCTTGGGGCACGTGGTCTCCAAGGAAGTGATAGCTGTGGATCCCGCGAAGGTGGTATCAATTCAGGATTGGAAGGTTCCGAAGAATGCTACCGAAGTAAGAAGTTTCTTGGGGTTGGCGGGTTATTATAGGAAGTTTATTAAAGACTTCGCGAAGATATCAGCTCCATTAACCCGCTTAACAAAGAAGAATCTTGTTTTCACATGGGACGTAGATTGTGATGATGCGTTCCGACGGTTAAAGAGAGCTTTAACCACGGCTCCAGTTTTAGTGTTGCCAGATGGGAGCAAGCCATTTGTTGTCTATACCGATGCCTGTGGGACAGGACTTGGCGCAGTCTTAATGCAAGAGGGAAGGGTAATAGCCTATGGTGGAAGGCAGTTGAGGGCACATGAGAAAAATTACCCTACCCATGATCTAGAGCTGGCCGCTATTGTTTTTGCGCTTAAGATTTGGCGCCATTATCTTCTTGGTGAGAGATTCGAGTTGTTCACTGACCATAAATCTTTGAAGTACTTGTTCTCTCAGAACGATCTAAACTTAAGACAGCAAAGGTGGATGGAGTTCTTAGCATCCTATGACTTCGAGATATCGTATACCCCTGGCAAGGGTAACGTGGTGGCGGACGCCTTGAGCAGGAAGAGGTTGTCCTTGAGTCCATTGTTCGTGGAACGACAAAGCTTGGAATTTATCTCGATGTTTGATTTTAGACCTTCCGTTGATTATGTACCCGGTTTGCTAGCTTCTTTGGAAGTCAGACCTACTCTTTTGGGGCGGATTGGAGAAGCACAGAGGGGCGACTCACAGTTGGTTGAGTTAGTAGAGAAGCTCATGAGGGGGAGTCGTCCAGCCATTTGAGTAGGTACACCCTAGACGATAGGGGGTGCTTGCGTAGAGACGGTAGACTTTGCGTACAGCAAGACGAGGGTTTGAGGAAGGCTATTCTTGATGACGCACACCGTTCTAGGATGACCATTCATCCCGGTGGGGACAAGATGTACCAAGACATGAAGAGGGTTTTCTTCTGGGCCGGTATGAAGAAAGATGTGGCCGAGTATGTCGCTCGATGTTTGGTGTGCCAGCAAGTGAAGGCGGAGCAAAGGAAACCAGGTGGGTTGCTTCACCCATTGGAGGTTCCGCAATGGAAGTGGGATAGCGTCTCGATGGATTTTATTGACGGGTTACCCAGGTCGAGGAAGGGTAATACAGGAATTTGGGTGGTGGTAGATAGACTTACTAAGAGCGCCCATTTCATACCTGTGAAGAGCAAGAGGACCGCTCCATGGCTGGCTTCTGTATATCTTCGAGAGATAGTTCGATTGCATGGGGTACCCTCTAGCATAGTGAGTGATCGAGATCCTATCTTCACTAGCGAGTTCTGGAGAAGTTTGCAAGAAGCAGTGGGGACTCAATTGTGTCTAAGCACCGCATATCATCCTCAGACAGACGGCCAGACTGAGAGGGTGAATCATGTTCTAGAAGACCTTTTGAGGCTTTGTATCTTAGATTTTGGAGGTACATGGGAAGAGCATCTTCCATTGGTGGAGTTCGCATATAATAACAGCTTTCAGTCCAGTATTGGTATGGCTCCTTTCGAAGCTCTCTATGGAAGGCCTTGTCGATCACCTACATGTTGGTGGGAATCTACGGATAAGATCTTGCTTGGGCCCGATATGGTTAGGGAGACTTCTGAGAAGATTGACTTGATTCGAAGAAGGATGAAAGCAGCGCAGGATAGGCAAAAATCTTATGCGGACAAGAGAAGGACGGATCTTGAGTTTGAGGTTGGGGATATGGTTTTTGTTAAGGTATCTCCGTTGAGAAATGTTGTTCGCTTCGGATCCATTGGGAAGTTAGCACCAAGGTTTGTTGGGCCGTTTCCTATCAAGGAAAGGATTGGACGGATGGCATATAGGGTGGAGTTGCCCGACAGACTTAGTGGTGTTCATGATGTATTCCATGTATCACATCTGAGGAAGTGCTTACATGAGACCGCAGAGGTGGAAGAGCCGAGCTTGCTTAGAGATGTAGAGGTTGAGCGTGATGCGACGATTCGACGAGCTCCTACTCGCATCCTTGGGTCAGAGACTAGGAAATTGAGGAATCGAGAGGTTCATCTAGTCAAAGTGCAATGGGGAGAAGATGAGAGCAACGCGACTTGGGAAACGGAAGCGAAGATGCGTTCATTGTACCCATTTCTTTTTGAGGGTATGTCTTTACTTTCTCCTTTATCGCTTGTCTAGTACTTATCTTATCTTTGGTATGCCCTCTCGTTAGTACCTTTGACCTTTAGATAGGGTAAACCTATGGTTGAAACATGTGTTTGAGACATGTTATGGTTGATGGATGCAAGTGGATGCAAGTGTTTGCTAGTGGTTGCTCGTGGATGCATATACACACACTCTAGGCACTAGATCGGCTCAGTCACTTCATATTGCATATTGCATAAAATTGTGTGTAGGAAAATATATTTATGGATGTATAATAGTTGTGTTATCACATGGATGATGCATTTTGGTGAATGATTGTGCACTCATGTAGATATTGTATGTGTCGATAGGGTTTTCTCGCATACATAATGGATGCATGGCACTATCATGGTTTGCATATGTTCATACATTAGATAGGGAACATATACACACACCGTTTGCATATGCTCATACATCATTAGAAACTGTTTAAGGACAATGGATGCCCATGGTTGATGATTTGAGTAGATGGTTGTTTGGATGGTAGGATATGCATTCTCCCTAGCTTAGAGATTTCGGGGACGAAATCCCTTAAGGAGGGGAGAATGTAACACCCCGAATTTTAGTTAATACTAAAATTCACTAATTACAGGATAAATAATCTCAGACGTAGGAATTGGGGGTAACGGGCTGCGTTATTGCGTTCGTCTCGGAAAAATACGCGAAATAGAGTCCGAGTTTTCGAAAATCGGAGTCCGTATGGCCCGGTTATGGCCCAAGGAAGTTTACAGAAAAATTAGAGCTAAAAACAGATTTAGGAATTTAAATTTAAATTTAAATTTAGAACCAGCGGGGCCAGGCGGGAAGATTCCCGCCTAAGCATGTCGACAGGGCTGTCGACAGGCCTGTCGACAGGGGTGTCGACTTGCCTGTCGACTTGCCTGTCGACATGGCGTGTCGAACCAGGGTGCTTGGGTGCACCAGATCTGGTTTTCTGGCTAGGGCTGGGCTTGGTTCTAGAGGTTTCCTAAATCTAATGGACCTAAATTAATCTAGGGTTAATCTAAGGGCCTAAAACACTCTCTTAATCTATAAATATACCCTAAACCTACCTTAATCCATACTAAAAATAGAAATGAAGGCCTCATGCCGCCAAATTAAATCCTTGAAGGAGTCTCCATTAATCTTAGAAGAAGTTTCAAGCTAATCCCTCTCAAATCATTCTCTAATCATCACCAACTTCATAATTAGCAACTAATTCCTCTTCATAAGTTGGTTAATTTTGGGTTTGGTGAGTTTCTATCACTTTAACATCAATTGTTAAAGTAAGTAGATTGGGTGTAATGAGACTTATGGTCTTAAATGCGGATTAGTGAGTTTGAATCATGTATAATGATATGTTACTCTATGTTGTTCTATGTTTATGCATATTTGATAAGTTGGTTTATGCATGCTTAATAAGTTGATTTATGCATGTTTAACAAGTTGATATATGCATGTTTAATAAGTGGATTTATGCATATTTAATAAGTGGAATTATGCATGTTTAGCAAAGTGAGTTATGCAAGTTAAGTATATGTTTAAATGCAAGTTATGCATGCTTATGCAAGTGTATGGATGCTTATGCAAGTCATGTATATGTTTAAATGCAAGATTTATGTGATATTCAAGTTATGCATGCTTATGCGAGTATATGAATGCTTATGCAAGTTATGTATATGCTTAAATGACATGATATGCAAGTTATGCAAGTATGTGAATGCTTATGCAAGTATGTGAATGCTTATGCAAGTATGTGAATGCTTATGCAAGTTATGTGTATGCTTAAATGCATGTTTAACATGTTATGCAAGTTATGAGAATGCCTATATGCAAGTTCAACATGTTATGCAAGATATGTGTATGATAAAATGCAAGCTCATATGCAACATGTTATGCAAATTATGTGTATGATAATATGCAAGTTTGGGTTATATGTAGTTGGGTTAATATATGCTCATATATGCAAGTTGACATCCTCTTAACCCATGACAAAGTTATATGTTAAACCCATGATATTTGTGATGATCTTCCCCTTATTTATGTCATGAAATGAGAACGATTTACGTGGGGAACGATGGGGTTGGTAAATATGTTAATAAATGAATGATTGGGTATGATTAAGCATACCATAAAAATAAATTACCATAAGTGGGAATTTACCTATTGAGTTAGGTCTACCCCATGGGAATTTACCTATTGAGTTAGGTCTACCCATGTTATGGAAAACTTGATATTAATTAGGGATAATTAATATGGGGGTGATTAATTAGGTGTAATTAATCGACTAAGACACGAGGTTGGACTCATTTGTAGTGTAAAACTGCCCGGACCCGACCGGCTTAACCAGTTGCTACAAATGTCAGCCCAATGTGAGAGGTCTTAGCCATAAATTAAATACATGATTAAGGTAAAGACACGAGGTTAGACTCTGTTATGACGTAAGACTGCCCGGATTCTACCGGCTTAACCAGGCGGTCATAACAGCCAGTCTAATGTGGGAGGTCTTTATGGGAGATCACGGTCTTAATTAATTAAGAAACACTTAACCATAATAGCATGTAGTGGGACATGAGGGGTTAAGTGGGTGCCTTGGGTGGCATGAGGAAATTTTGTGGTTGCCTTGGGTGGCATGTGGAATCTAGTGGGTTGCCTTGGGTGGCAATAGAAAATACGATTAGAATACTTAACCAAGTGGAAACATGTAATTAAACATGATTAAAGGGTTAAGTGGGATACACTAGATATTTGACAAGCTTAAGTGGGTAGCTTGTGGGGGCCCATTTCAACCAATATCCCAAACGTATCTTTGTGGGCTCGACCCATGTCGAGTGACGGGACACGCATATTGGGCTTGATTATAAGAGGCCAAAACGGGTTAGCGGTGGCAACGCAAGTCCAACGGGTTTCATATGTGTGTGTGGGCCCGGGCTGGTAGATAAGCCGTTGTTGCATCGTGTAGATATAAAGCCGTGCACCGTAAGTATTGGGTAGCCACTTTAGGGGAGTGATACACCCCACTGTGGGACCAGCACGGGTATCTACGGTAGGGAGCCGATCGCTTGGGGAGTAGTGGGTACACCTAATGAAGATAGGGGCAGACGACACCTATGTAGGGGTACACGAAACTACTGGGTAAGAATTACTGGTTACACCTAGTGGAGATAGGGGCAGACGACACCTATGTAGTGGGCTATGGGTACATGAAACTACTGGGGAAATTTTCTAAGTCCTTGGAAGGGATCAACCTTTAAGTAGGAATGACTGGTGTGGTGCAGTTAGTAATTATCTTTGGGTGGGTAGATACGTCTTGACGGTTATCTTAGTTTATCCTAAGTCTACCAGGCTGCTTAGTGTAGCCATTCATCCCCAGATATTACCGTAGGTCAAGTTTATGTCTTCTCTGGTTACTTTAATGATTGTATTGTTAAAGTTATAGGACTCACTCAGACTTATGTCTGACCCCGTTGTTTTTATCTTTTTCCCAACCCTCAGGTCCTACGGTGGATCCTAGCGGTAGTAGAGCTTGATCGGATTGTTGTTCCAGTCTTTAGGAGCTTGGGTAGATGTAAAGCTCCAGTTATCCAGTTATCTTTTCTTTTGTTCTGGCTATTGTATGAGAGAGTGGGATTATGTACTTCTTTATTTTGATGGATATTGTACTTGACTTTTACCGTGGTTTTATGATGTAACCAGACATGTTTATTTCCGCTGTGAGGAGATGATGTTTTAAAATTTCAAGTACTATTTATATCTGTCTTGTTGTAATTTTTCTGTTCTATATTCACTAAAATACTCCACCGATGCTATGGCATTCCCTTTGTGAGTGACCCTAGCGGGCGTGGGGTGTTACAACTACACTTCGGGGAATCGTGGGAAGACCATCTACATCTAGTTGAGTTTGCGTATAACAAAAGCCACCAATCAAGAATTAGGATGACACCATATGAAGCATTGTATGGTAGACCGCGTAATTCTCCGGCATTTTGGTTAGAAACTGGAGATAAGTTGATGCTTGGGACAAAGATGATCAGAGAGACATCGGATTGTATTGAGATCGTTCGGCAACGAATGAAGGCAGCCCAAGACCATCAGAAGAGTTATGCATATAAGCGTCGAAAAGATTTGAAGTTCAACATTGGCGATATGGTTTTCGTGAAGATTTCACCATTGAAGAATGTTGTTCAGTTCGGAAATAAGGGAAAGTTAGCTTCAAGTTTTGTTGGACCGTTTCCGATAGTTGAGCGGATTGGAAAGCTCACATATAAATTGGATTTACCTAAGAAAATGTCGATTGTACACAATGGTTTCCATGTGTCATTTCTATGAAAGTGTGTGCACGATTTGAATGTGGTGGTATCGTCGGAATAGTACGAAGACCTAGAAGTTGAGTCTGTAGTTACAAGACATGTAAGCTGCTTCGCATTATGGGGAATGACACGAAACAGCTTAGTAGGAAGACGATTAAGCTAGTCAAGGTGCAGTGGAGTGAGGAAGATGACAATTGTATGTGGAAAACAGAAGTAAGTATGAAGTCGATCCATCCAGAACTCTTCATTGGTATGACCCATTAATGTAATGTCATCTTACACCATTGTAACTTGTAATATTCGTTAAAATTCCGCGTGCTAGGTTAAGGCTATAGATGCATGGCTTGATGGATGCTAGTTTGGATGATAGATTATTTGTTCATGGATGATAGGCATGCAGAATAGTTTTTAGTTGCTTGTGTTTGTTTCGGATTTCGGGGGCGAAATTCCTAAAGAAGGGGAGAATGTAACGACCCGCATTTTACGTATCGATGGATCGTAAAATATTTTTCTTTAATTCCTTGAGCGTGGGATTATTTTTATATTTTGATATATTAGTTATGGGTATGTGAGACATGTCCATGATTTTGTCATTTTTATTTGTGACCATTTTGTTCCTGTCAGTTTTGTACAAGGCGTAACTTTTGACTGGAATCAAATCAGGTGCTGAGATCAATTTCATTGGAAAGGAAATGATGATTCCAGTTCCGTAGAGTGGTTGCATTAAAGATTTAGTTCAACGGTTTGGGAGAAATTGTTGTTTTAGTGCTACACAATTTCTGGATAAGTTAACTAGCCATTAGTGGCCTGATTTCGTGTAGCTCATTAATGGGCTGGTAAGATGGTTATAAATAAAGGGGTAGAGGCATGGAGAATAATTTACTTTCTTCATTTCTTATTTGGTTGGGGTTTGAGATTCTCCCTACTCCAATCAAATACATCTCTCCTCCATTAACATCTCAAATCTACATTAGAAGAATGAAGATCTACATCAAGAAGACTAGATTAACATTAAGAGAAGGTTGATCACATCAAATTGAGTGATTTGAAGATCGTTCTTCGTTGTCCGGATTAGAGATTAGTGGTTTTCAAGCTATTTCGTGGATTTGGTAAGTGATAAGCATCTCTTACACGGATTCAATCAAGTATACGGGTTGTTTTATTTTATTTTCATCATTTCAAGTTGTTATCACCTAGATCTACATCATGGTAAGTATATTTTTATTTGAATCACCATAGGATGTAATCTAGCAACTTAAATCAGTAATTTTATTTGTTAGTTCATTTGTTATTGCAAGCTACATCCATTTATTCGATTCATTTGTTTTTAAATCATGATTTGGCGAATTTTGTGTTCTTGAATGATGATTATTGGGTATATTAATGTTTATTGATGATTTCTTGATTTTGTTGTTGAATGATTATTTGAGATTACACATGTTTGAATCGAGTTGATTTCGAGTTTTGATCATGTCTTGCTTTACAAGAAATGAGAACAGACCGGGCACGTTTGAGTGGTGGATTGGCAATGCAACGTGGCAATGGATCAGACGGTTTCTGTCCATGGATTGGGCGAGTTTTGGAGATGGATCGGATGGTTTCTGGACATGGATTGGGCTAATTTTCGATGGATCTAATTGGCATGGATCTGGCAAGGTTTTGGCAAGGATCAGGCTTGTTTTTCTCAAGTATCTATCGGGCTGAATTTTCAGGGATTGATAGCATTTTAGAAACGCTGTAAAAAGTATGTGGGCTGAATTTTCAGGGATCGACAGCGTTTCAGAAACACTGTAGAAAGTATGGATCAGGCTAAATTTTCTGGGATTGATAGCGTTTCCGAAAACACTATGAATAGGATGGATCAGACAACGTTTTATGTGTGGATCGGGCACAGAAAACATTGGATCGGCCAAGGATTTATCATGGATCGGACGTGCGCATCCAATGGATCTTCCATGGAGAAACCATAGCATTTCTAAAATGCTATGAATAGGGAACCATAGCATTTTTGAAATGCTGTAGAAGGAAAAATGGACGCTGTGGTATGTTATTCACAGCAAAGGCTGAAACGCTGTGAATATAATATCGACCAAACGATGTATGTATTTGGTTCGACGATGGTTGTGGCTTCGACGCGACTTCAAGGAGGGATGTTCAAAGTGTTTTAAAGTGTTCATTGATCGTCGTAATGCAACAAATGTGAAGACGAGTCAAGTACGATTTGATCTTGTGGATAATGGTTGCTTGAGATGGAGTCTGAGTTTATGTATAGCCATCGGTGACGACAACTAGAGTTATGAAGGCTGAGAGATTATTGTTGTCGTAAGTTCTAGCAGGCTCAATGTAGGTGTATAATAGAGATGCCTAAAAGACTTGTGGGACTAGTCAAGTACCCTGAGAAGTCAAGACGGGCCTAGTTTTCTCGGGGAGGCAAATGTATGTGCGACGTGCAGTAGTCTCACTAGATTCGGGGTTACCATTAGCCCTTGACGGATGGCATGTCATGGCCAGTCATACGTGTATCTTAACAAATGGCACATCAAGGCCAATCATACGATTAACGATGGTTTTTAGGAAAGGTCGGCGGTGATAGCCAAAGTTATGGATGTTGATTGCTTTGCTTATATTGTCTTGTGTAGATCGTTCGGCGTAGAAGGAGACATCTTATGGATGCTTGTCTGATGTTGGTTTAGGCCTTCAGAGTTGCGCTTTGGGGATGTTAATATCGATTAAGATGGTCCACATTGGATACTAGTTGTTATGTACTATGTTTTTTTCTGGTTGTTTGCAAAGGCCATCATTGTCAGATGTGGCAGAAGACAAGTTTGGGTTTCTTCTCTGTTGATATTGGTAGATTAGTTGGTTGATCTACCTATTTCTCATATGCATTATTGATGATGTTAGATAGTTGTTTTATCACTCATTAAGACTGTTGCCTGACTCAAGGTTTAATGTTTCCTCTTGTTACCTTGGGTTGTTCATCCATTGTGTTGTGGATGGGCAGACTGAGTAGCAAGTGACAGGTGATAGATCTTGATGAGGACGATGCTATAGAGCGACAACAAGCAGGAGGCATACATATTATTTTCTACTATCTACTATTAGTTGTTTCCACTGTTATATTGATATATGTTGCTCAGAGTGACCTTGTAGTGGGGCATTTTGTACAGACTCTCATGATGTTTTCCAAAGGATGTATGGATAGTTCATGTTGACATGGAAGTTTAAGTTTCTGCTCAATTATGCTTCACTATTAATGTCTATTATATATGTTCTATTATATTTTATCTCTGCGCTATGAGTTATACAGCAGGTTCCGCTTGAATCATTTCTACCTTGATGATAGTCCATAGCAGCCTGACACATCTTTCAACGTAGTATTCCTCTTGTTAAGTGCAGAAGTTATGGGCCGTCATTACACGAAAATTCGTATCCCAACCTCAAAACCTCCTCAAAATCCACAACTCCTCATTTTGTCTTCCACTTTTTGTATCCCGTTCAAATTCCATGTTTCGTATCCCATAGCGTAACTCCTTGAAAATATCACCAAGTGTCGGGATCAATGTTGTTAATATCGCCATGAGACTCTTGATACGAAAATAAAGAAAAGAAAGCAGATACGAGAGTTTCGAAGCATGGTTGAAGAAAAACAAACACCAAGAATACATATCGATCCCGAGGTATGAAATTTGTGGGCATGGGCCCCACTTCCTACATGCTCCTCTGCCTATAAATACCCCTCAACCTGCTATTGGAAAAGGGCGGAATATTGATTATTGAAAACTTTTGTAATGAGATATTGACTCTTAGACATCATAAACCATCTTGGAGCTTTGAGAAGACTTGGATTCTTTAGGCTGCATGGCATTTCAGAAAGAACTTTGACTCTAATTTTGGACCTAAAAGAGATTACTTTCCACTATTTCCTTTGTAACCAATTGTAACTATGGTTCCTACCATTGTACTTTGACAAGAAGTGAATTAAATTATCAAAACATTCAAAGTGGACATAGGTTCTCACTGAGCGAACCAATATAAAATACTTTGTTAATTTACTTCCTGTATAATTTCTACTCCGGATGTATAATTTTAATATCTTGGAACTCTTTGTGTGTTGTGCCAACTTTTGCACATTAATAAGGATATTATTCACCCAAATCACAAAAATAAAACTTTAATTGAAAAGTAAGACAAAATTGAAATAAACACACAAACACAAGATATTCCACCCAATCATCCTCTTTATTGATTCAGAATTTTTTTATTATACTTACTAGAACAAAGCCAAAAATAAACAAACCACAAACTGAATCAATAACCAAATTGAGAATAGAAAAGAATATCTAGATGACTAATATCATTAAAGAGGAAAAACGATGAAGAACTACGACAAACCCTTGGCCTAGATATTATCTTAAGATTAAGATCTTCTACTTCCAATTCAATTCGATGACGTCAATTAGGTGTGCAATTAGGTCACCCTTGTTTCAATTCTGAAAACATCTTATATATATGAGAGTAGAAGACCTAGGCAAGTATCCAAATTGCTCCTTTAAAATACCATATATATATTCTAGAGAAACACCCGATCTAACAGGTATATCCGGCTCATACGTCTGTAGGAAGGACCAAACATCTCAGTCGATCCTTTGGAATTTCGAGAGACATTGCTCAGAGGTCTGGTACCTTCAACCAGACATCTGAGCTGAGGCACTCAGAAAACTCTTGACTCCATATCTTCTCCTCCGAGATTTAATTTGTGAACCATCTCCTCCATCATTAAGCTACTTCCACACATATAGACGGCTCCAGTGAACATGTGATTTTATATCATAAAACACAATACTCTACCTTGATATGAAATCATATCAAAATCTCCAACAAGCACATACATGTCATCAATATCATTTCTCTATCAATACTACATTACAAATATCAACCATCACCTACAACTAATGCAACTCTCATTAGAGGCGCACCAAACAAAACTGGTCTAAAAAGCGTTTGTAATATGTAACACCCCGTATTTTAAAAACGCATTGTTAATAATAAATTAAGCAATAATTAAATAAATATTTGGAATTAAGTGAAACGGAATGTGCCATTGCGTTCGTCTCGGAATTCTGGTCAAAATTAAAGCCTGGTTTGCGTAAAATGGACATCGTACAAAGAAGATATTAACGTTTGAAGTTTATAAACATATAAGCTGCTTATATAAAAAAAATCCAAAATTCAAATTAATTCAAGATCAGAAGGTGCGGGACAGAGCGGGAGTTCGGCCCATTAGGGGTCGACCCCAGTCCCTATGGGTGTCGATTCATGGGTCGACACCACCAAGGGGGTGTCAACCCCCGGGTCGACACACTAAGGGGGGTCGACCCCCATACGGATCTGGGCAGAACCCTTCCTCTGAACTTGAACTGATTTCTGGCCTAGATTCATTGGCTGATGGCTATAAATAAGACCTCATTCTCATTGTTGTATTCATCCAAAAACAATAGCGACAACGACGTGCTTCCCCAACTTAGTTTGATCAATCCTATTATTCTTCAACAACAAGAGTTAGACAAATTAAGATATTTGTGCTACATCATCTATGTTTTATTACCTGTTCTTTAGTTCCAATCACAGTGAGTTTATGTTGCTTTTAGATATAAACATCTAAAATGTAATCTTGACATATATATGATTTTGGATCTAAAACTATGCCTACCTGTTCTTATATGCCTATCTTGTCATTACGCCCAATTCTATCACTATGTTCTTATTCATTTACTATGCCTATTTCCGCCATCATATGTCTATCTTGTTATTATGCTTATTTCTGTTCTCTTCCCTTCTTCTTTTGCCTTTTTATTTTATAGATAGGCTACCTTCGAGCTTAGGCATACTGCTGAAATATGCGAACGCGTGAAATTGGAAACGAGGGGAAACGTTAAAATTGGAGCATAACTTATATTGAGAAATTTGGGCATAACTTAAGTTGAAAGCATGAATATGGATTTGGGGTATAAACCAAACTGTGATTAAAGATCTTAATTTGGGGCATATGGTACATGATGAATATGACTTGGGAAAAGGGCATGAAAACCCATAATGAAATAGAAATAATTGTTAAAGAATGAATATGCCAAGATGTACAGCAGTTAGGTGCTTAGACACGAGGTTAGATTACACTTATGGTAGAAGCCTGCCCGGAACCGCTTGACATATCCAGCATCCACAAGTGGTAGATCTAATATGAGGCGTCTAAGTGCATAAACACATGATGATGCCAAGACACGAGGTTAAGTCCGACTTGTGGAAGAAGTCTGTCTGGTACCAACCGGTATATCCAGCATCCACAAGTGGAAGATTAATGTGGGAGGTCTAGCGCATTATAACCATAAATGAGTGTATGGTAATGGACTTGTAATACTTAACCTATTTGAATCCATAAGGATTGCATGAACCTGTTAACTTGAGTATGGGTTAAGTAGATTTGCTTGAATCAGTGGGAGGGTTAAGTTAATCTTGTTATATATGTGGGGACGGGTTATACATATAAACCCGACAAACTTAACCAGTTGGGGGTTATGCAATCTTGTTAAACTAGTGGGCATAACCTGTTGAAATCCTAGTAGCGGGGATGCAAGCCTAGGGGGAAGCTTGTATCATCTTGTGTGTGAGACCCGTATCAGTCAGTAACCTATATCGTTATCAAACGGGAAACCCTGAACTAGGTTGGGGTCAGGGCACGCTTACTGAGTTGGTTATAAGAGGTCACTTGAGAGAAAGGTGTCTGACGGCACGTTCCATCGGGCTCATGTGCGTGCATGGGTCCACCTGCTCGGGAAGATAAGACGTTGTGACATTAGCAGATATAGCTGTGCATCTTGGAAACAACGGGATTGCCACTTTAGGAATTGATACATCCTACTGTGGGGCTAGCACAGGTATCTACGGGCTAGGGAGTCGATCAATTGGGGGTAGTAATTAGGGTACATCTAGACTTGCCTATTTATGAGCCCATTATTATCGTTGGTGGTAACACCTGTCAGTTCTGTTGGGCTACATGTTATTGTATGGGGTAAAACCTCTCACTGGAAGTACATCTAAGTCTAACGTCTTGGTAATTATTGGGATCATTTTGTTCTGGTTATACTAGTATTGGTGCAAAGAAAGAAAAGTGTTAGGGAAGCGTTATTTATTATATTCTGTTTATCCTATTTATCTTGTCATACCTGCCTTATATGTTGTATCTCTCTTATCCAATTTATATGCCTTTCATGATGTTTTTACTTATTTATATGCTAAAGTTAACTGGATTCGCCAGACTTATGTCTGACCTATTTTGTTTCCCTTTCTTTCTCTTCCGTTCTCCCCCCAGGTTCTCAGGGTGGGAATACTTAGGCTTGGTCAGGATTCTTCTTTCATTCTGCTTGGAGCTACTTAGATGTACTACTTGATTTCATATCTTCTCTACTATGGCTATGTTTTGGGGATTAAGCTCTTTTCATGTTTATTGTACTCTGATGATTTTAGTACAAGACAGAAGTTTAAAATTGATGTACTGGGATTTATGCATTTCTGACTTATGATGTAACTATGTTTTGAACCACGATACTTTCTTCTTAAATAAAGTTTTAAATTCCACTACTATTTTATATTTGTCTTGTAATGTTTCTGTTTCTGTTTACCTATAACGCTTCACGAAAACTTAATGCATTCTGATAAAGAGTGATATTAACAGACATGGAGTGTCATATAATACCACAAAGATCTTGTCTTTATGAATTTTCCAAGTCGACACCCGTCTATCACTTGACGAGCTCATTACCTTATCATCATCGATCCTTCGAGCATCGTCAAAATGAATACCCCTGTTTGAAATAACTCAACACCCGTTTATCGTTTGACCTAAGCTCGTTACCTGATCATCGTCGATCCCTCGAGCATCATCAACATGAAGAACCTTGTCTGAAATAACTCGACACCTACTTATCACTTGATATGAGCTCATTACCTAATCATTTTCGATTCCTCAAGCATCATCAACATGAAAAATCTTGTCTGCAATGCGATCCTCAATCATTGGATCATCAACAGTGACCACATTAACCTCTCTACCATGCTGTGAATTAGGTTCTTCAGCCATCATTCACTTTCCACAACTGGTTCCTGAATCTACATCAAGGTAATAGTGAATCAAAACAGTAGCCTTCTTATCAATCTTCTTCCATTTTTCCTCAGGGCTTCTTCCCATCTCCATCGGTCGTATCATGAAGATCGTTGAGGTGTAGAATATCCTCCATCTTGGCCTTCCAAATCCCCTAGTTTCACCCATAAAAAATAGCTATTTTCGAAAGGGAAATCATATCTGATATCAAAAAATCAATTTTTTTAAAACCAAAATCATCCTGAGCTTTGCGATGATCTGATTTGATACCAACTGTTATGACCAAAAATATTATGAGTAGCGCTTTCCGGAAGCGTATACATTTTATTCGCCCAAATCACCAAAAAGGTAACTTCGATTGATCATCCAATGTCTCTCCGTTAATGGCAACCGAGAATCCTCTTTCTTCTTCGATTCTGCTTCTCTTCCCATTGCACTTTTCTTCACGACGTTCTATAAACCTTCTTTCTCTTTGCAATTTTCTTCTAATCTTCTCCATGCTTTCGTCATCGTAGAGAGTCCCTCATGAAATCCTTTCCTGGATCTCAATCGATTTATGCCTTTTATGCCAGTTTCACTTGCTGAATTGTGCCGCCATTCTTCCTCTCTCTTTGTTTGAACGCAGTGTTACACCCTCCTGAACGACTGCCTTGTCACTATTGATTGTGGTAACCCCGCGACCCTCTTGCTAGAGCTGGATTCTACTGCGTATACATCGAAAGGCAGACCACAACTATTTACTACTGGTTGTGGATCAGTGAACTCCGACGTGGTAGTTTGTTACGTTAGCCTTGTTTTCTAGACTTGGTAAGATGCTTGGTTGGTTATGTTTTGGATTCTCTTTGGTGGCTTGTTCTGTCTCTCAGTTTTGGTTTATTTCGACTTATTCTTGTGGTTCATTGTGGTTAGTTTGGTGATATTGTTTTTCAAGTGAACAATTTTTTCATCTCAGTCGTGTTTCTTTGTGAAATGGTAGTATTTGCAGTGAGTAGTGTTTTGCTAATTTTTTGGGCCTGCTGTTCATCCCTGCTTGTCTCTGCGGTGATAGACACGGCTATGGTAGAGTTTCAAGTTTGGGGATGTTATGCTATGGCTACTCGTTTGTTGGTACATTAGGTTACTGTAAAGGTGATACTGGTAATGTTAATTTTTTTTGTTCGAAATCTTGGAGATACTTCTTTGAAGTATCTGCACTACCAAGCTATGTCATTTGCTTCCCTGTGTTGGTTTACAACTCCGTCAATGTGTATGTCATCATATTATGTCAATGTTACTATGCATTCTTAGGTTGGAGCATGATGAAGCCTTGTCTGCTTTTGTGGTTTGCTACAGTATGCAATCAGACCTTGTCAAAGTAGTTGTCATTGTATTGCTACAGTGCAACTGAGCCTGTATATGCTACGTAATTTTATATGCTAGTGTATGTCATTAAGATAGTTATATATGGTGGATGATCCATCTTCAAAATCGAATGTAGTAGGTAGATAATCTGTCTGCTCCTGTAATAATGTATTTATTATTTATTATAATAAAAAGTGTTATAGACCACTTTAAAACCAGTGGGCTCTACCAAAGACAAAATTAACTTTGAAAAAGAAGTGGAAATTGAAATCAACACACAAACAAAAGATATTCCACCCAACCACCCACTTTATTGATTAACTAAAAAAATATTTTTTACACTTATTGGAACAAAGCCAAAAACAAACAAACCACAAATTGAATCAATAACCAAATTGAGAAAGAGAAAGAATATCTAGATGATTAATATTGGTGGAGAGGAAAAACCATGAAGAAAGATAGCAAACCCTTGATCTATAACTATCTTGAGCTTATGATCCCCTAATTCCAATTCAATTCGGCTGCACCAATTTGATGCCCAATTAGGTCACCCTTATTTTAATTTTTAAAGCATCTTATATATAGGAGAATAAAAGATATGGGAAAATATCCAAATTGCTCATTCAAAGTATCACAAGTATATTTTAGAGAAACACTAGGTCAAATAGATATGTCCGGCTCACACATCTGGTAGGAAGGACCAGACGTCTGAGTTGAGTCTCTGGAATTTACAAAGACATTGTTCAGATGTCAGGTACCTTCCACCAGACGTCTGAGTTGAGCCTTTAAAATTTTCAAAGACATTGCTCAGATGTCAGGTACATGTACCTTTCACCAGACATCTAAGTTGAACCACTCAGAAAACTCTTAACTCCATATCCTCTCCTCCGAACTCCAATTTGCGAACCATCTCCTCCATCATGAAGTTACATCTACACATATAGTCGGTTTCAATGAACATGTGATTTAATATCACAAATCACAAAATAAATATGTACACCTATTTTTCCTTTTTGAATTCATATGAATTGATAATTCAGAATATATTGCCTAAAAAGAATATTCAATTTCGTATTATGATACCAAATATAAATTTTATCTTTTTCCAAAAATTTGTTGCTATATTTGAATTGTACATTAAAAACTAAAATCTATTCCAATTTACATCTAGTTTTCTATCATTATTATATTAATAATAAAAATTAAATTTATAGCATAATTTGGTTCTCACTCATGCTTGTGCACATTCTGACACACGAGTGCGTGGTATATGGAAGGTGGATGTACACAAATACTGAATGATTGGATTTGTTTGTCTTTATTTGGAAGGTGGAATTTAGAGAAAAATCTAACGGTTGAGATTGCTCATGTCTATATTTGTGTCAATATTTATGTTTAAATAGATTTTATATATATATATATATATATATATATATATATATATATGTGTGTGTGTGTGTGTGTGTGTGTGTGTATAATATAAATATATATATATATATATATATATATATATAAATTGGCGGCTACTTCCTCAAATGTGGATCTGAACCCTAGTCCCAATGAAGATGCTGAATGGCAAAAAGTAAGGGAAAAAAGAGGAAAGCAAGTGCCTGGAAACGCATACGTGACAACAGGAAACCGAAGGAATCAACCAGTAATCCCTAATCGCAAATCTTAACCAAACGCTTGGACTAATAATTTCAATACAAGTGGTTCTAGGTCTTGGGCAGATGCGCTGGCAGGTAATACTATCATTAATGGGGGAGTGGAATCTTTTGAAGCAGAAATGGACGATTTGGGGGCTTTTGCGATGATGGACGAGGAAGTTTTCAAGCAGGCTGAATCTATGTGGGGTAATGCTATTTATGTCTACCTAGTGGGTAAGAGACCATATTATGTTCACCTTAATGCTTTTATCAAACGTGAATGGCAACCAAAAGGTAAATGGGATGTTTTTGCTCGTAAGAATGGGTTTTACCTTATCAAATTTGAACATGAGGATGATTGCAATAAAGTACTTGAGAAAGGTCCATGGTTTATGGACAGTAAACTAATGTTTATCAAAAAGTGGGCGCCTAATCTTAGGTTAGAAAGAGATATGTTAGAATCTCATCCTGTATGGATTAAAATGCTTAACCTAGATCTGTCACTCTGGAATGCTCGAGGCATAAGCAAACTAGCGAGTCTAGTGGGTGTCCCATTGGCAATGGATGACAACACTAGAAAAGTCAATAGACTCAAATATGCGAGGGTGCTAATTGATCTAAAAGCTAATGATGAACTCAAAAAGCAAGTGCGTGCCAAAGACAGCAAAGGCAATGTGTATGTGCAAGACATAGAATATGAATTTGTGCCTCCTAGGTGCAAAAGTTGTGGGTGTTTTGGTCATTCTGATGACCAGTGTGAAGTGATAGTAAAGCCAGTTAAAAAAGTTTGGCAAATGAAAGACAAAGCCACAACTAGCGAGACTTATATACAATCAAATTTACAAAGCAAAATGGTGGAAGAGGCTTCCACATCGCAAACTGCTGATGCCCCACAAAGTCCCCTACTAGTTACCCATAATTTACAAACGGACGAGAAGCAGTGCAACCCAACTACGGTCCAGGAGGAGGCCCAGGTGGCGGTGGGCCCTGACCATGATAAGGCCCAGAAGCAGACCCAAAGTTCAGCTCAAACAAACGTACATCTCCAGGAAAGCAAGCAGCTGCACCAAATGAAGAAGAGGTGTTAGAGATATCAGACAATGAACAATCGCCAAGCAAATACACTAAACCAAACACAGAGTATGAAGCACAATTCTCAAAACCGAAAGGGTTAGTCACCACTACTAACACTAAAGAAATCCCTCCAAGATTGTTGAGGAGCAATTCTCAACTATCTCAATGTCGTTAGTAAGCTGGAATGTGAGAGGTCTAAATAGTGATGCTCGCAAGTTAGACCTCTATAATCTCAAAAGGAATTTATCTCCTTCTATATTGAGCATATTGGAAAATAAATTCAGTGACGCAAATATGAAGTATTTTGAATTGACCATGGGCGAGGAATGGTTGTCGTTAAACAACAATGATATGGGTGAGAAAGGAAGAATCCTGCTTATGTGGAATAAGCATGTTTGGACAACACAAGTAATAGATAGAGATGAGCAGCAAATCACAATCAAAGCACTCAACACTGGGGGGCTTGTGATTATGGTCACTGTAGTTTTTGCGAGCAATTTAGCTTTGCAAAGATCTCTTCTATGGGATAAGCTTAAAGTCTTAAGCAAATCTGTGAATGTGCCTTGCCTTGTAATGGGAGATTATAACGCCGAACTCAAAAGTCATGAAAAGAAAGGTGGTCGTACGCTGAGAGTCTCCCAACTCGAAGAATTTAACGCATGTGTGGTTGCGACAGGGCTGTTGGAACCAGTCCACAATGGCCTGAAATACACATGGAGAAGCGGGGAGTGTAAGAAAATATCATGCAAACTGGACAGAGTACTAGTGAATGCGGACTGTATTAACATGTTTGCTGAGATAAAAGTTAACATATTGCCTAATTCTTCTAGTGATCACAGCCCACTTCACATCATGTCGACTGAAAAAAAAGGAAACTGTTAAAGGTAAACCATTTCGATACTGTAACGCTTGGCATCAGGTAAATGGTTACGAAGAGGCAGTCCTAATTAATGATATTCCGTTGGTGCATGGTACAAGTTTTTTCAAACTTGTTCATATTATTAAAATAGTCAAATTGAGACTAAAGGAATGGAATCGCACTCGTCCGAAAGAGCAAGATAACGTAATTGAACTGCAAAACCAATGTGAACAGTTGCTAACTAAACTTGATGAAGACAATGAGGAAGCTGACTGTTGGAGTACATACTATAATCTGCAGTGGCAACTCAAGGATGCACTCAAAGTCAAAGCTATAGAGCTCAAACAAAAGGCCAAGGAGAGATGGATCACTGAAGGGGACGAATGCACTAAATTTTTCTATATAAAAATGTCCATTAGAAAAAATGTTATGACTAACATGCATTGTTTTGAACATGATGGACAACTTCATGATGTTAATAATCAAGTGTTTGAAGAAGAAGCTATAAAGTACTATTCTGACTTATATAATGGGCACACTGAAGTGGACTTACCCAGTATTAATTGTCGGAGGTTGTTGAATGCTGCTGGGAAAAGAAAAATCTGGCGTCCAGTTACTGTTGAAGAAGTTTGGAGTGCTCAGAACAGTATTCATGGGGATGCTAGCCCCGGCCTCGACGGTATGAGCTCCTTGTTCTTCTGTAGACATTGGGAACACCTGAAATTTTTTGTAGTTGGTGCAGTTCAAGAAGCTTTTCAAACTGGCAGAATTCTAAAAGAAATAAACCACACTTTCATATGTCTCATACCAAAAAAAGAAAATCCATTGACAATTGAAGATTACAGGCCTATAGCTTATTGTAATGTGGTGTATAAGATTCTGTCCAAAGTGATATGCAACAAAATTAATCTCATTTTGCTGGATTTCATTGCTGAGTGCCAAAGTGCGTTTATTAAGGGCAGAAGTATAACAGAAAATTCATTATTGGCGCATGAATTAGTCAGAAATTTTAACAAGCAAGGGGCAGATAAACCATGTCTGAAAGTTGATCTTCACAAAGCGTATGATAAAATTAATCGCAAATTTATCATCCATATGCTGCAACATATGGGATTTCCCAATTTAATTACTAATCTCATTGAAGAATGCATAAAAACTCCTACTTATTCTATCTTGATCAATGGAATTCCTAAAGGGCACATTAGCAGTAATCGTGGTATTAGGCAAGGGGATCCTCTCTCCCCTTATCTACTTGTAATTGCAATGGAATTCTTCACTCTACAAATGGAAATTGCTTGCTTTAATAAGGAAATCTCAACTATATATGACTTTCAGCCCCAAATTAGTCATTTACTCTACGCAGATGATCTAATAATTTGTATCAAATCAAACACAAAGGCAGCCAACACTATCAATAGAATATTTGGGGAATTGGAGAGGTATACTGGTCTTAAAGTGAATGAACTTAAAACTAAATGCTATTTCAACAAGTTCAACAAGAAGAAAACCGAAGTACTAGATGTTCTTAAAGTACAAGAAGGTAATTTGCTAGTGAAGTATTTAGGGGTGCTCTTATCCTCTAATAAAATCACTGACACTGAATGCGCTGAGCTCATCACGAAGATAAGAGACAAACTTCAGGGGTGGAGTTCAAATTTGCTTTCACTTGCGGGGAGAGTAGAGCTAGTACACACGGTCATTCAATCTAAAGTGAATTTCTGGCTCCAAACCTTTCAATTACCTGATGCCTCTATTGATAAAATCGAAAGCGTATGTGTAAAGTTCATTTGGAAAGGGAGTGTGCATAACATTAAGTATGCAGACTTATGCAGAACTAAAGCGGAATGAGTAGGTTTGCGTAACTTACGAGAAATGAGAACGCTTTTACTCTGAAGCAAGGATGGAAAATTGTTAGCTCGAGTGGGCTGTGGGCCAAGTGGATGAGAAGTAGATATTTGAAAGATAATTTCTGGCATTTACCCTCTGATAATAATGCATCACCCACATGGAAGGCAATACTTCGCATCAGAGACAAACTGGCCAAGAATTCTGTTAAACAACTAGCTAAAGGGAAGGAGACAAATTTGTGGAAGGATCCATGGATAGATGGTCAGTCTCTGATTGAATTACTAGGCTAGACACTTTCTCAGCTTATGGTTGCCCAAATAAAGCAATAGAAGAAATAATTGACAATAACAGTTGGTGTTGTAATAGTTTGCCATGTAGTACAGAAACTAAAGAAAAAATCAAGTACATGCCGTTGTACTCTAGCAGGAACGAGGATATTTGGGCGTGGAAACACAATAAAGAATTCACTACTCGTTCAGCATGGGATGCCATAAGAGTGAAACATCAAACAAAGCACTGGCATGATTTTATTTGGGATAGGGTTAATTGTCCTAAGATGGCGGCTACAACTTATAAAGCGATACAACAGCGCTTGCCAATGAAAGATAGGCTTTTTGCATGGGAGATTATACAAGAAAATCTGTGTGTACTCTGCAATAAGGAAGTTGAAACGCACCAACATTTATTTTTTGAATGTGAGTTTTCGAAGAAGATCTGGGGTAACTGCATGCGCAAACTAAGCATAAATAATGGCAGTTACAACCTTAGTTCATGCATAGATTACCTAAAAATCGGCAGGCGACTGGTAAACTACAAAGCCAAACTCTACAAGATTGCCGTCACCAACTCTGTGTGGCCGATTTGGAGGAAGAGGAACGCCAGAGTTTTCAGACAGACAGCACAGAACCCAAACAAGGTTAGTTATCTAAACTGGGTGGATGTGAAAGTAACAGCAAAGAGAATTCAGATGAGAGCACTTACTGATAACCAGGGATTAGTAGCAGAGGGGTTACAAGAAGCGGATCTGATTGATGGAGAGGAAGGAAGTCGATTCATGGGTAGTAATTATCCGCCATGATTTACTTTTAGGTCAAAAGTTTACTATTGAACTTTCGAGAGAATGTTTGAAGTGGCAGTGGAAAGGTGGAATTGTATTCTTATGCGTAGCGTAGTGGATTATTCTGTAGTGTGATGGGCTTGGGCCTTTGTTGGTCAAGTGTGAGTTGTAAAGCCTGTTGTAGGCATTATCGGTTGATGGGCTGAGAAGTCCGAAATAAAAATTACCCATTTTCTAAAAAAAAAAATATATGTGTGTGTGTGGTGGTAGTACTTGTAAAGAGGAAAAAATTGGCGGATTTGATAAGTAATTCAACAAAACAATCAAAAAATAGAGCAAAATTTGGAATTACATCATTTGTTTGTGGAAAACCATGGGCCGATGTAGTGGTAGGCAGACAACACAATGAGAAATGATTTAAAAAAATGAAATTAAAATCCTTAGCACTAGGAAAAGAGAAGAATATGGAACATGCGTAGAGCCCAAATTATGTACATGACGGATCAACAAATAAGTAGAAGAATATATTATCATGTTATGCATTTAGTCCTAAACCATCCTATTTTCATTTTAAAAATTACGTTAGTAATATCTGGAAGCTACAAATTACATATATATGATTTGCAAATACAAAGTTTAAGCTATTTTATGGTACCTTTAAAAGTGAATATGATATTACAACTGTTATGGACATTGGATCATACATATTTGATTCTCGCTTCATTTTTATCAAAGCTAGGGGAACCTGAAATGGACCCTACAAAGGATAAGATCACAAACATGCCAATGTGGTAAAACTGAAAAATATATGTTTTAAACTCTAGGACGAGGAAGCACCTAGCAGAATAAAGCAATGTTGTAGGATTTTCAATAAGGGTAGATGGGACAAGCTAGGAGTGGACGCAGGTCGGTTTGGTGCAGTTTGAAGTTCAAACTGCTTCCGCACCACATCAAACGGTTGATAAAAAATACAACCTATTATACAACTCGTTTTAATGGTTTAGTTCAATTCGATTTTAATATATTACCGTTCGGGTTTGGTTCAATCCGGTTTGAACCCGTATTAAATATAAAATAAGAGAATTACTTCTAATAATAATCTATTTACAACTGTGTCATGCAGTGTCCCTTAAAGGGTAAAACACAGTATTATCTAAAATTGAAAGATTGATTTCTAACTATTTTAATACTTCAATTTTACATTTAATGACAACTGAAATTGTTTTGATACATTGACCAAACATCAGTTTTAATTCATGCATAAACAATAAGTAAGATAACTTAAATAAGATTAACTACAATTCACATTTGTGCATGTTAGACCAAAAAGTGGTTCTAACACCCAAACTAGTAGTAATCCTGATGGAATGAAATTAAAAAGTAAAAGAGAAACAAATAATTTATAGTGGTTTGGCGTTAAAGAGCCTACGTCCACTTTCTACTCTTTGGATTGATGATCTAAATACAAGTACAATAGTAGTTCTCACTCAATTTAACTCATACAATGCATAGCTTTATTCAATATTTATGGATTTTCCACTTCAAATTGGGGTAATGATCTGAATATAGTGATGAAATTTGGTTGACAAGGGAGTTTGAACTCTGAATTTGCCAAAAGATCCTTTCAAATGACCCTTGGTGGTCTATTTATTGGTGAAAAATGCCTCTAGACTGGCTTCGGTTCGAATGCACGTGGTGCTCATCCCTTAAAAAACAGGTTCGGATGGAACGAGACGAGGAAAACACATCAGGTTAGTGGGTGAACGTGGGGGAAATGGTACATAACCGCTCCGCATCTTCAGGGTTCGTGGGTCGTTGCTGCTGCAGTTTCCTACTTTCGGATCGGGCATGTAAAGGAGAGGAGGAGTGGATCGGGCTTCTCCGAACCAACCCGATTCTGTCTTTGCTCCTTTGTTTTCTTCAACATGATTAGCTTGGTAACTTCGATCCGATCCTCTAGTGCTCGTTCTTCAAATCAATACTCTTAGTTAATTCCCCTTTTAACTTTGTGTAGCCTAGTTCACAAAGTTGGCTAACATTTTGCCCCCTCGAAGTGCACTTCTATTAAATATATAGTGCGCTTCTAAACTGTTTGTACATTGGTTTCTGAATTTTAATCATTGAATAGTCGCTTCCATTCATTTGCAGGGTTGTGTTGCTTCGTAAAGTAACATCTCTTGTTGTCAATATATACACAATTGAATGCACAAATTGCTTCTTTTGTTTAAAATAACTTTGAGAACTTTGCTTGACATCCGAGTAGCTTCCCCAGGTAAACTTTAATAATGCATATTTATTAAATTACTACTCCTTCTTTCAGATTAGTCTCGTATGTTGGGTTAATCCTCGGATATGGTATGCTCGTTTTATCCACTCCGACCTTGACTTGCGTAGTATCACAGGTCGGGCTTCTCTTCCAACGGGTCGGCCTGGTCATTGGGGGCCCACGAGGAAGACAAAAAGGCCCCCATCTTCATATATATCTACACAGATTGCCCTTTCCCCTCTTCGCTTCATTTCGCCGCTATTTTCAACCTCGTGTAACCCTAATTCTTCAATCTCTTGAACCCTTTTAAATCTCCAAATCAGTGCACTAGGTGGGTTAATAACTTCGCATGAGTTGATTTTTCCATGTTTTGTTCGTCAATTTCCCATGTTCTCGCGTTGCTTCTCGAATACAAGTTGATTGACGATGCTATGGGTCTTCATCTCACCTCCGTCATTGTTGGTGGAGTTTCTTCACCAACTCGGGGTGTCGTAGTTGATGAACTCAGTCATAGCGTTGCTTGTGACTATTCATGGATAGGACATGGATTTTGATGACTTGTGGACGGAGATAGTGAGCTTTTGAGTGGGTATAGGAAGAAGAGGGATGACGAGTCTAGAGGAGAAGGGGCAGATCAGTTTGGTGCAGTGGATTTTGTTGTGTTGATACTCAGGGGGAGAGGATTGTGTTGGTGATGAGTGGACTAGGATTAAATTATTAGGAAACTTTTGTGACCTCGGATCGGAACAGACTAGATGGGGGTAAGTCCTAGAGTCACATGAAGGAAGGGGAAACGAGTTTAAAGACATGAGGGCAGTTCAGTTAGGCATTAACTGACTCGAACTGGGTTTTCTCCCTGAAGATCTATCCGATCTGAACCTCGCTGTGCTCAGATTCCGATCCGATCCGCATACGACATAGATACCCAAACTAGGTCTTTGATGTTGAAGAAATCTGAACCGATATGTACTCTATAGATGCACCCGAACAAGTCCGCAGCAATGCCTATGTGCTTTAATCAACTTAGTCAAAATTAGATATGGATTGTAATTTCTTGGACAGTAGGATGGATCCTTTTCAACTGAACTTTTGGATTATTAATGAATACATAGCTGTCTTGCTTGTCTTTGCATTGCGTTCCTTTATGTGACTATTTTGCATTATTGCATTCACACTTACACACTTTAGCTCACACACATGCACGGGGGGATACGGGAAATTTTACTCTAACTCCTCCCGTTGCTTCTTCAATAATTTAGCAATCATGGCAGAAAGACGCTCGTCTAGATTAGCAAAAAAGAGAGGTGCTGCCAGATCATCTGAAAATCCACCTGTCGAGGATGTATCTTCCACCTCAGATTCAGGATGGAATAGTAAGGGCCCAGATTACGAGAAGGAAGCTCATAATAGTGAAGTATCTTTTGGAGGTGATGTCTCCCTAGGTGAGGAAGAGGAAGGAGGGTAGAAGATAACCGCGCTCCTGACGAATTTGAAAATGTCATTATTTTGGAATCGCCTAAAGATTTAGTCGAGTCAACAATTAACAATGACAAACTTTTACGGATACGCCTAAAGCATGGGATTCTTCAAAGAGAAACTCTGTTGCCTTCGAAAACAGATCATCCCCATAATCCACTAGAAGGATATATGGCTATCACTAGATTAATGTGCCTAGTTGGGGCAGTACCTCTGTTTCCGCCCTTTGTCGTCGATTTTTTCAGGAAACTACGGATTGCCCCCATGCAATTACATCCCAACTCCTATGCTTATCCGCAGTATAGGCCATGAGAAAGGCCCTTATGTATACATACCCCCAGTAGATATTATCCCTGAGATGGGAGAAAGCTCGAAGGGTTCAACGGTGCCCCTTAGGGACCCACCTTCTCCATCTTCGACATAGGATGATGAACTAGCAAACATAGCTGAGAAAGACAGAGATAGATATATCACTCCTGAGGATGCGGATACCTCTGAAAGCCCAAATTCTCCAAAAGAGTTATCGTCGGTCATTCCTTTAGGAGATAATACTACAGTGGATGATTCTATATACCATGGTTTAGGAGATCTTCCCTTGCCCGAGACCCTTTATACTGCAAAAGATTTTGCAACAAACCCTCTTGTTCTCACTTCTAAGGAAAAAGTTACTCCTGTAAAGTCTGGGGACATTGCACATACCAGCCTCAGTCTAGGCTCTGGTCTGTTTGGGGGGAATCACTACTTAGGAAACACACTGCACCCTAGTACCGCGCATCACAGCACATGAGTTTTATGTTAATGTTGATTCTAACATTCTCTCATTTTTTCTTTTAGGACAAATGGTGAGGCAGCGTTACTATATGAGGGATGTCCGTTCGAGTATGCCCCCAATGGATCCCGATGAGAGGAATGATCGACATGAAAGTAGAGGCAGAGATAATAGGAGGGATCGACCTCTAAAGCCCTATCAGACTTCTCGTTCTCGATCCCCACACCATAAAGACTCAGATAAACGTAAAAGTAAGCATTCATATAATGAGGGGGAGAAGCATGGCGTCAAACCTTCTGCCTCATCCGAAAATAAAACTCCTCAAGACAGCTCTTTGAAGAAAGTACCTGATCCAACAGAAAAACAAAAGGAATCGGGGAAAGAAATAGGAAAGGACAGGCCCATCGTGAAACTCAAGCATCACACTGTCGACATCACCACCATGAGGCTAGTTTTTCTTGATGATGAAAACCAGGCCAGATTGGAAGTTTTGAAGCAACAATTTCCCGATCACCACTTCGGGCACATGCACTTCGTCCCAAAACTCACACCGGTAAATCCTAATTGGGCCAATGACATTGAGGCTTCCATAGACTTTGTAGATAAACAATATAAGGAGATGAAGAACTATGCAAAGACTCTCTCCAAATTCATTAGTGATCTAATGGAATATGTAAAAACCATGGCTGATGTCGCCGAGTATGACGCAAGGGCTATCAAAAATTCTGAGAGAGATCTGGAGGATGCCCAAGCTAAACTTGCTCTTCCACAATGCGATGCAGATAACTATAAGAGGCAACTCGAAGAATTACAAAAGCACTATCATTCCGAGCTTGAGTCCCATAGTCAAGAACGAATAGATTTAAAGAAGCAGGCTAAGGATGCTAAGTCTGAGAGCACTCGTCTTGCCCAAGAGAAAGCGGACTTAGTCAAAAACAACGTAGAGCTTGAGGATAAATTTCTGGAGACTGAAACGAGGGCAGTTCTTGCTGAAGTGCATGCAAACACGACTTTGCAGCAAGTTGAGGAAGTCAATGAACAGCTTAAAGACGCTCAAAGGGAGCTGGACGACTATGGTTGGATTTTTTTTGCTCAGGTGATCCATCACCGAAATCTTGCTTGGCTTAAAGACTATCTTATTCCCCTTATGTATGCTTGGGACCAATTAGTCGAATGGAAAAAAGAAGAACTTGGAGTGGATTCGATTGATAAGGACAAGCTGATGGAGAAGTACTTGAGGGGCGAAGATACAGTCCGCTTAGCTGAAGGGCGAAAACTTATTGTTGCCGCTATGGAGGAGGAAAGGCATCAGGCCAAGGGAAAGGATACCATTGAAGTTGGTTCTTCTTCCGCCACAGTCGAAGCTGCTGTAGTAGAGGGATATGATCCAGAAAGACCAGAGATCCTTGGCACTTCTTCCTTGCGTTCTACTGCTGGATTGACTCCCGAAGTTCCTACTGCTCAAGTTGAGAAATCTGCTGAGGGTATTTCTACTTTTTCACCTCAGTTTGCCAAAGCTATCTCAACCTTTCATCGCATTATTGGACAAACAATTGAAAGTCCCGCATTTTCTCTTGAGTTAATAACTGATACTTCTTGTCCTGTAGGTACAAGCCAGTTGAGAAAATTGATGATTCAAAGAAGACAACTCCAGATAAAGGGTCTACTGAAGAGATTTAGGAGAAACGTGATGAAGTCACTGCTTCAAAGTTCGAAGAAGGAGCCGAGGACAAGAAAGGGGAGGTTACCGATAAAGTTCTCGTGCCACCCATCATCGAGACTTCTCACCATGCGGAGATGATAGATGCTCTGATAGAAGATGATAGTGACGAGGGACATGAAGAGGAGGATGATGTTGTTGTGACTGGAGATTCAGGGAATGTTGATGACATAACTTTGGCGGAGATGAAGGCCAAACAGTACAAGCACATGTAGCTGAAAGTTAAGGAAACAGACCCTGAAAGTCTTAAGCCTCTTGCAGTGGTACCTCCAGAATCAAGGTTAGTTGTCAAACTTTCAACTCGGTTAATTACGGAGGAACTTTCTAAAAAATCTGCTATTAATCCCAGTGCTCCAATTCTTGGGAAGAAATCTGTTGACTCCAGCATCCTAATTCCGAAGAAGAAGAAGCAAAAGCGTATTATTAGTGAAGCTGATAGAGAGGAGAAAGAAAAGCTTAAGGCCGCCAAGAAGGCGAAGCCTACTCCGAAGTCCAAATAAAGGGTGGCTTTGCCTTTTGTTTTGTTTATCTCCTGGTTCGCTGTTGTTGTAGCGAGTGCGGCCCTCGCATCTTTTGTTTTAGTTTTATTGTGTAAATTCACGTATTTGTAAATAAAGTAGTTTATTTCCTGCAATGTGCAATGTTTGAAAATTCATCGTTTAAGTAAAAATGCAAATAAATAACATGTCATATTTAAAGTCACTACTACTTAGACGATAGACAATATATGCGGGGGACATGCATGTGTATGCCCCCTATCAATCTTGAATAAATAGCCTGTCTAAAGCTCTGTTCGAGATTGATTATTTTTTATAGTTAAATGCCCCCAACTCTCTGGTGGGGTCAAGTTTCCTTTGTCGTGGATGCTTATTCTTTTTGCATCTTTATACTCTCCTATCGCATAATCAGGTTAGAGTGTCATCGAGACGGTTTCTTTTCTGGTGCACCATCACGCCTCGGAGGATGTCGTCTTCTCGTCCTTTATACTCTCTCTCAGTTCATGAGAGTTAGAGTTAGGAACGTTGTCTTTTCGCTCCTTCATTCTATTATGCAAACGGTCATTTCGTTTACTCATGCACGTGAATTGTCCTCAATCTTTTAAGCTTAATTTAATGTTTAGCATTTCATCTTAGGACAGAACAGTCACAGAATATAAGAATAGTGCAGGAAAAGTAAATGACACACGATGTTTTTATAGTGATTTAGCTAAGTCGTAGCCTACATCCACTTTATAATCCTTTGTTCATATAAACAGACTTTTTAAGGCAACTCATGCCTTTTTACATAGTTCATAAAAGCAAAAGAAAGCAATACATATCTAACTCAGATATCCCGCAAATGCTGAGCATTCGAAGCTCCAAGAACTCTTTCACCATCCACGGTTGTTAACTTGAAGGCTTTCGTTTCAAGTTTCCATTGGATGGCGTATGGTCCTTCCCACTTTAGGCCTAGATGAACTAGAGGTGGAAAGACTCGCTTTAATACTAAGTCTCCTGGTTAGAAAGTCCTAAAGCGAACCTTTCTGTCATAATAACGTGCCACTTGGCGTTGATGCCTTGAAGCATGCAAGTCTGCTTCATCCCCTTTTTATTCAACCGCATCAAGGGACTCTAGAGGAGTGTGTTATTCGCCATTGGGTCATAGTACGTCACCCTATGAGGGGACTTTAAGTTCCACAGGGATCATCGCTTCTGATCTGAAGGAAAGCGAAAAAGGAGTATGGCCAGTAGCCATTTTAAAGGTTGTTCGGTAGGTCCACAAAGTTAGCGGCAACTGATCCACCCACATGGCTTTGGCCCGCTCCAATCTCTTCTTAAGAATGGACTTAATGACTTTATTTATTGCTTAAACCTGTCCATTCGACTGCGGGTGAGCTACGACAGTGTACCTCTTATCAATCTTATATTTGTGACAGAAGTTTCTAAACTCGGCACTATCGAACGGGGTTTCATTATCTATCATAATGGTTTACGGTATCCCGAATCGACAAATAACATTTCTGACCACAAAGCTTATCACCTTCCTTGTTGTGATCATGGTTAAGGGTTCAGCTTCCACCCACTTTGTGAAATAATCCACGGCGATGATCGCGTACTTCGCTTCTCCTTTGGCGATTGGTAAAACTCCAATAACATCGATTCCCCATATGGCAAACGGCCATAGGCTTACCATTGACTTAAGCTAAGTCGGAGGTGCTTTGGGGATTTTAGCGAATCGCTGATACTTGTCGTAGCGTCATGAGTAATCAGCCGCATCTTTATTTACAGTAGGCCAAAAATATCCGTACCACAATACTTTCTTTGCTAGGGTTTGACCCCCAGTATGATCTCCACACTCACCTTCATATACTTCTCTTAGTACACGCTTGATGTCGTCGTGTGCTATACATTGTAGCAAAGGCATAGAAAATCCTTGGCATAAAGGACGTCGTCCTGTAAAACGTACCGTGCAGCTTTACATATTACAGCTCGTCTTTCGCTCTTCTTCGATGGGAGAATTCCTCTCTTAAGGAAGTTTTTAATTGGTATCATCGATGACTCCCTTTCTGGCTTAACTTCTAAGGCTAATTACATTTCCATTAGGTTGAAGCTTGGTGACTCCAATATCTCTATTGGAACCATTTCAGTTTCTTCAGGATTGTCAGAACCTGCTAGCTTAGCCAGTCGGTCTGCATTCTGATTCTCTGCTCATAGAATGTGTTATATACGGTAATGTTCCAAGTTTCATAGTAACTCCTCTACTTTTCCAAGATAAGTAAAAAGTTGGGGTCCCTTGGTCATAAATTCCTTCTGAACTTGGCATACAACTATCTTGGAGTCATAGAATATATCCAATGTCCTTACTCCTAATTCCTTGGCGAGTTTCAGCCCGGCAATCATGGCCTCATACTCGGAATCATTATTGGTGGCAGGAAATTCCAATCGTAGGGCGTAGTAAATGGATCATCCTTCAGGAGTGATTAAAACAACTACGGCGCTGGATCTTCGATCATTCTTGGCCTCATCCGTAAATAACTTCCATGGACTAAGTTCTAACTCGTGCTCTGAAGTAACAACTTTGTCATTCACAGTTTCTTCTTCAGGAATTGTGAATTCTGCTATGAAGTCAGCCAAGGCCTGCCCCCTTATTAACCTCCTTGGTTGGAAATTCAGATCAAATTGGCTCAATTCTATATTCCACATAATTAATCGTCCCGATGCTTCGGGTCTTTGCAAGACCTGTCTTAGAGGTTGATCGGTATATATAACTATTGGATGAGCATGGAAATAATGTCAGAGCTTTCTGGAGGCAATCAAGAGGCTATAAGCAAGCTTTTCTATTTTTGAATAATTACGTTCTACAGCCGCCAACTTCTTACTCACATAATTTACGGGCCTCTGGACCTTGTCTTCTTCACGCACCAACGCTGTGCTGATAGCATGAGATGATACCGCTAGATAGACGAATAGATCTTCATGATCCACAGGCTTTGACAATATTGGGGGTTTCTCCAGTAAGTCCAACAGGTTTTAGAAAGCCTCCACACAATCTGGACTCCATTCGAAATTACGTTTCCCCTGCTTAATTAAGTCAAAGAATGGGACACATTTGTCCATGGCTTTGGAGATGAACCTGCTTAATGCGGCGACTTTCCCTCCCAGGCTTTGAACATCCCTAATCTTTCGTGGTTCTTCTATATTTCTTATTGCTGCTATCTGGCTAGGGTTAATTTCAATTCCTCGAGAACTCACTATGAAACCAAGAAACTTTCCAGATGCCACTCCAAATGAGCACTTTAAGGGGTTCAACTTCATTCCGTACCTCCGTAAGATATCAAACATCTCCGCTAAATCTTGTGTATGACTGGAGGATTGCCTGGATTTCACGAGCATGTCATCTACATAGAACTCCATGGTTTTTCCAATCTGGTTATAGAATATTCAATTTACCAGATGCTGATATGTGGCTCCGACATTCTTTAATATGAACGGCATCACCACATAGTAATACAATCCCAAATTCGTTATAAAACTCGTATGTTCTTGATCAGGCACATGCATAGGGATCTGCTTATATCCTGAATATGCATCCATAAAGGAAAGGAGCTCATGTCCAACTGTTGAGTCCACTAGTTGGTCAATCCTAGGGAGCGAAAAACTATCTTTTGGATAAGCTTTGTTTAAGTCCGAAAAGTCAATGCATGCCCGCCATTTTCCATTTGATTTCTTGACCAAAACAGGATTAGATATCCAGTTGGGATACACTGAATCCTTAATGAACCCGTTATCTTTCAACTTTTCCATTTCTTCTTTTAGGGTTGCCGACCTCTCCAGACCTAACATACGCATCTTCTATTTAATGGGTAGATGTTTTGGATAAATACTCAACGAGTGACTCATAACGGATGGAGATATCCCACACATGTCAGCGTGGGTCCAGGAAAACACATCTAAATTTGCCTTCAGAAAGTCGGTCAATTCCTTTGCTTGGAACGGATCCAGCTAGGATCCAATCTTCAAAACCTTTGTGGGATCAACGTCGTCAATGGGAATGTCCACTATTGTTTCATTGGGAGTCGCCTTTCTGTCCCCAGGCTGTTCATCCTCTCTGGGATCTATGTCCTCAGACAGTCCTCTAGGCAACTCTCTCTGGGTTGGTCCCTTTAATTGCTATGCTGAACCCTCCTTCGGAGGGGAGAAAGCGCCTTTAGCATCTATACTTAATCCCTTCATCAACATCTTCAGTTCGGCTATGTAGCAGGCCCGTTCGGAGACCTGATCACCACTCATTACTCCCACCCCGACTTCAGTTGGAAACTTTAGCAACAGGCACCAGGGTGCGACGCAAGCCCTGAATTCCACGAAAGCCGGTCTCCCCAAGAAAGCGTTATAGGGCGAGTCAACATCCAAAACACAGACTGCTCTCTGACGGTCTCCTTGTCCCAACGTCGCTTATAATTCTATATATCCCAATGGAGCTGTCGATGCCCTATTGAAGCCGCGAATCCATCCTTCACAAGGCTTCAAATCTTCCAGCTCGAGTTTCATCTGATCGAACGCTTTCTTGAAAAGAATATTGACTGAACTTCCATTATCCACTAATACCTTATGAACTAGAGCAGGACCAATGGTAGTAGTGATGACCAATGGGTCTTTAGTAGGTGATTGAACTCCAACATCGTCTCTGTTATGGAACATAACATCTTCGGACACCGTTTTCTATTGCTTTACCGAAGCGATATCTTCGAGGTTATTGCATTCCTCCATATTGACGTGTTTAGCTGTGTTAACATATTGGTCCATCGCTCTGTTACTATGGTTGGCTGGATGAGGCCCGCCTACTATGGTGTTAACGACAATCCATTTGCCTTTCTGTTGAGCTATGTGTTTAGGAGCAGGTTGATTTTGGTTCGGGGTCTGCCCCCCGTCCCTATCTTTCGGAGCGACTTTATACTCCTCTAACTTTCTTTCCTGTAATAGCTTTTCAACATCTCTCAGATGCCGACATTCATTAGTTGAGTGTCGTGAGTTCCATGAAACATGCTAAATTTTCCAGTCGCGATCTCTTTTTTGGTTGAGTCTCTGGGTGGCGACTTTTATATTGTATGACATCGTAAGTATCCAAGTAGATGTTTTCCAATGTGTCATTTAGTGGTGAATAGTTCTCAAAAGTTTGGAATCGAGGTCTTTTACTGGAGTTGTTTCCTCGGTTTCTATTCCTTCTATTGCCATTCCCATTCCTGTTGTTATTACCTTCGTTCTTGTTGCCAATGTTCACTTTAACCTTCCCCGAACTACCTCGGATTGTTTTAATGCGACATTGCTTTGAATATCTTCCTTAGAAACCCCTTATGATTTTCTTTTTATATTTGCATAGGCTTCCTCTCGCCTCAAGCGAATATCAGCCTTTTCATAGAACAATTCACTAGTAAGGGTGGTTTTTCCGGAGAGATAATCCTCGAATTCTGTGTCAGGGTCAACTCCTTCTATTAAGGCCATCAAAATAGTGGGTTCATGAGGGTCACTGACTTCAGTAACAGCCAGGTTGAAGCGGTCTAAGTATGATTTCAAAGATTCACCTGGAGCCTGCTTAATCCTCGACAACTCAATGATGCTTTTAGATTTTCGAGCATGAATTTGGAACTGGTTCATAAAGCATTCACTCAGCTCTTTAAAAGTTGATATCGATCATGGAGGGAGTCGGATGAACCACATCAATGCCACATCTTATAGATAAATCAGTAAGGCCTTGCATTTTATAGCGTTTGGAGCTGCTGCAGCATTCATGGACCATGCATATCTCATCAATTGTTGTCTCGGGTCGGTTCCCCCAGAATACCGATTCATCTGTGGAAAAATAAATTGGCGAGGAAGTTGAAAGTTTAGTATGTCATCTGTAAAGGGGGTGTGACTTCGTTCATTTCCCCAGTCCTCATTGGTATAACGTCGACTATCAGCCATGATTTGGCACACCATTGCCCATACATCAGCATTCGTTAATGTTGGTTCAGGCTCTCTGGCCCTGATGTTTGGATTGCCCCTGGACTCCTGACCAGGGGATGTCTCCTGCTTCGAGCAGTAGCTGCCCTGCTCTGTTCCCTACGGTCCCGGTCATTCATGGGAGGAAGGGGTTGGAGGAGTAGTCCTTGTGTGCGATTGATAATATTAGGATCCCTAGGTAGGACGTAAGATCCACGCATGGGTAACAACGTAGGCTCTCTCAGACTCAGGTCGTCAGGCTATAGCACACGAGCAGCATCTTCATGGGATCCTAAAGATCCAAAAGTCAACTGATCAAGATATTCAGCTCGCTCATACGGCCTTCTTCCACGAGGGCGCTCTTCATCCGAAGAGGATGACTGGTCTGCTGTGAGACGGCGAGTTGGAGAGGATGTCTTCTGCCTACGAAGTTCACTAATTTCCCAACTATTAATCATCATGTTCTCTTGCATGCAAAGACTATCACGTTTATGAGCTTCCAAAGCATCATTAGTGCTCTCAAGCATATCCAGAAAGCGCAAAAAGTCTCCATGTGTGACTAGTGCAGATGGAGCGGGTTGTTCACTAGTCGTCGCAGCCGGTATCGGAGCATTGGTGGGTGCACGAGTAGATGTACTAGCTTCAGCCGCGTTTGGATCGGAGTAGGGTAGCAGAGCCGGATCGGTTCGGACGGGGGTACGAGCCGGATTGGATCAGTTTGCGTTATCATCCTGGTGCGGAGCTCCCGGTTCGGATCGGCTTGTTCCAGAGCTCTGTCCCCGCGACCTCGTCACGACTATGTCCTGCTGGTCTTCGTTAGCATCATTCTCCCGAGCGCCTTGTACTTCTTTCCCTTTTCCTTTGGCCATTATATCCAATTCCTTAGAGAGTAATCAACAAATACTCTAGAATGCCGAAAACAGATGATTAACTTCTTTGAACTCGAGGGTCCAAATAGTAGAATGATAATCCTAAAAAGCCAAGAATTCAGAAATTTCTCAATGAAAGCACCTAAATGTTAGACCAAAAAGTGGTTCTAACACCCAAACTAGTAGTAATCCTAATGAAATAAAATTAAAAAGTTAAAGAGAAACACACGATTTATAGTGGTTCGGTATTAAAGAGCCTACGTCCACTTTCTACTCTTTGGATTGATGATCTAAATACAAATACAATAGTAGTTCTCACTCAATTTCACTCGTACAATGCATAACTTTACTCAATATTTATGGATTTTCCACTTCAAACTGGGGTAATGATCTGAATATAGTGATGAAATTTGGTTCACAAGGGAGTTTGAACTCTGAATTTGCCAAAAGATCCTTTCAAATGACCCTTGGTGGTCTATTTATAGGTGAAAAATGCCTCTGGACTGGCTCTGGCTCGGATGCATGTGGCGCTCATCCCTTAAAAATTGGGTTCGGATGGAACGAGACGAGGATAGCGCATCAGGTTAGTGGGTGAACGTGGGGGAAACGGTACATAACCGCTCTGCATCTTCAGGGTTCGTGGGCTGTTGCTGCTGCAATTTCTTGCTTTCGGATCGGGCATGTAAAGGAGAGGAGGAGCGGATCGGGCTTCTCTGAACCAACCAGATTCTGTCTTCACTCCTTTGTTTTCTGCTCCATGATGCTTCAGTTTGGCTTGGTAACTCCAATCTGATCCGAGCCTCTAGTGCTCGTTCTTCTAATCAATACTCTTCGTTAATTCCCCTTTTGACTTTGTGTAGCCTAGTTCACAAAGTAAACTAACAGTGCAAAAAAAGATATAAAAACTTTATACTAAAATTATAACTTTCTCGTTTGTGATAATGTTACTATTAATATAACAACAACATATCCTGAAATAGAATATACATTGTTAAAAACAATAATTAGATGATAATTAGCTATAATTTTATCATAAGATTGCTAGTGCAACTATTCGGTTCGGTCCAGTTTAATACCGTTGGGTCAACAGCTCAAACCGCAACCAGACGATATCATTCCAAGTCAGTCTGGTTTGGAGTATCTGCTCTAAAGAAAAGATTCGGCGTGTTATTGAACGGTTGTCATATATATATATATATATATACACACATATATATGGGAAAGTCTAAATAAACAAAAAATGTTGACATAAAATTAAACACACAAAGTATGAGCCATTAGATCTCCCCCTGAATTCCACCTCACACATAAAGACAAACCAATTGTATGGTTCAGATTTTGTGTACATAATTTGTGTTCAAATTTGTGTCCCTATAGCCGCACCCTATATATATATAAGTAAATATTAGGCTCACATCCCTATTTTGAAACTTAATTAGGCTCACATCCGGTCATAAACTTAATATAAATTAGGTCCCTGTTTTCAAAACTTATAAAATAATAATTAAAAAAAATTCGTAAATTAGTAATAAAATATATTATGCATTATACAAAAAATTCAGTTAAAAAAACAACAAAAATAATGTTAGAAAGAAGAAAACAGAGAAAACTGCAGTTAAATGCATAATATTATGCACGTTTTTGATTTTATTGCATGCATATGTGCAATTATTGCAGTTCTTCCAGCGCATAGATTTAAGTTAATATTTTAGTTCATTTTTATTTGCATCCAAATGTGCAAATTTCTCAGAAAACATGCACACATGTATGCAACATTTTTATAGGATAACACACTGGCTAAAAGTAGGGACCTAATTTATAAAATAAAAAAAGTTTCGAAAATTTTAAACCCACCCCTTATTTTATTACTTCCACCTTTTTTTATTTTTTTAAAAAAAAATGTGCTTTCGTTCATAAAAAAAAAATTCTAAAATCTGGAAATAATGTCAGCATTGTACGGAATTCAAAAAAAAATAGTTGCATACATTTATGCAATTATTACTGATAATTGCATATATGTATGCAACTTTTCCGTAAGCTGTGTTCGGATTAAAATCTGAAAATAAACCTGCACAAATGTGTGCAAGTATTTGAAATATTTGCACACATGTATGCACGTATTTGCATGAAGAAAAATCAACGAAGATGAATGTAGTGAAAAATAAGCACGGATGTATGCAGGAAAATGATATATTATGCATTTAACTGGAAATTTCGTTTTTTTTTTTTTCTGTTTTTTTAATTTTTGACGCCTTGTTTGATGATTTTTTGTTCTGAATTTTTTAGCGTTTACATGTTTTATTTAAATACGAATTTACATGATTTTTTTATATATTTTTTTATATTTTTTTGATGAATTTTCAGAAAATAGGGACCTAATTTACAATAAGTTTATGACCGGGTTTTTTTATTTATTTTGAAACTATAACAAGGACCTGTAAAAAATGCACCCTATATATAATATATATATATAGCTAGCTAGGTTCAATGACACCCAAAAATTTGAGAACCCTTATAGCACCCCACTTTTAAACCACTCATTTATATCAAAAAATGTTAGTGGAGGGAGAGAGAGAGAGGTGAGAGAAAATGAGTGGAGGAGAAAGAAAAGGGATTATGTGGTAGAAAATAGGGAGGTTAAAGGGGTGCTCAAATTTTGGGGTGCTATTGAACCTAGCTCATATATATATATATATATATATATATATATATATATATATATATATATATGTATATATATATATATAAACACACAAACAGGCACATCATATGATGCAAAAAAAGAAGAATTTACCCAACATGGGATGGTTTTGAACATGACAGTGACTTCATAGAAAATATATAGAAAACCTTAGAAGAACCAGAACAAGATAACAAATGCGCTTCTTTTGTGTGACTGTGTCTACAATCCTGAATATTCATAAGAAATTGAAGAAGGATATACATCAGCGACGTTTTTCTATAGAATTTCTGAATTTTACAGTCGTTGCCACTTGCCACTACATCAGCACCAAGTGATAGCATCCCAGTCATCAGCAAGCTACATATAAAAACCATTCAAGATAAAAAGGACCTTTTAGATACATAAATAGTCTGCATAACACTGATGGTTATGAAATTCAGGTAGCATTAGTCCTTCAAAATCCTGCTTTGGACAATCATATTGGAAAACCCTTGAGAGTATTGAAAAGAATAAAACAAAATTTGAAAGACAAAAATAAAGTAAGACCAAAAGATAATGATGATTTGAGGGAACGAAAGGCTGATTTTACAGAAAGATCATTACGTTGTAATACTTATATAGAAAATGTTAACTGGTATTAAGGCCGTCAATGTATACCCGAAAAATCCGAAATCCATCCGCATCCGCATATGAAAAGCGGATAAATATCTGATATCCGGAAAAGCGGATACGGATGCAGATATAGGCATATCCGCATCCAAAAAATATTCGTTCTCTTTTTTTTATGATTATAGCTTAAATTATGTATATTTAACATAATTAGGTATACAAATTTATTATTTTGCAAAATAGAAAGTCTATTAAACGCATGCATATCGCTCAAAATTATATATTATCATCATATTTATTTATTTATAGCACTTTAGTAATCAATTGGGTCGAAAAAGCTTAATATTAGGCTAAAAAATTTCATTTATGTTCATTGATTTATCGCCCGCTGGCGGAGCGGATAATTATCCGGTATCCGTCTGTATCCGCAGAAGCGGATATCCGATATCTGAAAATGCTTTCAAATGCGGATGCGGATATGGCACTATCCGCATCTGAAAGTATCCGTTGACATCCCTAACTGGTATGAAGAAATGATAGATGGAAGTACCCAAATCAAATCACCTGCTCTTATAATTTTATCCCCCTATCTTCAACCAATCAGAGCCCTACATTCCGCCTTTTTGCAATTAAGTCATCTTTTTTTTCTGACTTAATTGCAAAATTATGAAAAACAAAGATCTTGATTGGTTGAAAACATGGATATAGGAGAATTTGGGTATAGAGGATTTGCTCCTGGAAGTACCAAACCTTAATGGCAAATGGATGTTGAAAAATTAACTTGGTTTTAAGGAAACATTTATTGCATTAATGGAAATACTTATTAGTAAGATAATGTTTGTATTTGTGGAAAGGGAAAAATCTAACTAAATGGTAATAAGAAGAAATATTTAGAAAGTATAGAATTCAAGTAGAATCTAGAAAAGAATAGTCTAGAGATTTTACCTAATATAAATTGGGATGTATTCATTCATTTGTATCAAGCAGTATGAATGTTGTATCAAGCAAAAATAAAGGGAAATAAAAGCAAAAATAAAGGGAAATAAATGCAAAAAAAAAAAAATCCTTCTTTCTTATAGTTTCCTCTTCCTCCTCTAAAATTTCAACAAAGTGGTATCATAGCTATAAGATCCTAAAAGATGGAAAATAGCAGCGTTCCCACACTAATTCCAATGCTTACCAAGATCAACTATGATAATTGGAGTTTAAGGATGATGGTCATACTTGGAGCATATGATCTATAGGAGATATTCGAGAAAAGCTATACCGAACAAGAAGACGAAGATAGTCTATCTCAAACCCAAAGGGATGAATTGGAAAACACAAGGATGAGAGACAAGACAGTTCTTTGTCTAATTTATCAAGCATTGGATGATGACGATTTTGAAAAGATTGCGGAAGCAAAGTTAGCAAAAGAAGCATGGGGAAAGCTTCAGATATCTTACAAAGGAGTTGATCAAGTCAAAAAGGTGTGTCTTCAAACATTAAGAGGAGAAATTTAATCTCTACATATGAAAGAAGGTGAACTTGTTTTGATTATTTTTCAAGAGTTTTAGTTGTGACTAATAATTTGAAAAGAAATGGTGAGAAATTAGATGATGTCAAAATCATGGAGAAGATTCTTAGATCGTTAGATCCAAAGTTTGAACATATTGTCGCCATCATTGAAGAAACCAAAAACTTGGAAATCATGGCTATAGAGGAGCTTTTTTGCTCATTGCAAGCTTAAGAAGAAAAGAAAAGGAAGAAGGAAGAGACGGTGGAGCATGTTATCAAAACACGGATTGATTCAGAAAAGAAAGAAAATAACCAAAGCCAAGAAAGATTGGATCGTTATCAAGAACGAGGAAGAGATCGTGGATATAGATATGGACAAAGTTGGAGGGCTCAACAATGAAAACAACAATAACAAAAATAATCAAAGAGGAGAAAGCTCAACTAGAGATTGTGGAAGAGATAATTTAAAGTGCGACAAGTCAAGCATTAAATGCTATAATTATGAGAAATTTGGGCATTACGCTTCTAAATGTAGAGCTTCAAGAAATAATAAAATTGAAGAGAAGATCAATTACGTTGAAGAAAGAAGTATAGAAGATGGTATATCACTACTGGCCCACAAAGAAAATGAAGAAGAAGAGGAAAAGAAGAACAAGAACGAAGAAAAAGTTATAGAAGAGCCAACAATAAATGAAGAGACAAAGTTAGTTAAACTTGATGAAATAAAGGACGATGAATTCGATGATTTGAAGGAAGAAGATCTTCCAAAGATCGAAAAAATGAAAAAATTGGTAATCAAGGAACAACAATGTAACACCCCACTCCCGCTGTGGTCACTCACTAAGGGAATGCCATAGCATCGGTGGAGTATTTTAGTGAATATAGAACAGAAAAATTACAACAAGACAGATATAAATAGTACTTGAAATTTAAAACATCATCTCATAACAGCGGAAGTAAAACATGTCCGGTTACATCATAAAACCACAATAAAAGTCAAGTACAATATCCATCAAAATAAAGAAGTACATAATCCCACTCTCATACAATAGCCATGACAAAAGAAAAGATAACTGGGTAACTGGAGCTTTACATCTATCCAAGCTCCTAAAGACTGGAACAGCAATCCGATCAAGCTCCACTACTGCTAGGATCCACCGTAGGACCTGAGGGTTGGGAAAAAGATAAAAACAACGGGGTCAGACATAAGTCTGAGCGAGTCCTATAACTTTAACAATACAATCGTTAAAGTAACCAGAGAAGACATAAACTGATATACGGTAACTAATGGGGATGAATGGCTACACTAAGCAGTCAACTAAACTAAGATAAAAGATAAAGACGCATCTACCCTTCCAAAGGTAAATTACTCAACTGCACCACACCAGTCATTCCTAACTTAAAGGTTGATCCCACCCATGGATTTATAAAAATTAACTTAATAGTTCTCGCGTACCCCTAGGTGACTAAGTAGACGCCACGGGGCCCTACAATCCACTAGGTGTACACACTACTCCCCATTCAATTGGCTCCCTAACGTAGATACCCGTGCTAGCCCCACCGTGGGGTGTACCATTCCCCAACGTGGCAACCTGATAAAATTAACGGTGCACGGCTTATATCTACACGATGCAACAACGTCTTATTTACCAGCCCGAGTCCACACACGCATATGAAACCCGTTGGTCATGCGTTGCCACCGCTAACCCATTTTGGCCTCTTATAGTCAAGCCCAGTATGCGTGTCCCGTCCTCGACATGGGTCGAGCCCACTAAGATACGTATGGGTTACTGGTTGAAATGGGCCCCCAGCACAAGCCATCCCCCTAAGCTTGGCCCACACACTAGTGTTTCCCACTTAACCCTTTAATCATGTTTAATTACATGTTTCATCTTGGTTAAGTATTTTATCATATTTTCTATTGGCAACCACTAGCAATTTCCACATACCACCCAAGGTACCCACTTAACCCCCATGCCCCACTACATGCTTATCTGGTTAAGTGTTTCTTAATTGATTAACACCGTAACCGTGTAAAGGACCCCTCACATTGGACCGTCATTTGTAGATGCCTGGTTAAGCCGGTAGGTTCCGGGCAGTCTTACACTATAAACGGGTCCAACCTCGTGTCATTTACCCTTGTTACATATTTAATTTATGATTAAGACCCCTCACATTGGACCGTCATTTGTAGATGCCTGGTTAAGCCGGTAAACTCCGGGCAGTCTTACACTACAAACGGGTCCAACCTCGTGTCTTAATCGATTAATTACTCCTAATTAATCACCCCCATAATTTGTGTTAATTATCATGTTTATTTTAGGAATATGGGTGCACCTAACTTAATAGGCAAATTCCCAACTCCAAAGTGTGGGTACACCTAACTTAATAGGAAAATTCCCAACACATAGTATGGGTACACCTAACTTAATAGGCAAATTCCCATACTATGTTCATTTATTTTATGTTATGCATAATTATATTAATTTCACACAATCTTATTAACATATGCATTTAATTAACCCCATCGTTCCCACGTAATTTCGTTCTCATGACATAACACATATAAAAGGTGTCAACTTGCATATGTATGAACATGTTTCAAAGGTGCCATCTTGCATATTAACAAACACATAACTTGCATATGAACTTGCATAACATGTCACATAACTTGCATATAATCTTGTATAACATGTCACATAACTTGCATATTAACTTGTATAACATGTCACATAACTTGCATATTAACTTGCATAACATGTTACATAAACTTACATATTAACAAATACATGACTTGCATATGAACTTGCATAATATGTCACATAACTTGCATATGAACTTGCATAACATGTTACATAACTTGCATATGAACTCATAAACTTGCATATGAACTTGCATAACATATTACATACTTGCATATGAACTCATAAACTTGCATATGAAGAAACATACAACTTGCATAATTATCATACAAGTAACTTGCATATTATCATACATGTAACTTGCATATTAACATATGATCACAAAGCACAAAACTTGCATAACCCACATACATTAGCAAACTAACATCATGTCATATGACTTAAAACCCATTAATCCACAAACAAAACCATATGATCTCATCATATCTCATCTACTTAGTTTAGCAATTGATCGTTTGAGTGATAGAAACTCACAACTAGCCAATTTGCACTCCAAATGAAGAAGATTAAGATGCTTAGAATGGATTAGAGGTTGATTAGAGAGTGATTAGCTTGCAACCCTCTTCATAAATTAGTGGAGGCTCCTTCTAAGATTTAATTTGGCGGCATGTAGCCCTCAATTCTATTTTTAGTATGGATTAGGATAGGTTTAGGGTGTATTTATAGATTAGGTGAGTGTTTTAGGCCCTTAGATTAACCCTAAATTAGATTAGGACCCTTAGATTTCGGAACTTTCCAGAAACCAGCCCTAAGACCAAGCCCAAACCCCAAACTGGTGCACCCAACCACAGAACTCTCTAGAAACTGTGCAGGTTTCCTATCCCGACATGGGCGCACTTCCCAAGTGCGCCAGTGTATTTTTGTGCTGGCGCACTTCACAAGTGCGCCAGTGCATTTCTGGCCTGTTTCGGGTTTTTCTGCCTAACTTCGTTCGTCCATATCTCTTTCATACGGTACCCGTTTTATGCAAATTCGGACTCTATTTCGCGTATTTTTCCGAGACGAACGCAATGACGCAGCCCGTTTCCCCTGATTCTCACATCTGAGATTAATTATACTTTAATTACTAACCATTAGTGTTAATTGAAATTCGGGGTGTTACATTCTCCCCTACTTAAAGGATTTCGTCCTCGAAATCTCTAAGTCAAGAAGAACGTATCCTACCAACCAAACAACCATCTACTAAACCATCAACCACAAGCAACCATTATCCTTAGAAACTTCTAATGATGTATGAACATATGCAGAAAGTGTGTGTATATGTCCGTATACTAATGCAAAATCAGGCGGTCTACTGATTCAGTCGACCTCCTTAATGCAAACCATGATAGTGCCATGCATCCAATATGTATGCGAAACCCTATTGACACATACAATTTCTATATGCGTGCACAACCATACACAAAAATGCATCATCCACATGATAACACAGCCATGATACATCCATCAATCTAACTACCACGTCCATTTATGCGATATGCAACATGAAGTGACTGAGCCGATCTAGTGCCTAATGTGTGTGTATATGCATCCACGAGCAACCACTAGCAAACCATTGCATCCACATGCATCCATCAACCATAACATGTTTCAAACACATGTTTCAACCATAGGCTTTACCCTATCTAAAGGTCATAGGTACTAGCGAGAGGATATACTAAAGATAAGATAAGTACTAGACAAGCGATAAAGGAGAAGTTAAAAGACATACTCTCAAAAAGAAATGGGTACAAAGAACGCATCTTCGCTTCCGTCTCCCAAGTAGCATTGCTTTCGTCATCTCCCCATTGCACTTTAACTAGCTGAACTTCTCTGTTCCTCAACTTCCTAGTTTCTGACCCAAGGATGCGAGTAGGAGCTCGTCGAATCGTCGCATCACGCTCTACCTCTACATCTCTAAGTAAGCTCGGCTCTACCACCTCTGCGGTCTCATGTAAGCACTTCCTCAAATGTGATACATGGAATACATCATGAACACCACTAAGTCTGTCGGGCAACTCCACCCTATATGCCATCCGTCCAATCCTTTCCTTAATAGGAAACGGCCCAACAAACCTCGGTGCTAACTTCCCAACGGACCCAAAGCGAACAACATTTCTCAACGGAGATACTTTGACAAAAACCATGTCCCCAACCTCAAACTCAAGATCCGTCCTTCTCCGATCCGCATAAGATTTCTGTCTATCTTGAGCTGCCTTCATCCTTCTTCGAATCAAATCAATCTTCTCTGAAGTCTCTCTGACCATATCTGGCCCAAGCAAGATCTTATCCGTAGATTCCCACCAACATGTAGGAGATCGACAAGGCCTTCCATAAAGAGCTTCGAAAGGTGCCATGCCAATACTAGACTGAAAGCTGTTATTGTATGCGAACTCCACCAAAGGAAGATGTTCTTCCCATGTACCTCCAAAATCCAAGATACAAAGCCTCAAGAGATCTTCTAAGATACGGTTCACCCTCTCGGTCTGACCGTCCGTCTGAGGATGATATGCGGTGCTCAAACACAACTGAGTCCCTACCGCCTCTTGCAAACTTCTCCAAAACTCACTAGTGAAGATAGGATCTCGATCACTCACAATGCTGGATGGTACGCCATGCAATCTAACAATCTCTCTAACATAGACTGAAGCAAGCCATGGAGCGGTCCTCTTACTCTTCACGGGTATAAAATGGGCACTCTTGGTAAGTCTGTCTACCACAACCCAAATTCCCGTATTGCCCTTCCTCGATCTCGGTAACCCATCGATGAAATCCATCGAGACACTATCCCACTTCCATTGCGGAACTTCCAATGGGTGTAGCAACCCACCGGGTTTCCTTTGCTCCGCTTTAACTTGTTGGCACACTAAGCATCTAGCCACATACTCGGCCACATCTTTCTTCATACCGGCCCAGAAGAAAACTCTCTTCATGTCTTGGTACATTTTGTCTCCACCGGGATGAATAGTCATCCTTGAACGATGTGCATCATCCAAAATAGCCTTCTTCAAACCCTCATCTTGCGGTACACAAAGTCTACCGTCTCTATGCAACCATCCCCTATCATCTATGGTGTATCTACCCAAATGGCTGGACGACTCCCCCCTTATAAGCTTCTCTACCAACTCAACCAACTGTGGGTCGTCTCGCTGAGCCTCGCCAATCCATCCCAAAAGAGTAGGTCTAACCTCCAAGGATGCTAGCAAACCAGGTACAAAGTCAACAGAAGGTCTGAAGTCGAACAAAGAAAGAAACTCCAAGCTTCGCCGTTCCACGAACAATGGACTCAAAGATAGCCTTTTTCTACTTAAGGCGTCCGCCACCACGTTACCCTTGCCAGGGGTATACGCTATCTCGAAATCATAGGATGCTAAGAACTCCATCCACCTTTGTTGTCTTAAGTTTAAATCCTTCTGAGAGAATAAGTACTTCAATGATTTATGGTCAGTGAACAACTCGAATCTCTCACCAAGAAGATAATGGCGCCAAGACTTAAGTGCGAAAACAATCGCGGCCAACTCTAGATCATGGGTAGGGTAATTCTTCTCATGCACTCTCAATTGCCTCCCTCCATAGGCTATTACCCTTCCCTCCTGCATCAAGACTGCGCCTAATCCTGTCCCACAAGCATCGGTATAAACAACAAACGGCTTACTCCCATCTGGAAGCACTAAAACTGGAGCGGTGGTCAAAGCTCTCTTTAACCGTCGGAAAGCATCATCACAATCTACGTCCCATGAGAAAACCAGATTCTTCTTCGTCAAGCGGGTTAATGGGGCTGATATCTTCGCGAAGTCTTTGATGAACTTCCTATAATATCCTGCCAACCCCAAGAAACTTCTTACTTCGGTAGCATTTCTAGGAACTTTCCAATCCTGGATAGATACTATCTTTGCGGGATCCACAGCTATCCCTTCCTTAGAGACCACATGCCCTAAGAATCGCACTTCTCTTCTCCAAAAATGACATTTAGAGAATTTAGCTTTAAGACTATGTGCTCGAAGAGTCTCCAACACTTCTCTGAGATGTAAGGCATGCTCTTCTTCACTCTTGGAAAAGACCAAGATGTCATCCACAAAGACCACTACAAACTTATTCAGATACTCTCTGAACACTCTACTCATCAGATCAACAAAGTATGCAGGGGCGTTTGTCAACCCAAATGGCATCACAAGCCACTCATAAAAACCATCCGGAGTCCGGAAAGCAGTCTTCTCTATACTGTCCTCCGCCACTCTCAACTGATGAAACCCTGTAGCTAAGTCCATCTGCGAAAATACTGAGGCGCCAACCAACTGATCAAAGAGATCATCTATCCTCGGTAATGGGTGTCTATTCTTCTTCGTGAGCTTATTAAGTTCTCTATAATCCACACAAAGTCTGAGGGACCCATCCGCCTTCGTGGCAAACACTACTGGAGCTCCACACTCCGATATACTTCGCCTTATGAACCCCTTCTCAAGCAACTCCCCTACTTGCTTATGAAGTTCTCTTCTCTCACGAGGAGCCATGTGGCGCACTGGCAAAGACACTGGTTTGGCATTATCCACCAAATAAATTCGGAAATCTATCTCCCGCTTCGGAGGCAAACCCTTCACCTCTTCAAACACATCCGGATATTCCCGGACCACTCTGACAGAACGCAAATTCTCGACCGAAGCATCGAGCGATTCAAGATAACTTAGCAAAACAGATTCCATGGGATTACAAGAGATCTCGAGAGTATTACCCAAGCGGGTCAAAAGCCTGACAACTCTCCTTTCACAATCAAGAACGGCACCATTACTGGATAACCAGTCCATGCCCAAAATCAACCCATAGCCCGTGAAGCCCAATACAAAAGCATCACATCCAAACTCAACGCTAAGTATAGAAATCTTCAAACCCAAACATATCATAGACAAATATATGGAGCCCCCAATTGGGTTTGAAACAACCAAGGGATCATCAACTAGACTGGTGTCTAAGTGTAGTGACTCAACTAGCGATGATGAGATAAAAGAATGCGATGCGCCAGAGTCAAACAAAGTACGAACTGGATGATCAAACAGAAAAACCAGACTTTCAACGGAAATAGTTCTACCTCGCTGCTGAATCGGTGGAACTGAGAGAGCCTGAACTTGCCCCCCTGCCTGAGCTGGTGCCATAAGAGCTTGCACCTGACCTCCTGAGGTAGACCCCGTCTTCTGCCCCTTCTTTGGGCAGTCCTTCACAAGATGTCCTGCTTCACCACAATGAAAGCAACCGGTCTTCTTCTTTTTGCGACAATCCTTGCTGAGGTGGCCTGGGGTCCCACAATTGAAGCACTTCTTCTTCTTCTTCCCCTTGTCACCATTGCCTTTTCCACCCTTGCCTTGTTGTTGTTGTTGTTGTTGCGGTTTCTTCTGATCCCCCTTCTTCTCTGGTGCCTTAGAACTCTTATCATCCTCATGCATAAGTGCCATGTAGACAAGCTTCTCAAAGGTGCCCCCCATAGGAATGTGAGTCATAGCTATTCCTTGCAATGGTTCGTTCAAGCCTCTAACGAACCTCAAAGCCTTCTTCTCCGGTGTATTCACCAACTCTATGCCAAATCTTGCTAATTGATTGAATTTGTTGACATATTCTTTCACCGTGAGATTCCCTTGCTTCAAATTCAAGAACTTCTCCATAAATAGATTCTCTTCCGCCCTTGAGAGAAACTTAGCCCCAAACCTTTGCTTGAAATCTGCCCAAGAGTCAACAGGGCGTTCTCCATTAGTGACCTCCCACCAGAATGAGGCATCTCCCTTCATTAACCAAGCCGCCAACTTGACTTTCTTTCCCTCTTCCACTTCAAAGATATCTAGCAACTCTTCCACTTCCTTAAGCCAATCTCTAGCCTCTACGAAAGTCTCTGAACCTAGAAAAGGTTTTCCTCCTATAGCCTTGAACTCCTTGCAAATCTTAGCAAAATTATCCACTCTGGGCTGAGGAGGAGGAGCGGTTGCCTCTGGTGTAGTAGCATTGGCTGGACCCGCAGCCGCGGCCCTAGCCTCTTGTAACCTCCTATACCATAGTGGTATAACTAAGCCCTCCGGCATGTTAAGATCTTCAGCCATGCTGAAACGAAAGAGGAAAGATTCAAAAAGGAGATTCCGAAAGATAAAGATATGGCTATAGGGGATTATGCTTTTCTTTTTCAAAAACTTTTCTCTTAAAAGACATGTTTTTGAAAATACTTTTTCCAAAAATAATACCTTTACTATTTTCTAAAAAAAAGTATTTTTCTCGAAAATTTATCTGTTCCGGTAACCTTCAGCTCTGATACCACGTGTAACACCCCACTCCCGCTATGGTCACTCACTAAGGGAATGCCATAGCATTGGTGGAGTATTTTAGTGAATATAGAACAGAAAAATTACAACAAGACAGATATAAATAGTACTTGAAATTTAAAACATCATCTCATAACAGCGGAAGTAAAACATGTCTGGTTACATCATAAAACCACAATAAAAGTCAAGTACAATATCCATCAAAATAAAGAAGTACATAATCCCACTCTCATACAATAGCCATGACAAAAGAAAAGATAACTGGGTAACTGGAGCTTTACATCTATCCAAGCTCCTAAAGACTGGAACAGCAATCCGATCAAGCTCCACTGCTGCTAGGATCCACCGTAGGACCTGAGGGTTGGGAAAAAGATAAAAACAACGAGGTCAGACATAAGTCTGAGCGAGTCCTATAACTTTAACAATACAATCGTTAAAGTAACCAGAGAAGACATAAACTGATATACGGTAACTAATGGGGATGAATGGCTACACTAAGCAGTCAACTAAACTAAGATAAAAGATAAAGACGCATCTACCCTTCCAAAGGTAAATTACTAAACTGCACCACACCAGTCATTCCTAACTTTAAGGTTGATCCCACCCATGGATTTATAAAAATTAACTTAATAGTTCTCGCGTACCCCTAGGTGACTAAGTAGACGCCACGGGGCCCTACAATCCACTAGGTGTACACACTACTCCCCATTCGATCAGCTCCCTAACGTAGATACCCGTGCTGGCCCCACCGTGGGGTGTACCATTCCCCAACGTGGCAACCTGATAAAATTAACGGTGCACGGCTTATATCTACACGATGCAACAACGTCTTATTTACCAGCCCGGGTCCACACACGCATATGAAACCCGTTGGTCATGCGTTGCCACCGCTAACCCATTTTGGCCTCTTATAGTCAAGCCCAGTATGCGTGTCCCGTCCTCGACATGGGTCGAGCCCACTAAGATACGTATGGGTTACTGGTTGAAATGGGCCCCCCGCACAAGCCATCCCCCTAAGCTTGGCCCACACACTAGTGTTTCCCACTTAACCCTTTAATCATGTTTAATTACATGTTTCATCTTGGTTAAGTATTTTATCATATTTTCTATTGGCAACCACTAGCAATTTCCACATACCACCCAAGGTACCCACTTAACCCCCATGCCCCACTACATGCTTATCTGGTTAAGCGTTTCTTAATTGATTAACACCGTAACCGTGTAAAGGACCCCTCACATTGGACCATCATTTGTAGATGCCTGGTTAAGCCGGTAGGTTCCGGGCAGTCTTACACTACAAACGGGTCCAACCTCGTGTCATTTACCCTTGTTACGTATTTAATTTATGATTAAGACCCCTCACATTGGACCGTCATTTGTAGATGCCTGGTTAAGCCGGTAAACTCCGGGCAGTCTTACACTACAAACGGGTCCAACCTCGTGTCTTAATCGATTAATTACTCCTAATTAATCACCCCCATAATTTGTGTTAATTATCATGTTTATTTTAGGAATATGGGTGCACCTAACTTAATAGGCAAATTTCCAACTCCAAAGTGTGGGTACACCTAACTTAATAGGCAAATTCCCAACACATAGTATGGGTACACCTAACTTAATAGGCAAATTCCCATACTATGTTCATTTATTTTATGTTATGCATAATTATATTAATTTCACACAATCTTATTAACATATGCATTTAATTAACCCCATCGTTCCCACGTAATTTCGTTCTCATGACATAACACATATAAAAGGTGTCAACTTGCATATGTATGAACATGTTTCAAAGGTGCCATCTTGCATATTAACAAACACATAACTTGCATATGAACTTGCATAACATGTCACATAACTTGCATATAATCTTGTATAACATGTCACATAACTTGCATATTAACTTGTATAACATGTCACATAACTTGCATATTAACTTGCATAACATGTTACATAAACTTACATATTAACAAATACATGACTTGCATATGAACTTGCATAATATGTCACATAACTTGCATATGAACTTGCATAACATGTTACATAACTTGCATATGAACTCATAAACTTGCATATGAACTTGCATAACATGTTACATACTTGCATATGAACTCATAAACTTGCATATGAAGAAACATACAACTTGCATAATTATCATACAAGTAACTTGCATATTATCATACATGTAACTTGCATATTAACATATTATCACAAAGCACAAAACTTGCATAACCCACATACATTAGCAAACTAACATCATGTCATATGACTTAAAACCCATTAATCCACAAACAAAACCATATGATCTCATCATATCTCATCTACTTAGTTTAGCAATTGATCATTAGAGTGATAGAAACTCACAACTAGCCAATTTGCACTCCAAATGAAGAAGATTAAGATGCTTAGAATGGATTAGAAGTTGATTTGAGAGTGATTAGCTTGCAACCCTCTTCATAAATTAGTGGAGGCTCCTTCTAAGATTTAATTTGGCGGCATGTAGCCCTCAATTCTATTTTTAGTATGGATTAGGGTAGGTTTAGGGTGTATTTATAGATTAGGTGAGTGTTTTAGGCCCTTAGATTAACCCTAAATTAGATTAGGACCCTTAGATTTCAGAACCTTCCAGAAACCAGCCCTAAGACCAAGCCCAAACCCCAAACTGGTGCACCCAACCACAGAACTCTCTAGAAACTGTGCAGGTTTCCTGTCCCGACATGGGCGCACTTCCCAAGTGCGCCAGTGTATTTTTGTGCTGGCGCACTTCACAAGTGCGCTAGTGCATTTCTGGCCTGTTTCGGGTTTTTCTGCCTAACTTCGTTCGTCCATATCTCTTTCATACGGTACCCGTTTTACGCAAACTCGGATTCTATTTCGCGTATTTTTCTGAGACGAACGCAATGACGCAGCCCGTTTCCCCTGATTCTCACATCTGAGATTAATTATACTTTTATTACTAACCATTAGTGTTAATTGAAATTCGTGGTGTTACAAACAAAGTGAAATGGTGGATGATGGAAGGAATAATAATTATGAGAAAAAGGTTGATGATGTTGCCAAATATAAGGTCATTAATGAGAAATATGATGATACCGTGAAAGAAGAAAATAAAGTTAAGGTTAAAGCACTTGAAAGAAGAAAATAAAGTTAAGGTTAAAGCACTTTATGCAATTCCAGATAAAAAGTTTGCCTATTTATGTCATATATTTAGAGACTTTAATTTTGAACCAATGGTTTTTGGAAAATTCAAGAGACTTTTGGGAAATTATGGAAGAATTGATGAATGCAAAGGGAAGAGGCATGATTTTGTTTTGAAGATCTCTATAATGGATAACAAAGTCATTGCGATCAATGAATGTCTACTCATATCACTCTTTTACTTGCCAAAACACATGAGATACAAAGGAATCTTCTTGGAGTAATAAAACCAAGTTTATGGGGGGATGTTGAAAAATAAACTTGGTTTTAAGGAAACATTTATTGCATTAACGGAAATGGTTATTAGTAAGATAATGTTTGTATTTGTGGAAAGGGAAAAATCTAGACTAAATAAATATGTAATAAGAAGAAATATTTAGAAAGTATAGAATTCAAGGAGAATCTAGAAAAGAATAGTCTAGAGATTTTCCCTAATATAAATTGGGATGTGCTCATTCATTTGTATCAAGCAGTATGAATGTTGTATCAAGCAAAAATAAAGGAAAATAAAAGCAATCAATAAAAACAATAAAAAATTCCTTCGTTCTTATAATTTCCTCTTCCTCCTCTAAAATTTCAACAATGGACGTAAAATGTATTTGATGCTATGCAAAACTCAAAGGTTACTTGTCTTGGAAGTTGGAACTAGGTCAGGCCTAGAGATGGAAATTTAATCCATGGGGATAGGTAGCCGCGGAGACCCGCCTCTAATCAGACGGGGATTCCCCAACTTAGCGGTTAATGGGACGGTGGCGGAGGATGATTTCAGTACCCGAAGCGGATATGGGGCGGGTACGAAGGTGATACCATTCACCCCATATCCTACCCAAAACATATAGTTTTTTTGCAAGCCGTATATAATATATATATAGTTTCTTTTATATGTATAATGTGTATATACATACTAAGAAAAAATATTAATTGGTGTATTAAGTATCGATCATATTGACCATTCATCTTCATTTATTATGTTCGATTAGAAAATATAACTAATATTATTGATATGTTGGGTATTGCTTTGCTGAATATTGATTATGAAGTATAATTAATATTTGTTTAATTTAAATTTGTTGTTTTACCTTTTATTTTTATTTATTATCTTTTTTTCTTCATCTTGCCTTAATGGGTACCCAATGGATTTCCCATAACCGATGGGTATTCCCCTACCCGAATCCGATGGGTATTAAACGAGAATGGGACGGGGATGAAGGCCATAAATGAGTAGCGGGGATGGAGGCGGAGGATATGTTCCCCATATATTATCCGCCCTACTTCCATACCTAGTCAGGTCACCGCAAAAGATTTGAGTAAATTTGGAAAAAAAAATTTACTCAGTAGATTTATATCGGGCCTATTAGCTCTAATTAATTTCTATTGATATCTTTTATTTTATTTAAATTCAAAATTCACATATAGTTTAAGCAAACGAGCTCCAATTCAAAATGATCTCAAACTCCACACACAAAGCTCTACTACACCTCATAACCATCCTCCAGAGTCTTGGACTCATACAATGGGATCAATATCAGTCCCTATGTGTTGATTCCCTTGGACAATCTGTGGGTCTGCCGGTCCAATTCTGCTGAGACCTTCAATCTATGGAAACTTCTTCGTATGATTATGTATATATGCACGTGTATGTTAAGTTAGTAAATAATTTTATGTGAATTCTTTCTATATAATATATATAATCTTATAAATAAATTATTAATAGTTATAACAAAAGGTGTTTGCAGTCACCTTAAAAATCAGTCAACTTTTCCAAAAAAATATATTAATATTATACACACACTCGTATTATTATTATAAATCTATATAGAAATAAATAAGTTATTTAAATGTTAAATTGAATAATCGTTTTGAAACGTGAATAATAAATGTACACATGCTTACACATAAATATATTTATAATATAAAAAATATCAATACATACATGCACATAAATATATTTATAAATATTATTAATCTCTCTTTCTCTTTTTAAACGATTTGTCAATATAAGCCTTGTTTTCAAAAATGACATTTTTCAAAACATCATTTGGTTTCATAACATTTTATATTGTTTATATTTTAGTTTTGTAATTTTTTTGTATGTTTATGTTCTAACAATTTCTTTATAATTTGTTTTAAAATATATTTTTTATATATATCATTTACATTATATTTCATATTTATTAAATATTTAAAAACCTATTTTCTAAGGTTTTATTGCATATATGAAATATGTTCAAATGATATTATAAAATTTCAAAATATTTTTCCAAGCTATTAATTTAAAAGCATTCTAAAATAAGAAAAATTTAAAAATATGCATGGATATGTTGACATACATTTTAGGATATGTCGACATAATAATCGTAATTTTCAATTGTCTTATTGTTGCAAATTTTCCGGAATAGACATGACTATAGTTTTACTGTATATCTTAATCATTTTGAACGAATTTTGTAACTACTTCCTTCCATCCTTCGGTTCCTTTTATTTTCTTTCATTTTCTAAGAAAATTCTTAATTAACTCTACCGAAATTCACAAGAATCAAATCCATTTATCATTTATTTGATTCTTTTCCATTCTCTCACCATTGTCTCAAGCTCAGAATGTAATTTAGATTTACAAGGTCAATTGTAATCAAAGATCAAATGATCTTAGTCTGCAAACTTCATTAAACTAAAAACCATTGTTTATAAAGGTTCCATGTAGTCTGCAAATCAACTAGGTGTTGTAGTATCCCGAAAATCCATTATGTGTAATATGTTGCCTCATAAATCTAGTGACTATAGCAAAAGGTTGAAACTCTAAAGCGTGCATCTCGTGGCCTTAAATTGAGATTGTATTTTTGTTTATTATTTGAAAAGAAATCCATACAAGGAATTGTGCGAGACTAGATATAGGGTAACTCTGAACCAATATAAAATTTTGTAGTGTTCTATCTTTTTATTTTACTACATTTACTTTTATCTGCATCTTGAGTCTGTGATTGTTTTTGTATATGTTAATTACGTAAATGTAAGTATGAATTTGTTAAAAGTTAAAAAAAATCATTTAAGTAAAAAAATGTTATTTTCTCCCGCTAGTGTTAATAGCCTTAATTCATATTCTGCATTTCACAAGTAGGTAGATGAGCTCTTTAATATTGCACGAATTATATCTTTCCTTCATTCTTTTGGGCTTGGAATCTTGTGCATGAATAATTCCATAAATCATACCCTATTTGCACTCATCTTCCTACAAAATAAACAAGATATGCATATAATTTTTTTCAAAGTTAATATACACAAAAAAGCGACTATTCTGCTATTTTGTAGATAACTGAATGATGACTTGAAAATATTTTGATATTTCGATTTAAAACATGTAAAAATACTCCATTATGACATATTTCTTTTGACAAAGCCGACCAGTTTTTATAGTGCTTCGTAACACTCTTTTATTTATTAAAAAATAAAAAGTTACATATGAACATAGGTGATATTTTTATTAATTACAAAATGAATATTTTTATTAAACAATGAATAAGTATATGAGTAAAAATGTTTTTTTTTTTTGTGCACGTTAGATACCTCTACACGTATCTTTTTCATCCATCCTCGAATAAAGCAAAACTAAAATTAATCAACTTTCCTTGAAAGCATGACTGCGTGAGTGTATGGGACAAGCATTAAAACTTTGTGTGTCCCTTGTAAGACGTTAGATACTACTTGCAAAATTCAAATGCAACATGCAAAGTTCGTAATGCAAGTTTATTAATAAAGATATAAATGCAAATTTTTATTTACAAAATAAATAATTTACCTTCAAATTAACAAGAAATAGTAATGTACGAGTTTCGATCAACATCAAGAAATAGCAGTTTTTTGCTTGTCAAAAATACCAACAAAACTTAAGTTCTTATTGTATTTCGACATTCTAGTTTGGCTCTAGTTGTTTCGCTTGAATCATAGTGTAAATACAAATTAATTCTATAAACGATTCAAAGATTTCACAATGGTAACTTTATTTATTTTGGTATAATAGGTTGAATCCATAAAGGTAAGATGATGCTTTAGTTTTAGTTGCTTACTCTATCTTATTATTTTTTAAAAATTATAGATACAAGCATTATTAACATACTCCTAAATTAGGTAAATGAAGGCCAAATGTATCGTTCGTACACTAGCTTGCAAGCCTATGTGAGAAGAATAGTGTATGACAGTGTACACAAGTGTATGCACATGACTCTATGCATTTATTATTAAAAAGAATTATATAATACACCTAAATTAGGTAAACTAGGGCTAGATATACAGTCTATGTATTACCTGCCGGTTTATGAGTAGAATATTGATTGTGATGAGCGTACACACGTAAGTATATACACATGACTCTAGGTGTCTATAAAATATACAGATATATACAAAAAAAGAGTTATGCAAAATTGCATTCCCTTTTATAACTTATTATATGAGGTATGCCGAACTTATTATTGTGTCAAGTATGCTGAACTTTGAAAATATATTTTCGTTAACAAATTTAATAATAGTTTTATGGTTGTTTGTCTTACATGAGATGGCTTTGAAGCATTTGGAAACTGCTAGCAACAAAAGTTGGCACAATACCTAAAAAGAATAGTAGGGGACTAAAAGGAAGAAATAAATGAAAATAAGAATAATAGTAATAGAAATGTAGTAAGTAAAGAAAAAAGTTTATAGTGATTCAACGTTGTCATGTCTACATCCACTAGGAAGATTTTGAACACCTTATTATTGTTTTACGAGTCACAAAATTTTTAATCAGTACGAATAGACAGAGTATAGGACAAAGTAATCCAATAGCCAAAAATATCCGTTTCTTTCCGATGTATTTGGCATTCATAGGTGTTGGTAATTGAAAATGTCCCCAAAAAGTCAAAAAGACGTTACAAAGGTGTTCAAGAAGGGGCCCGACCCATGTTCTCCCTAAGTAGGAGATCTGTACCGATCCCAATGATGGTGATTTGTATTGATCCCTTAGTTTGAAGGGGAATGGGGTGTGATCCCTCTTGTGGGTCATTCATGTGATTCCTAACTTATCCCTGAAGTGGTTTGTTAAGTCGTCTTGTCGTTGGAAAAATGCAAAGAGCTGTTGGCTGAGGTTGAACTTTCTATTGGTCTATCCCGAAGTTATATCAATTCCTAGCTTTGAGTTAGACTGATCCCTCATTTAGTTATCTTTCGAGCGATTTTCTACTAAGCTAGTTTGACTTCTGCCTCGTGGTGCTATCTTGTCTTAACATCTGGGCCTTCCGACCATCTCTCTAGGCTGTTTAACTTGATAATCGTCCAGTCGCGTTAATTAGAATAACGGGTAATGGCTGGATGCGAAGGGCAGGTAGCACTTCCTCTCCTAGGTAAGTCTTGTGTGAGCATGGCGTGCTTGAATTTATAAAGGTCTTAGCTATTAGAATGGACTATATGCAGCTCTTCTCAAATGGTCTTATCCCTCTACTGTGTTGCGTACGCCAAGGGATGTGTTGTTTCTGAACGGTTGAAATGCATGGTCGAACTTTAAAGGTAAAAGTACATAATTCTAACTTTTTTTATGTTTCAATTCTTTATTTAGATTTCAACAATCTGTATCAGATTTCATTTGGAATTCATAGGTGAGCATCAGAATTCTGTTGAGTCAAGAAGGTAGTTGTTAGTTGTCAGCTCCTACGCGCACCTGAGCTTACGTATGTCATTGCCGGCCTGGAGTACTCACATGTAATTATGTGACTTTGAATGATACACTTGAGATTTCCTACACGAAGTATATGAGACATATTTGTAACAATATGTGTTAGTATGCACGACACATTGGTGTTTTTAAACTAATTCATCGGAAGTCATGCATATATTTAAGTTAATACTGAGGTATATATGTGTTTTAATCAGTTTATATATATGTATATATTAGTTTTTTCATATATGTATATGTACACATATATATATTCAAGTTATGGTTGCACATGTAAACACGTGCAATCCATTTATGAACATATTTTTATAGGCTTTCTATTTGAATTAGATAAGCATAGGATCAGTGCAAACCCTTTATGAGGGATTAATATTGATCCCTCACTTGTGTTTTTCAGGCTACTGAATATAAGGAGCCGATTTGTTCAATATAAAAATCTATTTCCCATATCACTTCCCTTTACTTGCTACTGCAAACCAAACCCTTGTTTTCCCCTATAATAAAGTGTCCCTAACTATGAATCTCTAACCAGTCTCCGCCTTCCACCATGACTCCACCACCACTTCCTTACTGTGATGGCCCACCCCGGATCAGTCGACATTTCTCTGAAATGCGTTGTACCGATGCCCGACCAGCACGGGACAATCGTCAAAAGAAATGAAGCAAGATGAAGAACTACCAAAGAACCTATAGTATATCTCACAGCGCATGGAATAAAATATAATAATAATATAACTTGACATAAAACAAGCGAGACAGTGCATAAGCTGAAAACTAAACCATCATAGCAGCGAAATCTAAAATACAGCTTATGATCCAATACCATTATTACAACTTCAAAATACTGTCTCTAAAGCAAAATAGAAAAGGTACACTACTAATACCTAAAGTAGTGACCATCTACACCATAAGGAGAATATATATATCATACGTGGAAGCCTCCTGCTCGTCTTCGGTACAGCTACTCATGCAACTATCTAACCTGTATCTAGTCTACTCGTATGAGCACCCAGAGTAATAAGAAGAAACATAAAACTCTTGGTCAAAGAACAGTGTGGTATGAGTTGTAGCAAGTATACATCTCTAAGATGAACAAATAACAGGTATAAGAATCATACCTGAACCTGAACCTGCAACCAAAGAGTTAGCACAACAGGATGTACAGTACTCTAAGGTAACACTAACATAAAGTGTAAAGATAATGTGGGAGTGTGCATGACATGATGATAGCAATCATTCTCACATCTCTCACTCAGTGCCATACGATATCCACCACTTCAATCACCCAATTCTTTGCTACGATCACTTTGCCCTTGGGTGTCACAATGACCCCATTACACTGATCCATATCCACTAATCCTTCTCTCAGTGATGAACCAAAATTATGGATATCGATAACCACTTTGCACACGTTCTGCAGCAAATCCCAATCATGAAGTTAACCTGTTGGTTCCCGTCTGGATCCTGGGTTCTAGCTTCTCATTTGAACTACCTTTGCATCTTGGGGTTGGTCATCATCTTGGTTTGGGTGTGTTTAGTTCTCCATCATCGCTTGGGTTCGATTCGTATAAAGCAATGGTTCGCAGTTCGTGCTCTTCCTCCATCCAGATCGGTTCATGGGCCCTTGCACTGGTTCGTGGTGCACCTTGCATCGGCTTGTTATTCGCCCCGTGACATCGGTTCGTGATCATGGTCGACTCGTGGGTCCGATTCGTGGAGTTCCGGTTCGTGGTCTTGCATCCTCCTCGGTTTGTGATCCATGGACGGCTCGTGGTCCTCGTGTGGATTTGGTTCGTGGTTCTGCTGGGTCCTCGAGGTGGAGCGGCTCGTCATGGTGGTGCTGGAGTGGTTCGTGAGTAAGCGCAAGTGGGATCGGGTCGCTAGGTGCATTACGAGTGGGGGTCGGCTCACATGGGTGCTTCACGAACGAGAATCTGACCAATTTCGTGCAACTTTCTAGCAAGCAATTTTACACCATACGACGGCGATTTCGACCATTCTAACTATACTAAGCAATCATAAATCATTCCAAACAGTAATATCAACATGTATAATCAACCATAAACACCAAAATAATAATATAACATGTTAATACGGATCACACATACTCAAAACCCATGTTTTCCCCTTAATCCTGTTAATAATGATTTAACCATACGATTAGCAAACATGTCAAAATTAACCCAAATTTCTAACAGAGGCACAAAATATTATTCAAAAATTTCTACATATTTTTCCAAATTTTTATCATGCATAATTTCGCTAATTATCACTAATCACCCCTAATTAGCCGTAATTAGTGAAGAAACATGCTAATCACTCACCTTAGCCTCAAATAATTTATAGATCTGAAGTCTCCACTGATTTGGATCGAATTCCTATGCAACATAGCAGCTTCAACTCTGATTTGATGCTAATTTGACTTGATTTGATGTTGATTAGCTTAATCCTTGGTTAGAAAGTGATTAGAGGTGATTTAGAAGGTGGAAACCATTATTAGGTTTGAAGAGAAAGTTTGCGGCAGCTGAAAAATGACAAAGGAGGGTTCTCTAGCCCCTATCAGCCCTTAAATAACCCTAATCCCGAAATACCTAATGGGCCTAGCTGCTGATTACCCTATTAAGTCCGTTTAAGCAGTTTTTCCATCTTCAAACCTTATTTCAGTCATATCTCTCAAACGATAAGTCTGTTTGATTAATGTGACCACTCTACCAAAAGGTAAACCATCATCTGAATCCAATGGAAGTGGTTTTAGGTCAAAACTCCTTTCGGATCAAAAGTTATAGGCAAAACAAGAATCGTTAGGGGTAAAATGGTCATTTAAAATTTGGCAAAAATCGTGAACATGGGAAATGACCCCAATAGTCGTTCCCCAAAGTTACACGACCATATAACTTCATTCGAAAAGAAAAAAAAATTCTACGATCCCTCGACACGTAGAATGCAGGTCATTACATTCTCCCCCTCTTAAGAAATTTCACCCCCGAAATTCCTTAACCAAAACCTACAAGGTTCCCGCATGCCTATCAATTATTTACAAACAATCAAACATGCATAACAACACAAAAAGCCTATCCTAGCATGCGGTTTACTAACAAGGGAAATAACCATCGCTTTTAAAGTCTTACCAGGCAAAGAGTTTTGGATATGACTTCCTCATGTTCTCCTCTGTTTCCCAAGTACAGTCATTCCTGTTGTCACCCCACTGGACTTTAACTAGTTTCACCGTCTCCCTTCGAAGTTGCTTCGTATGATATGTGACAATACGAATCGATCTGTGGTTCCCAACCACCTCAGGTTCTACCTCGATCTCATCTAACTGATCTGGTGAAATAGTCACGTCAGGGTATGCACAAACTTCCATAGCTGGGAAACATGAAATACGTTGTGAACTCTTACCATCTTATCATGCAATCCAACTTCATATGCCAAATCCCCAACTAGCTCGAGAATGGGAAATGGACCTATGAACCTTGTACTAACTTACCTCTCCTACCAAAATGAATCACATTTTTCAGCAGAGAGATCTTGATAAATGCTAAGTCGTTAACGGAGAATTCCAAATCTCTTCGTCATTTATCAGCATAACTCTTTTGCCTATCTTGGGCAGCCTTTATTCGTTGTTGAATAACATTGATATTATCTGAAGTTTCTCTTACTACTTCTGATCCAAGCACAAATTTTCTCACTAGTTTCCAATCAACATGATGGTGAGTTGTACGCTCTTCCGTACGAAACTTCAAATGGAGTCATACCAATACTGGACTGATAACTATTATTATATATAAACTCAACTAGATGCAAATGTTCATTCCCTGACCCTCCAAAATCCAACATACAAGCTCTCTAGAAATTGTCTAATACACGACTCACTGCCTCAACCATTAACATTGGGTACAACCAGTCCTAGTGAGCGATAAAAAAACTAATTAACATCAACAATAAAGTATACAAGAATAGGCAGATTAACCATCGATCTACCTATCACATTACTAGAGAATAACTCCGAGCACAACTCCCCACATTCGACAGTGATAGCCTTTATAGAACATAACAACCTTACATCAGGACAAAACCAGAATGACCCATTCAGTCCTAGCAATCAAATAACAACACTCATAACATCCATTTTATACATCTCACGTGAACCATCCTAACCGAATTCAACATCCCTCAAGTACAACCCCAAAGGCCTAAACCAATATCAAACAAGCACCTAAAAAATGTTTCCTTTGACATTGGACAATCCACGTGAGACGGTTCAATAAAGAAACCAATCACTCATAACTGACTTTGGCCATTACTGTGATTCCTATTTTGAAACCATCGTTAATCATATAAATCGCTATGTCACTATACCATCCGTCAAGGGCTAATGATAGCCCCAGTTCTAACTAGGCTACTACATGTCAAACGTACATTTGCCTCCCAGAGACAACTAGACCCATCTAATAGGTCCAGGGTATTCGACTAGTCCAACTTGCCTTTTAGGTGCCCCTACTATACCCTTGCCTTAAGCCCGTTAGAACTTACGACAACGATAATCCCTTCATCATTCTCGTCGGCATCACCGGCGATCATCCATAAACTCAGACCTAGTCTCGAGTATCCATTACCCATCAATTCAAGTCCAATATGAGTCATCTTCCTACTTGTTGCATCTCTAAGATCAACGAACAACCATTATTTATGAGTTCAAGTCCAACTTGAATCGTCCTAACCTTCGCTGCATCTCCACGACCAACAAACCTCTCTTATCACTTTAAGATTTCCCCATTGAATTCCCTCTGAAGGTATTACCATCCTGCTAAAACCATGAATACATCGATACCCATATGATTGGTCCAACCAATCTCAAGGGCTAACGGAATCCCCGCCTCCAAACGGACTACCGTACGTCCAATGTACGTTTATCCTCCAAGGATAACTGGATCACATCCAATGGATCCAAGGTAAACGGGCATCCCCAGATACCCCTACTTCAAGTCTGCTTAGAACACTCCAAACTATCGATGATTCCTTGGCACTCCATCAGAAGAGCTATCCAAAATTCCATCTTCAACTCGAGTCCTACCCAAGTCAATCCATTTCTTGCAGCCTTTTCGAGTCCAACTCGAGTCATCTCATATCCCTACCGAGTCCCACTCGGGGCAGTTCATGTCATCGAATAGTCTTATCCTGTCACAACAACACATCACCCCTTGAGTAAACAAAGATATCATTCAATGGAAGTCATACCAACTACTTATATCTCTCATTCTCCCTAACTCCAGCTATCATCACCATCTCTAGGTAGGTACCTAATACCACTCTATACTTTTTGAGCCAATTGACTTCCAAAATAATGCCAAATCCAGTAAAGCCCAAAAAAAGGCAATTACAAGCAAACATACATCCATGACCCAATAAGACCAAATTGTGACAAATCACGCAAAGGCTAGTCCAACCACCAATCGGGTTCGTCACAACCAAAGGTCTATCGATAATCTCGGGTTCCAATCCCAACCTATCCACCAGGTCACTAGATATGAAGGAATGGGATGCCCCGCTATCAACAAAACATGAACAGAGACTTCATAAATGGAAAGCATACCTTGAATAATGACACCTTTTCCCTTCTACGCCGTAGTTGGGGCATTCGACGAAGAAGGAATAGCGTTGATAACATATGCTTTGATGATCTTCTTCTCTTTAGGGGGTTGCGGACATTTATCCTTGTGATGTCCCGCTTGCCCATAGTTGAAGCACTTCATGTCCCCAGGCCTTTCTTGACAATCTCTGGCATAGTGGCCCTTCTTCCCACAGCTAAAGCACTCGCCATCTTTCTTATCTTTCTTTCTCTGACCATCATTGGTCTGGTTCTGCTTCCTCTTATTCTGAAAATTATTCTTGCCTCCACTGCTTGCTTGCGGCTTTGGCTCCTCTGTAGATGCAATAACAACATCGGCCTTTGACTTAGGGTAAAGGCTCTATGATCTCAATGTTTTTCCCACTATGGATTCAAAAGTCTCATCGATATGGTTTATAAGTCTTGCTCCCATGTACCCATCTAAGCCAGTTATGAATTTCTCGTTCTTCTTCTCGACAGTGTCAACAAGATACAGTCCATATTTCGGTAAAGTATTGAACTCAACAATATATTCCGAGACTGCCCTACCACTCTGCTTATGTTCCAAAATCTCCCTAAACAATTCTGATTTCTGAGCAGCTGGGATAAATTTATCACTGAAGTGAGTCCTAAACCGATTCCAAGTAACTTGATCCTCGGGAGTAATTGCTTTAATAACATTCCACCAATTCATTGCTCGTCCTTGAAGTTGACGGGATGCTAATTTTCTCTTCATTGCATCTTCAATTTATAAATCCTCAAATATGCGCTCACAACTATCAAGCCAATCTTGAACCTCAGTTGTCGATTCTATTCCATGGAACGGCTTCCCACCAAGACTAGTATAATCCTTGCTAAGCTTGGCGAAATCGACCCTAGGCGCCTGCACTACTGCACCACCACCGTTAGCAGCATTAGAAATGCTCCCTGAACATCCCTAAGCATCTCCCTCATGAAGGTGGTAAACATCATCCTCATATCAGGAACATCCCTATGGTTTGCTCCTAAACCCATACTCCTCGTATATCGGCTTATCGTTCAATCTGTAAAAAGAAAACGATTAACCATCTCCTTAGTGGTGCCCGTGCAGTGCGACTTCTTCCTTAGGTATATAATAGTATATATATAGCTTTTGAAAACCAAAATATCACAAATATGCGCTCATATGTACGTATACTATCTCCCCCTGATGTCTTCCCCTAGGTTAACTAGGCAACCTAGAGCTCTGATACCAAATGTGAAGGCCCGCCCCGGACCAGCCGACATTTCTCCAAAATGCGTTGTGTCGATGCCCGACCAGCACGGGACGGTCGTCAAAAGAAACGAAGCAAGATGAACTATTAAAGAACCTTTAGTGTATCTCACAACGCATGGAATAAAATATAGTAATAATATAAGTTGACATAAAACAAGCGAGACAGTGCACAAGCTGAAAACTAAACCATCATAGCAGCGGAATCTAAAATATAGCTTACGATCCAATACCATTATTACAACTTCAAAATACTATCTCTAAAGAAAAATAGAAAAGGTACACTACTGTTGCCCAAAGTAGTGACCCGTTACAGCACAGGGAGAATATATATATATATATATATATATATATATATATATATATATATATATATCATATGTGGAAGCCTCCTCTTGTCTCCGGTATAGCTACTCATGCAACCATCTTACTTATCTCTAGTCTACTCGTGTGAGCACCCAGAGTAATAAGAAGAAACATAAAACTCTCGGACAGACAATAGTCTGGTATGAGTGGTAGCAAGTATACATCTCTAAGATGAACAAATAATAGGTATAACCATCATACCTGAACCTGGACTTGCAACCAAAGAGTTAGCACAACAGGATGTACAGTACTCTAAGGTAATACTAACATAAAGTGTAAAGATAATATAGGAGTGTGCATGACATGATGACAACAAACATCAAACATAGCAATCATTCTCACATCTCTCACTCAGTGCGTATAGCATATGATATCCACCACATCGATCACCCAATTCTTTGCTACGATCACTTTGCCCTTGGGTGTCACAATGACCCCATTGCATCGATCTGTAGCTACTAATCCTTCTCTCAGTGGTGAACCAAAATTATAGATATCGATAACCCCTTTGCACATGTCCCCCAGTAAAGCCCAATCATGAAATTAACCCGTTGGTTCCCATTTGGATCATGGGTTCTAACTTCTCATTTGGATTACCTTTGCATCTCAGGTTTTGGTCATCTTCTTGGTTTGGGTGTGCTTAGTGCTCCAGTCATCACTTGAGTTCGATTCGTATGAAGCAACGGTTCGCAATTCGTGCTCTTACTTTATCCAGATCGTTTCATGGTTCCTTGCGCCGGTTCGTGGTGCACCTTGCATCGGCTCGTGACTCACCCCTTGACATTGGTTCGGGATCATGGTCAACTCGTGGGTCGCATCTGTAGAGTTCCGGTTCATGGTCTTGCGTCCTCCTCGGTTCGTGATCCATGGACGGCTCGTGGTCCTCGTGCGGGTTTGGTTCGTGGTTCTGCTGGGTCCTAGTGGTGGAGCGGCTCGTCGTGGTGGCGCTGGAGTGGCTCATGGGTGAGCACGAGTGGGATTGGGTCGCTAGGTGCATCACGAGTGGGGGTCGGCTCACATAGGTGCTTCACGAACGGGAATCTGACCAATTTCCTACAACTTTCCAACAAACAATTTTACGACATACGACGGCGTTCAACCATTCTAACTTTACTAAGAAATCATAAATCATTCCAAACAGTAATAGCAACATGTATAATCAACAACAAACAACAAAACAACAATATAACATGTTAATATGGATCAAACATTCTCGAAACCCATGTTTTCCCCTTAATCCCCTTAATCACGATTTAACCATATCATTAGCAAAACATATCAAATTAACCCAAATTTCTAATAGAGGCATAAAATAATATTTAAGAATTTCTACCTATTTTTCCAGATTTTTTGTCATGCATAATTTCGCTAATTATCGCTAATCACCCCTAATTAGCCATAATTAATGAAGAAACATGCTAATCACTCACCTTAGCCACAAATAATTTATGAATCTGAAGTCTCCACTGATTCGGGTTGAATTCCTATACAACACAGCCGCTCCAACTCTGATTTTATGCTATTTTGACTTGATTTGATGTTGATTAGTTTAATCCTTGATTAGAAAGTGAATAAAGGTAGTTTAGAAGGTGGAAACCATTATTAGGATTGAAGAGAAAGTTTGTGGTGGCTGAAAAATGACAAAGGAAGGTTTCTCTAGCCTCTATCAGCCCTTATATAACTCTAATCCCGAAATACCTAATGGTCCTAACTGCTAATTACCCTATTAAGCCCGTTTAAGCAGTTTTTCCATTTTCAAACCTTATTTCAGCCATATCTTCCAAACGGTAAATCCGTTTGATTAATGTGACCACTCTATGGAAAGGTAAACTATCATCCAAATCCAATGTAAGTGGTTTTAGGTCAAAACTCCTTACCAATCAAAAGATATAGGCAAAACAAGATTCGCTAGGGGTAAAACGGTCGTTTAAATTTCGACAAAAATCGTGAATATGGGAAATGAACCCAATAGTCGTTCCCCAAAGTTAGACGACCATACGACTTCAGATAGCAGTTAACGAATGAGGATCTATTTAATATCAAGGTCCTTTTAGACCATTATTCCTGGCCGTAACTGGGAAGTTCTAGAGCTTCATTTGGTGAAGCCTATTTTTGATGCTCCAGTTTCCTTTGCCGGATGAATTTTTCAATGGCATCCCTCATATGATAGCAATCATTAATGTCATGGCCATACATTTCATGAAACCTGCAATTCTTCTAGATTGCATTCCCTTATTTGCCAATTCTATCAGATTTAGCTTTTGATACTAGATTGTGTTGTAGGTTTTGAGGAAGATATTTTGAAGGAGTTACTGAGCGGAGCGTAGTCACCATAAGAAGCAGATATTGTCCACTTTTTGGAATCCTTCTTTTTGTCGCAACTAACCCACTGTTGCCACCTTGATTCAGATTGTTCTATTCGTTGACATCAATCTTATCGGAGCTCTTCTTGTTTGCCTGATCGCAACATCACTTTGGACCATGTCATATTCCTACTTGTGAGGATAACCCTCGTTTTCTCTATCCTTGTGTGCCTCTTCTTTACACAAGAACTTGTGCACCTTTTAAAAAATCATTCCATTTTCTTCAAAGGCTTCATGTTGAGTCACTCCCCAAAATCATATTTAGGGTGGATGCTTTTGATGAGTGCAATAGGAATGACATCCTTCTAAGGGTTATCGACTTTCATCAAGGCGTTATTGAAGCACTCCAAAAAAACCTTGAGTGTATTCCTTTGGAAGATACTAGATATGGACATGATGTCATTTTCCTGGTGGTTTGCATGCGAAACTATCCTACTAGCTTTCTTGCGAGTTAATCAGAAATGAATATGGTTCTTAGTGGAAGTCGAGAGCCATACAAGGCCACACTTTCAAGGGACATAAGAAATCGCTGGCACTTCACTGTGTAGGTGGTGCATGCAGTAATGTTATGTCATTCATAACTATTAATGAATTTGTGAGGATTGGTTTTTCCTTAGCATGGTAGGATTGTTGGTATATTAAATCCCGGAGGCTATTCAACATTCAGAATATCTTTGCTAAAGGGGTTCGCCTCGAATTGGTTTCTCAATAATCTCAGCTTGACAATATGAATGTCTCATAATCTATAAATCATGGTAGTGACGTCAGGGGTTGTGATCTATGTTGGTCATGATCAAACTCCATTTGGCATCATTGAGGCCTTCTAGGATGAATAACATCATCTTGTTAGTTCTTTGGAGGCTGATCAAGAGCTGTTTGGTCTCGATTGACACCTAAGAGTCCAAGAACTATGTTTTCTCCTCTGATTCTGGTTGTTCAACTACAATGAGGAAGTGGATCCCTCTAATACATAATTAACAAGAGTCAAAGTTCTCCCTTTTCCCTTGAACTGGTCAATATTAGCTTGAATTGCACATTAAAGCTACTTCATAAGATCTATATTCTATTCGAACTGTGTATTGAGCTTCCTTTGAGTCTCTTCTAGTTTGTTCATATAATTCTTCAAATGAAATTGGGTGACCGAAGCATCAGGATCGGAGGTTATATCCACATGAATTTGATCGTTTGGACGAGTTTCATACTGGATGGAAGGATTACCATGATCAACATTTCAAGGACCAATAACCTTGGAATTCTTCTTTTTAGCCATGGAATCAAGCTTCTTCTGTAGATCTAATTGGATCTCAAAAGGAATGGAAAGTTGAAGGAAAAAGAAAATAGAGAACTTGAGTCATTCTCAATCAAAACATAAGAATGTTAAAACCTAAATTTGGCCCAACACTTGAAGAGTTTAGTAGAGAACTAAAATGATGAAATAAATGGTAGATGGTAATTACAGCAGCAAAAATACAGTAAGTAAACACATCAAAGTTTATAGTAGTTTGACGTTGTTGTTTCTGTGTCCACTTGAAAAGTTTTGAATACTTTATTGATATTTTGAGGGTTGCAACATCTTAGATCTATATGAATTTGAAGTTTACATAATAAAGTAAACCAATAGTAAAAAATATTCGATCCACTCTAATGTAGTTGGTATTTTTGGGTGTAAGTAGCTGAAATTATCTTGGGAAAGTCAAAGAGACATAGGTGATCAAGTAGGGGCTCAACCAACATTCTCCTCAAATTAAGGATTAGTACTTTTTTCTATGATATGGATCAATACCGATCCTTCGGTTTTAGGGGAATGGGATACAACCCCTCATATCGGTCCCGTATGTGATTCCTAACTTCTCCCTGAAGTGTCTTATCAACTCATTTTGTCATTAGAGAGACAATGAGTATTGTTGGTTGAAGTTGAACTTTCTGTTGGTCTGTCTCGGGGTTGTCCCAACCCCAATCTTTGAGTTAGGATGATCACTCAGTTAGTGAGCTAGAGGGTGGTGTTCTGCTTGGCTCGTCTGACCATTGCTGGAGCTATCAATGCTTGATGTATGGATCTTCATACTATCTTTATGTGTTGTTAGCCTCGATAATCATCTAGTTGCATAATCCAAATTACTGGAAATGGTCGGGCACAAAGGTCAGGCAACTAAAATGTATTCTACGGTAAAAAGTATGCACAAATTTCCAAAGTAGATAGGAGATGAGCCTATAAAATTATTTCCCTACACATCAAAGATTTTGATCGTAATAATGGAGGCCAAAGGAATCATAATTTAGTGATGATCGCACATCTTACAAACTCGAACGTGTCTTTAAAATGTTTAGGCCAATAAACGCTACATTGAAATATCTTTTATGTGGTTTTCTTTAAACTGTAATGTTTACATGCTTAGTTATGTATGAGAGAAAGAACACTTCTGACTTTTCTATCTGGAATGCATCGACTAATGATTTGTCAAAAAAAAATACTTAAAACAAGTATGGATCATCCTAACAAAAATATTTCACTTGGGATAGCAATTTGCACTTATCATATTTGGACCAAAACGAAGGTGATTTTTCAGCAACAAAAAGTTTACTATATGGGCAAATTACGAATCGAATGAAAAGAAATGAGTTGTTCCTTAGGAAAGTTATCTTTGATAGGAAAAGGAGGTAATGCATTCGGAAGGCGAGACAAATGATTAGCTATGATGTTGTCAGATCCTTTCTTGTCTTCAAACAAAAAGTCAAATTCTTAAAGTAAAAGGAAGTAATGAATCAAATGAGATATAATATCCTTTTTGGCAAAAAGTACATAAAAGTCGAACGGTAAGTGTAAACCATGACGTGTGAGCCTATCAAATACGGTCTCAAATTTTCAAGTGCAAATGATAAGGATAAAAACTTTTTTTAAGTGGTTATATGGTTGAGCTGTGTGCCATTTAGAGTCATACTAGCATTATAGGTGATGTGAACAGTTTTGTTAACGCATTACCGAAGGACAATACCAACTGCGAAGTTTGTGGCATCACACATATTTTGAATGGAAGAACCCAATAGGAGAGTATATAATCGAGGCAGATGTTGGGAAATGCGGATCAAGAATCTTATAACATAACACTCGAAGGATGTGAATAGTGTTTAATGGAATTTATAAACATTTTGAAATATTTTTGAATTTAACAGAATCAAATGCAAATCACATATATGAATCAAGCATAGACTTAGATATAGAAGAAAACAAAAGGTAAAAGCAATAAGGAAAGAACACTTTGGGATTTTATACTGGTTCGGAGTTATCCTACATCCAGTCCTGCACAACTCTGGGTTATGCAGATTTATTTTCCAATAACATCCAATCTTACAATCCTCGATTTCAAAGGCTACAAGGTTCACCCAACTGCTTCCGAGTACAGAGCTCTCTCTTTTGATTTAACCAGGCTACATGATCACATAATTGATTTATGAGATACAGTCACACCCAGTTGATTTCAACAGGCTACAATCATACCTGTTCAGTAACAATTTCGTAGAGAGACTCAATAAGACTTTGATCTTTTGATCTTCGGTCACAAATACTCTTATAACTATGAATAGCACTTGGATCTTTTAGAGAGAGTAGTAGAGAATTAAACTATAAAAGATTTGGTTTGATTCCCTTTGAATTTCAACAGAGTTTGATTATGGAAGCTTGAAATTTAAGAGTATAAATGAAGAGAGAGAAGGAGAGAGGAGAAAAGGAGAGGAAAAGATAATGAAAAGTTAGCTGTAAACCGAATTAGACAGGTATTTATAAGGAATAAACAGTCGTGCCTCATCAGGAAAAGTTCTAAATAAATAGATATTTGTTTTGAAATTTATATTTTGCCAGAAAAAACGTCTATGATGTCGACATGTGGGGTAGTACATGTTGACATGACCCTTGTAGTTATAAAATTTAAATTTTTGAAAAAATGGAAACAATGTTTATATAAATCAAGATAATTTTGGAATTTAAATAAACTATTTTCTTACATATTAAAGTAGTATAATGAAGTAAGAATATAAACTAAAAACATATATTTATAATCTATAAAAGAGATATCAAAACTTAATATTAAACTATAAATATAAGAAATTTGAAACTTAAGATTCAAAATTATAAATATGAATATAAGAAAATAAGAATATCAAAACTCAAGTAATCATAAACACATATACACACACACATAACTAAAATATAAATAAGAAAACCTAAAGAAATTAAATTAGGAGTTAGATTAAAATTCAACAATTCAAATAATTAGGAGTTATATATATTTAAAAAAGGAAGTAATTTTGAAATCAATTTAAAATAGAAGATTTTTTGAAATATTATAAAATAAAATTGGTAAGAGAATTAGAATAAAATTTTTAGCGCTATTACGGAGTTTCAACAAAAAATTCTAGACTCTATTACTTACCTTGATATCTTTTTGAACTCTGGAATTCTTGTTACTCATTAGTCTTCAATCTTGAATTCTTCTTCTTTGTAATCTTGAATCTTTAAACTGTACATTCTTCAACAATCAGTACCTGCAGACACATCCTACACACACATACAAATGTGTATATATATATAATAATGTTAGTATATATTTTATAATTATGGTTAAAAATATTAAAAGGTTATTGTCATCAAAACCATCATCTCAGTCCTAACAATCTTTTCCTTTTTCATGATGACAACCTCTATTTATAAAATATACTTATTGTATACTTACCCGATTCTTCTTCAATTACTCCTCTTAACTCTAACAAATTCTTCTAAAACTACTAACTCCCCCATAATCTAAGACCTATTTTATAATTCTCCTCCTTTATCATATAAAAAAACTACGTAACTGTGTTTAATTTATAATACTCCCCCTTAAATTAATATAAGACTTAATCTAGACTAAAAATGGCTTTGGTACTTCCCCTTAAATATGGTACATCTTAAGCAACCAATATTTAGACATAAGCAATATCAAGATTAAACTAGAATAATATTAACACTTAACCAAACAATCAGTCCAAACCGGTTTACGCAACCAATTCAAATCACGTTTCTACACACCATTAATTCAAATTCAATTTTTCACACACAATCAATTCAATTTCAGATTTAAATTTAACATACAAAGCATACTAAATTCCAACATGCATTTAAAAGTTTCTTAGAACTTCTACCCGTCCTTCCACTCTAAAGATAAAATCAACCTTTAAAAAATTCCATTCTTCGTTTTCTTTGGTAAGAGTTCCTTTAGGATTATTATTTTCTTCTTCTTTGTTGAGTGTAGAAATCATCCAACGAATGTCATCGAAATATTCTCTTGGTTTAAAATCATGTGTTTGACTTAATTCTAAGTGACATAGATAGCAGAGAATGATAGAAAGGATATTTTTGAAGGAATTGAGTGTTTCTTTGAGATTTTCACTCAGGTTATGAATTAGAGAAGTCATAATATTAATAAAATTAGTAGATAATGAATGGGTATTAAGGAGAAATGAAAAGATAACTTTTCTGGAAGAAATGTGTATATATATGCCTTTAGAATTTGTTTAAACTGAATGGACACAAGTTGGTAAAGTAAGTTTTGAATTCAAATAAATTTGAGAATTTGGTAGTCATATGTCGACATAAGGGATAGTTTCAGTTGACATGCACCCTTCAAATTTTTGAATTTTGCTGTTTTTTATTTTGTATTGTGTTTTGGTTTATATTTAAACTTTATTAACGTAATAATAAAACATTTTAGAGATGTTTTAGGGATAATGAATAGAAATAGTAAATCTTCATTGATAATTTTAGATAACAATACATAGAAATGATGCATAATATGTAATTAAAATATGTTAGGAATAGAAAACTACTATAACATGAAAATAAAACTAGAATTCGGTTGAAGATGATGATATTCCAAGCTTGCGACTTACTTTTCCAAAGAATTTGTTCATATATATTGAGATATTCTCCGTTTTCTTACTAAATGGCATTTTCAAAATATTTTGATTATCCACTATTATCTTTTGACTCTTAAGTAGGATTTTATTGGATGGATTAGAGGTACTAGCAGGATATTTTATGCTTTTTAAGGAAGTACTTTCATCTTCTTCCTCTTCTTCGATTTCCATTCCTTCTCCTTTTTCTATTTCACTAGCCAACCTTTCTTCCTTTTATATAAGTGTTTCATATGGTTGAAACACTAGTGAAATCTTCATAAGAGATATATTTCCACAATTAAAAACCTTTTCGGAGACAAAGTCTTCTCCTTTAAAATTAGTCCAAAAAATTTGAAAATACATGTAAACTAAATTCCTTGATATAACGTATTTCACCCATTAGAAATTTTTTAGATCGAAATTCATCCAAGACATCTTAAGCCCAATTGATGTTGTATCTTCCATAAACCGCAAAATGTTCTTTGCAAACTTTCATAGTTGGATTGTTAAAACTTTCTGTTCTTGGTGTGATAGTATGTTGAAAAAACAGATTAACAAACACTGTTTTTAGAAGAAAATAATGGTTTTTGAATTCCAAATGATCATCATCTTAAAAAATATGATGGAAGGTCTCATGATCATATTCATAGATTTTGAAATCCAAGAGATCCATTCTGATACTCTTACAACCCAAAATATTTCCTAAAACTTCACAATCCAAAACAATTTGAGTAACTATTAAACTACTCCATATTTCATTCTCATTTCCTTCAAAAAAAACTACAATTTAAATCTGCATAATTTTTTTAAGAAGATTCAGATAACACATATAATCATTTTCCTGAGAATCGATCAAACTAGGGATTTTATTTCGATTAAAAAGAGATCCAACTCACAAATTTCAAAATCTTGAAAGGCACAAATTTTCGTGTATCGATTTTACCGAAGTTTACATAGTTGATGCAATCTTTAATAGCTTAGGGTATTGACATAATGGGTAGTTCCGAGTCTATTGACAGTGATTTTTCGAATTAATGCCATTTCCAATCCTTTTTCGAACACATCGCAACTTCGACCAAATCGCTTTGTGTTTTCTGACGATGTTATTGACACTTGAGTGCATTGCTAACCGAAAACTTTAGGTGTGAAAGCTTCGACCAAAAATTTTATCAACAATTTTCCCCCTAAAACATGTCTTGCTTGTCGAAGGAAGATGTGTTTTACATGAAAATCAGAAATCTATACATCCAAAGCCGGGAGAAGTCCGAGGTGAACTTTTATAACCAGAAAACCGAAGAGCCATGATCACGTCGGATCATATTATCCATTAACCAGAAAATCAGAAAGCCTGAAATCCTATGAAAGCCGACGATCGCTCCGGATCCTTAAGAGACAACCAAAACATCCAGGATAACCAGAGGACTGCAAAGGTCCGATTATCTAAATAACTAGAAAATCCATAACCAAGAAGTTGGGATAAACCCGAAATCCATGAACCCAAGATAGCCAATAACTGTATATCTAGGTATCCATATGAATCATCGTGTGAGGGAGATAAAATAATCGAATAAGAAGGATCCACCTACCAGATGCATGAGATCTGAGGCTCGGCATAAGTCAAGGATCGAAGTAGGACAAGAGGCCTAGAGAGCCACGAATGGATAATCTTGTCACATCACTAACAAGTCCACCCAATGTAATCCAATATCTATGTGTGTCATCTTGACAGGATGACCCAAAGCCAAATGAGCAGGATCCACCGACCAAACACATAAGATCCAAAGCCCACTATAAATCAAGGCAATCTTGTCATAGTGGGACAAGAGGCCAAGATAGCCATACGATCATTAGAGTTTGCAATCATGTTTTTGATTTCATACCCCACAAGCAAGCATCCTTACTTTGTGAAGTAAATTTATTAATAGTTATAAAAGTTAGGGATTTTTTAGTAAAGCCAAAGGAAAATCTAATAGTCTGTCATTCACAAAGAGAATGCCTAGGGATGCTTGTCCCCATACATGGGTAGGCGAACTTAACCGTCTTTGATTCTAAATTCATTTGTGAACGAGAGTGAATGGTTTATCGTTCAAGAAGAGCATGCCTAGGATCTCGTCGATTCATGTTACAAGGGTAAACAAACTTAACCATTCAAAATCGAAATCCAGGAAAAGTAAACTTTTCATTAATAACCAGAAGGGGTGATGGCGTGTTATCGAGCAAAGAGCATGCCTAAGGATTGTAACAGCTCCCATACATGGGTAGGCAGATTCAACCATACTTTATCCAAAATAACCAAAAGAGGATACATTCATAGGACCGAGGTCCTTAAATCCAAACCAAGGGCCAAAGCCCACACGACCAAATCCAAGAAAGCCACGAGAGACAAATTAAGAGTTAAGAAAATCCTAAATATCCACAATCCAATGAACCGAAGATGGGAAATCCATAAGTGGGCAACTCATTATTCGAAAGCTACAAAATCTAGTAGCCAAGAAACCAAATAAAGCCACATCCGAGGCTTAATCACCAAAGGCCAGAAAAATAAAACCCAAAAAAGCCAAAATCAAACATCCACAAGAACCAAAATCAAGAATCCTCAAGATCTAAACCCGATATCTAAAACAAAAAAAAACCAAGAGGTCAGAAGGCTACGACCGATACCTAGAAGCCAAGCAAAACCAAGATAAAAAAACAAAAATATCCACGAAGCCAAAAGAACAAAATCCACAAAGGCAGAAGATCTAAAGCTTCAAGCCACATGATACTGACTCCAGGGAGACTTGCATTCAAGACTTCAGAGCCTGTAAGGGGTCCAACTAATAACAATGTCGCCGGGATGATTTCTAGCCCCGGGCATATCCTGATTTCTTTGAGCAGGCTGTGCAAGCCCTTGCACCATAGCCCGATAATGAACAAATTGTGCTAGCTCTCCACATCTAACACGTTCCTATATCATATACCTGAGATGCTGACACTCGATCGTATCATGACCATCAAGATCGTGAAATATGCAATTCCGACCAGTATCCCTTTTTCTTTGAGTCGACACCCTTGCAGGAGGCTTTCTGAAAGGAGCAGCGGGATGAACTTAGAAATAGATCTTCTCGGCATATGAGAAAGTTCCGAATAAGTTGAGAACTTAGGTTGCTTCTAACCTTTGTTACGATCATTCCCCGAAGGGGGTTTAGCTGCAGCAAAATCTTTTGTTTTTTCAGAGTTGGACAGTTTTCCGCCTTTAACAGCATTAGCCTTGGGAACCTTTTTTCAGTTCTCACATCCTCTTCCCGAAAGAATCTTAAATTCTCCAAGATCCCTTGTGGGTCCCAGCGTAGTGAAGTCTTGAAGTCAGATTTGTCCAAAATTCCAGGTACTGCGACGATCAAAACCATAGAAGGATCGGGTATGTCGACCGAAGTCATCGCAGCCACTGCATCATTAAATCATTTCAAGAATTTTCGCAGAATCTCGTCAGACTTCTACTTGATGTCATAAAGAGTTATCACGCTTTTCGGACGAGCAATGTTGACTCTGAACTATTCCAAAAACTTCACGACCAAAGCATTCCAAGAAGTGATGGAATCTTCTTTCAGCTGCCTGAACCATGTTGCACCTATATCTATTAAGTAAAGTGAAAAGCACTTTTCCATGAAGTTTTCCAAAATGAAGAGGACTTCCATATAACAAATATATATCATCTAGTGAGCAGTTAGATCCTTCCAACCATCATTGGATTCCAACTCCGGTAGTTTGAAATCCGGTGAGTTACGAAATTTCTTGATATCCAAAGCGAACGGATTGCGAGTCACACAATCCAAGTCTGAAGAAGAGGGACCGCCTCGAGTGAATCGCGAATTACATCCGCGATTTGTGAACCATTATTGAAAGTAAGCAACTGATTAAGTTTTTCCAAAGTGACATTGGTGCCCTCAGTGTTTAAGTCTAAATTAAGAATCGATTGGTTGGTGAGAAGAACATCTAGTTGAATTCCAACCTAGGGAGCCACATCGGGCACAATCCTGAATCCGGAATCGTGGGAGCACTACTATCTGAAGCTGCACACACCGGTGCTTGAGCAACATTACCAAAAAAGGAGCCCACAACCTGACTAACCAAAGCATCACGGGCTAGAGAGATGTCAGATTAGGGGTGCCCCTTTGTGTAGCAGGATCGGCACCGATTCGAGGATCGACGTTGACTTGGTTATTTGTTTGCGGGGTTGCCCCCAAGTTCCTAGTCGCAGCTTAAGGAATGTTGATACTAGTTCCAATAATATCTTCCTAGCCAATCATCCTTGAAGCACTTCATATCATATTCTCAATTCGAGCAAGAAAGGTATTGAAGGCATCTTCCTATCACTCGAGTCAAATGCTCAAATCCGTAGCTAGGTTCTTAATCATCCCATCGACGTCTTCACGAGTGACGTAGTTCGATGGAACTCCAGTTCAAGAAAGTTCTTGACCTCCTCCTCCTTCTTTACCTTGAACTTCAGCAATGGTGTCGAGCTTCTTGCCCTTAACCATGGTGAAAAATGAGTAATAAAGATGAAGTCGAAGACTGATACCAAAGTCAAAATCCGTATACAAATCCGAGAATCTAATCCAAAGCATAGGTGAAAGATGTTTGTCCCTACCTGGCGCGCCAAAGTATTGACGTAGGGAATTATCATCGATTCAACGCACACCACCCCTCGAGTGTACGTGTATAAGAAACACAGTTATCCAAAATAAAGAAATGCAGAGAACACAATTTTTTTAGTGGTTCGGCACCAATGCCTATGTCCAGTTCTTAGTAATCAATCATTATATAACAGTTGATTACAATTGTTGTACATGTTCGTACAATATTTGTGTACAAAGCGTTGCAACAAAACAACAAAATATTTGTTAATTCTAAACTTTGACCAAAAACCCTTCTTTTTCTTCGTTGGGTGAAAAATATGAGGACTTGGTCAACAATGTCCAAAAAGTAGCTTCAGTGTCCAATGAATCCAAAAATATCCAAAAGCAGTGTAAATGTCCAAGAAATCCAAAAATATCCAAAACAGTCTAAAAGTCATTTAAATGTCCATGGAAATGTCCAAGAGTTGAAGGAAAACGTGTCTGCAACATTTTTGAGGTACATGTCGTATCCAATGGTAATGGAGAAGAAGGTGACTGCCATTAATAACGCCTGAGAGCTCCAAGAAGTCCAAAATACCAAATGAGAACCAATCCCTTTGAATGCCAAGCAAAGGGCTATGTATAATTGAGTTTTTGATGTGACAGGTCAAATTTTGTATCCCTTAGTTATACGAAATTCGCCTCCCAAAATTAGAGTCGAAAAACCTAGCGCGAGTCGGATTTCGATTCCTGTACTCAAAAATTTCGAATCCCTTAGAAATTGTTGAAAGCACATGTTATTCAGACTGAAAACGCTGATCAAAACGGTAAATTCTTATGCCACGGTGATCAGCCACGTTTCTGGCCACTTTACCACACACAAATTTTCGAATCCCAGAAATCACATGTTTAGCAAGCAATTCTGGGTGATCTACACCACTGTTTCAAATCTCGCAAATATCATGATTGACATAGAAATGTGTTTATTTTATGCTCTTACATCTTATCTTTTGTATATCAAAAAACTATTACTTGGGTAGTGTTTTGTTGTTTTTACAGATATTCCAACCCAGCCCGCATGCAACCAGAAAAGTAGAGAAATGGATATCAGATTGCTATTTGTTTACATTTTGAGGAATTGTAGATGAAGATCCCACATCTGGTTGCTGTTGGACAAGAAAATGATTAATGAAAAGGCCATGCACATCTCAAATCAAGGGAGACTTGTCAGAGAACCAAGAGGAAAAGAAGAAAGGCCAAAGGTTTAATAGATTTAACTAAGGCCCATTTGAGATTCTCATTGTAAACTCTTTTGGTGAATTCCCTAAGGCCCATCTATCATTTGTAATTAGGGTTAGGGTTTGGCTATCTATCCTATAAATACCCTTGTAATGTCATTGTAGCCACCATCCTATCTCATTTCTGTATTCCATTACTCTAATAAAAATTCTTCTTCTTCTTTTATTTTCTAGTATTTTTTTTAGCAACTAGTGTCATTTACCCGATTAGATTCGGTAGAATACTAGTTGTATTTTATATTTGTTTCATTAGTGATTAGTCGTTTGATTAGTTTCAACGGAAATCCTAATTTTGTTTTTTTTGTTGTTCTTCTTATTCTGCACTTTTATTTTCTGCATTGTTGTTCTTGTTTTGCAATTTACTTTCATTGGTGATTAATCATTGATTAGATTCAACGATAATCCTAAGTTCGCAATTTCAATTTGTTTTTATTTCAACAAAATCTCCAGGCTTCGTCTAACTCGCCCAAGAATAAATAAATAATAATTTTTAATTACACCTCCCTGTGTTCGACCTGTATGCTACACACCTGTACGCTTGCATTATTTAATTTAAAAATCGCGCTTTTCTAATTCATAGACTAGCGTCGATCAAGTTTTTGGCGCCGTTGCCGGGGAGGCAACAATTGAATTTTGTTATTTATTTAATTTCCGATTCGTGTTAGTTTTTATTTTATTTTTTCCTTTTATTTTCTTGTATATATAGACAAAAAAAATCTCTTGATTGGTTGATTTGGTACTAATTAATGATACCGTAATCTAAAAAAAAGGAAAAAAACTTGTCATTTCATTCTTTGATTTCTTTCCTTTCATTTTCTTCCCTCTTGTCAATAAATTAAATTTCTTCCTCAACCAAGCCCCGAAAACCGATCACAAACAGACACAATCGAACCCGAAATCACCTCGGCAAAAGCTTCAGTTCTGTCCCATCCACGTCCATAGACCAACAACCGAGATCGTCCCTCAATTCACTTTCACCATCACGCATCAGAAACCATACCCCATACAACATCTCCCTCTTTGACCAAATCCACTGTTCATCGTACACGCAACCACCCATCACAGAAACAATTCACAAGGACTCAGACCATTTACCAAAGTCAATCCCTTCATTCCATCCACGCACAATACCAGCCTCAGCAGCACTTCGCCATAACCTTCCATTCAACAACCTTTCAACCTTAGACCGATCCATTTTCACTGACCACCCACTCTACATCACCAAAACATCTCCCGTACAATACCCCCACCTTACCAAACAGGTCACGCAAGTCCACACCCCTACCATCAAACCTGCAAACCCTCTACTCCTCAACACAACCGCAACACCCCAAACCTAACAGCATAGGCCTCTGTCACGCAACTCCCTCAGACAACATCAGCGAATTCGAAACCCACCACCATCAATTCTCCAGTAGCCATCTTCCCATCACCGTTCACCCAAATACCACTTTGCACAAATCAAACCTACCATCAACAGCATCACATTCAAATTCTAAACTCCAACCCAAAACCAGTTTCGATCTTGGAGCAAAAATCCCACTCCATCATCACGTGAACAGTCGACCCCCTTTCATCCCCTGTTCATACGCACGCATAACCCCTCTACCCAAATTCCTTAGATCATCCACCGATTAACAACTCACTGCCACCACCCCATCCACACAAACCAACTTCATCCGACAACAACTCCCTTGTCGATTCAAACCCTAAAGCCAAATCGAAACCTGAATCCAAATCAAGCTAGAACTTCAAACCCAATTCTTGCTATTCGAATTCCTATTCGAATTAAAAAAAAGGAGCACGCTCTATTGATTTTCGGTTGCGTTATTTTTCCTGGGATCTAAAATGAGGCGTATTGTTTGGGGTTGAGAGCTTGGCTCAGCGTGTTCAAATAGATTTGTTTCCATCTTTCTTTGGGGAACGATTTGCTAGTTCAAAAAAAATAAAATAAGGGGGGGGCGTGTTTTTGATTTTTGTTGACTGTTTTCCTTGGGGTTGTGAGAATAAAAACGTGGATTACATAGAACGGTGGTTTGACTGTTTCTAGGGCATAATGATCGGTTTGATTTTTTCTGTTATTTGTTCATTTTGATGCTTAATTTTGGTGCATGGGTCCTTAGTGTGTTAGTGGTGCGTTGAGTTTTAATCTGGCAAAATTTTGGTGGGTGGATTCGTAGTGTAATTTTTTCTTTTTCTTATTTTAATTTAGCCTAGTTTTTTTTACTATTTTATTCATGACGCTTAGGTTTTCTTAGTTCAGTTAGTTTTTTTCTCTTTCTTTAGTTTGTAGGTTTTATTGTCCAAGTCAGTTTTCTTTTCTTTTGTTTTTGTTTTATTTTATTTTCTTTTACTTGTTTACTTTCCAAAAAAAAAGAGCAAAGAACAAAGGGCAAAGGAAAGGAAGCCAAGCATCAAAACACGGGAATCAACAGTCAAGCGATTTGCAGACAACAAGATTTTATTCGTTGTAGCTATTCAATTACTCTGGATGAACTGCCATACACCACTGTAATATCTTCTAAACTTTACAGGTGCTCTACTGCAAAGAAAAAATATTGAAATTGCTTGTAAAAATCTTCTGCAGGGGTAGCCGGCTTGCTATGTACAATTTTTAATTTCTGCAATTATTCTGTCTGATTGTTGTGAGTTGAAATTTCCATAACTACTGTCATCACTCTCATCGTTTCTCAACAATAAAACTTGATTTGATTTTCAAAATAATATAATTGAAAAGTGGTGTTTTGTGAGTTGGCTGTCTCATATAATTGGATCGCGGATATATAGTAGTTCAATTTATTGAACTATTAGCAAAAGAGGTTGCATACTACCCGTAAAACATTGGTTGTATCCCTTATTATTTATATTATATGTGAACGGCCATAAGACCCTCCTCCCCCTTCTAATTGAGTCAGTTAATTAATAGAGCACAACTTAGTATTTTATACTATTTTTGAAATGAGAATAATTTCTGTCTTGCTGTGATTTCATTTCAAATGTCTGATTCAAAAAAATCCTTGAGAGAATTGTGGGATAATAGTCGAAGTAGACGTCCTCTTGAAGAGTATGAGTATGAATTACAACTCTTGAGGCAAGATTTTCCGAAATTTCATGAGTCCAATGTCAACAATTTTCAAAATCTTAAACTGACCAACATTTTCAAACCCATGGATATGATCGATGCGATTTCAATTCAAATTTCAATAATTTCGATTATGGGTTACATCCATATCAAAATAGCTTTGAATCCCAATATACCTTTGATCAACATCAATACGGGGTTGGAAACCGATTCAAAAATAATTTTGAAAATGAAAATAATTTTCAAATCGATCAAAATCTTCAAAATAACAACTCATATCCACATCTTGAATATGACCAAAATTGCAGTTTCCCCTCGAATTTCAACAATTTTGGTTACGAACCTAATTTTCAAAATCAAAATGATTTCCAATATCAATGTCAATTTTCTGAAAACTCAAATAATTTTGAGAATCAAGAAATCCAAAACGAGAGCTCTCAAATCAACGATCATCTTAACATTCTTAGAGAGAGGGAAGAAAGACTAAATAAAAAGGCCGATGAACTTCTTTGTTTATTGACATCTTTGAAAGAACAACGAGAGCAACAGAATCAAATTCAAACAAGCGATGAATCAGAAAATAGTCAATTCTTTACTGATAGTGAAAATTTTCAAACAACAACTTTTGAAATTGAGAATGATGATCTAAATGAAGTTGTTCAAAATTCAATAAATGATTTGGATTTCGATTCTTTTCAAAAAGATTTAAGCTTGGATTTTGATCTTCCTCTTTTGGGCTGTGAGAAACTTGAAATCTTTGAAATTGAACAGAATAAAAATGTTGAATTTTTCAATTCAAATTGGGAACAAGATTTTAATGAACATGAATTCTTTGGATTGTATGAGGATGAGTTGCCAAATGAGGAAGAAGTAGATTCACATCACGAGTTCGAAAATTTTAACTTTGAGAAAATTTCAAACGAACTTGAAATTGTCAGTGTAGAAAATACGTTGTCAATTAATGACGAGAAATGTGATCACATAGTCTTGAACAACACTCAGAATTCAAATTTCACTGAATTTATATATGATCACAAATTTTTGAAAAATTACACTGATAAATTTGTTGGACACATGAACTACTTTTGGAATGTTAGCTTTGTTGAAAAACTTCATGTGAGGACGACCCTGAACTTTCATTTACTGGACTATAAATCGAGGTATAAAGATGAGATGGTTTTCAAAAACTTTTGCTTATTAGAAAACATGCCTAGACATAGTGGGAACAGAATTCATCGGGCTAGAACCAAGTGTGGGGGGAAAAGTTGGTGGCATTCTTTGCATCGCATACATCGCAAACACATATATCATTGTACATATGATCCATTCTTACATATAGCTAGACTGCATTTCATTCTTCAAATCATTTTGCATCTCATTCACCTTTGGGTACGATCTTTCAAATTTAGGAAACGTTCACAGTGTGGACACTGTTTAGTTCTAGTGTGGGTGAAGTCTGCATTTCACTCATTTTCGTTTTTTCTTTATTTTTCTTTCTTTTCTTTTTCAGCCATTTAAATAGGACCATCATGCATTTTAGACTGTAGTAACATGGCATTTTTTTTTTAAACATAGCTCAATTTAGATTGATACAACTAATTAAGTTAAGGATTGCTGATCAGTTGATAGTATTTTTTTCTCTCAACTATGTTCGAATTTGGAATATAATGAAAAGTTTAATTTTGAAGGATAATAGTGTAACTGGTACATAGGGAGATTCTTAGGTGATGGCCATGAAATCTATTCTATATTGTAGACTTTGTTTAAATAAGTGGAGGACTTAAAATACTTATATTGGCTTTTCGAATCTTTAAAACTAAGTTGTATTAAGTTGAATTCGCGTAACTCTCTTTTGTGCTTATAATTTCAATAATAATAATAGTAATCCAAGGGTATCCAACATTGCTTGTATATCAAGCGTTGGTGTGCAAACCCGCCAAGCTCTATCCGACATGTTGTTGACAAAGTCAGCGTTGGAATATCTTGGTCTCATTTTATGAGATTGGACACCTAAGGATTACCGACACATTGTTGACAAAGTCAAAGTCGGCCTGCACAATCCGCCAATCTCTTTACCCACTCTCCGTTAGTCCGCGAGGCAGTGCATGGGTGGTAAACCTTGGTCTTCTGAGTTAGGTGTATGTACTTAATCATAAATTTTATATTTATAATATAATATTAATTTAATTCATTAATTTACCAAAATAGCCCGTTAATTCCAACCCGCTCCAAATTTAGCCCAACTGATGTTGTCCCTAGCCAAATACCCCCCTTCCGGACACATTGGACTAGATCATGTCATCCCGTTTGATCGCCTCAGCCCACTTTTCTTTATTTTAAAATATATATCATTTAATTATTTAATTTGATCGTACATTTAAATTTACAAGGGCCACATACTGACTTTAAAAATTACAGAAAAATTATATATAGTTAAGTTTTGACGATACGGTCCTAACAAAATTAATTTCGTCGAATTTGGAGACCATTTTAAAATTGGTCATTTTCTGGTCGATCCAAATTGACTAAAATAGACAAAACACATTTTGATTTACCACGCTCACATATTAATTTCGAAAATTATGAAAATTGGAATCTTGCAATAATTTGACATTCCGGATCCAACAAATGTGGTTTCATCGAAAACGGAGGTCGTTTGCATATTTCTATCAGCGTTGCCATTTTTTGCATATATGAATAAATGTATGAAAAAATTCATAGTAGATAAACATAGGTACGAAATTATTCTTGTAAAAGGATAATTTAATACAAGTATTATTCATTGTTGCATACAAGTATGCAATTATTCTCTTTATTTGCATGCAATTATTCAAAATTTAGTGCTTACGCATACAAGTGTGCAACTATCATATTAAAAAAATAGAATCATCTGTTATAGTAATGCTGCAAATATTTGCAATTACCTGAAGAGTTATATTCAATACGTGCATATAAGTATGCAAAATATTATGAATAACTATACACATGAACGCAACAATTCATAATTTCATGTAAAATTAGAAGAACTTAATTTAGAGCATAGAATAAGAAAGTAATTCAGTTTACACACTTTATAAGCATGCCCATGTAGTTTAAAAAACAAAATTATAGTCAACATTTTTATAACAAAATATAAACTATCCTTTTATACATTTTAATCACTAAATTTGTTTTCTTTTGATAGCAAGAACTTCCGTGTTAGGCGATTCTCTTCAGTCCAACTACAAAGTTTGCATTTGAGTGTTTGTTGAGCAAGCTCAGCACGTTGATTACTCACAGCCTCAGCACCATATATTCTTCATCTCTAATGATTTCTTTGTCCTTACATCTATGCTTCAGTATGTTATAACAAAAATGCCACAATCGATGCTGTAGAAAATTATAAAACATTATTAATTTGTTTGAGTAAATTTACTTGGTATTATAACAAGCGTAAAAATATGTAATCATTCTAAATATCTTCGAACTAGTAAATGTATTCTACTTTTTAAAAAACCCAGCATACATTTATGCTATTATTTACAAAATCTGCATACTTGTATGCTAGTATTAAAATTACATAAGTACCTGGAAAATACCTTTAACTTGCATACAAGCATGCAAAGATAGACATTATCTGCATACATTCATGCAGATATTGTCTATATGTACATACAATATATTAAAGATTTTACAAATATATTAGTACTGATCTAAACAACTAATCTGAAATCTTGCACAAATGTATGCAATAACTTATTATATTTGCAAGGTTGTATTCAACATTTAACTCTGATTTATAAGTGTGCATATAAACTTAGAAATTTTCAATATAAGTATGAAAAATAATTTAAATCCTCATAGAAGCATGCAAATATTCTCAATATCTATTACAAGAATGCATAAAAACATAAAATTTGTAGTAGATATATGCACTCAGGAATACAGAAATTGTCAATAGTTGCATACAATCGTGCAATAATTCGTATTAACATCATACAACCTTGCAAGAACTCTTATTAACAATTAATAATTACGCAATAATTATTATGAACAATATACAATGACGAAAATTATTTCATCTACTCTTATTAGAGTATATTATAAGAAGATCTTATCAATAGTCGCATAAGAAATAATACAATCAGAATTATACCTTCGTTCTCGCTGTTCTACCTGTTACATTGATAGTTGCACACATATATACTCATATTAACAAAATATGCATATTTTTATAAACATATTCAGAATAAAAAAAATATGCTAAAAATTAAATTATATTGCTGTACAATCTATAATAACCATAAAACTAGACAATTTTCACAAATTCAGATTAATGAATCAACAAATAACGTAAAAAAAATCCATATACAAAAAATAAAAAACTATTAAAAACCGTAAATTACCTCGAAGAAGAAACGTCCATCCTATAAACGAAGGATCGATGCAACTCAATATCTGAAAAAATTGTCGATTTAAGTTGAAAATATTAAAACAGAAGACCGCTCCACCATTAACACAGAAAGGGTTATGAAAAAATTAAAACCCTAATACGTAATATAGATCACGATAAGTACGCCGTGAATTTGAAAAAGGGCAATCATGGAAAAAAAAATAGCGGCTTTTAAAAAATAGGGATGAAATTTATATGTTTCGAAACAGGAGGATGTGAGCATAATTAACTTTGGTTTTAGGGATGTGTGCCTAATTTTCACTAAAATATATATAAAAATTCCATAGCGACTATTCTGAATATTTAACTAGCCATAACTTTTGATTCCCGCTATGAAATTTCAATTTTTCAGATTCGTTGGAAAGATATTTTTAAATAGATTCAGATATTTTTTGTTTCACTAAAATCCGATTTATTTTGCATAATGTACAGTCAGTCAAAATTCAAATTTAAATTTTCAAATTGTCGTGCTATTTCTAACTCCTTTTAAAATTAAAATAAATATATTCTCTAACTTCGATTTAAATAAATTTTTATTCATTATTATTTAAAATAAATCATTTTAAATATACAAAATCCATTAAAATTTCTAAAATAAAAAGTTTTAATTGGTTCCAAAATTCCGGATTGTTACACCAACTCACTTATCCAAAGTACAATTTCAATCCAAAACTCCATTAAATAATTATTATTCTAATTAGTTAATTCTATTCAATGATGAATATCTGATTTTTTTTGTTTGAAAAATCAATTCGCTTACTCCACTTGAGTTCATATTTATTTTATAACTCAAGTCTGGGTTAATCTAATGGAAATCTAAGTTTTATTTGCCTAAAATCGTTTTATTAATTTAAATAAACCATTATGGTTGTTTTTCTAGAATTTGATTTTAGCATAACCCAAAATATGTAAGACGAAATCCATGTTTTTCTCTTCCATTAGAAAACTATTATTCAATCAGTCTTAACGATACTTATTTCAAAGAATTCTGACTTAAACTGAGTTCTATATATTCAATTCAAGTTTGAAACGTCAAATTACGAACAACCGCGTTGTAGTGAGCTCGTTTAAATTATATTTAAATATAAACATTTAAACTTCGTTTATTAATAAATTTCACTCCATTCTCATATATTTTAATATATATTAAACCAATAATCCCAATCTAACTTAATATTTCTGATTATCCCTAATCGTCGATTATTTCATAATTCAGCTATAAATTTATTTATAATTCAATCTTCTATATTGAATTCCAAATCCTCTGGGAATAAATTATTTTATAAAATTCGGTATATTCGAATTACAATTATAAATTCGTTGGATTTTTCTTGTTTCAGTTTCTATTCCAAATTTCGGAATAAAATCTATGGTTCCTTTTTCAAAACGTTTTACAATTCACTTCTAAATTGGTACTTGAATTTAAATTTCTAAATCATCTAATGATAATTTACTTCACTAGATTTATAAACATCATTCATAAATTCAACTTCCTTGTTTTGTACATTAAAATAAGTTCCATTTCAAAATCTATTTGAAACCCAATTCCCTCTTTGGAATATTTTATTATTATAACTTATATATAAATATAGAATCTATTTTCATATGAAATTTCAGCTTCTATCTAATACAATTTAAATATCCTTTCTAGAAATGATTGTTTTATAAACTCGACATAGTCGAATTCTAATCATAAATCCATATGGATTTATTTTAATTCAATTTTCATTCCGACCAATGGAATAAATTTCATCATTTCTTTTTGAAACTAATTTCGATTCCCCTTTTTAAATTCACATTTGAATTTACATTCCCCACATTATCCAATGAAAATTATTCCATTTCATTTATAAACATCATTTATAAATTCACTACTTGTTTTTATATTATTAAAACAAGTTAATATTTCCTAGCCCATTCGAAATTCAAATTCTATTTTAGAAAAATTGCCTTTTTCCTTTTAAATCTCCCAATTTCTTTTCATGATATTTTTATATATCAATATATAAGGTCAACAATATTCAAAAATCCAAAACACCCAATTATCAGTCATAGGTTTTCTAACACATCATATACGATAATATATATGAAAGCAAACAAATAATAAACTTTGAGGAATCCAATTGGGTCCCTCCAAACTATTTTCCTGCATCAACAATTGTTCACCAACATAAATAATATCCAAATTGCTTCAAGGCATGATATCGCAGTATAAAAGGTCATCCACTATATATATTGTAGGGTGCATAGGGAAATCATCTGCTAATGGTACTACAGGAAATATCCAATATATGTATATATATATATATATGTATATATATATATAGCCACAACCACCAAGCCTATATAACTAATATGTATAATAGCCACAATAATATTTCAACGCATCCAAACAACCAACAGACAATATATACAAATAATTTAAAATAAAAATTCGTTTATAATAAAATTATAAATGAACAGTAGTGTGAGCTTACTCACCTTGATTTTATTTCAATAATTTATCATCATTTTATCTAATTTTAAAATTTTGTTTAAAATTAGGTAATAACCCCAATTAGCTCCATATGACATCGTCTACGTCCATACGAGCTCAACAAAACCGACAACATTCACATCTGATTTCGTTTGAATTAGAAATTTATTTTATAGGCCATCAAACAATTCGAATATAATAAAATTTTAAATATTAATTTAAGATAATTAACTTAATTTAGATAATCAACCCTGCGCCTAGTTCGTCCTTAACGTCACATTAATCCATTTTCCTCTATGATAACACATTCCAGTATCCAATAATATCCACGCTGGTTCAAATCGCCTCTCTCATCACCGTCCGACCTCTAAAGCGAGGTTGCCATTATTAATGAACCCAACTCCTAATTTTCCTCTTCCTTGAATTGCGACAACTACTTTGAACTCTTTAGGGTAGCGACATCTTTATTCGTGAAATACCATAACACCTGGCCAACCCTCACCTTTCCATATCTCTAATTCAGTTCTCCAACTCGCACACGCTTTTGTTGTTAGATCATCATCTCGGACTACTTTCACGTTCGACATGTTCATTCCTTTTTTTCATTTCTTCCAGCGTCACGATTTGGGTTTCGAAGGATACAGTTTTCCCCAATCGATTGAGAATAAGGCTGCCTAGATTTACCTCATCTTCTTTTTATTTAAAAATTCTGGAAGGCAGCCATTTATTTTTCTTTGAAGTTTCCATTCGATTTGAGGAATAAAAAAACATGGCTTTGATTTTAGAGGAAAGGGAAGTGTTGGTTTTCGATTTACTAACATTGGTTTGCAAATAAAAATGAAGAGGGAATTTTCTTTTGTTGCTGAAGCATACGATTTTGGTATTTTAGAAAAGTAAATGGGGAAGGTATGCACAATTATATAGTGATGAAGGGGAACAATACGTATAAGCCCATTTAATTCATATCAACTTAAGTACAGACAAAATTAATTTGATTTGATTTTAAATTTAATTCGATTTGATTTAAAGAGATTTTTATTTTATTTAAACAGATTCAGATTTGATTTCGAGCTTATCCATTAAAAATATCTTGGGGTTCATAACTTGAAATTATGAACCCCTATTTTTATGTAACGAACGGCGTTTCAATGTTATAACGCTACTCTAAACTCAATATAATAGATTGTAAAATTTAATTCGTACGTATATATAAATTAACCATATTAAATAGATATAATATAATTTAAATTCGGAAATAATCAATTCCTCAATAAAAAATAATTGTTATCGTTTATGATCAAATACAATTTATATTGATCATCTAAATCGTTTTGATTCAGTTGTATCTTCGCTTTCAATTATTAGTTGTTTTTTAGTATTACGATAATTCAATATACTTGAAATTAAATCATAATGATTATTAAATCGATAAGTCAATATAAAAATCCATTTATATTATCAACTCAACATTTAAAATAATATTAAATGTTTAAAATTAGTTGACCAAAATTCTGGTTCGTTACAATTCCAACGTGACTTGTTTTGTCGGATTCTGATAACGTATGAGTGATATATTAATATTAAGAGTTTTTATATAATTTACGATCATTAGCTTATTAATTAATTACACAATTAACCTTAATCATCTGCATAATCATATTTTGGCCGCTAATAACCCTTCTTCTCCCACTATATAAACGCAGCCGCCTACTTCTTGAAACAACATAGCAAAACGATTTTTTCTCTCTATACTGTGCCTTTCCCACTTCATGATTTCGAAAACTAAAAACACCTTCTTCCTCCTCATCTCAAGCTCTATCACCTCCACCCCACCTTGAAGAACTCGCATCACTCCACAAAATCCCAACTCCAACCATTACGCAGTAGGTCTACGTAGCCCACGACATTTTTTTTACCATACTCTACAAATATTCCCCACTATAAGCCTTACACAATTACAAACAATAATACATACTCTAAAATTTGAATAGATGCACCAACACTCCATGAAAACCAACCCTAACCTAATGTAAATGCACGACAACGAACAACATAATGTTAGACACCCAAAAAATGCATATAGGAATGAAGAGATAGTTGTAAGGATTACAAATAAATAGTTTTTTTTACCAAATTATTAGAATTTCTATGTATTTTTGAATGTTATGATTTTGTTTGAGGATGATAAATTGGCGACTTCGAATTGTCCGACCATGGAGGAAATGAGAATGAGGGTTTGAGGAGGTTGAGGGATATATAAAGGGTAGAATAATGCTATTTTATTTGACTATTTTATTGAATTTTATTCAATCGTTACTTTCATTTGTCATTTAAAAATTCATATGATCACATACGATATCCCATTTCGATGAAAACGGACATACCACTATAGTTTGACATTACAGACCCAATGAAACTTGATTTTCAAAATCCAAGTCTATTTGTACACACAACGTTATTTTAAACTCAAATTATTGATCGATTCACATTTAAATTACGCACAGTCACAAAACAACTCTGATTGGTGCGAAATTTAAAATGTACCAATAATTAGTCATAGTGGATTTAATAAAATTGGTTTCATCGAAAAAGAAGGCCGTTTGCAAAAGAGCTATTTTCAAGGCTTAAATAAAACCAATAAAATATTAATAAATTAAAAAACAATTCAATTTTATAATAATAAATTAATATTATCATATATATACAAAATAGAATATCATATAGCTATAAAATAAACATATTTGGATATACCTCGATATTTCAAAATCCAAGTTAAATCGATATTCAATTTATATTAAAATCCTTTTATTATACAAATAAATTGTTATGTGAAACGACACGTAATCCCCCTTACGGGAAATCACGGATTGAGTTGAGAACAAGCCGCATCGGAACGCAAACAGAAGAACATTTCATTGTATATTACAACAATTCCACCAGAATACAAGAATTTACAGAGAATGAATCAATATTACACTTCATAAAATATCAGAGATTATGATACATTATATAGCAACGAAAAATAATACAAAATCCAACTGAAGGAGATATACGGATACAAAGTTTTTCGGATATCATTCCAGCTGTAAACCAGGATCCTGTGAAGATAAATCTGCAAAACCAAAACTGTTAGGTGCCCGTGTCGAAAATAAGGGCACCCAGAGTTTAGGTTAAAACAATAAACTCAAGGTCAGTCATGTGACTGGTATGAGAACTAAAACAGTTATTAATCTTTATTTTAAAATTAGGTAAATCAAGGGATCACGCCGTATAACACGAAACGGGTTTCCTCCCAAGAGTACCAGTGCATATAACAAATAGCGGAAAGCTAAATAAAGAAGAATGAAGCTATTATAAGACCCAGGTCCCATCGCACAATGAAACACAAGCCGGAGGATAGGGGTTTACCTTATAATAGCCAAAGAATGCTTGATACGCTAAATTTCATCTTTTATTACTATAAGTGTATAGTGTCAAAACAATTTCAATCATAAGTATCAATCTAGACGGCATAAGTGCCCCATCCCACTGTGTCGCCATATATAGGTTCTACAATCAAAACCGCAAAGTCACGTATTGGAAGTTGGATTTCCATCTGTGAACCGAGGCAAAAGATAGTCCTCAGCGATTCGAGACGCTCTAGCCCGCCCCTCAGGACCCAGACTCAGGTGGGCCCTTGGATCGTCAGGACCGGTCCACCGATGTGGATTAAAATGCCTGAACACTGCGTTTCCCTGCCCTTTGGGGCGTCAATGAGTCAATGAATGACTCCATCGGCTCCACATAGTCACTGATAGATCCGAGGCGCCTCGCAACAACAACAACCACATAAGTCAAACTCGTCAGGGCGTGTTAAACCACTGACGCCACTTCTAACTAGAAGGAAACGCATGCCCTCCCTGACGTCCTCTACTGTTTCTGGTTCACAACCGGGGTGTGACGCTCGCGAATCAACGCTACAAAAAGCTACGCCACAAAGGTCGTGCTTTGATCATGAACCACAATACTTTACTTTTCAACAAAAGCCTTGATCATTTGCATCTTAGAATGCCACACAGGCAAACCACTCCATGCAACCGATCTCCATCAATCACACAGAATGATATCCAATGTCAGACACACAATCCATTTACAAGTCCGTTCTGGGTCTGAACGAAACCGGAGGAACCTTATTCCTCGCATATCCATTGATCTCCAAGTACGTCTGGACGATCACCAACTGATTCCCTCTTCTTGGGTGTACAGCCCAATCAAGATCGTCAATAACTATCCAAACGATGTGAAGACCTCCGGTCTTCTACCACCGTCTTCATCTTCGACTTATTGTCGTATCAGTTATTCAAAATGGGATAAACCCGGTCTTTCCGAATAACTCGCGTATATAATAAAGAAGTGTTACACAAACACAACATACGCATCATTCCAATTCATCAGTCACTAACTGTAACGACCCGGATTTTGAGCGACTTTGGTTATCGACATAAGCTCGATGTCGATAACCAAAACATCGAAAAATCCTGGTAATTAATGAAAGAAATTAGAAGGTGAAAATAGATAAGATAGAAACTTAGAATAGAAGAAGAAGAAGAACACAACATCAGAGTAACACGAACCTCACAGCGGAACGAATAACATATAATAGATAACATAACTTTGAAATATAACAGTTATGTATACGATAGCACTTATCAGAGTACAACACTTACAACACAGCGGAAATAAACTATAGCTATATGATCCAGAAGCCTCCTGCTCCAATCTCTCCAAGTATATCTGTAAATTCCTGACTACTTGACTGCCCGTACAAAATTGGACACCCAAGAGTTTAGGGAAAACAACAAAGTAAACTCCGGGTCAGTCATGGGACTGGTGTGAGTAAATTAGTTTAACACAGTTTGACATATATATGATATCTCATAAGACCACGCCGTGAATACGGAACGGGTTTTTCCCTTATGAGAATCCAACATCTTTGACAAGCAATATCATTCTGATATTATAATAATGTCTAAGTACAAATATATATCAATCTAGCAGAAACGCTTTCATCTCACGTTCTACATATATAGTATACAATCAAAATCGCAAGCACGTATTGGATAATGGATTTCCAACTATGACAAGGTATGGAACCACCTTCCGATCAGTGTACTCTAGGAACGATACACTGGAGTTCAACAAGAACATCTTGTAACTCAGCCACACATGACCGACCACTCATTTCGCTTGAGTGTATCGAATGTATATCACCAACGGTTGGGATCAGCAACCGTTCCTGTGTGTATGTATATATATATATATATATATATATATATATATATATATATATAGGACAGCATTGATAGATTTAAGAAACAAATGAATATTCTCTAGATAGGTGATTATACACCCTACTTCGGTGCGACCGACTTAGCCATGCTGCCTGCCCGATTTCTGTCATTTACTGGTTGATGAGGCTAGAAGCTACGCTTTATCATTACATCAGATTCACTTCGAATGCTGCATTGTCAAATCCATCGAAATCACTAATTGACGTTTACAACAGTACGTTACGTGTTAGCTAAAGAAGTTTCCTTCTCCGCTTCCACTCTTGGTACGGTTGAAGAAATCAATGTACGTGACCTTTCTGGAAATACTCTGTCAGACATCCATCTTCATTCACTTAAAATGTCACATCGTCATACCCGCCAAATCACACATTGACTTATCCAAAAATAACACGGGTATACAGCTAAGAGAAACGAATTCCTCCACGACCAAACATGAATACGTTTGAACAGATCAACTTACGCGATCTATTGGATATACTCTGTCAGACCTTCGTCCATACAAGTTGTCCTGGGACTGGACAAACCGAAGGCACTATTCAGTATATCCATCTTAGTCACTGTTATCTAAGACTTATACAACAGCCCTTGCATTTTACTCCGTCTTCAATTATCTTTAGCATATATGATTCGCAACGCTTATGCCAATACAGAGTGGTTCTTTGGATAATAATCCAACCGGTCTCTCCATATTAACAACGTTAAAATGGTCAAAACTTCGATAGTCTGTGATTTAACCATCAAAGAAAAACAAGTGTGCAAACAACGATATTATTTCCAAATGGAAATTATATCGGTAAATCATCAACACATATCTATATATATATATATATTCACATTGCCTTATTTTCTATGTTTAGAAAATATATGTTATTAACACTGGAAAACGTTTCCATCTGATTATTTATAAATCACTACTCTTCCCCAACTATCAGTCCCTGACTGTAAACTAGTATGAGAACAATCCCCTAAGTATAAATCCCGAAGGCCGAAACCAACATCAGATAGACACTTAGAAAACTATTCAATTTACTAATCTCTAGTCAGTTCTAATTTTACTTATCTCTATTTGATTAACTCTGATTGATTAACTCTAACTGGTTAATTCTAACCGATCAACTCTAACTGGTCAACCTTAATTAATTAACTCTAACTGGTTTTACTTGGTTTGACTAACTCAATTTATCAACTCGACTGACTAATTCAACTCGATTAACCTAACTTGATTTACTTATCTCGATTAACTGAACTAATCACTTTGATTAACTCAACTAATTCACTTTGGTTAACTTAACCAATTCACTTAGTTTAACTTAACTAATTCACTTAACTCCTGTCGAATAAACTATATTCGATAACTCCTCTAACTCTATTCGAATAAACTATATTTGATTAACTGATTTACTCTATTCGAATAAACTATATTTGATTAACTCCTTTTCACTATTCGAAAAAACTATATTCGATCAACTCCTTTTCTCTATTTGAATAAACTATATTCGATCAACTCATTTGATTTAACTCTAATCGATTAACTTCATCGAATAAACTATATTCGATAACTCCTTCGATTTAACTAATATTCTATAACTCACTTCGATTAACTAATAATCGATAACTCCTTCGAATAAACTACATTCAAAAATCTCCTCTCGAATAAACGATATTCGATAATCTTCCCTTTCGATTTAACAAATCGATAACTACTTTTCGAATAACTAAATTCGATAACTCCTTTCGATTTAACTAATCGATAACTCCTTTCGATTTAACTAATCAATAACTCCTTTCGATTTAACTAATCGATAACTCCCTTCGATTTAACTAATATTCTATAACTCACTTCGATTAACTAATAATCGATAACTCCTTCGAATAAACTACATTCGAAAATCTCCTCTCGAATAAACGATATTCGATAATCTTCCCTTTCGATCTAACAAATCGATAACTCCTTTTCGAATAACTAATTTCGATAACTCCTTTCGATTTAACTAATCGATAACTCCTTCCGATTTAACTAATTGATAACTCCCTTCGATTTAACTAATATTCTATTTAACTTCATTCGCTTGACTCTAGATCGCAGCGATCACAATGGTTACGCCTGACTCCCTCAGGAAACATCCGACCGCCGTAGGCTATTTACAGCCCTACGAATTATGCTAGCAGTCGTACGAGATGGCAACTTATCCTGAATAACTCTGTTTGACTAACTCTATCTCAAATAACTATATTTGATAACTTCTACTTCGAATAAGTGGTATTCGATAACTTAACTCGATTATCAACTCGAAAATCTTAACTCGAATCGATTAACTCCAACTGATTAACTTGACTTACTTAACTCACTGGTTAACTTGACTTACTTAACTCACTGGTTAACTCTATTGTACTGGTTAACTCTACTAAACTGGTTAACTCTATTCAACTAACTCGACTCGACTAACCCCTTTCGAATAGCATATTCGTTTTACTAACTTTCGAATACCATATTCGATTTACTCCCTTCGAATACCATATTCGATTTAACTCCTTTCGAATACCATATTCGATTTACTCCCTTCGAATACCATATTCGATTTACTTTATTCACTTTATAAAGAATTCCTTTTTAACAACGTTTTATTCATTTGAAAAGATTTACTTTTAAATAACGGTTCTACACTTTAAAAATGATTTCCTTTTTATAACGTTTCCTTTTCAATTCTATTTGTAAATGGTTTACAAATATTTCCTTTTCAAATTTATTCTTGAAATATTCTAACTCCTTAAATTCTGTGAAAAATTCGCCATAACCTCCTTTGTAACGGGAGCATCGGGAAAATCCCCAAACCCGCCACACAGGCCTTTCCATTCAAAAAGAAAATGGTTTGTAATTATTTCCTTTTTGAATATCTCCTATTTATAAATATTCCAATTTATAAACATTTCTTATTTATAAATATTCCACTTTATAAATATCTCTTATTTATAAATATCCCATTTTATAAATATTCTATTTTCAATATCCCTTTGAAAATCCCCTTATCAACATTTCGGTATGTTATGGTATTCAATCATATCAAATCACGATGTTCAATATCGTCCAAGTACATATAATCGCCCACATATTTTATATCACATCATATAACAATATATGAAAAACAATAAAATAACTGTTGAGGAATCCAGTCGGATTCCTCCGACCTGTCTCCCTGCATCCACAGATGTTACACAATATGATTATCATCACTTTCAGTTCAATATAAATTATTCTGATAGCAGAATCAATATATAAATATTTAACGGTTTATATATATATATATATAATTACATATATATATATATATAATATATAATTTTCACTAACTGACTAGAAGTTCAATCAATCAACCAACACACAGCAATCAACAGATGATTAACAGTTCTAAAAATACATTTTAAAAATATAGCTGTTCAGAGTTGGTGAGTTTTACTCACATTGGCAGTTCATCGTTAAAGAACAATAAACTGTTGTTTGATTTGAATCAAACAATTTATTTCGCCTTAAATACAAACGAGCCCCAATCCACTTCCAGTCAGCTCCATGGCGTAGCCACCGTCCATACGATCCCAACGGATCTTACGGTTCGTGATTCTGATTTCATATGGATAAGTTATTGACATTATAAGTTGGTACAAATATTTGAAATTAAATTAAAACTAAAAATTCCAATATTAGTTGGGCCTTAACCTTATATTTGCTCCCGGCCCACTTAGAAATACACCAGCCCGCCCCTTAAAAGCCCAGACTCTCCTTTCTTCCCCAATCGAAAAAGCACCGTGACCTGCTCATGTTCGCAAGCCATTCCACCACTTCAAATCCAAACTGCACCCTCTCCACTACAAGATTTCAAAAACAAATTACACCATGATCCTCTCCATCGAAATCTCTTCCAACTCCTATGCAGAAAGTCCACCTCGAACTCAAAAGGTCCGTCCCGACATCGAGACCAATTCCGCCAGTAACAGTAGCCGTCCGACCTCTTTTTGCGTGGAATCCCTCAAAAACTGGCGAGTACACTCTATTCGATCCTACAAACTCAAAAATATCCACCGCTCCTTCATTTTCATGCGTGTATACCCATTTCGAATCCTGTCACTAGTTCGCACAACACCTCCTGTATACCCTTTGTTTTAAAGTCGACATACCCATTAACTCACCCAACAAACTCAACTCCTCGACTTCCACCTGACTATCATCACCGTACGACGCTCGAAAGCCCACTCCCATCGCGACCAGTACCCCAGCTTGATGGCCTGAAGTTGAGATCCACTGAAGGGTTATTGCGCCAAGTTTTTGAACCACAGATGTAAAGCTTTTGCTCGCGTGAGTCCAACCAATCCGAAGTCACTCCATTACGTTGAGATTTCATTTTGTTTTAATCACTTGAAGTATTGTTAAGTGGCGGCCGTTCTTTTGTGTTTCATGTGGAAAATGAATTAGGTCTTTACGGTCTGAAGGGGTACTTATAGGATTAGGATTCTATATATTTTGGTGTGAGGAAGGACGACATGGAGTTTGTATGTGGAGTTGGTGCGTGGAGTTTGTTTTGACCACAGGGAAAGAAAATGAAACGGGGTTTGGGTGGTGTGCAAAATATATGGTTAACGTTGTCTCAAAGCTTTAAAACGAATACATCATACCCCGATGTACCAAATTTCATTTATGTAAGGGTTTCTACGGACTGAAATAAAAATACCGTTGTGATCAACACTGTCTCACGATCCCAAAAATATAATAATATCGGTAGTTTAACTCATATTGTGAAACTTCAAAATGTTGATTACAGGGTGTGAAATACTTCAAATAAAAAGTCGCTTATTTAATTAATTAAAAATTATCATAAAATTCTAAAAATTAAATTATCGTTATGTCCCAAAAGAACCTTATCTAAATTCAAACCCGATCTCTAGTTATATCGAATAAACTGTTATGGTCGATAAACGATTCTATAACGACTTTTCTGAAATTTGATTTGGACGTAAATCAAACTCTACCCGACGAAATCCAGATTTTTCTCTTCCACTAGAAAGATATACTCCACCAGCTCCACACGTTTTTTGTTTCACAGAAATCCGGCTTAAAACGAATCCTGTACATTCTGTTGAAGTTCAAATCGCCAAATTGCGAACTATAGCGCCATTTCAAGCTCGATTTTAATTATATTATAATTCTACGTTCAAACTGCCGTTTATATAATATATTCGTTATTCAAATTCAATTCCAAGCTGAATTAAATATCACAGATGATCCAGTTCACACCATAGCGTCATTTCAGCCAATTCTGATTATTTCAGAATTAAATATATTTATTTAATTTATTATTTTAATTAAATATTCACCATTATTTAATTCCACGACCATTAAATCCTTTTAATCACCTTTTAAATAATTAAATAAATTAATTATTATACTTCTGCCAATGCGTCTCATTACACTAACCGTAAATTAGTAAGGGAACAATTCCCCAAATATTAACCCCGAAGGCCGAAACCAACATCAGATCAATACCCAGGAATCCATTCATATTAACTAATCTTCAGTTAGTCGCTAAATTTCACATTCTTAGGGCTAGGTTCCCATTAATTTTATCAAAGATAAATTCCTTAAATTTATTCTTTAATCTTCTTTTGAATATCAATTCAAACCAAATTATGGTTTACCCAAACTAGCCGGGATTAACGAACCTTACCGAAGTAATCATTTGTTTTAATTTCCCAATCCCAACCTATTCATCCCATGAAGTAAAACTGGTAATACTTCATATCTAACACCACGGTGTTATCAGTAAATTCAATTACTATTTCACGTTCAAATCTAATTAAAGATTTAACTATCGCCTGGAGCAAAATTGGTGATACTCTATTCTCGATCTTTTCAATCTAATTAAAGATTCATCAAAACTCCACTTAGTTTAATCTTTAACTGGGTTAAAGAACCGATGTCATTTAAAACACGGTTCACGATAAACCCCAAAATCACATTACATTTCAATCGGTCCCTAACCGTAAATTAGTAAGAGGACAGTTCCCTAAAATATTAACCCCGAAGGCCAAAACCAACATCAGATCAATATCCAAGAAACTCTCCAACTTAACTGGTCCCCAGTTAGTTCTTAATTTTCTTAACTCCATTTGGGTTTAAGAACAGTATTATTAAAGATACCGTTCAAGACAACCAAAATCCCATTTGATATTAAACACAAGGCTCTGAATAGAAAATATATCGACTGATATTCAATATCAAATTCTGAAACCAAAAAATATTATATTGGAAATAACGATATAAATATATCTTTCAAATTTCCATAACAACATCTGTATAATCACAAAATCCAACTTCGAACCATTACGAAGATGATTTCGATTCAAATCCATTCCAATTCAATTATTGGAAATTCTGGTTATTTTCAAATCCAGTTTATTTATTTTAAAAATAAATAAATTATTATTCTAGTTCAAAACTAGTTCATTTCGATAAAAATCTATTTTTATTTTTTCAAATATGGAGTTTTCATCCTAATTCTTCTCAAATCATTTCTTATGATTTTACATAAATTATTATTATTTTTAATAATTTTATCAAGACCCGTACAGTCGATTTCCATCAACGGCCATCGAACTGCACTTACAGCGACCTTTTCCATATTTGATTTGGACATAATTAGAAATCCAACCATTAGATTTCAAATCTCTAATATTCTTAGAAAGCTCTTTTCGATACGAACCCAACGGTTCCGGTTTTAGGAGAATCCGATGGTCGGATCTCCCGTAATATCCATTCGAAGTCAATGGTCGTTCTATTTAGGCCATTATATATATAATATATAAATATTATATATTTCGTCGATTTCCTTTCAAATCATATTTTATAAATCATTTTAAATTCGTTTTTTGAAACGATTTCAACTTCATATTCAATTTCTAATCAAAATTGAATATACCACATCATCGATATACAAATGATAATATTTTCAAAACGTTATATTTTGAAATCACTTTCTTTTCTATATTCATTATACAAATGAATAAAATCGATATAAATATCGTTCACGTCAAAATGGCGTCAATCTAATCAACACGGCTTTTATTCAACACATGAATGTTTTCAATTCAACACATGAATTTATTTTCTATTCAACACATGAATTTATATTTCTATTCAACACATGAATATATATTTCTATTCAACACATGAATTTATATTTCTATTCAACACATGTATATATATTTCTATTCAACACATGAATTTATATTTCTTATTCAACACGTGAATATATATTTCTATTCAACACATGAATTTATATTTCTTATTTTCCAAATTAGAATGAGGCCTAATCAATTACCATATAATGTTAATTATATGGATTCTCTAAAACACATGTATATAATAGCAACGATAAATCATCAACCATCATCCAGAGTGCACCAGACCACTACATAAGCATTGAATATAAATAATTAACGCTTACACAGTCTGTCAACCCATCGATTGACATACAACTAAACAATCGGGATTAGTGTACGTCAAATATCATCCCAATACCCGTGTGGGGTTTCAAATCAACAAACACATATTTTATTTGTGCAGTTGGGCGATGTGTAAAATTTATCGTCCTAATCAATATCAGTCAAATCAGTGTATATAAACAAATTTTCCTATTTGTTTATTACTATCTATTTTATATACACATTAAAAATCATATTTTTAACTATAAAATATTTTCCACTATAAAATATTTTATTTCATTCCACATCACACAATCAAATTTCACAACACAGCAATCAAACAAACAAGTCATCCATGGTCTGTGGACGACGGGTGTCGGGTGCTGCTAAGCACTGTCTGCATCCTAGTATATATTTTTAACTAGAAAACAAGATTTAAAGTGAGAAGTTCTCACAGAGGGTTCCACTCCGTCGTGCTTTGCGGTTGAACTGCTGAACCTTCTGTATCTATTTGAAATTCCAATGCAGTCCTTTCCACGCTGTTCATAAATAAAAATTATATTTTTATTGTTACTTCATATATTTTTACAACGCTTCTTCCTATATAAAAATTATATTTTTATATCTCTACTTCATATATAAAGATCGAATTTTTATATTATCGCTATAAAAATCACATTTTTATTTCAACATATATGTAATAAAAATCAAAATTTTATTTCGCTACATATATAAAGATCAAATTTTTACTATTTATATAATATAAAAATCGTATTTTTATTCTTTGCATTATATAAAAATTATATTTTTATTCTCTAATAATATAAAAATCATATTTTTATTATCTCTACTATATAGCAATCATACTTTTTATATAATGATATAAACGATAAAAATCACCTTTTTATGTCGCTACTTTCGTATAAGAATCCCATCTTTATTATCATAAAAGTCATCTCCTCATAATCATAAAAGTACAATCTTTCCATTATAAAAACATAATCTTTTTGCAAATAAAAATCATCTCTTTCTCATAATAAAAATTTAAATTTTCCTATGTTATACAAATTAAAAATCAATTTTTTAACATTATAAATGAAGAAAAATAAAGATGGAAGCTTCCTGGGGGGTCGAGGTGGTGGAGAGGGGCGCAGGCCGTCATGGAGGTGGCGCCAGGCAGGGCGTGGGCCTAGAGGGGCAGTGCGGTGGATTTCAGTCGAAGGGGGGTGTTTTAGGGTTTTCCATTCGAATTGAGGAGGACGGTTATGGGCGACGTCGTTGGCAGAGAGGGGGAAGCCGGAGGGGTGCACGGTGGCGGTTGCATCATCGGCGGGGGCGAGGCCGTGGACGAGGGCGACGGCGTCAGGTTGGGGGAGGGCGGCGGGAATCGGGTCTGGGAAAAAGGGCACGGGTTCTTTTTTTTATTTGTTTGACCGTTGACTTCAGAGGATGGAAGGGGAGGGTGATATATATAATTTATTTATTTTATTTTCTTACCCATAAAGCAACTTTTTATTTTGGCCTCCAAACGAAACTTACCGACTGCCGTCCCTAGCTAATTACCCCCATTCGGAACACAATGGGATATGTTTCGTAACCCAATTCGCTAGTTACGACCAGTTTCCGTTAAAATTAAAATATAAATCAGTATGTATTCAATTTGAACGTACATTTCAATTTACCGAGGCCACATACGAACTCTAAAAATTCCCGAAAAAATATTTCTAGCTTCGTATTGACAATACGATCCTAACAAAACTAATTTCGTCAAATTATGAGACTGTATGAAAAATGACCATTTTCCAGTCGATTAAAATCAACTGAAACTGGTCAAACGCGTTTTCCATTGCCACGCTCACATATTGAATCAAAAAATTACGAATTTTGAAACTTAGCAATAACTTGACATCACGGATCCAACAAAAGTGGTTTCATCGAAAACCGAGGTCGTTTGCAAAATTTCCATTTTTAAGGGCCAGAATTCCACATCGACTATTCTGAATTTTCAACTGGACATAACTTTTTATCCCCGCTATGAAATTTCAAATTTTCGGATTTGTCGGAAAGATATTCTCAATTAGATTCAAATATTTTTGGTTTCGTCAAAATCCGGTTTTCTTTTGCACCCGGTACATTCATTTGAATTTTGAAATCGAATTTTTGAACTACCGCGCCATTTTCATTTCCTTTTATAGTTATAAATAATTATTTATATTCTAACGATGATTCAATTAAATATATACGTTCGAATTCTATTCAAAATAAATTTCTCGTCGTTATTATTTAAAATAATTCATTTTAAATAATCAAAATTCGCTAAAATTGTCAAAATAAATTTTTTAAATTGGCTCGGATTTCCGGGTTATTACAGTCTCCCCAACTTAAAACTTTTCGTCCCCGAAAAGGAAAGAAGCTGAAAGTTGTTTTACATATCAACTCAACTTTAATTATTTTCATTACGGCTTAAGTTCTTCAACTTTTTGGTTTCTAAGAACTTTTCAAATTTTTCAAAAATTTGGCTAACACCCTAAATTTTCGAAAAATTTCGCCATAACGTCCCCTGCACCGGGGACTTCGGGATATTTCATATAGCCTCCCATGGCCTTCTTCAATCCAAAAGAAAAGGAAAAAGCCAATCGGCTCATAAAATCATCCAAACCCAAAGAAATACAATAAATATGTACCTATTTTTCGGGCAAACAATTTTATTCTTCTGCTGTAGCCTCCTTGCTATGACCTGTTCAATGTAAGTATATGTATATGTATGCAAATGCGACAAATTTTCAATACAATTCACTTTTTGGTTCAATTTGGCTAAAGGTTCAACATTTAATTAATCAAACAAAAAAATCAGCAATCAATTAGTAGATTATCATTTCAATCATATAACTTTGAAACGTAGTCCAAAAATCAATTTTTTGATGTCAAATCACAACCATAAGCCTTATGTAATTTTGGTTCTCACACCAGTCAATAGGAAATATATAGAAATCCCACTTTCGAAAGTCGAACATGAATACTGATGATGCGATCGCTATAGCGATCATCAGAACCATCCTCGGGCGACTAGACTGTGATTCTATATCTATCCAAAACTTCATATATACGCGGATCAGACGTATACACAAAATTTTTATATACTCGATTGTCCAAACAAATACCAAATAAATATTCAAATACGTAGAATAATTGAATTAAATTTCCAAAACAAAAATTGTTTTCATTTTGATTTTCAAAACACTACTCTTCACACTCATTCTAGGATACTACCAGTCCTATCTCTAAAGAGTCATTCTCGTTGGATATTATAATCCAATCTCTGAGGAATTCTTTCGTGTGGTTCTAATGTGTCTTGTTCTCTGAGCTTTGTAAATCAAGGCTCTGATACCAAAATGAAACGACCTGAAATCCCCCTTATGGGAAATCACGGATTGAGTTGAGAACAAGCCACATCAGAGCGCAATCAGAAGAACATTTCATTGTATATTACAACAATTCCATCAGAATAAAAGAATTTACAGAGAATGAATCAATATTACACTTCATAAAATATCAGAGATTATGATACATTATATAGCAGGGGAAAATAATACAAAACCCAACTGAAGGAGATATACGGATACAAAGCTTTCCGGATATCATTCCAGCTGTAAACCAGGATCCTGTGAAGATAAATCTGCAAAACCAAAACTACTAGCTGCCCGTGTTGAAAATAAGGGCACCCAGAGTTTAGGTTAAAACAATAAACTCTAGGTCAGTCATGTGACTGGTGTGAGAACTAAAACAATTATTAATCTTTATTTTAAAGTTAGGTAAATCAAGGGACCACGCCGTATAACACGAAACGGGTTTCCTCCCAAGAGTATCAGTGCATAAAACAAATAGCGCAATGCTAAATAAAGAAGAATGAAGCTATTATAAGACCCAGGTCCCATCACACAATGCAACACAAGCCGGAGGATAGGGGTTTACCTTATAATAGCCAAAGAATGCTTGATACGCTAAATTTAATCTTTTATTACTATAAGTGTATAGTGTCAAAACAATTTCAATCATAAGTATCAATCTAGACGGCATAAGTGCCCCATTCCACTGTGTCGCCATATATAAGTTCTACAATCAAAACCGCAAAGTCACGTAAGGGAAGTTGGATTTCCATCTATGAACCGAGGCAAAAGATAGTCCTCAGCGATTTGAGACGCTCTAGCCCGCCCCTCAGGACCCAGACTCAGGTGGGCCCTTGGATCGTCAGGACCGGTCCACTGATGTGGATTAAAATGCCTGAACACTGCGTTTCCCTGCCCTTTGGGGCGTCAATGAGTCAATGAATGACTCCATCGGCTCCACATAGTCACTGATAGATCCGAGGCGCCTCGCAACAACAACAACCACATAAGTCAAACTTGTCAGGGCGTGTCAAACCACTGACGCCACTTCTAACTAGAAGGAAACGCATGCCCTCCCTGATGTCCTCTACTGTTTCTGGTTCACATCGCGAATCAACGCTACACAAAGCTACGCCACAAAGGCTGTGCTTTGATCATCAACCACAAGACTTTGCTTTTCAACAAAAGCCTTGATCATTTGCATCTTAGCATGCCACACAGGAAAACCACTCCATGCAACCGATATCCATCAATCACACAGAATGATATCCAATGTCAGACACACAGTCCATTTACAAGTTCGTTCTGGGTATGAACGAAACTGGAGGAACCTTATTCCTGCATATCCATCGATCTCCAAGTACGTCTGGATGATCACCAACTGATTCCCTCTTCTTGTGTGTACAACCCAATCAAGATCATCAGTAATTATCCAAACGATGTGAAGACCTCCGGTCTTCTACCACCGTCTTCATCTTCGACTTATCGTCGTATCAGTTATTCAAAATGGGATAAACCCGGTCTTTCCGAATAACTCGCATATATAATAAACAAGTGTTACACAAACACAACATACGCCTCATTCCAATTCATCAGTCACTAACCGTAAATTAGTAAGGGAACAATTCCCCAAATATTAATCCCGAAGACCGAAACCAACATCAGATCAATACCCAGGAAACCATTCATCTTAACTAATCCTCAGTTAGTTGCTTAATTTCACATTCTTAGGAATAGGTTCCCATTAATTTTATCAAAGATAAATTCCTTAAATTTATTCTTTAATCTTCTTTTGAATATCAATTCAAACCAAATTATGGTTTATCCAAACTAGCCGGGATTAACGAACCTTACCGAAGTAATCATTTGTTTTAATTTCCCAATCCCAACCTATTCATCCCATGAAGTAAAACTGGTAATACTTCATATTTAACACCACGGTGTTATCGGTAAATTCAATTACCATTTCACGTTCAAATCTAATTAAAGATTTAAATATCGCCTGGAGCAAAATTGGTGATACTCTATTCTCGATCTTTTCAATCTAATTAAAGATTCATCAAAACTCCACTTAGTTTTAATCTTTAACTGGGTTAAAGAACTGATGTCATTTAAAACAAGGTTCACGATAAACCCCAAAATCACATCACATTTAAATCAGTCCCTAACCGTAAATTAGTAAGAGACGGTTCCCTTAAAAATATTAACCCCGAAGGCCGAAACCAACATCAGATCAATATCCAAGAAACCCTCCAACTTAACTGATCCCCAGTTAGTTCTTAATTTTCTTAACTCCGTTTGGGTTTAAGAACAGTATTATTAAAGATACCGTTCACGACAACCCAAAATCCCACTTGATATTAAACATAAGGCTCTGAATAGAAAATATATCGGCTTATATTCAATATCAAATTCTGAAACCAACAAATATCGTATTGGAAATAACGATAAAAATATATCTTTCAAATTTCCATAACAACATCTGTTTAATCACAAAATCCAACATCGAACTATTCCGAAGATGATTTCGATTCAAATCCATTCCAATTCAATTATTGGAAATTCTGGTTATTTTCAAAACCATTTCAAATCCAATTTATTTATTTTAAAAATAAATAAATTATTATTCTAGTTCAAAACTAGTTCATTTCGATAAAAAAATGTAACGACCCGTGTTTTTCGACCATTTGAATATGAATATTTAAATTAGTTTTAAATATTATGTTGGGAATATTAATGGAATTTAATATTTAATTCGTTATTAAAAACGAAGTTGAACGTTATAATTTATATATATAATATAAATCGAGCTTGAAAATGGCGTGCAGTTCGTGAAATGAAGTTTTGAACTTCAACTGAGAATACAGGATTCGATATAAGTCGGATTTCTGTGAAACAAGACACGTTGGAGCCGTATTGGCAATAGCTTTCATATGAAAGAGAAAAATCCAGATTTCGTGTTATAGTTTGATAGTTATGGCCAAATCAAATTTTGAAATAGTCGCTATGGAAAATCGTTATTAAATTATAGGCCTTTAAAATGGCCGTTTTTCAAACGGACTCAGATTTCGACGAAATCAGTTTCATTGGGACCGTAACGTTAAATTATTGCACGGTGTTGAGTTGTGTGGCAAACCGATATCGTATGTGGTCACGGTAGCCATAAACACCCGTTCAATTTCTATAGCGCATATTTAAATAGATAAAGGAATATTTGAGTGTAACTTGAACAGATGATCGAATTAGGCCACGAAACCAGTTCCGTTGAGTTCGTAGCGTCGATTAGAGTCAGGATAGGTATATAGTTTGTTATTTTTAGAGATCGAGAAATTTGGCGTTAAAAAGGGTAGGGCGGTTCGGGGTAAAAACAGCCTACCGGGGCAACAGTCTCAGAATGCGACGAAATTAGTGCCGTTGGGTTTGTAGCGAAAAGTTATTGTCGATGTTCGCAGTTTCAAGTGGATTTGATTTATCTGGTGACCGTGGAAAAATTAAACGTGTGTTCATTTCTGGTTTCATAAAGGAAATTTTTCCATACGACCTCGGATTTCGACGAAACTTGTCCCATTGGGTCCAGAATACCTTTCTACACTACGATTAGCCTCTTTATCAGAAAACAGAAATCGTCTATAGTGGTTGTTAATGTGATCCCTCGCTGCGAAATTTCATTGTATTAAAATAGGAATAAAATCTATCCAACACTACTGTACATTCTGATTCTTTTGACCCACCCTAAATATTATATTGATTCCTTGCATTCCAAACTTTCGTCTACTGTGCATTACTTGGCACCCAAACTACTAGATTCCTTGACAGCCAAACCATCGCCACCGTAATCCCCAAGTATACGTGTTACCCACTCAAATCCCACCCTATAAAATCCCATCATCTTCCCGTTCTTTTTTCTATTCTTTTCAGCAATAAAGGAAACCGAACGGCGGAAATCATCCCTCCTATCCTCATCGAATTCTCTTAAACCATGAAGTAATTTCACAAGTCTCCAACACCAAAACGTTGTGCTCATGGAGGTCTAGGGAATGGACGGTGGAGATGGAGTATGGTGCTGTGCTTTGGCCGGATCTGGAGCTAGAACCCGCGGAAATCGAAGTTGTTTTGAGGGTTCTGACCGACGATCAGAGGAGCTAGGAGGAGCGAGGCACAGGGAGTTGGACGGCGAGGCTATGGTGCGGTGTTTGGCCGCTTCCGATCAACGTACGGTCATCGGAAGGAGGTGCAGATATTGGGATTTGGGATCGAAGTCATGTTCTGTTGTGCGGTTTTGGATACAAGGAGTGTTGAAGGAAGATGGACCCAACGAATCCAACGAAGACCGTGAAGCAGCGGTGTATGAACGGGGGATAACATCGGCCTTTATATCGGTTAAGCACATCATTAGGTTAATAGTGTAGTGATTATGGGTTTACCTAGTTAGTATAGGATTATAACTAAAAGCATGAACTGCTGCAGGTTATTGGTGTGAAAGAGAGCAAGGGTTCAAACGAAGAACGGTAAGGAAAGGGAAATGAAACTGGCCTGCTAACGATGGAAGGAGTTGAGGTGTTTCAGTTGAAAACTAAATGGTCCTTCCTTTTTATCTAAACGTAATTAGTAGTTTTTCCTAAGTAATTAACTCACACTAATTCATGATCTTATAATAAACTAATTTAATTAGTGTTGGCCTCTACAGTTGGAACTGAAAGCAGGCGAGATGGATTATCGGATCCTGAAGCATGAACATATGAGGATTCAGCCGTTTAATCATGTAACTAGTTTAATAATTATTTAATTTTAGTAATTAAGATACAAATTAGAATAAATTAATTATATAACTTAAACCGATGATAACTGACTCATATTTGATTAGAACTGGACAAACCAAATGTTGTGGAATCACGTTGGCAAGCACTACATCACGGAACCAACTTGGACGCTTTTGGAATCAACTGAGATTTTCAGTTAAATTAAATCACTTGTTTAATTTAACTGAAAACGAGAACCGTTCAAACAACGGTATCAAATCAGGTGAGTTAAACTCACTCAGTTACCCTTTTTATATTTTATATAAATTGGGTGTTTTTATTTTGTGTGCTCTGCTTGCCAATGGTTGACTGTTTGCTAGTTATACATTTGTTTGTTGATTTAACCGATGGAATTAAACTGTGTTTAATTTCAGTGAAATACCAAATCGTTATTTTAACGTTGGTTCCAATAAAGGTAACTCACCTTGGTTGGTCACGTTTATTTATAAACGTGTTTAAATGGTTGAATTGTTTGAATTGCTTATGGTTGATGTTAAATGGTCGTTATTTAATTTATCAGTTAAACAAAACTGAACCGTCTGATTTGAGATAACCATTTGAATACAGGGAAGAACAGGTTGGAGGGACCCAACCGGATCCCTCAAATGTATTATTTATTTTCATATTATCATATATGAACTGATCTGTTTGTGTGATTGATTTGATGGTTGATTATTAATTGAATATTCAACATCTGTTTGGTTTGAACCAATAGGTGATATTGGTTAAGTGTTTGGCAGAGTATGGCCTTTAAAATCAATCGGGTTATAGACAGTGATTCACCGTCAGGTGAATCGATAGAGTTGAAGTTATAAAATTTACTTTATAACTGGAATTAGATTTTGAAAAAAAAATGTATTATTTTGAACATAAGTTATTAAAGAGAATTAAATAAATGTTTTATTTATTTAAGATTTGATTTGTTAGTAATTTATTTTTTTAAAGTAAATTCTGATGTTAATCAGATTTACAAAGAATGAGAATAGAGAATGAATCGAGTGGTTAAACTTTGATAATTGTTTTGAAAAGAAAACAATTAATGGAAATAATTTAAATTAATTATATTTTTAATTAATTTAAAGTGAAGGTTAATTGGAATTAGTTTACGAGATAATCGAATTTTGACTTGACAAAATTGACCATTTAAACTGGAAATCGAATATCAAATTAGTTTGTTTCGAATTTGCGAAATGAAATAGTTGAAGAATATTGTTTTAACTTTAAATAAGATCTATAAAAAGGATTTTCTATTTATCTTAGTAAATAAAGAAATTAACTACTGAAGTAGTTAATGAGTAAAGAAAATTATTGTTTTAATAAGAATTTAGAGGACTACTTTTGAAAAGTAATCGAAGAGAAGTGTAATCCAAATTGGATTGTGAAAGGAATCTATGAGCGGTTTTTATATTTAAAGCTCAAATGTTTATAATGATGTAAAAAGAGGATTTCAAGCGAAGATGATAACTTAAATTTAAGTGTTGTTTAATTATGTGAATTAAGGTAAAGGGTTTATATAAACCAGGGTCGTGTAAATGAGGTTTAATGTGTTAAGGCGTTAATTTTATTTAACGTTACTTGAAAACGAGATCAAGTAAAAAGGAGAATTTTAAATGAGATTTCAAAATGGGAAATTGAATATAGTTATTCGAGATAGAATTAGCCAAACATAATTATTCGGCTAAGTTGCCATTGCGTACGACTGCTAGCGTAATTCGCAGGGCTGCAGATAGCCTACGGCGGTCGGATGTTTCCTGAGGGAATCAGGCGTAACCATCGTGATCTAGAGTCAAGCGAATGGAGTTAAGACGAATGTTAATTAATCAAAATTAGAGTTATTCAAATATCGTATTTTTGAATATTTGAAGGAGTTAGAAGTTTTAATTTAACAAAAGTAAAACAGTTTGTTAAAGGCCAAATGATGCTAAATACTGAACCAGTGAACTCATTTGTTGGTCATGTTTGAAACACTATTTATTTTGATAGTTAAAACACCGACTATCAAAAGCTGCCCAATACGATTGTTGGTATGGAAAGACCGGGATCGAATTTATTCGAAAACCATTCCCACCAACAAATACGTGAAGAGATCAGAAGATGATCGAGATGGAGCATTGAAGACCGTTGTTTTTCATAAACGGAAGAACCACTAATATCCTCTGCCTGGCAAGCAGAGAAAAGCTGTGATTCTGTCGTGATTGGAATCAACGGATCGCAAGGACTTCTCGCTACTGATCCATGGGGTGATTCCTATATGGATGCGGTAGGAGAGTGCCTTCGGTTCATCCTGTTCCTGGATGACGTATATGGACGAATGTCTGACAGAGTATTTCCAAAGGATCACGTACGTTGATTTCTTCAAACGTACGATAGTTGTTGGCGGGGAATCGCCGTTCTCTTAGCTTCCAACTGGAGTATTTTTGTGGATATCAATTAGTGATATCAGACGGATCTGACGATGTGGCATTCAAAGCGAATGCTGTCTAGATGTTCAGAAGTATTCTGACCTCAAGCCTCATCAACCGGGAAATGACAAAAATCGGGCAGGCAGCATGGCTATGTGGGTCGCTCCCATTAGGGTGTATAATCACCTATCTAGAGGAAGTCCTATTTGTTTCTTAAATCTATGTTTCGATGCTGTCCCTTTTCGGGAGACGGTTGCTGATCCCAACCGTCGGTGGTATACATTCGATACACTCAAGCGAAATGAGTGGTCGGTCATGTGAGGGCCGGGTTGCAAGAAGTTCTTGTTGAACCCAGTGTATTCGTCTCTAGAGATACACTAGCGGAAGGTGGTCCCATACCTTGTCATAGTTGGAATCCAATCTCCAATAAGCGCCCGCGGTTTTGATTGTATACTATATATGTGGAGCGTGAGATGAAAGCGTTCCACTAGATTCTATTTACGTGTATTTAGGCATTATTATAATATCAGACAAGATATTGTTTTCAAAAATGGTTTTGGTTATCGTAAGGTAAAAACCGTCCGTGTTTATGTGTGGATTTGGTCTTACGATTACCCTTTTCTTTTGAAAAGATTTTGAACTTTAAAATCATGATTGGATGGTTCACCCTTATTACTGTGCGAGTTTATCTCACTTTGGTTCACCAGACTGACCCGGTGTTTTGTAAATGCTCGGGTTAGACCGGGTTGTACAGGTTTAGGTTACCGACCGCTATGAAGAGACGAGCTGGAAGAGTCCAGACGTATGATATTACTACTATTCCGCTGTGTGTTGTATATGGGAACAGGCTATTATTACTGTCCCAGTGTGTGATATACTCTGATACTGTAAGTATTTTTAAAGCTTTCAATAAAGATTTATTTCTGTATTATATTTTGTTCCGCTGCGATGTGAGACTCTGTGTGGTGTTGCTTTCCTCTTCTTCTTCTATTCAATATTTCTACCTTATCTATTCTCACCCTCTAACTTCTTTCTATTAATGACCTGGAATGTTCGATGTCTGAATAGTCAACATGGTAGTTTGATGTTGATTTTCGGAGTCGAAAATCCCGGTTCGTTACAAAAAACTATTTTTATCATTTCAAATATGGAGTTTTTCATCCTAATTCTTCCCAAATCATAAATGATTTTACACATACAATTATTATTTTTAATAATTTTATCAAGGCCCGTACAGTCGATTTCCATCAACGGCCATCGAACTACACTTACAGCGACATTTTCCAAAATTGATTTGGACATAATTCAAAATCAAACCGTTAGATTTCAAATCTCTGATGTTCGTTAGAAAGCTCTTTTCGATATGAACCTAATGGTTCCGGTTTTAGGAGAATCTGACGGTCGGATCTCCCGTAATATCCATTTGAAGTCAATGTCGAAATTCGCGAACTGCCGCAGCGCGGCGTGTTCTATTCAGGCCATTATATATATAATATATATATATTATATATTTCGTCGATTTCCTTTCAAAATGTGTTTTATAAATCGTTTTAAATTTGTTTTTTGAAACGATTTCAACGTCATATTCAATTTCTAATCAAAATTGAATATTCCACATCATCGATATACAAATGATAATATTTTCAAAATGTGCTATTTTGAAATCACTTTCTTTTCTATATTCATTATACAAATGAATAAAATCGATATAAATATCGTTCACGTTAAAATGGCGTCAATCTAATCAACATGGCTTTTATTCAACACATGAATGTTTTCAATTCAACACATGATTTTATTTTCTATTCAACACATGAATTTATATTTCTATTCAACACATGAATATATATTTCTATTCAACACATGAATTTATATTTCTATTCAACACATGAATATATATTTCTATTCAACACATGAATTTATATTTCTTATTCAACAAATGAATATATATTTCTATTCAACAGATGAATTTATATTTCTTATTTTCCAAATTAGAATGAGGCCCAATCAATTACCATATAATGTTAATTATATGGATTCTCTACAACACATGTATATAATAGCAACGATAAATCATCAAACATCATACAGAGTGCACCACACCACTGCATAAGCATTGAATACAAATAATTAACGCTTACACAGTCTGTCAACCCATCGATTGACATACAACTAAACAATCGGGATTAGTGTACGTCAAATATCATCCCAATACCCGTGTGGGGTTTCAAATCAACAAACACATATTTTAATTGTGCAGTTGGGCGATGTGTAAAATTTATCGTCCTAATCAATATCAGTCAAATTAGTGTATATAAACAAATCGTCCTATTTGTTTATTACTATATATTTTATATACACGTTAAAAATCATATTTTTAACTTTTAAATATTTTCCACTATAAAATATTTTATTTCATTCCACATCACACAATCAAATTTCACAACACAGCAATCAAACAAACAAGTCATCCATGCTCTGTGGACGACGGGTGTCGGGTGCTGCTAAGCACCGTCTGCATCCTAGTATATATTTTTAACTAGAAAACAAGATTTAAAGTGAGAAGTTCTCACAGAGGGTTCCACTCCGCCGTGCTTTGCTATTGAACTGCTGAACCGTCTGGATCTATTTGAAATTCCAATGCAGTCCTTTTCACGCTGTTAATAAATAAAAATTATATTTTTATTGTTACTTATATTTTTACAACGCTTCTTCCTATATAAAAATTATATTTTTATATCTCTACTTCATATATAAAGATCGAATTTTTATATTATCGCTATAAAAATCACATTTTCATTTCAATATATATATAATAATAATCAAAATTTTATTTCGCTACATATATAAAGATCAATATTTTACTATTTATATAATATAAAAATCGTATTTTTATTCTTTTCATTATATAAAAATTATATTTTTATTCTCTACTAATATAAAAATCATATTTCTATTATCTCTACTATATAAAAATCATACTTTTTATATAATGATATAAACGATAAAAATCACCTTTTTATGTCGCTACTTTCGTATAAGAATCCCAACTTTATTATCATAAAAGTCATCTCCTCATAATCATAAAAGTACAATCTTTCCATTATAAAAACACAATCTTTTTGCAAATAAAAATCATCTCTTTCTCATAATAAAAATCTAAAATTTCCTATGTTATAAAAATTAAAATTAAAATTTTAACATTATAAATTAAGAAAAATAAAGATGGAAGCTTACTGGGGGGTCGAGGTTGTGAAGAGGGGCGCAGGTCGTCATGGAGGTGGCGCCAGGCAGGGCGTGGGCCCAGAGGGGCGGCGCAGTGGATTTCAGTCGAGAGGGGGTGTTTTAGGGTTTTCCGTTCGAATTGAGGAGGATGGCTATGGGCGACGTCATTGGCAGAGAGGAGGAAGCCGGAGGGGTGCGCGGTGGTGGTGGCATAATCGGCGGGGGCAAGGTCGTGACGAGGGCGACGGTGTCAGGTTGGGGGAGGACGACGGGAATCGAGTTTGGGAAAAAGGGCCTGGGTTCTTTTTTTTTGATTTGTTTGACCGTTGACTTCAGAGGATGGAAGGGGAGGGCAATATATATAATTAATTAATTTTATTTTATTACCCATATAGCAACTTTTTATTTCGGCCTCCAAACGAAACCCACCGACTTTCGTCCCTGGCTAATTACCCCTATTCCAAACACAATGGGATATGTTTCGTAACCCAATTCGCTTGTTACGACCAGTTTCCGTTAAAATTAAAATATAAATCAGTATATATTCAATTTGAACATACATTTTAATTTACCTGGGCCACATACGGAATCTAAAAATTCCTGAAAAATTATTTCTAATTTCGTATTGACAATACGGTCCTAACGAAACTAATTTCATCAAATTCCGAGACCGTTTGAAAAATGGCCATTTTCCAGTTGATTAAAATCAACTAAAACTGGTCAAATGCGTTTTCCTTTGCCATGCTCAAATATTGAATCAGAAAATTACGAATTTTGAAACTTAGCAATAACTTGACATCACGGATCCAGCAAAAGTGGTTTCATCGAAAACCGAGGTTGTTTGCAAAATTTCCATTTTTAAGGGCCAGAATTTCATAGTGACTATTCTGAATTTTCAACTGGGCATAACTTTTTATCCCCGCTATGAAATTTCAATTTTTCGGATTCGTTGGAAAGAAATTCTCAATTAGATTCAAATATTTTTGGTTTCATCAAAATCTGGTTTATTTTGCACCCGGTAGATTCATTTGAATTCTGAAATCGAATTTTCGAACCACCGCGCCATTTTCAATTCCTTTTATAATTATAAATAATTATTTATAATCTAACGACGATTCAATTAAATATATACTTTCGAATTTTATTCAAAATAAATTTCTCGTTATTATTTAAAATAATTCATTTTAAATAATCAAAATTTGCTAAAATTGCCAAAATAAAATTTTTAAATTGGCTTGGATTTCCGGGTTATTACATTATGATTTATAAATGATTCCATAGCGACCTCCTAAAAATTTGATTTGGACATAACTCATAATCTACAAGACAAAATCTGGATTTTTTGCTTTCATCAGATATTTATAGTTAAATATATTTGAATGTTTCTTGTTTCAAAGAAATCTGACTTATAACGACCCTGTTTATTCATTTAAAGTTCAAAACGTAAAACTACAAACTACCGCGATGTTACGAGCTCGTTTTTAATTAAATTAAAATTAATACGTCCAAACTTCGTTTATTAATAAATTCATTATTATAACTTGAATTTATACTCAAATAAATCTCTTAAATTATCCAATTCACACAATATTGCAAATTCAGCTTATCTCCAAATATTTCGGAATTAAATTTATTATTCCTCAATTTATCTTAATTAAATATTTAAAATTACTGAATTCAGACCACTTAAATTTCCAAATCAACATTTAAATATTTAAATAAATTAATTATTCAACTGTTAAAAATCCAAGACGTTACAATTTCCCATGAGAACTTATCCTTCATCAAACTGACGATAAGTGGATATAGAGTGCCTATCAGGTGTTATGTGATAGGATGTTGCTGAGTCAATAATTCGCATAGTACTCTTCATAATATAGGCAGAAGTTGTAAAAATGCCAGGATCACTTTCTGAATCTGATGTCTCCATAGTAGAAGCTGAAGCCTTTTGGGGAACATCTTTGTTTTAATCTCCAACTTGGGGCAACTTGCAATATAATGTCCAGGTTTTCTACAATAATGAGAAACTCCATTCCGAGCTCCCCTTGACTAAAATATGGACTTAGCTCTATCGCCACCATATTTAGGTCTACTATTACTTCTTTTCCTATGTGTAATAAGGCTTTCAGAATCATTCTCCATGATCATACTTGTTAACTTTATTCTCAACATCTCGTTATGCAAATTTATTTTGAAAACATAATATGCCATATGTCTGTATTTACTATCAAATGGTAAAAAGCCATAAGTTATTTTTTAAAACTCTCAAATAACTTATGATAGACCACTTGAGTTAGTAGATGTTGATATGTGGAGCCCAGCACCAATAAACTGATTATGGTTTTAATTACTATACATCTTTTGTTGATTCTTACACTAGTGATACATGGGTGTATTTTATGAAAACTAAGTCTGAAATAAATAAGGCAGTCATTTATTTTATTAATCAAGCAGAGAAACAAACATGGCGACAATTAAAAATACTTTAGACTGATGGTGGCACTGAATTCAAGCCATTAAGTGACTACTTTCAAAAGAAAGGAATCATTAGACTGAGTTCTCCATACACTTCTAAATAAAATGGCTTAGTAGAAAGGAAGCATAGACATATTATAGAGTGTGGCCTTAGACTGCTAGCACAAAGCCATCTTCCAATGAATTTTTGGCTAAATGCCTTTAGTACTTCAGTGTATCTAATAAAAAGATTACCAACTGAAGTATTGAAGATTAAAAGCCCTATAGAAGTTCTATGTAATGTAAAGCCAGGCTACAAAAGCTTAGCATTTGGTTGTCTATGTTGTCTATATCTAAGATTCTATAATACATACAAATTAAATTTTAGATCTGTTCCTCGAACATTTATTAAGGATGTCAATGATCAGAAATGATATAAGTGTTTAAATGAAAATGGTAAAATATTTGTGGGTGGGCATATTGTGTTTGATGAAAGGTTGTTTCCATTCCTAGTGTAGAAATTTCAACTACACAGAAGGTTCATAATGCAAAAACTCTATTCCAGACAAACTTCTACACACAAAAGATCAAACCAATGAATGGGATGATGGTAGGTCACGTCCACAACATACAATGCTTTTTGAAGCACGCCATGGACAATCTGAACCATCCAGTCAACCCACTCAGTTCTCTATAGATGGTGTGACACAAACTGAAAGTCAAATACAAGGATCAACGTAAGTAAATAAAAGCGGTCAATCAAATACTGAGCAAAGCAGCACAAGTAGTCATGAACAAGAAAAAGATCAACCTCAAACTAGTCATCTTATGATTACAATCTAGAAAGGCATTTTCAAACTCAAAGTTTACACAGCTGCTTGCACCTCAGAAGAACCCGTAAGTTACAACCAGGAAACTAGCAAAAAAAAACTGGAAAAAGACCATGGATTAAGAGTATCAACCTCTAATAAACAACAAAACATGGACATTTGTTCAAGCACTGAAAGACAAAAACGTTATTGACAACAAATGGACTTTTAGACTAAAGAGAAATGCACATAGAACTATACACAGATACAAGGCCAGACTTGTGGCTAGAGGATTCACACAACAATATTGATTTGATTTTGAAGCAACCTCCTCACCATTTGTTAAGCCGACTTCTATAAGGATCATATTTACAATAGCACTACACAACAACTGGAAAATACAACAATTGGACGTCAATAATACATTTCTAAATGGTGACTTCAAGGAAAAAGTTTATATGGGTCAATCACAAGGATATCAAAAGGACAAAGAGCTTGTGTGCAAGCTGAATAAAACAATCTATGGACTTAAACAAGCTCCAAGAGTTTGGTTTGATAAACTAAAACATAATTTAACTAAGTTAAAGTTCTAGTCTACCAGATCAGATCATTCATTATTTGTTAAGTTTAATAACTCTACAATTATATACGTCCTAATATATGTTAATGATCTCATTGTTATAGGAAACAATGATAATGAAGTAAGGAACTTATTCAGCTATTGGAAAAAAGTTCTCAATTAAAGATCTTGGAGAAATTAATTACTTTTTGGGAATTGAAGTCTATAGAGTATCAAATCTAAAATGTTTTTATGTTGAAGAAACTATATTAATGAAAGCCTAATCAAGGAAAATATGGATGCTACTAACTCTCTACCCGCACTAATGATAACTAACCATCAATTATCAAAACACAACGGGGAAAATATAAATAACATAAAGCAATATATAAGTCTAGTTGGTGCACTGCAGTATGCAACCATCACTAGGTCTGAAATAACATACAATGTTAATAAAATTTGTTGATTCATGCTGGAATCGAAAGATGAGCATTGGAAAGTAATAAAGAGAATATTAAGATACCTAAAAGGAACAGATGACCACGGGATAAATTTCAAGGCATGCAAATAACTAAACATAACATGATACAGTGATGTAGACTAAACAACTGATCCTGGTGATAGAAGATCAATATCAGTGTATTGCATTTATCTAGTTATTTCTTGGTGTTCTAAAAAACAGCCTACTGTTTTGAGGTCAAGTACAGAAGCTGAGTACAGAAATATAGCACATGTTATTGCTGAAATCATGTGAGTTCAATCACTACTTAATGAACAAAAGATCACACCACATGAATTACCAACACTGTGGTGTGGTAATTTGAGTGCAGTGTCCCTTACAGCGAACCCAGTGTTACACTCAAAAACAAAACACACGGAGATAGACTTATACTTCATGCATGAGCAAGTAATCAGAGGAAAGTTGCTAGTTAACCATGTACCAGCAATGTATCAAATTGTAGGGATGCATACCAAACCTCTTTCAAGTAAGAATTTTACCAAACTCAAAGCTGAATTGAAAGTAGTGAAGAAATCAAACCTATTTCAGACTCAAGATCATCCTGCTACAGATCAGAAGACTTTGACCATTTGATCCAATAAATCTGAAAGTCTCCATGCTCAATCAAGCAGAAAATTGAAAGCTTTCTCATCGTCAAGATCAACTTGTTCAAATCCAATCACCCACTTTGAATCGCCTTCGTCTTCACAGTGAAAACGAAAGCGAAGTTTTTGTAGCAAATCTGGAACTGTAGAAAATTGAAGAGAGATGAAGGAAGTTTAGGGGAAGATAATTTTATTGCTTTATTGCTCATTTGCTTGACTTTACAAAAGATGCTTACTTTCTTACATTGCAAAATCCATAGCCTTATTTATACATGTTTCATCCTTATCGAAAACATAATTCTAGATAAGACTATTCTAGAATACATTTCAATTTATCATAATCACTAATTCAAATACCAAATACCTAAATCAGGAAATATATTGCAATTAACAAAGACAATATATATTGACATTTATTGCAATTTATTTATTGCCAACAGGAACTTCACTTGTGTTGATGATCTCTCAAATTCTCGCCATCACCTGAAGTAAAACTAAAGATGAGGCTGACTCGAGTAATTTATCAGAAATCTGACTAATATTTTTGAAGAATCGACAATGGCGATTATAAAAAAGGAAACCTTAGGTTTCGTCTATGGGGGGCGTATAATGATAAACGAAACCCAATCTTGTGTTTTGTTTCTGTATTTGGATATACGGCTTTGGGCCTTAATTGATTTTCCTTTTTCTGCTATTTGCAATAACCCTGTGTATATAAACAGCTATGTGCATCTCTTTGACAAATAACAAAATCACAACTAAATCGCAAGTTAAATCTTTACACTGTGTCATATGTACTTGCCTTAAGTCATAAAGGTTTAATTCACATATAAAAAGTAGGAATTTTTTTTTATGTACGAGTATGCACACACGGGCAAAAATACAACATACACAAACATTGCGTGCACACATGTACACCATGCATTGAAAATTGTAATCTTCAACTATATAGATATCCATAATAAATTCAGTGGACATTCGTTGGCTATAAATACAATTTTCCCAGGATGAGTAAAGCCTTACAAACTATCTATATATCATTATCCATCAGTGTATTCGAACAACATTGGTATGACATATGCTGCAAGAGCTAAAAGCAACGATGGAAGTGTGCTACCAATATGCATTCTACCACTATCATTTCTAATGAACAATGCATGATGTATGGCAAATTTATAAGTACTAAGATGCTGCAAAAGAGAATTTGCAAGAATATGGTATCTAGATTCTGAATGCTTCTACTCATGAACGTTTTTATAATCACAGTTACCAAGCCGAAAAGATTAAGCATGGCAACCGTAGATAGAATGGTAAATATCAAAGAAGATGACCCAAACTCCATAATTTCTTCCTCGTATCTTCTCGATACTTCTTCATCCACCACTTTAGGAGAGATAACAAATGCTGACTTGCCAATACCGAGAAGTTTGGTGGTAGTATCTACGAGTGCAAAAAGGTAGGAAGTTGTCCTTTTATATAACCAAATCCTTTGTTCGTTCCACCATCCTTGTAATGTATATCCATGACTAAGTGATTCCCCTAAGCTACTCACAAGCTTTCCAACAATCACAATTGAAAAAGGAACAATCCATGCATTGGTTATCTATGGAGTAGTGCATACACAAGTCAGAAAATTATTTTTTGGTAATTGAGTAAAACAGGAGATAGTCACGTATCTGAAAGGAAATACAGGTTTGCGCTTATATTGCAGGTCTTATTACTTGATCGAACTTTAACACATCAATAAAAGACAAGAAAATAAAAAATACGCTGAGAGTTAGTGTACTTACACTTGGAAAAAGAGATACACCATTAAGAAGATAGAGTGGAGGGACAATGACATAGTACAGAGTTGGCAACGAATTTGGTACCCATAGGCAATATGTGGAATAACACATTTGAAGACCAATGGGTATATTCTCATGACCGTAGATAAAAGGGAAATATCTGGATAGGAGTATTTGAAAATCTCCTTCAGACCATCTCTTTTGTTGTATAAGAGTGTGATATAGTGTCATTAGAGCCACACCCAAAAAGGCTTTTCTTTGAGGAATATAATAGACAGATTTCCACCCATTGGATTGTACTGAAAGTCCTGTTATCACATCTTCTACTGGACAACCGTATTTTAACCCCATATGAAATTCATATGTTATTCACCAAAATTATATATGTATCATGGTATTACCAAGATTATATATGCAATCGAATATAATTTGTTATAATTTGACCTCTTTTCCCCATCGGCTATTTTTTTCATATGAACAAGCTACGAGATTTTTTGCTTCTTCTAAAATTTTCAAATTTGCTTCTTCACTGCTTGGTTTATCCACTCTTAGCTCTTTGTCAATTTCACTGCACTTCTTACCTAACAAACTCTTTCTTCTGTGGAAACAACCAGAACCAATATATAATGGTCCTCCATAACCATCAAGCCCATGAAAGTCCACCTTCACATTAAAGAGTTTATGTTAAGAATTAATAATAATACATAACGTTTAGCAGTGTCATATTTAGTTTCATTGGGATCTTTAAAGATTTGTTAACTAGAATTTAAAAGACTCAGCCTCGTATATTTTAATACCAACGTCGTTAATAATTCTTAAAGAACATGCATAAATATCGTTTTTTAGAGATTGATGAAGTTCTGTTGGAACTGCACATAAGCTATCCCATTGCCTTTCCTCTCATCCATAAAGAAATAAAGAGCGTTTCTGACTGACTTTGAGTCGTTAAAATACATATCACAGTCCACACTGAGAATTATTGGCCCGTTGCTTATTGCTAATGATATTCTGAGCTATAAATAATCGAAGTCAGAATGATGATCATGTGAATAAAGACAGATGTTTTTACATCCATAAATTTCATTGCAAAATATTTGAAGAGAATATTACTAGTGCATTCATTGCTCCAGCTTTAAAGTTATGATGATATTCAGGTTTTTTCTCACGTGCCATGTAAACAAGAGTGGGCAGTTTGCATCCTTGGCTATCAAAATCATCCTGGTTTCTTCCATCTATCAATATCTGAAATAATCCCATCACAGTAATGCAAAATGTCACTGCTTTAGTAGTGCATATGTTTGATTCTTTTATATACTCATGTTGCATCTGATTAAATCTACCTTTAGAATGCCTGGGTGATTATGCCTAGTTGCGTCCTTGTTAAATAATTCTTATAGAGTATCAAATCTAAAATGTTTTTATGTTGAAGAAACTATATTAATGAAAGCCTAATCAAGGAAAATATGGATGTTACTAACTCTCAACCCACACTAATGATAACTAACCATCAATTATCAAAACACAGAGGGGAAAATATAAATAACATAAAGAAATATATAAGTCTAGTTGCTGCACTACAGTATGCAACCATCACTAGGTCTGAAATAACATACAATGTTAACAAAATTTGTTGATTCATGCTGGAATCGAAAGATGAGCATTGGAATGTAATAAAGAGAATATTAAGATACCTAAAAGGAACAGATGACCACGGGATAAATTTCAAGGCATGCAAACAACTAAACATAACATGATACAGTGATGTATACTAAACAACTGATCCTGATGATAAAAGATCAATATCAGTGTATTGCGTTTATTTAGTTATTTCTTGGTGTTCTAAAAAACAGCCTACTGTTTTGAGGTCAAGTACAGAAGCTGAGTACAGAAGTATAGCACATGTTATTGCTGAAATCATGTGAGTTCAATCACTACTTAATGAACTAAAGATCACATCACACGAATTACCAACACTGTGGTGTGGTAATTTGAGTGCAGTGTCCCTTACAGCGAACCCAGTGTTACACTAAAAAACAAAATACATGGAGATAGACTTATACTTTGTGCATGAGCAAGTAATTAGAGGAAAGTTGCTAGTTAACCATGTACCAGCAATGTATCAAATTGTAGGGATGCATACCAAACCTCTTTCAAGTAAGAATTTTACCAAACTCAAAGCTGAATTGAAAGTAGTGAAGAAATCAAACCTATTTCAGACTCAAGATCATCTTGCTACAGATCAGAAGACTTTGACCGTCGGATCCAATAAATCCGAAAGTCTCCATGCTCAATCAAGCAGAAAATTGAAAGCTTTCTCATCGTCAAGATCAACTTGTTCAAATCCAATCACCCACTTTGAATCGCCTTCGTCTTCACAGTGAAAACGAAAGCGAAGTTTTTGTAGCAAATCTGGAACTGTAGAAAATTGAAGAAGAGAGATGAAGGAAGTTTAGGGGAAGATAATTTTATTGCTTTATTGCACATTTGCTTGACTTTACAAAAGATGCTTACTTTCTTACATTGCAAAATCTATGGCCTTATTTATACATGTTTCATCATTATCCAAAACATAATTCTAGATAACTATTCTAGAATACATTCCAATTTATCATAATCACTAATTCAAATACCAAATATAACCAAATACCTAAATCAGGAAATATATTGCAATTAACAAAAAAAAAATATATTGACATTTATTGCAATTTATTTATTGCCAACAGGAACTTCACTTGTGTTGATGATCTCTCAAATTCTTGTCATCACCTGAAGTAAAACTAAAGATGAGGCCGACTCGAGTAATTTATCAGAAATCTGACTAATATTTTTGAAGAATCGACAATGGCAATTATAAAAAAGGAAACCTTAGGTTTCGTTTATGGGGGGCATATATTGATAAACGAAACCCTATCTTGTGTTTTGTTTCTGTATTTGGGTATACGGCTTTGGGCCTTAATTGATTTTCCTTTTTCTGCTATTTGCAATAACCCTGTGTATATAAACAGCTATGTGCATCTCTTTGGCAAATAATAATACAACAACAAATCATTTTTCTCTACAACAAAATCACAACTAAATCGCAAGTTAAATCTTTACACTGTGTCATATGTACTTGCCTTAAGTCATAAAGATTTAATTCACATATAAAAAGTAGGAATTTTTTTTATGTACGAGTATGCACACACGGTCAAAAATACAATATACACAAACATTGCGTGCACACATGTACATGCATTGAAAATTGTAATCTTCAACTATTTAGATATCCATAATAAATTCAGTTGACATTTGTTGGCTACAAATACAATTTTCCCAGGATGAGTAAAGCCTTACAAACTATCTATATATCATTATCCATCAGTGTATTAGAACAACATTGGTATGACATATGCTGTAAGAGCTAAAAGCAACGATGGAAGTGTGCTACCAACATGCATTCTACCACTATCATTTCTAATGAACAATGCATGATATATGGGCAAATTTATAAGTACTAAGATGCTGCAAAAGAGAATTTGCAAGAATATGGTATCTAGATTCTGAATGCTTCTACTCATGAACGTTTTTATAATCACAGTTACCAAGCCGAAAAGATTAAGCATGGCAACCGTAGATAGAATGGTAAATATCAAAGAAGATGATCCAAACTCCATAATTTCTTCCTCGTATCTTCTCAATACTTCTTCATCCACCACTTTAGGAGAGATAACAAATGCTGACTTGCCAATACCGAGAAGTTTGGAGGTAGTATCTACGAGTGCAAAAAGGTAGGAAGTTGTCCTTTTATATAACCAAATCCTTTGTTCGTTCCACCATCCTTGTAATGTATATCCATGACTAAGTGATTCCCCAAAGCTACTCACTAGCTTTCCAACAATTACAATTTAAAAAGGAACAATCCATGCAATGGTTATCTATGGAGTAGTGCATACACAAGTTAGAAAATTATTTTTTGGTAATTGAGTAAAACAGGCGATAGTCACACGTATCTGAAAGGAAATACAGGTTTGCGCTTATATTGCAGGTCTTATTACTTGATCGAACTTTAACACATCAGTAAAAGACAAGAAAATAAAAAATACCCTGAGAGTTAGTGTACTTACACTTGGAAAAAGAGATACACCATTAAGAAGATAGAGTGGAGGGACAATGACATAGTACAGAGTTGGCAACGAATTTGGAACCCATAGGCAATATGTGGAATAACACATTTGAAGACCAATGGGTATTTTCCCATGACCGTAGATAAAAGGGCAATATCTGGATAGGAGTATTTGAAAATCTCCTTCAGACCATCTCTTTTGTTGTATAAGAGTGTGATTTAGTGTCATTGGAGCCACACCCAAAAAGGCTTTTCTTTGAGGATTATAATAGACAGATTTCCACCCATTGCATTGTACTGAAAGTCCTGTTATCACATCTTCTACTGGACAACCGTATTTTAACCCTATCTGAAATTCATATGTTATTCACCAAAATTATATATGTATCATGGTATTACCAAGATTATATATGCAATCGAATATAATTTGTTATAATTTGACCTCTTTTCCCCATCGGCTATTTTTTTCATAAGAACAAGCTATGAGATTTTTTGCTTCTTCTAAAGTTTTCAAATTTGCTTCTTCACTGCTTGGTTTATCCACTCTTAGCTCTTTGTCAATTTCACTGCACTTCTCACCTAACAAACTCTTTCTTCTGTGGAAACAACCAGAACCAATATATAATGGTCCTCCATAACCATCAAGCCCATGAAAGTCCACCTTCACATTAAAGAGTTTACGTTAAGAATTAATAATAATATATAACGTTTAGCAGTGTCATATTTAGTTTCATTGGGATCGTTAAAGATTTGTTAACTAGAATTTAAAAGACTCAGCCTCGTATATTTTAATACCAACCTCGTTAATAATTCTTAAAGAACATGCATAAATATCGTTTTTTGAGAGATTGATGAAGTTCTGTGGGAACTGCACATAAGCTATCCCATTGCCTTTCCTCTCATCCATAAAGAAACAAAGAGCGTTTCTGACTGACTTTGAGTCGTTAGAATACATATCACAGTCCACACTGAGAATTATTGGCCCGTTGCTTATTGCTGATGATACTCTGAGCTATAAATAATCGAAGTCAGAATGATGATCATGTGAATAAAGACAGATGTTTTTACATCCATAAATTTCATTGCAAAATATGTGGAGAGAATATTACTAGTGCATTCATTGCTCCAGCTTTAAAATTATGATGATATTCAGGTTTTTTCTCACGTGCCATGTAAACAAGAGTGGGCAGTTTGCATCCTTGGCTATCAAAATCATCCTGGTTTCTTCCATCTATCAATATCTGAAATAATCCCATCACAATAATGCAAAATGTCACTGCTTTGGTAGTGCATATGTTTGATTCTTTTATATACGCATGTTGCATCTTGATTCTACCTTTACAATGCTTGGGTGATTATGTCTGGTTGCGTCCTTGTTAAAAAATTGTTTATTTTGCTCCAGAAACTCTTCTGAGATTGTTCCATTATTCATTACTGCATTAATTTTCTTTTCCATCTCCTCGTACATTTCCTGCATAACTGTGGTATTTGAGTACACGGTAAGCGTGCTAAGTAAAACGATTTTATCCACGGTTAGAACTTGCCTTTATTTTTGTGTACTCTGTGTTAGCTTCACGACTAATATTTGTTTTGGGTGATTCTGAAATATAGGCAGCAGGAGATCTAGGCTCCACCTTGTATTTTTGACAAAAAGGAATCCAAAACCTTGCAAATTTGGAAGCTTCCAAGAGTGCGCAGAAAGTGAAAACAGAACCAGCATCATCTGATAAATATACGGAGAGTTTCTCTGGTGGATAATCGTAAGCCATGACCGAGAGTACCGTGTTAATCACCATCATTGGTGGTTCGATTGTTGGGTCTGCTGTACATACAAAAATATCCACACCAAGTAGTTCTTTTTCAAATCTGAAAATTTTCAAAAGTCTTGTTTAAGTCTAGATGAGCTTGTACACAAGAGGAAAATGTTGCCTGTTACATGTTACTTCATTTGCTGTGCTTTATTATGCAGAAGTAACAGTTAATTTAACACTGTGGACTAAGTAAATTAACACCTTCTATTTTTGGTAGAACTGGACTAAGTAGATGAACACTGTGGACTAACCTTTGTGAAAGCCTCTCTGGAAAAGTGCGACGATACAGAGGATTCCAGCGAACAGACTGGGTGATGACCCAGTACAAACCGAACCACAGCTCGCATGCAAGCATCCCAATCCAAGCCCATCTTCGGTTATCTTCCTCACTCGGTATGCTGACAACTCTGTAAAGCCATATCAGTACAATATTTAAAAACATAAAGCATGCAAACAGCCTCTTTGCACTCAAGTTTCTGCCACTGTATGTCTCAAATAGAGGAGCTGCGTGTGATCCCTTCTCCGTCATTTTTTTTTCTAATATTTTCTCTAATTTGGGTCGATGATGGTATATTTATATTGGTATAGTTGGAAAGAGAGATCTTTGGTGCACAATATGTGTATTTTATTGGTCCTCTTTTTATGGCTTCTTGCAGGAGATGGTACCATGGAGATGTATCATTGCTTACCTGATGAATTATTATCAGATTTGCTAATTTATTAATTGTATTAATTGTGTTAATATTGTATTAATTGTATTACCCGCTAATCTAATACTGTATTAATTGTACATCCTAATACATTATTTATGTCATCTTCCTTACAAATATTAAATCCAATTTTCTTTATGTTGTTCAATCATATTTATTCAAAGAAATAACGAAGGTTGGGTGGTATACCACTGCACATCATGATACTAAGAACAGCGACGATGAATAAATCAGTACTAGAAGCTTAAAATCCGTTTGCGTGTTTTCTATTTATAACATTGCAACTCAGAAGAAACGTTATTTTTTTAATTTTAATTTTGTCATTGGTGTGCCTTCAAAAGAGTGTAGGATTGCATTTTTATTCGTTGTTTAAAATTTCAAGTCTTTATTTTAGTGTGCTGCTGCTATTCACACTCCATTTTAGACTACTGACCATCTACACTAAAAAAGCACTCCTAAAATTATTATTTTCCACTTATGGCTACCATAAAAAATAATAACATAACGATGCAGATGCCACCACCCCCTTCAGGTAAAAGAGCACTCCTAAAATTTTGTTTGAGAAGAGAAGAGACAGTACGGCTGTTAATGACTAAGTGAAAAGAAATAAAATAGTGGTAGGAAGTAGGTTAAAAATAATTAATTCTATTTTGTTTAAGGTGTCCAGTAGTCTAAAGTGAGGTGTGAATAGCAGCACACCTCTTTCATTCTGGGTGTGAACATTAATGAATTTAAGTGTTTTTTTATGTTAAGAAAACAAGAGCGCTTTCTAGTGTATATAGTTAAGGCTGTCAATTTCTTATACAACCCGAAACCTGTACGGAAATTAGCAGGTCAACCCGACCCGTTTAGTTGGTAGGTCATTTACGGGTCAACCCGAATTTGACCTGTTTATAAACATGTGGGTTTAGGGTTAACCCGCTAACCCGATTTTGACCTGTTAAACCCGATTATATGTTGTACCTCTTCCATATTGTTAGTCATTTATGCATATGGTTAGTGTTAGTCTTTTATGTATGCAGTAATCAGTATGCTCATATATTCTTGTGTAAGCCGTTATATCTTTTACATACTGTTAGTCTTTTATGTATGCAATATATTCATATATTCTTATGTATGGAGAATGATTTTTTGATATGGTGATTTCATGCTTTATATATGTGCTGCCTTATGGTGATTTTGTAATTTGTTGTCTGTTGGTGATTTTGTAACTTACTGTCTGTTGATGATTTTATAACTTGCTGCCTATTAGTGATTTGGTTCTTTTTTTGTTTATATCAGTGGACAATATTTGCAAATGAGTCAAACGGATTAATCTGACCCGACAAGACCGGTTTGGTTAAACGGGTTGCATGGGTCGGGTTAGGATTGAGGAAAAATGACCCGTTTAATAAAAGGTTGATTCGACCCGTTTATAAATCATCCCGAACCCGATTCGACCCGACCCGAACCCAACCCAACACGACCCATTGACGGCCCTAATATAGTAGTGCCAATAATAATGCACATTTACCCATGTTGAATGGCGCTTGCTATATCTACGCCGTATCATATTATTGCGAAGGAAAGAAGGAAATGTCCCAATGTAGGTAGAGCAAGAAACATGATCTCGCTATAGTCAAATGATGGAGTAAGCAATATGATTAGGTCTAGCTGTAGACAAGGCTAACAAGAAGACCGTCTTCGGCATTCACTCCTACAAGAGTAACAATCCCAAAAGCAGTAAATGATACCCAAAAGCAGTAAATGATATGGTACTTTGTTTATTGAAAATTATTTCTATACTGATGATAATATTTTGAATTAGTACACTTTCCCCAAAACTGAGCACCCAAAGTAATATGAGAATATAATTATAATTGCAAAAACGATGCAACCTCTCGCTTTCCTATCACTAAAATTCATGTCTTTTTCTATTCACTCGATATCAGGCATTGTAGTGTAAGCCTTATAAATTGTTACATCATGTTCTTCTAGCTTTTTGGGACAACACCAATTTAAGCTTTAGTGTGTGTGTGTGTGTGTGTGTGTGTGTGTGTGTGTGTGTGTATATGAGGAGGGTTCCACTACACCTCTTATATTGCACGTGAACTCTCTTCCTTAATCTCCACCACCCATTTCCCCACTCATTCTCTCTCTTGCCATTTCAATATTATTTCTTAGTGGGAAGAGAGAGAATGAATGGGGAAATGGGTGGTGGAGATTAAGGGGGAGAATTCACGTACAATATAAGAGGTGTAGTAGAACCCTTCTCTCTCTCTCTATATATATATATATATATATATATATACACACATATATATATACATATATATATACATATAGATATATATATACATATATATATATATATATATATACATGTATGTATGTATGTATGTATATAAATATGCACATACACACATATACAAATATATTTAAAGCGATACGCTTTATGGCACCCTTATTTGTGAACACCCCAAATGCACCCCATTTTTGGTATTTTGTTTATATTTAAATAAGATATGGAAGAGATAAACAAGAATATGTGGTGGAAATTGGATAAGCTGTATGGGCGCTGCACTATTTGTAGTGTTGTCGATCCCATCTCATTTTTGAATGACTCAAGTTATATTTATTAAAATGCTTGTAACCCTTAAATAATTCTATTTTTTTTTTGAATGCAACGACTTAAGGGGTCGACCCATATGTATGGGAAACAAATGCACAAGGAAGGTCATGTTAAGGACAATAAGGCCTTGAAAATACAAAGGAGGCAAAAAAAAAAAAAAAAAAAAAGAAAAAAAAAACAAGCAAAAGAGTTCCCTCAAACTATTCCAATTCGCTTCCATTTCAAGTCTATCATGACTTGGCATCGAGCAATGCACAATAGGAAGGCTTTCAATTTGGCAACATTATCACTACAAGAAAGGCTTCGGTTAGCTACGACTTTTAACTATCAGCGGTCGTCGCTAGCATACCGACCCTGGCCCTGAGCCTACTAGGCAATGGCCTAGGGCCCCAAAATTTAGGGGGCCCTAAAAAAAAATTGCAGTTGGAAACAAAAGAGGAAGCACACGTCAAAAAATTGAAAACTGTGAACTAGCGAAGAATGCAACGTTGCAAGAGAAAGTAGAAAAAATAATCAAAACATCTAAAGATCCAAAAATAGGAAAACGCAGGTTGGGTTCCAAAATTGAAGGCATTAGAGTTTAAATTATAAAATTTAAATTAAAAGAGGGCAGAGCTAGGGTTTAAGGATGGATGCTGGGGTTCAATAAAAAAACAAGGACTACTAGTTTCAACTGATTATCAATTGTAAAGAAACGAAGACTTGGACTCAAAACTTTAAACTGTTAGGTATTTTCTTACAACTCTTTGTAGTTATTTGATAAATAATTGTCTATTATTGCTGCTTAGCTTGTATAGCAATATATTATTTGGGGAATTTTACCTAGTTTGAAAGATAGAAAATAATGATATGTTATCGTATAATTCATAAACTCAACAACAACAAAAGTTAGCAAAGCAAAATTCAATAAATTTTAGAAGGTATGAACAGTATGCTTGCAATTTGCAAGTTAATTTAACAAAATGCAATGCTAATTTTTCCATAACAAAAGTTGTGATACAATATTGAAAATTAAAATGGTGAAATCATAAATAATTAAGTTATTGTATGACTATATTTGTACTCTTGCAATTTTTTTCATTTAATTCCAACTATTTTACACTACAATGTCTTTTAGAAAATATGAGTCTGGCACTTCTAAAAGCAAAAAGAAACTTGAAATTGAAAATGGTATTAAAAACAACCATGTTCACTTGATAATTTTTTTTGCAGCAAACAAAAGGAAGAGCTTGTTATTAAATGAGAAAGAAACGAGGTTGAGGTTGATGAAGTTATGACAAATTAAAATGAAGTTACTAACGTGAATGAGATCAATTTAAGTGATAAAAATGAAATTGTTACGGAGTTTGTACCACTTACTTTAGACATAGTGATCCGATAAATTGGAAGATTTTGAATCAACAGCTAAGAGTTTTGATTCTTTAAAGAGGCCGTACAAGCGAAAATAATTTTAGTTTTCTTAAAGATATATCATATATACATTTCTCTACTATACACTATTTTAGCAATCATCAAATGGGGAAAAGCATGATAGAAAATTGTTGACAAACTCCAAAGCTTTGGATAAATTATTTTGTTTTTGTTACAAGTTACTCAAAAATGATAAAATGATGTTTCAATTGGAAAACGAAGGAGTGAACAATTGGAAAAATATTAGTGAAAAGCTCAAAGCACATGAAGTTAACGTTAATCGTATCACTGGCATGGTGAAGTGGATTGAATTAGAAATAAGATTTCAAAAGATGAAACAATTGACAAAAGTGCACAAGAACAAATTAGAATGGAAAAGGAGCATTGGAGACAAGTGCTTTTAGGAATAATATCGATTGTCACAACTCTCGCTCAAAATATATCGGCATTTCACGGACACAATGAGAAAATTTATAAGGAGAATAATGGAATACTTTTAAGCATTATAGAGATGATTACCAAATTTGATCCAATAATGCAAAACACATTCGTAGAATTCAAAGTAAAGAAATCCATTATCATTGTCTTAGTCACAAGATTCAAAATGAGCTAATACTTTTAATCGCGGGTGAAATTAGAAAAGTCATCATTGAAAAAATCAAAGAAGCAAAGTATCTTTAAATTATACTTAATTGTACTCCAGATGCAGGCCATGAAGAACAAATAACAATAACACTAAGGTGTGTGGATGTTGACTAACTTTTTGGCAAAAAGTCATTCCAACCAATAGAAAAAGCCGTAGCTAGACATCGGCCTATATACCAGGCTTTATGGGATGTTTGTTATCATGGGTCGACCAACCATAAGCCGACCTCAAGCCATAACAGCATTAAACCAGTCGGCCTGTCAGTAGATCGAGCCGATCCCATAATACCACGTCAAACTTAAATCTTAGGTCTCACCAGAAGTATCTTGAGAGCTACGCGCTAACGGATGAAGATATACTCCCAAGGTTGTTGATTCAGATAAGATTTTGACCATCTCTCCTTTTGATACTTCAAATATCAAGATCCATGTCGACAACGATTTTCAAGAACTATTCATCAGTAGAAGATCGGGTCCCCCGCCGCAACTACTTTCATGGGTCAAGCTCCACGTATCCATGCTCCGAAAAAGAGGCATGCCATGTAGCACACAGCTCAGCCCACCTTCTTCACCTATAAATACACCATTGCCGAAAATGGAAAGGCATGTTAAATTTTTCACTTCCAACCTACGCTCGGTGTGCTAGAAACATCCAACCATGCACTTCAAACAATACAAGGATCTTGTAATCTCTACTTTTCTCTACCAAAAAACTGCTGTAAACTGTAAACGATAGTATAAACAAAGATTATAAGTGGACGTAGGCATCAGTATAAGCCAAACCACTATAAAATATTGTGTCTCCCTTGTTCATTTAACTTTTCTTGCATCTCTGTGATAGTTTTTCATGTGTACTCAACACATGTTGGGGGTTTATCGTCACTAGACCAACTTTTGACGTCAACAATGGAGATTTCAAATAATACAATGAAGGTGGAAGAGTTTTCTTAGGATCTTTAGTGGTTGATGACACTTTCGGTAAGGGGCTTTTTGATAAACTTGTTAGTTGAATGATTTGGAACTTGATATTGATAATGTAAGAGGATAAGGCTACGATTCTAATATGAAAGGAAAAAATAAAGGTGTTTAAAATCAATTGCTACAGGTTAATTATAGAGAATTTTATACCCCTTGTGGTTGTCATTGCCTTAATCTTGCGCTTTGTGATATAGTTAAATATTGCTCTAAAGCCGTCTCTTTTTTGGAATGGTACAACATATATATACTTTGTTTTCATCCTCAACTAAATGATGGAAAATATTTAAAGATAATGTTGACGGACTTACACTAAAGCCGTTGTAACAGACATGTTGGGAAAGTCACGTAGAAAGTGTGAAAGCAATTTGGTCTCAAGCCCCAAAAATAAAAAATGCTTTAACTCAATTGGCGAGCCTTAGTGAAGATCCCATGAGCAAAAGCGAGGCTAAATCCCTAATAAAATACGAGTTTGAGAACTTTGAATTCTTACTTGGTATGGTTATATGGTACACTTTACTGAATAATGTCAATCAAGTAAGCAAAGAGCTACAAGTAGGAGATATGCATATTGACGTTGCCATGGATCTTCTAAAAGGCCTAATTTATTTTTTCAAACTTTTCATGAAAATGGATTTGAGTTCTCTATGGTTGAAGCCGAAAAAATTGCAAATGAATTGTGTAAAGAACCTTTATTTCATGAGGTGCACATAATACGTAGAAAGAAGCACTTTGATGAAAATAATAGTGAAGAGGTCATGCAATCATCAAAAGAATCTTTTAGTGCAACTTCCCGTATATTTCGATTATTTAAGTTATGTAATTTAATTTAATCATTGAATTTAAAATGGTTTTTAAATAAAATTTATGATGTTATAAATGAACAATTTATAATTTTATTTATGATAAACAACAATTTATAACTTGTTAAATTGTGATTGATAATAATGGAAATTATTAAATTTTTTATACATTTGGACTAAATAACTTTGAACTATTGTTGATAAAAAATTAGCAGTTGAATCCTTGATTTTATTTTAAAGGTTCGATATAGGCATTGATGCAATAATTGAAAATAAATTTATGAATGTTTCCAATTTAAATTTATATAGGAAGAATTGTAAGACATTGAGTGTTAAATGTAAATAATGTATGTTTTAACTATAGCAATTAATGAAAATTTATGTTAACGTTTATAAAAAAAAAATATAAAACATATTTATTGTTTCACCAAAAATCAGATTAGCTTTCCCCAAATTAGGTAATGGCCTCCGAAATTCTTCTTTTCCCAAATCGCACCTTGTTCTCCGATCGCCACCATTTCTTCCCCTCCGCTATTCCCTCCGTTCGTTGGCTCCTGAACCCCGCAACCATGTCCTCTCCGCTGCTGTGAACTATGCACCGTTCACCTCGTGCCATTCCAAGCTAGCTTGCCTACTATTGCAGCAATGACATCGAATGGTCGGAAAATCGTTTGGCTATATCTTCCTGTTCTGATTCGTGCGACGATAGATGGGTAAATTGCTCACGATTGACTTTTGTTTCAAGAATTTTGACTTCGTTATGAACTAAATAAATTAGTTAGACCATTGTTTGATTTGCTAAGCTTTTCATTCTATTTTAACTTTAATCTCCTGAAGTGTGCCTGTTTGTTATCTACCACTTATTTTACCAGTTGATTATTTATTTCTTTTTGGCACCATATTATACTTTTTACATATGCATACATAAATTTTCTGGTATACATGTGCATCTCAAATAATGATATAAAATCATTTGCTCAACCTTGCTGATGGAATTTATTCGCAAGAATAATGCAAAATAGTTTACATGTAGAGATGTGATAGAAGATGAATATTTAAAATAATATTCATGTATCTCTAGGGATTGCATGAATGATGCATAATAATTTAGATTCTTTCTAATGTTTAGTTCAACATGTGGACAACAACATGGTGTTGTTTTATACTGCTCGGTTTGAAATAATTGAATGGTTCATATGACTGTACACTAAACAATAGGGTATACATTCTTTGACTTTGGAGACAAATTCATTTTGATAACTAAAAAAAACAGGAACTGTTTTAATTGTTTAATGATACTTATTTTCTCTTATGAATGATACAAGCATGAATAATATTTTATGGCCTGCAGAAATAAGAAACATTGTTACCATTATATTTTGCTGCATGTGTATTGTTATTAAATTTTATATCTGACTATGCATTGGATCCAAATCTACATCTTACTCCCGCTTTCTTTCTTATGAGACATGTTGTATGCAAAATAAACATACTAGGAAATACTATGCGATTCAAAAAGCATGTAGTTCCTTGATTTTGTCTTTGATCCTGTCAATAACTTGTTGTGATGTTGTTGTTTACCTATGCAGTTCCTTAATCGAAATATATATGGCTTGAAATTCTGATATTTAGCAATTTTAACCGTATATTTACATTATCTAATTTATTTTAGTTTGTACTAAAGTTAATTTACTTAAACTATGATTAATCCTGAGTGTTCTGCGTTTTGCATGGAACGCTCGGGTCAGACCCTAAGTGTTTTAGATTTAAATATTTCAGCTCGCAAACTGGAGAGGAACGTGAAGATGTGTATGTGTGTGCAAGGCTCGATTGAAATGTAAAACTTTTTTATTTTTAAATTTATGTATTTATTTATTAATCTTCCGCTGTACAAAAACTAAGTAAAACTCTGATATGTATAAGAATTTATTCCGTTGTTATTTTCTGTCTGTGATTCTGTGTTTATTCTGTTTAAACTTGATAAGTTATATAATAATCTATCATTTTCAACTTTCCGAGTTGGTTTTATTATTGAGTTGGAGCGGTCAAAAAGGCAGGTCGTTACATGTGGTATCAGAGCTTTGGTTTGAACAAAACTTAGCTTATGGAGTTTAATAAGAATCATTCACTAGATATTACACAAGAGAGAGCGTAATTTGAAATATAAATGGTTTTGAAACTAATGTTTTGAAAGAGTAGCGCGACAGAAGTATTTTGGAATTAATAAATTTTGAAACAAATTTATTTTGAAATTGATAAATTATTTTGAAATATATCGTTTTGTATTATATATTTGGAGATAGTGTATTTTTATAAAATTAATTTTGAGTATTTCGATGTCAAGGTTGGACTATTAAATATGTAAGATTTTGAATATATGCCTAGCTAACGTATATACAAAGTCTTGTCTGTAATAGATAGATATGGAATCACACTCTAGTCGCTTGGAGATGATTCTGGTGATTGTCGCAACATCAACAGTATTTATTTTCGAGTTTGGAAAGTGGAATAACCATATGATTCTGATTAAAGCATCGAGAAATACAAGTAGTTTTGATAAATGTTTAATAAATAGTAGTGCTTTTGGCAAGTTTATGTGAACAAATTTAAATAAAATACATCTTTGTTTGTGAATGTAAAATGAATTTGCAAATGAATGTTTTAGAATAAAATTGTAAATTGGACAGTGAATGATGACATTGAAAAATTGTCAAATTTAAAAATTTATAACGATAAGTGAATGTAAGAATTACATTGAAAAATTAAAAAGAAAGTAATTTGAATAAAATTTAAGAAATGGAATGAGCTTTAAATTTTACAACAAAAAATGTGAATATTTTCAAATTTGAACTAAAGTGAATTAATTAAATAAATTTCATAGTTGCATCGTTTTCCCCCTTGGCCTTAAGAATAGAAGATGAATATTTAAAATAATATTCATGTATCTCTAGGGATTGTGGGAATGGTGCATAATTGTTTAGATTCTTTCTAATGTCTAGTTCAACATGTGGACATGGTGTTGTTTTATACTGCTCAGTTTGAAATAATTGAATGGTTCATATGACTATATATTAAACAATAGGGTATTCTTTGACTTTGGAGACAAATTCATTTTGATAACTAAAAATAAAGAGAACATGAACTGTTTTAGTTGTCTAATGGTACTTATTTTCTCACATGAATGATACATGTGTGAATAATATTTTCTGTCCTGTAGGAATAAGAAACATGTGTTACCATTTATTTTGCTGCATGTGTATTGTTATTAAATTTTATACCTGGCTATGCGTTGGATCCAAATCTACATATTACTCCCGCTTGATTTCTTGCGAGAAATGTTGTATGCAAAATAAACATACCAGGAAATACTATGCGATTTAAAAAGCATGCAGTCCCTTGATTTTGTCTTTGATCTTGTCAATAACTTGTTGTGCTGCTGTTGTTTACCTATGCAGTTCCTTAATCGAAATATATGTGGCTTGAAATTATGATATTTAGCAATTTAAACCGTATGTTTCGATTAGCTAATTTATTTAGTTTGTACTGAAGTTAATTTACTTGAACTAAGATTAATCCTGACTTTTAGTCTTTTTTGTTTTGCATGGAACGCTCGGGTCATATCCTAAGTATTCCAGATTTAAAGATTCAGCTCGCAAACTTGAGAGGAACATGAAGATGTGTATGTGTGCGCAAGGCTCGATTGAAATGTAAAACTTTTATTTATTTTTAAATTTATGTATTTACTTATGAATCTTCTGCTGTACAAAAGTTAAGTAAAACTCTGATATGTATAAGAATTTATTTCTCTGTTATTTTCTATCTGCGATTCTGTGTTCATTCCGTTTAAACTTGATAAGCTAAATAACAATCTGTCGTTTTGAATGTTCCAAGTTGGTTTAATTACTGAGTTGGATCAGTCAAAAAGGCAGGTCGTTACATTTAGAGTCAATTATTTTTTATATTGTGGATCAAGGCTTGTCATCACCTGAGAGTATATTTGAACAAATTAAAAAATATGATGATATATTTGGATTTTGGTATGACCTATAAAGATTGAAACACGCTTCTTAATATTCTAGAGAATTATGTGAAATATGAGATGGTTTCCAATATTAATAGAGAAGAGTTAACTGGGAAGTTGCAAATCATTAGAGAGATTTTACCAACAAGTTAAAAGGAGCCATTGATGGATTTAACTATATCAAAAGGATGGGTTGTCTTTATGTTAATCCATGGTTAGCTTATAAAATATTATTGACTATTCCTGTGACCGTTGATTTGGCTGAAAGAAGCTTTTCAAAATTGAAACTAATTAAGTCTTTTCTTCGAACGACTATGTCACAAGAAAGATTGAATGGATTGACGACAATATCTATTGAAAAATATTTTTTAGAATTGATTTAAGTGATTTACTTAGTAATTTTACAACTCAAAGTTTAAAAAGATCAAGTATGATGTGAACTTCTTTTGTAAAAGTCCTTTGTGACATTTCTATGTAATCACAACTATCATTTTGTATGATTGAAATATACTTGCTTTCTTATTTTTTTCTATTAATCATATTTTTTTAATGTAAGGGCCTTAAAAAAAATTCACGAGGGCCTCCTATAACTCAGTGCCGACCCTGGCCGCTAGCCACGCTAACCTTAGCTAAAAGTCATTGCTATTTAACCTGACGTTAACTAAATAGTGACATATCTAGCATTAGCTTCTGTAACCAAACAAGCTACGGTTGGCAACGACGAATTGGGACACGTGGTTGCTTGTGGTCTCTCTACTATGTGTCATAAGTCATTGCCAACCGCAGCAAGCCTGTAAATATACACCGTAGCAAGTCATCGCTAACCATAGCAAGTATGGAACAACAGGTCATGACCGGCCATCGCTATCCGTGGTCATACATGACTAGAATGATGTCATTAACTGTCGCTAGCCGTCGCTAATCTGGAACGGTTTTGTTATTTTTCAGCCACTATTCTTCCTTCAGGTAATATAAACTCATATACATTCATTCCAGAACTCAAACATAATCAACTCCACAATATATTTTCATATCCAATAACCCAATATTTCATATATCCTCAAATTCATAACACAAACCAACATATATACCACAAACCGACTCATATACCATAAACAAACTTATAAACCACAAATACCAACATCACATATTCTGTAACAATCCACAACCACTACAACAAAACATGTCAGTTGCACTGATTGTTTACCTCATGTTGCCTTGGTTCTACAACCAGTGCAAATGTAGACGATGCAAAATGTTTTTTCTTTTGCATCGGTTTTAGAACCGGTGCAAAAAAGATTTTTTACACTGGTTGTCAGTAATAGCCGGTGCAAAAGGTGAGTTATTTACACTGGTTTTTACCAAAAACCAGTGCTAAAAGTTCTACTGCTTAAAAAAATATTATTTTTTGCACTGGTTGTTTTCTATAACGGTGCAAGAAATGTATATATAGCATCGGTTGTTGATTGTTAGAAACAACCAATGCAAATTCCACTTAAAGCTAAAAAAGTTGATACATTTTTAGGTTGTTTAAAAACAAAAAATGTATCAAATTAAATTTAAATTTCCATAAATGCTTATTACTACAAATCTTATCGAACAAACAGAAATCAAATAAATATTATACAAGATTAACAAATAATGAATTGACAAACACATATAAGCTTACTACAATGAAAATTTTGAAAAAGAGACTGCATTCTCGAAATCATAATTTAATATCCAATTACGTGTTCACGAATGATGCAACATTCGCTACATCGAAAGAAAAATAGTCTAATAGTATATTATTGCCAACAAAGCACATTGCTGTCATTTGATGAACTCGTGCGAGGTATGGCTGGCTCATCGAAAAACTACAATAACAACATGTTGTGTGTTAATTAGAAAACATATATTAAGAAGAAATAATGCACTTAATGCAATGTTATACTATTAAGGGTCAGAACATGTTACACGATGAAAATAGCTTGTTGTCTAGATAAACCTCCAACAGAGACCTTTTATAGAATATGTTCTCTTTACCCATTATTTTAGTCAACCGACTTTAGACAATGTATTATAAAAAATGTGAATGTTGAACTGTTAAAAAAGAGATTGCCAACAATTATTACGATTTAATTTTGAGAATAACAAGAGTTATTATTGAAGAAACTTCAGAAATCATAACATTAGTTTCATTTATCATATGCATTACATATGGTTGGTGGTGCTAAAGTTTACTAAAACCTAAAATAGTTCTCTCGTTTGGCTCAGGCTTTCTAGAACGCGATATCATAATGCAAAACAATTGTAAAAATGATGCATCCAACAACGATCCATATATCTCCAAACTACACACTTTCTTGCAAGGCTGCACTTATTTCAAAATAACCATTTCTTCTTTCTTATGCATGTCGCATGACAACCTTCTCCTTTTCATAATCTCTAGCTTCTACTTGCATGTGCAAAATAGAGTATGCTTGTAAGCGTGACCAACCAATTTTGATGTGTAATGACCGAGTATTCTAAGTGACTAATGATCAATTATCCAAAAGCAAAATTGCAAATAAAGGCCAGCTTTATGTCCAAAATGAAGGAATAATAGTTTGATCAACCCCTTATAAGCATTCTTAGTTTCAACAGTTTTGTAATGGCTGCTTAAACTTATGGTTGAAACGAACATCTTCTAAAATAAAGACCTAGAGTTTGACCTTGGTATTCTACATTAACCATTCATACCTGCTAAAAATTCATAAAGTTTACAAACCTAAAGTAATCAGACTAAACAACTAAGATGATAAGATTTACAAAAAACGTTATTTCCCATTGATAAACGTTAAAGATTTGTGTTATGATTATGATATAAAACTCTTTTAGAGTTTTAAAATGATTTATTATTGAAAAAATTTATGGTAATTTTTATTCTAATCCACAATATTAGTAAGTTAATCCACCCTAATTTATAGGATCTTTGGCTTTTACTAAAATTTTAATTTTAATCAGTATATCCATAAAAAAAACCGTATGTATTCTCTTCTTCTCAATCTTCTTTCGTGTGTTTTCCGTCATTCTTCTCGGTTTTGGAATTTTAGCATCTAAATCCACACTTAGCGTTAAGCGGAGTAATTCAACATAACAGTAATTAGTTATTTTTTTTTGAAGTTGATTAACCGTATACAAAATTGTATTTTTTTAATATCACCATTATCACATATAATTGTAGTTAGTTATTTTCTGAAATCTTGAAAAATTGATAGATAAATATGTCTGAGAAGAGAAGTCGTTTACATCTTGATGAGGGAGACGGTTGTTACAGTACTGAGGAAATTATAGGAAATCAAGGGTTTTATTCAAGACTAATAAATAATGATGATGATGACAAGTGGCTTTAAGCCGTGAAAGAAAAAAAAAACATGATGGATGATTTAGAACAACCTTCGGACAATCCTGAAAAATCAAATTTTGATATGGTAACATAAATTATATGCGGTTATTAGACTTGTTATATAACGTAGCTTTATATTTACTATTGTACTATTATTCAGAATAGTGATATGCTACAATTAAATGATCAAATATTTGAATCGGATTGCACATCCACATTCCAAAATAGTATGGTACAATTTTCAATTTTTTCCCTCTATAAATAATACATGCCTATGTGAGATTGACGAACAATTTCATTGTATATAATGATTTAGGTATTCAATTCCCGTGACGAACTTATAGAACGATGCAAAACAATAGGAAAATCTTGTGGGGTAGTTGCAACTATCAAGCAAAGTGAAAATGCAAAAAATGATCGTAAAGTAATAGGCTGTAGGTACTTAAATTGCTAAAGTGACTTGTTTATTATTAGCTTCATTTTTCATGAACCTGTTGATGTTTTGTTCCATGATCTGTTTATTTATAGCAAGGATTTTTGTTTGTCCCTCACCATGTCATTTGGATTTTTATGCATACGTGTACTAGTATGGGTGGTTGCACAAGTTAACATATACAGCAAGAGAACTTGATTACCAAATGAAAATTTTCTAAATTGACATGTTGGTATAATTTATATAAGAAACATGTTGCATACAGTAGATTTATATGTTATCTATGTCACATTACGATATAATGCGTATTTTTTTTCACATAATTAATCTCGTATGAGATCTTGATTTTAGGCTAGTTGGATTATTATTATTAATCTGATATGAGAATTGTGAAATAACGCAGAATTGTGAATCAAGAAGCACAAAATCGATTGTTAGATATATAATAGGTGAAATCTTTAAGTTAATCCACTCGTGGATTAACTTACAAAATAGTTGTGGATTAACTTATTAAAGTAAAAATGTTGGATTAACTTATTAAAACCGTGGATTAGAATAAAAATTACCAAAATTTATTAAAGGAAATAATAACTATAAGTTATTTATAAGCATATAATAATCAACATAACTCTTGTCTAAGTGTTTTCCACCTCAATTTTTGGGATAGTTCCATCATCTGCCTGCATATAATGTCAACTAACCTTATTTAATTGTTAAATAATGTCAATTGACCTTACTTGATTGTTACTGATGTAAATGAAATAAAGCATAGCATTAGATCTCCACACAAAAACATTCTCATATCAAATAATGAAAATAAAAATGTAAATCTTACGGTGCATCCTCCTACACAAGAATGAAATCAAGAGAAAATTATATTACAATATGTGCTAATAAAACATTATAAAATATGAACTTGCTGTGAAGTTAAATCATAAATCTCTAATATCTTTTTACATTAACACTTGGGAAAAACAAAGCTAATTGAGAAACAATAAATGTGGAATAGATGAAACTTACATTTGTTTTACCTATATTATATAATAGGAAAGTAAATATGAAAATGCATATTATGCCTGATCGAGTTTTCTAGTAAGGTTAAGGGAAAATTACTCAAAATTAATTGAAAATTGGAGAAAAGGGGGAACTGTATTAAAAAATTTGGTCATAACATAAATTAAAATTCCACCCAGTTAGTCACAATCATAGTAACCAATTACTCTAGCTAAAAGAACCAAGGGAACTAAAGTTTGAAGACATCAGGGAACAAATAAAAAATAACATAGACAACATTTAAAGGCAGAAAACAATCAATTGCCTCGCTTTTGTTTTTTCATTTTCTATGGCAAATTGATGAATCAACATCAATTTTTTTGGTTAAACAATTTAGAAGAAAGGAAACAAAATTGCAAAACAGATTTTTGTGGATCTCATGCACGGTGGAATAAATGGAGACTTGTTTTCTATGCTATTAGATTAGAACACGTATTTTGAAATGAGAATATTGACCAAAATAATGAATTATGAAATTGAAAGGGATCTGGGATGTCAACTTAGCGATATCAAATAAGACTTAATTTGGATCCATTGACCAAAGATGTTACATTACAATAAATTATAAGTATAAGACAATATAATTTAGGCAAGATTCAAGTCAGGAAATGTCAAGTTAATTAAATATATTTTTCTACAATTTTTCTTTACAGTGGGAAAGAACCATTGTACAAACGAAATCTGCAAAGAATAGAGATGATATAGGAAACTTACATGAACAAAAAAATTGCATAGATCACTAACTTTTAAAATCAGGGCAGTTCTAAAATAGCTAAAGTATTGGAAAGTTGTCTGGTGAGTGGATCTAAATTATACCTTTTTAAATATTGGTATATTTACCGTTTTAATTCCCCATCATTCTTAACATGTTAAATATCTGTAAGTTCTAATAATTGCAGTATAATTCATTTTCAGTATGTTAAGAGTATTACTGTTGTATGGATCAATTTTTTAAATTTGTTAATTGGATTAAAATCACTCTAATATTGGAATTGTGGAATTTACAATAAAAGTTAATATGTTACAGAAACTGTTGTTAATGATAAGTTGGATATTGTAAATCAAATTATGGTGAAATTGGGAACAATATAAAAAGAATAGACATGCCTAATTTGTATGTAAATTTTACAGTGATTGGGAAATTGTATAACTGCATTGGGACACGAGGTTAAGTTCAACTTGTGGTAGAAGCCCGCCCGCAACCGCCAGGCAAATCCAACGTCCACAAGTGGTCAACTTAATGTGAGAGTTCCAGTGCCTAAACATATATAAAAATATATGTATACAACATACAATAAGTAAATAAATAAATTAGGAATATTTGTTGGGGTACAACAAATTTGTAACGACCTGCCTTTTTGACCGCTTCAAGTCGGTAATTAAACCAACTTAAAACGTTCAAAACGCCATATTATTTTGGCTTATAGCGTTTAAACAGAATTAGCACAGAATCACAGAGTACAATAATTGCAGCGGAATAATTTTTTATACAAATATCATATTTTACAAAATTATAATTTATAGTGGAAGATTAATATACATAGATTTCAAATTAAAAAGAAAAACTGAAGAACGAACCAAAGCGAGCGCGTCTTCATGTGCTTCAAGCTTCGATAGTTGAAACTCTAAAATGTGCAACACTCATATCTGACCCGATCGTTCCATGCAAAAATATAAAACACACGAGTCAGGATTAATATTTGATTCAAATATCTTGGCCTCAGTAAATTAACTAGATAGAATAATAATTTTGGGTTGTTTTCGTATATGGGGGCTATTGTTGTTTCACAAGTAAACTATGTTTGTTACCTTGTTTTGATAACTTGCCTGCATGCTTGAAATATTGTGTGTGTAGGTTGCTTTGTGGTAAAGCGAAAATTTATGTGTAAGCATAACCTATGTAGTTTGTCCATGCAGACTTGAATCTATTTACTTGTTCTTGTTTTGCTTGTACTTGCTGTTGAAACCATATGAACACCATGCCTTGTTTTCTCACCTTTACCCAGCGTAAACTGGATGGTATATACATATTTATTTGTGCACATAAGATACATTAATTGTAATTAAAAGAATTAAATGGTGTGTGTGAAAATATACAAGACAATAAAAAAATGGATGTTACAACAGTAGGGGTTGGTTCATATTAAGGAACCTAAAGAGAATTATAATGAACGAGGAATATAACCTATTATAATTGATCATATGAATGAGAATGGAATATAATAGGTATGCTTGTCCTAGGGACAAGTGGAAATTATAACATAAGTTATAATAAATGAAAAGGAAACAGATTAATAAACCTTAGTTAAGAAGAACTAATTTAATAAGTAAATGTAGCCTCCCGCCTTTTCGACCGCTTCAAGTCGGTAATTAAACCAACTTGAACCGTTTGAAACGACTGGTTGTTATTAGCTTTTGAGGTAAATAGAATAAATCACAGAATCAAGATCACAAAGCAATGATATCTCACAGCGGAAAATAATAATACAATAGTAGTTCACGAAGCTACTAAATAAAATTTTACATCATGGTTTACATAAACAATGCAGCGAACAGGAAATTTCTAATACATAAATAATAATAACAATATGATACAGAGACGATAAGAATAGCTGAAACTTGATCAACTAAAAAGGTAAATACGGGTGAGCAAAACCCAATATAAGCTCCAAAATCTAAGAGTAGATCTCGAAAGCTGTAATACTCGATCTGACCCGAGCAATAATGCAAAAACAAAACAACTTGGATTAGGACAAACATTCTCATGGAAGTAAATCTACTCAAATGAAATGTTCAATGAAATGCATCAGTAACTTAAAGGATGTTTGGGATCACCATCCTCTAAGGATCCGTTAAACTAATATCATATAATATAATACACTATTATAATAGTGTCTATGGTTAAATATAAAATATTAAAACAGCGTAAACGGGATTACCTTTTTACCCTTACACCATTTATAATACCATAGCCTATACAGATACCATAAAGTCCACCATAACCTGGTGGCTATCAGAGGGCACTCCATAGGTATGGTAAAAATCAAAGTCGTAGGGGCTCGATCAGGATAATATGACAAGGCACACGAGGAATACCTATGGTAGTATTCTACCATTGAACACCCGGACCGGAGGTAACGTATAGCCATGACCACCGCCCACCTCGGAACACACTCCAAAATCAAAGGTGCGCACCAATCGAATCACAAGTTAATAGATATGGGTTCGAAGAAGTGTGTCTGATAGGAGGTGCAACCGCACTTAACCACAGTATAGCACATGTTTTAGTCATTTTAATCATGACCCGAAGGTCAAGGCTATCCATCATCGTTCTCTTTCTTCAAATCTAGTAAGCGCCTCCAGATCATCCTTTTTCATTCTGGAACACCACAGCGTACACAGTTGTTAAAGTGGTTTTTGGTATCGGCAGAGAGTATGACAATATCCGATCCCGGTCTCTTTAACAACCAAACGTTTACATTTTTCACACTACAGTCATTATTTTATAGATCACTTTATAAAAGTCAGTTATATGGAATTCAGATTCAAATTTGAAATCAAAATTAAATATCTAATTTCAGTTATATTAAATTTTCAAAAAACTCATGTAAATTGCTTTAATCAAATCGGTTTAGAAAACCATATCGTAAAGATCTCAAAATATAGTATAAACCACTAACATTTAACTTCGGTTTTATATGATTTTCGAAAATATTCACATAACGACTTATAATCTAAAATTGACTTATATTTAAATCATACCTTAAAGGTCTCATAATGTCATTTAAAATAATACCAAAATATTTAACTTCGATGATACTTGGGTTTGATTTATATTCGTCAAAATTTAAGTTCAAACTATTCATATGATTCAAATTTACCTTTATAAGAATTTGTTTCAAGTTGATTCATAAAATCCAACATTTTGGTTCGAGTTCAATATATACGATTCAAATCAAAATCTTTGTATTGCAATTCAGACAAACCATATCATATTTCATAACTCAAGTCGCACAATTCAAAATCAGTATTTATAAATTCAAATCAATTTCAAAATACTTCTTATAAATTCAGTTTTACAAATTTTCTAATTCAAACCAATCGATTTATATAATCAGTTCCATATAAAATCAATTAATATTCAAATTCATGTTCAATCACTTAAAAATCATATAATTTATAAATTCAAATTAAATTTAAATTTACGCAATTCAAGTTCATTTCTCTCAATATTTAGGCCAATTCAAATTCACATTTAGTTGATTTAAAATCAAATTCATTTCATATCCATTATAGGTTCAAATTCATTCCTTAAATTTGGAAGTTCAAATTCAGAAAAACAACTTCACATTGCAAGTTCATCTCTTATAAGTTTATATATTAAATCAAATTCATATTCTTAATATGAGTTCATTCGTTAAATCAAGTATCATTACATGAATTTTGATCTTTAAACCTCGAACTCAAATTGCGAAAATCTTAACTTATCCACCTTTTAGTTTATTAATAAGGTTTATAAAATATATAAAATTAACTTTTGAAATAGATATAAATATAAGTTTATAAATTTATTAAATTTGATAGAAAATAGCTTAATAAACATAAGTTTAAAAATAATTTAGAAATGGTTTAAAAGAGTTATTTATTATAAGATATTAAATTTAAATTTTGAAAATACATATATGATTAAATTATATGGTTTAAAATAAATAAAATTATAAGTAAAATATTAAATAAGGATTTAATCCATTTTTACTCATAAAATCATTTTAAAACATATAATTTAAAATTTACAAAAATTTAAGTTTAAATCTTTAAAATATAAATATAAAATCTTAAATTATTATTTTTAAAATTAAAAATTCCAAATCAGTTTACTTCAAAACACGACCATGGTGTCCGTATATAGTTTTATACCTTATGGTCAAGTAATATGGATATTTATCATTTCAATCCGCAATTTATAATTTTACGGGTATATATCATTTCAACCCGCAATCCCAATTTCATTAAAAATCGTTCAGGTCTATCAACCCATAACGATTTTTCCCTAATCTAATGTCCGTTTGGGTATGTATCATTTCAACACATAGTGATTTTCCTAACTATGGAAATCAACATCATTGATAAAAAATAAAAATTATCACATAACATCAATATCATCACATTTTAAGTCATATATCATCAGTGCATTTATGTGTCATATATATATCATCGTGTCATATATGAAATGTGTATACATATCAAGCAATCCTATACATTTCATAACAGTTCATTTGTGTTTAATTTAACATCCATGAAACAATGTAGATCAAGCGTGAGATAAACTCACCTTTCGTAGTGCAGAAATGGAGATAGTAGACGAATTGACATAGGATGAACAACGACTTCAAGCACGACTTGGAATGGATTCAACTCGATATCACTCAATACATATTTTATTTTATAAGAGCAGGTTAGGAAATGTCTCAATGGATCAGTACATCAATTTAGTTTTAGACGGTATGGTATTGGGTTTTGGAACGATTTCGGAACTCAAACCCAAAATCAATTCGATAAAAATAAAAATAAACACAAAACTCTTTTATGAAATATTATATAAATATTTCTATATACGTAAACACACAATAAATTTATAATATATATATATATATATATTGAAATTCAACGCACACCGTAAACACACAAAGCAATTTACACACACAAAATCATATATATATATAAACTTTTAAACAAAATATATATGTATACATATAATTTCAAAACAAATTTAAAAGCAACTCTTATTGACACACACACATACACACACACACACACATACACACACACACATACACAAATATATATATATATATATATATATATATGTATATATATATATATAACCAAAAGAGACCACACAAAATCAGAACTCATACACAGATTTAAGCACTCACACACACACGTCATGCTCGACGAAATATATCAACATATACTCACTTGCACGCACATAAAACAAAATTATATACAATATTTATATGTGTACATAAAAATTTTCAACACAAATAAATATATAAAACCCCAAGATATATATTTGTCTTATAAATAAACATAGCATTATACACAAACTAATTCAATCCATATTCACACATGAACACATCACCACATTTATATCTCTCCCCACTCATTTATTTAATAAATATAATCAATCTTAAAGTTTATAATGTAAATCAGATAATATTTCAAAAAATGTATTTCAAATTAATACATAATATTAACATACATTAACTTTTAGTTACCATTTCAAAATATCAATTTATAAATCATATATATATTTAAATATGAAAAGAAACTAGCCGTTACCGGGCTTTAGTTCACTGACCAGTCGACTGGTCTGGTTTTTCACCAGTCGATCGGTTAGTGAAACCAGTCCAGTAAAGGCTACTTTCTAGTCATGTATTCATATATATATATATATATATATATATATATATATATATGTGTGTGTGTGTGTGTGTGTGTGTGTGTGCGTGCATTTATGTTATACCCTGACGATAGATTTTAACATTTTCTAACACAACTAAACATATATATATATATATATATATATATATATATATATATATGACACTTAGCTCTTCGGTATGATCTTCATTCCTTTGTTGTCATGAATCGAATATCTCGTAAATCAACATTCTCCCCCTCTTTTGATTGATGACAACACCACTTTGGATATTTGTTGAGATGATGAATTACTCCCTTTGAATGTATGCTTGTATATATTCATCTTGTCTTGTCTAAAAAGCTTATCTGCAACATTTTTTTAGTGTATAATAAACTTACTATTTCCTATAGAAAAATGCGAGTATATTATATAAAACTAAATATAATGTCATATATAATTCCCCCCTTTGTCATCGATTAAAAATAATAAATGCTATATGAGAAATATAGTAATCGAAAATAGTAGAGAATAGATACTCATAGATCTTTATATGAGAAAATCCGTAGTTCCCTTCTGAGTTTAATGAATGTACTTTCTAATAGGGTTTTAGTAAAAATATCAACAACTTGATTTTCCGAGTTTTCAAATTCTAAGTTAATAACTTGATTTTCAATATCGTTTCTCAAGAAATGATGTCTTATATCGATATATTTTGTTCTACAATGGTTTACCGGATTTTTGGATAAATTTATTGCACTTGTATTGTCACAATTAATTGTTGAGTTAGTCAACTTAACATTAAAATATTTTAGTGTATGTTGCATATATACTACTTGGGCACAGACTAGTGCCACAGATATGTACTCAGCTTCACATGTTGACATTGAAACGCAATTCGATTTCTTACAGAACCAAGATATAAGTGATTTACCGATAAAGCGACATGTTCCGCTTGTATTTTTACGATTTGTCCGTGATCCTCTAAATTCAACGTCATTGTAAGAGACTAATTCGAAGGAACAATCTTTCGGATAGAAAAGTCCAAAATCTTTGCTACTACTAAGATAACATAAAATACGTTTTACTGCCATCAAATGTGATTCTTTTGGATTGGCTTGAAAACGGGCACATAAACAAGCACTCATCATAATATCTGGTCTACTAGCAGATAAATATAGAAGTGAACCTATCATGCTTCGATATAACTTTTGATCGACACTTTTACCATTTTCATCTTTATCTAAATGTGTCGTTGTACTCATAGTGTAGGTTTACTTGAAGAATTTTCCATTCCAAAACATTTTATTAGATTAGTGCAATACTTTTATGGATTAATGAGAATTCCATTTGATAATTGCTTAACTTGTAAACCTAGAAAATAAGATAGTTCTCCCATATTTGACATTTCGGATTTGTTGGTCACTATATTTGAAAATTCTTGACATAATTTTTCATTTGTTGATCCAAAATTATGTCGTTGACATATATTTTCATTATTAAAATATCTTTATCAGCTCTTTTTACAAAAAGTGTTTGATCAATCTTTCCAATTTGGAATCCTGAATCTATTAAATAATTTTTAAGACATTCATACCAAGCACGAGGTGCATGTTTTAACCCATATAATGCCTTTTTCAATTTGAAAACATGATTAGGAATTTTTTTCATGAGCGAGTAGTGGAGATTGTTCAACGTACACTCTTTCTTTAATATAACCAATTAAGGAGGCGCTTTTAACATCCATCTGATATAGTTTGAAGTTATGATAACACGCATATGCTAATAAAATTTGAATTGCTTCTAGTCGTGCGATAGGAGAAAATGTTTCTTCATAATCTATGCCTTTTTCTTGATTATAACCTTGTGCAACAAGCATAGCTTTATTGCTAGTAATATTACCTAATTTGTCTGCTTTATTTTTATAAACCAATTTTGTACCAATGACAGTTTGATCACTTGGTCTTGGAACTAATTCTCAGAATTCATTACGTTCAAACCGATTTAACTCTTCTTGCATAGAGATTATCCAATTTTCATTTGTTGATGCTTCTTTAGGGTTTTTGGGTTCGATATTTGATAGAAAAGCAACATTACTTACTAAATTAAGTTGGATTCTTGTTCTTACATTTGTAGTCATTTCTCCAATAATATTTTGAGTCGGATGATCTCGTAATATTCTTGGTGGAGATATAACTTCATTAACATGAATATTTTGGTTATTATTATCGATATTATCTTGAGTTTCTGTAACTTTGTTCTCTATGTCATTATGAATAACGTTTTCATCTTCTCTATATATTATAATATCATCGTCTTGTGAAGAATTATTTTTCACAATATTTGAAGTAATAAAATTTTCATCAAATGAAACATAAGTGATTCTTCTATTTTACCGGTTCTTTTATTGTAAGTACAATAGGCTTTGCTACATTCAGAATATGCTTAGAATATTCCTTCATCGAATTTTGAATTAAATTTACCTAGTTGATCTTTTGTTTTTAAAATAAAGCATTTTGAACCATAAACTTTAAAATATGAATTATTTGGTTTCCTTCCAGTAAAAAGTTCATATGGAGTATTTTTCGTAAAAGGTCAAATGGAGACACGATGCAAAACATAACAAGTCGTTGCAAGTGCTTCAGACCAAAATTATTTTGGCAGTGTACTTCCATTTAATAACGTTCTAGCACATTCTTATAAAGTTCTATTTTTATGTTTTACTACTCCATTTTGTTGCGGAGTTCTAGGAAAAGAAAATTATGAAAAGTTCCTTTATTTTGACAAAATAAATCAAATTTCACATTTTCAAATTCTCCTCCATGATCACTTCGTATATTTTTAACCTTTAAATCAATTAAATTTTGATTTTGTTTGACAAAAGTTTTAAAGAGGTCAAAAGTATCACTTTTATTCTTTAGAAACATAATCCAAGTATATCTTGAAAAGTCATAAACAATTACAAACACATATCTACTATGGTTTATAGACTGAACCTGAGTTGGTACGAATAGATCCATATGTAGTAATTTGAGTGGTTGTAGTGCTGATATAACTTTTCTAGATTTAAAAGAAGATTTTGTTAGTTTTCCAAGTTGGCAAGCATCACACAAGTTTTCAGTTTTGAATTTTATTTTAGGTAAACCTCTTACAAGTTCTTTTTTAAAAAATTTGTTTGTATTTTTAAAATTAATATGACAGAAGCGTTTGTGCCATAACCAAGGATCGTTATCTTTGGCTAATAGACACATACTTGGATTATTATTATTAACTGCCATATTTAAGATATAAATATTTTTATCTCTATTTCCTTCAAAAATGAGATTTTGATTAGAATTTAATATACTACATTTATTTTTGAAAAAAGATATTTTAAAACCTTTATCACATAATTGACTAATACTTAATAAATTATGTTACAATTTTTTAACTAAAAGAATATCAGAAATAAGAGGTGAATTAGATATACCGTAATTGCTCACATCGCCTTTGCCGATTATTTATCCTTTGGAATTATCTCCAAATGTGATAGTTCCTCCTTTTGAGTAGATAATATGAGTTAACATCTCTTTGTCTTAGGGATGGCAATGGGGCGGGTCTAGGGTCCAAACCCGCGTGACCCACCCCTGTTTTGACCCATTTAGACCCACCCCATAGGGTCTTCGGGGCGGGTAGACCCGCGACCCGCTTCTGGAGGTCCGGGTCTAGGGTCGGGTCTGGGGCATGGCTAACCCGCCCCAACCCGACCCGCATGATTGAAAAATCATTCAAACACTTTCTAACTATAATTATTACTTGTTAATCTTCATAGATATACATGGTTATAACTTGAAAATTATATTCTCTCAATTAACAAACTATAATTTTTTCATTGTATTAAGTTGCATCAATGATAATCATACAATAACAAATGCATACATTTTGAACTATTATCTTACAACTCATTTTATTATATTCTCTTATCATTGTAAACACATTATAATATGCATATAATTTATCATTTAGTGATAAAATAAATATAAGTATATAAATTTATGTACATTTAAACACAATATCACTGGGTCGCGGGGCGGTTCGGGTCTACCCTGACCCGTACGGGTTTCGGGTACGGGGCGAAATTCCAAACCCGCACCGGGTCTACGGGGCGGGTCTGGGGCAGGGTTTAAAAAGTCCAGGTCGGGTATGGGGCACAAGAAACCCGCCCCATTGCCATTCCTAGCTGTCGTATGTTTTGAGCAACCACTGTCGAGAATCCATTTCCCTCTGTTTTTGTTAAGTGGGACCTGCAACAAATAATTCAAATTTTGTTGGTACCCACTTCCTCCGTTAAGGTCCTAAGTGTTAGACCTTAGGAAACCAAACCAAGAGGGTTCAGAGTCCCATTTGAAAATATAATTAATATTATTATGAACAGTATCTAAAAAGTTTTTGATATACTTATTTCTAATTAACACATTGTTTTATTTTGGTACCCAAATACAAAATTTTTTAGGCGATTTCTTCTTTGAAACTGAATCTATTTTCTTAGAAGATACAGATTTGATAAATTCAGTACTCTTTTTAGTACTAACATGTTTGCTAGAACATTTCTTAGTAATGATTTTTTGAATAAATCCTAATCCTTTTTTACAATGAGAAGGCTGAGAATTTTCTAAAATTCTAGACAGATTTTCTCTACCTTTATTAAAATAATTCACATTTTTAGAAATATCATCTAATCTTAATTTAATACTATCATTATCTAACTCAATAATTTTAACTTTTGAATTTAAATCATTATTTTATAAACAAGTAAATCATTCTTTTCTTTTTGAGTCTTGGTTTCTTGGCTTAATAAAGAAATCTGATAATTTGTATTAGATAGAGATTCTTGTAATTTTCTGATTTCATCCTCTAGTATCTCTTTTTCATCTTTTAACAAACTCTTTCAATTTCTGCCTTCTTTCTATCTTTATTTGCTTGTTTATATTTTCTTCTAAAATTATTTCTAGATTCTAAAACTTCCATATTAATTTCTATTAATTCTTCATAAGTAAAATCAATAACCTCGGTGTCTTTTGCCATGAAGCATACATTTGCTTGTTCATTGTCACTTTCGCTGTCACTCTCAGAAGATGATGATTCTGAATTATCCAAAGTTCTGAGAAATCTTGCCTTTTTGATTTCTCCTTTTTGTTGCAATTCTTCTTTAGTTCTAGAAATTCTTTTGGAAATGCCCGGTTTTGTGACAGTTGAAGCATTCTACCAAGGCTGGATCGAGTTCTTTTATAGAATACCTTTTTGTATTCTTGTTTTGACTCTTCTTATATTTCAGAAACTTTCTGAAATTTTGGCTACGAAGGCAATATCTTCTTCATCCAAATCTGACTCATCTTTTTCAGCATGAAAAGCTAAATTTTTCTTGTCTTGAGCCTGGGTCTTATTCGCCTGCAAATTTACTTCATACGACATAAGGTTACTAATAGCTAAAACCTTTCTTTACCATTCATCCGTCAAAGAGTTTAATATCTTTGAAACAATATCAAAATCTGAATATTTTTCTCCTAAACCTAATAAAGAATGATAAATATTTTGAAATCGTGAGTACATATAATTTATAGACTCATTTTCGTTCATCCTGCGATTTTGAAACTGGTTTTGAAGCATGGATATCTTACTTTGTTTGACCTTGCTAGTTCCTTTGTGAGTTATTTTGAGTGTTTGCCAAACTTCATATGCAGTGTTGCACATACAAATTCGGTTAAACTCATTTCTATCCAACGCACAATGCAACATATTAATAACTTTAGCATTGGCAACAACCTCTGCTTTTTCACTTGCAGACCATTCACTATAAGGTGTACTAGGTTGTGTATATTCCTTTTGTGTAATATTATAAGCATCAAAACTATTAGCTTGCATATATATTCTCATACGTGTAGCCCAATAACTATAGCTCATGCTGTTGAAAAAGGGTGTTCGTGCAGTAGATTGACCTTCTGTGTATCCAGTATTTATGCTAGTACTAGTGCTATTATCCATATTAACTAAGTACCAAATAACGATTTTAAGGTTAGATGTTGGACTTGCTCTGATACCAAATGAAAAGATCGTGTATGAATTGGGTTTGATTTATACTCATTAAAATTCAAGTTCAAACTATTCATATGATTCAAATTTACCTTTATAACAATTTGTTCCAAGTTGATTCATAAAATCCAACATTTTGGTTCGCGTTCAATATATATGATTCAAATTAAAATCTTTATATTACAATTCAGACAAACCATGTCATACTTCATAATTCAAGTCGCACAATTCAGAATCATTATTTGTAAATTCAAATCAGTTTCAAAATCCTTGTTATAAATTCAATTTAACAAATTTCCAAATTCAAACCAGTCGATTTATATAATCAATTAATATTCAAATTCACGTTCAGTCACTTAAAATCGGTTTATTTCATATAAATTATAAATTCAAATTAAACATAAATTTACGCAATTTAAGTTCATTTCTCTCAATATTTAAACCAACTCAAATTCACATTTAGTTGATTTAAAATCAAATTCATTTCATATCCATTATAGATTCAAATTCATTCCTTAAATTTGGAAATTCAAATTCAGAAAAACAATTTCACAATGCAAGTTCATCTCGTATAAGTTTATATATCGATTCAAATTCATATTCTTAATATGAGTTCATTCGTTGAATCAAGTATCATTATATGAATTTTGATCTTTAAACCTCGAACTCAAATTGCGGAAATCTTAACTTATCCACCTTTTAGTTTATTAATAAGGTTTATAAAATATATAAAATTAACTTTTAAAATAGATATAAATATAAGTTTATAAATTTATTAAATTTGATAGAATTTTGCTTAATAAACATAAGTTTAAAAATAATTTAGAAATGGTTTAAAAGAGTTATTTATTATAAGATAATAAATTTAAAGTTTGAAAGTACATATATGATAAAATTATATGGTTTAAAATAAACAAAATTATAAGTAAAATATTAAATAAGTATTTAATCCATTTTTACTCATAAAATCAATTTAAAACATATAATTTAAAATTTACAAAATTTAAGTTTAAAATCTTTAAAATATAAAATATAAAATCTTAAATTATTATTTTTAAAATTAAATTTTCCGAATCATTTTACTTTGAAACATGACCAACGGTGTCCGTATATAGTTTTCTACCCTATAGTTATGTAATACGAATATTTATCATTTCCATCCGCAGTTTATAATTTTACGGGTATATATCATTTCAGCCCGCAATCCCAATTTCACTAAAAATCGTTTAGGTCTATCATTTTAACCCATAACGATTTTTCCCTAATCTAATGTCCATTCGGGTATGTATCATTTCAACCATAATGATTTTCTTAACTATGGAGATCAACAACATAGATAAACAATATAAATTATCACATAACAACAATATCATCACATCATAAGTCATATATCATCAGTGCATTTACGTGTCGTACATATATCATCGTGTCATATATGAAATGTGTATACATATCAAATAAAACAAATTTCTGCTAGCAATCATATACATTTCATAACAGTTCATTTGTGTTTAATTTAACATCCATGAAACAATGTATGTCAAGTGTGAGATAAACTCGCATTTCGTAGTGCAGAAATAGAGACAGTGGACGTATTGACATAGGATGAACGAACGACTTCAAGCACGACTTGGAATGGATTCAACTCGATACCACTCAATAGATATATTTTATAAGAGGAGGTTAGGAAATGTATCAATAGATCGGTATAACAATTGAGTTTTGGACGGTACAGTATTGGGTTTTGGAATGGTTTCGGAACTCAAACCCATATTCAATTCGACAAAAATAAAAATAAACAAAAAACTCTTTTATAACATATTATATAAATATTTCTATGTACGTAAACACGCAATAAATTTATAAAACATATATATTTGAAATTCAACGCACAATGCAAATTACGCACATAAATCATATATATATATATATATATAAACTTTTAAGCAAAATATATATGTATACATATAATTTTAAACCAAATTTAAAAGAACCTCTTACTAACATAAATATATATATATATATATTCATAACCAAAAGAGACCACACAAAAAGAGAACTCACACACAGATTTAAGCATTCACACACACACACATCATGCTCGACGAAATATATCAACATACACTCACTTGCACGAACTTAACACAAAATCATATATAATATTTATATATGTACATAAAAAATTTCAACACAAATAAATATATAAAACCCCGAGATATATATTTTTTTAATAAATAAACATACCTTTATACACACACTAACTCAACCCATATTCACACATGGACGCATCACCACACACAAAAATACAACACGCACTAAATAAAAACTCACACACAAATATACAACAAAATAAGAACTCATGCAAAAACATACACACAGCATCCTACACACAACCAAACCAAATATACACACACTATGAAAAATCAACACACACGGTACAAAAAATACACGCACACAAGGGAACAATGGTTGGGTAGCGGGTTTATGGCAAGGCATCACGGTAGAGGCTGTTGGGGAGAGGTCAGCTGGGGCAAAGATGGCAGAGAGCGGATTCAGGTAGGTTTGGTTGCGGCGGATGGGCGGAGAGGGTCAACGTTCAAAGGTACGGCGAAAACTCAGTGGAGGCGTAGGAGAATTGTTCGGTGAAGGCTTCTTTGCTATGTTCGTAAAGAAGGAAAAATGAGAGCAGCTTTTATTCTCTTACTTTATAATTTATACATGAAAAGATTCATTAGGACAGGCAATGGTAGGAAACAAAAGGTTGGGGAAGAATGAATGGGCAAGAAAGAAACAATAAAAAATATAAAGGGAAAAGTCTAATGGTTTTGTGCATTATAAATGGAATGTCCACAGATTAATCCATATGAATAATCAGTAAGAAGGCATTAATAAGTTAATAAGCTTCGAATAGCGTTATAAATGGATTGGCCACAAATATAAATGAGGCTTGAATAAGTTTCTAATTCCAACGTAAAGAAATTTGAAATGAACCAAGTATTTGGGAATAAGGAAAGGGGATGGAAGAATTTAAATAGCTTTTCTGGGTAATGTACGAAAAGGACTTAAATAGAAAAGCATTTAAAACGTTCCAAGTTTAATACACGAACATAAATATTTAAAACGTTCTAAGTTTACTGTAACAACCCGCATTCTACGCTTCTTAGGATCGTAGAATATTTATTTCTTTCCCATATGAAGTCGTATGGTCTTGTAACTTTGGGAAACAACCACTAGAGCCATTTCCCATGTTCATGATTTTTGTCGACTTTTAAATGACTGTTTTGCCAGTAGTTGATCTTGTTTCGGCCATAACTTTTGATTGGAAAGGAATTTTGACCTGAAACCACTTCCATTAGATTCGTTTGATGGTTTACCTTTCTGTAGAGTGGTCACATGTGAAAAACAGACCTACCGTTTGGGAGATATGGCTGAAATAATGTTTGGAAGGTGAAAAATTGCTTAACCGGGCCAAATAGGGTGATTAGTGAATGGGCCCATAACCCATTTCGGGATTAGGATTATGGGGAGGCTGAAAGGAGATAGAGACCATTCCATTTCAGTTTTCTAGCCTCCACTTATCTCCAAGAAACCCTAAAAATGGCCTCCAACCTCTAAATCACCTCCAAATCATCTTCTAATCAAGGATTAAACTTATCAACATCAAATCAAGGGAGATGTACACCAAATCAACATTGGAGCTGTTGTTTAGCATCGGGATTCGCATCAAATCAGATATTTATTCCAGATCTTAGTTTTGTTTGTGGCTAAGGTGAGTGATTTGCATAGTTCCTCACTAATTATGGCTAATTTGGGGTAATTAGTGTTAATTAGCGTATTTAAAAATGATAAAATTCTGGAAAAATATTTATAAAATTCGAAATGATGATTTAGACCTCTGATATGAATTTGGGTTAATTTGGTTAAGTTTTGCTAATCACATCATTAGTTTCACCTAAACATGCTTAAAGGGAAATATGGGGTTTTGGGTATGTTTGATCCATTTTAAACTATCATATTGATGTTTTGATGTTTGTGGTTGATTATGCATGTTGTGATTGACTTCAATAGTTAGAATAGTCGAAAACATCGTCGAATGACGTAAAACACTTGCTGGAAAAGTCTCAGGAAAAGTGCAGGTTTTGAACCGGATCGGATCGGATATGGGGCTCGGATCGGATAAGTGGACGGGCAAGGACATCCGAATCGGATCGGAACTTAACACTTGAGAGGCTTGGCAAAAAGGAAGGCCACATTGGTTAAGCTGGGGATCGGATCGGCTTAAGGACGAAGGGCTCGGACCGGAGCATGGTGAAGGGATCAGATCGGATTAAATAGGGAACGGGACCAGACGAGGCAAGAGGAGCTGGAGCACGAACTGGAGGGGAGATGGCAACCCGACCCGACCCGAAGTGGGACACCTGACCCGAACCGATGCAACGTTGTGAACCCGAACCGAACCGTTACCAGAGGAAGACCACGAACCGAACCAATTCAAAGTAGAGGACCCGACCCGAACCGATAGCTAGAAGGGGAACCCGACCCGACCAGCATTGACCAATAACCCGAGATGCAAAGGTGGTCCAAATGGAAGTTAGAGCTCAGGATCCAATAGGGAACCAATGAGTTCACTTCATGGTTGGGCTTGCTGCGGGACGTGTGCTAAAAAGATGTCGACGTTCATAACTTCGATTCACCAGTGAAATTGGATAATGGGCTACTTATCTGTGCAGTAGAGTCACTATGACTCGAGGGGCAAAGTGATGGTAGCAAGACTACGTTATCAGTGCAGTAGAGTCATTATGACTCGAGGGGCAAAGTGGTGCGTAGTAAGACTATGAGCCAGTGTAGTGGGGTCATTGTGACTCCATGGGGCAGAGTGGACATAGTAAGGATTAGTAAAGCTATGAGCCAGTGCAGTGGGGTCCTTGTGACTCCATGGGGCAAAGTGGACATAGCGAAGGATTTGTGGCTACGTTATCAGTGCAGTGAAGCCATTTATGACTTCATGGGGCAAAGTGATCGTAGCAAGGTATGTTGGGTGATCGAAGTGGTGAATATATTATGCTTTATGCACTGAGTGAGAGATGTGAGGATGGTTGATATTTTGATTGTTTGCCATCACTATGACATGCACACTCCCACCCCCGTTATCTAAACACCATTTGAAATGGCACCTTAGAGTGTTTTACAGTATGTAGTGCTAACTCTTTGGTTGCTGGTCCAGGTTCAAGTATGTTTTAGTCTACCTGTTATTGTTCTGTCTAGATGCTTATCGCTCATACCAGGCTTTATGTCTAACCCAGAGTTTTATGTCTCCTCTTATTACTCTGGGTACTCACACGAGCAGACTAGAGACAGGTTAGCTGGTGATGCGCGAGTAGCTGATTCGGAGGCGAGCAGGAGGCTTCCATGTATGATATATATATATATATATATATATATATATATATTCTCCCTGTGTCGTTGGTGGTCGCTACTTGGGCATTAGTAGCGTACCTCCTTTATCTTGCTTTTGTTTTTGAGACAGTTTGAAAAGTTGTAATAATGTTTAACTTTGGATCATAAGCTGTACTTGGATTTTCCGCTGCTATGTTAGTTGTTTCAGCCTATGCACTGTCTCATGTGTTTTATGTCAAGTATGCTGTTATTATATTTTATTCTATGCGCTGTGAGACATTCTACAGGTTTCTTATTAGTTCATTTCCTTCTTCCCTTTCCTTCTGACGATCCGTCCCGTGCTAACTGGACATGTGTACAGCGCACCTTTGGAGTAAATGTCGGTTGGTGCGGGGCGAGTCGTCACATTAGGTATCAGAGCTCTAGGTTGCATAGTTAACCTAGGGAAAGACACTAGGGAGAGATAGTACGTATATGAGAGCGCGTATTTGTGATTACTTTGGTTTTCAAAAGCTATATATATACTATTAGTAGTATAAGAATGAAGTCGCACTGCACTAGCACCACTATGGGGGTCGTTAATCATTTCCCTTTTACTGATTGACGATGAGCCGATATGCTAGAGGTGCTGGTAGGGGAGCCAATAATGGGAATGCTGCTGACATGAGGGCGATGTTTACTGACCTCATGAGAGACATGCTTAGGGAGGTGCAAGGGGCAGTTCCCAATCCCGGAATTGGTGGTGGTCCAGTAGTGCAGGCGCCTAGGGTCGAATTCGCCAAGTTGTGCAAGGATTACACTAACCTTGGTGGGAAGCCGTTTCACGAAACGGAGTCGGCCACAGATGTTCAAGATTGGATGGATAGCTGTGATCGTATCTTCGACGACTTGGGTCTTGAGGATGCGATGAAGAGAAGGCTAGCGTCTCGTCAGCTGCAAAGGCGAGCGATGAATTAGCGGAATGCCATTAGAACAGCTACTCCAGAAGATCAGGTTACTTGGGATCAGTTCAAGGCTCGCTTTAGTGAGAAGTTTATTCCAGTTGCCCAGAAGTCAGTGTTGTTTAAGAGATTCTTGGAACTCAAGCAGAAAGGTAGGGCAGTCTCCGACTATATTGTTGAATTCGACACTTTTTCGAAGTATGGACTATCCCTTATCGATACTCCTGAGAAGTAGAATGAGAAGTTCATTATTGGGTTGGATGGATACTTGGGGGAAAGGCTTATCAACCACATCGATGAGACTTTTAAATCGATTGTGGGGAAAGCTTTGAGATCAGAGAGTCTTTACCCTAAGTCAAAGACGGAGGCTACATCTGCAGAAGGGCTGAAGCCACAAGCAGGCGGTGGAGGCAAGAATAACTCTCAGAATAAGAGGAAGCAGGACCAATCTAAGGGTGGCCAGAAAAAGAACAAGAAAGATGTTGAGTGCTTCAGCTGTGGTAAGAAGGGCCATTATACTAAAGAATGTTGGGCCAAGCTAGCGGAAAGGAAGTGCTACAACTATGGCCAAGTGGGACATCATAAGGATAAGTGTCTGCAACCTCTTAAGGAGAAGCAGATTGTGAAAGCATATGCTATTGATGTCGTTCCTTCTTCGTCGAATGCCCCAACTGCGGCGGAGAAAGGAAAGAATGTCGTTATTCAAGGTATGCTTTCTATTTATGATGTACCAGTTCGAGTTTTGTTTGATACAGGGGCTTCCCGTTCCTTCATATCTAGTGACCTAGTAGATAGGTTGGGACTGGAACCCGAGATAGTCGATAGACCATTGGTTGTGATGAACCCGATCGGTGGTTCGACTAGCCTTAGTATGATTTGCCGAAATGTGGTCTTATCGAGTCATGGATGTATGTTTGTTTGTGATTGCTTTGTTTTGGGCTTTACTGGGTATGGCATTATATTCGGGGTCGATTGGCTCCAAAGATACGGGGTGGTGGTAGACTGTGAGGGCTTTTTGGTGACAGTTAGGGCGGATGATGGGCGGAGGGTAGTGTTTGGTAATCTACCTAGTGATGGGGTAATGGCTAGTTTTATAAATTCCCTCGACATCCCGCATGATGAGTTGTTAGTTGTGCCCGTGGTTGGCCAGTATCCGGACGTCTTCGAGGAGGTGACCGGGCTTCCACCACACCGAGAGATTGAGTTCCGTATTGATTTAGTGAAAGATGCCAGACCTATAGTGATGCCACTTCGTCGTATGGCACCAAGGGAGTAGCGAGAGCTCGGGGTGCAAGTCAGCAATCTTTTGAAGAAGGGATTTATTAGAAGAAGTGTCTCCGAGTGGGGAGCACCAGTTGTGTTTGCCACTAAGGCAGATGGTTCCCTTCGTTTGTGTGTGGACTATCGCGAGTTGAATAAGGTGACGGGGAAGAATAAGTATCCTCTACCGCGGATAGATGATTTGTTTGATCAACTGGAAGGGGCAAGAGTGTTCTCCCAGTTAGACCTCGCGACAGGATTTCATCAGCTTCGAGTAGCGGATGAGAGTGTTCCGAAAACGACATTTAGGACGCCGTCTGGATTTTACGAGTGGTTGGTCATGCCATTTGGGTTGACCAATGCACCAACATATTTTGTGGATCTTATGAATTGAGTATTCAGAGATCAGTTGAATAAGTTTGTTCTTGTGTTCGTATACGATATCCTTGTTTACTCAAGGACAGAAGAGGAACACAAGGGACACTTGAGGATAGTGATGGAAGTGTTGAGGAAACACCAATTGAAAGCGAAATTCTCTAAGTGTCACTTTTGGAGAAGGGAAGTGAGATTCTTGGGCCATGTTGTTTCAGAGAATGGTATTGCCGTGGACCGTGTGAAGGTGACTACGGTATAGGATTGGCCTACGCCCAAGAATGCAATAGATGTAAGAAGTTTCTTGGGGTTAGCTGGATATTATCGTAAGTTTATCCAGGACTTCTCCAAGATAGCAGCACCGTTGACTCAGTTGACTAAGAAGAATCAGTCCTTCGTCTGGGACGGAGTGTGTGAGAATGCATTCAAGAGTCTAAAAGGAAAGTTGACGCGTGCGCCAGTATTAGTCATTCCTAGAGGGAATGAAGAAATGACGATATACACGGATGCTTGTGGTACCGGACTAGGTGTTGTATTGATGCAAGGAGGTAGGGTTTTAGCTTATGCTAGTCGACAGCTAAAGCCGCATGAGAAGAAGTATCTTACCCATGATTTGGAATTAGCAGCGATCGTGTTTGCGCTGAAGATGTGGAGACACTATCTCTTAGGAGAAAGATTTGAGTTGTTTACTGACCATAAATCGTTAAAGTATCTCTTCTCCCAGAAGGATCTAAATCTCCGTCAGCAGAGATGGTTAGAGTTCTTGGCTTCGTATGATTTTGATATCGCATACACACCTGGGAAAGGTAATGCGGTAGCCGATGCCTTGAGTAAGAGACATGCCAGTTTAGGGGCTATGTTTCTTGAATGGAAGCAACTGGAGTATATCGAGGGGTTTGATTTCAGACCAAAGTGCGAATTGGATCCAAAAGTGCTGGCTAGTTTGACGATCAGACCCACTTTGATAGAGCGGATTGGTTCCAGCCAGAGGGACGATCCTAATCTATTGGAAATCATCTCCAAGTTAGAGATGGACATCGATGGTGAGGAGATGAATTTGTATGGGCTTGATCGGGATGGATGGCTTAGAAAGAATGGAAGACTAGTTGTACCCAACGTGAATGGTTTGAGGGATGAAGTGCTTAGAGAATGTCATCACTCAAAACTAACTATACATCCCGGTGGTAATAAGATGTATCGAGGCATGAAGCGGACTTACTACTGGGAAGGGATGAAAAGAGACGTTGGGAAGTTTATATCCAAATGCATGAATTGCCAGCTAGTTAAAGCCGAGCAAAAGAAGCCTAGTGGTTTATTGCAACCATTAGAAATTCCTAAATGGAAATGGGAGCAAGACTCGATGGATTTCATCGATGGTTTACCAAGGACTAGATCGGGACATGATAGCATTTGGGTAATTGTGGATCGATTGACTAAGAGCGCAAGATTTATACCAGTCAAATCGACCAGAACGGAAGCTAAATTAGCAGAATTGTATATGAAGTGGTTAGTGAGATTTCATGGAGTACCTAAAAGCATTGTGAGTGACCGAGACCCGTTGTTCATTAGTGGGTTTTGGAAGAGATTACAAGAGGCTCTAGGGTCAGAATTACGTCTCAGTACCGCATATCATCCTCAGACCGACGGCCAGACGGAGAGGGTGAATCGTATATTGGAAGATCTCTTGAGAGCATGTATCTTGGATTTTGGTGGATCATGGGATGACCATTTGCATCTAGTAGAGTTTGCATATAATAATAGCTACCAACCAGGATCGGTATGGCTCCATATGAAGCTTTGTACGGAAGACCGCGCAACTCACCATCATGTTGGATAGAGACGGGCGAGAAGTTTATGCTTGGACCAGATGTGGTGAGGGAAACTTCAGATAAGATTAAGACCATTCAACAACGAATGAAGGCTGCCCAGGATAGGCAAAAAAGTTATGCTGATAAGAGGAGAAGAGACTTAAAATTCTCCATTGGCAACTTGGTGTTTGTCAAGATTTCTCCGTTGAAGAGCGTGATACGATTTGGTAGGAGAGGCAAATTGGCACCAAGATTTGTTGGCCCATTCCCTGTTCTTGAACTAGTCGGGAATTTGGCATATAGAGTTGACTTACCAGAGAAGATGGCGGGAGTTCACAACGTATTTCATGTTTCCCAGTTAAGGAAGTTCGTGCACGATCCTGATATGACTATTTCACCTGATCAGTTCGAGGACTTCGAAGTGGAACCCGAGGCGGTTGGGAACCGCAAGCCGATCCGTATTGTCGAGCACGATACGAAGCAACTTCGAAGGAAGGCGGTGAGGCTAGTCAAGGTTCAGTGGGGCGAAGACGAGAATGACTATACTTGGGAGACAGAGGAGAGCATTAGGAGGACGTATCCAGAACTCTTTGCCTGGTAAGATTTACTTTGCGATTTAGTTATTCCGCATGCTAGGATAGACTTGTTTTGCATGTTTGATTGTTATTCTATGGTTGATAGGCATGCGAGACCCTTTATGTGCTTGGGTTAGGGAATTTCGGGGGGCGAAATTTCTTAGGGGGGGGGGGGGGGGAGAATGTAACAACCCGCAGTCTACGCATCGGAGGATCGTAGAATATTTATTTCTTTCCCATATGAAGTCGTATGGTCATGTAACTTTGGGAAACAACCATTAGAGCCATTTCCCATGTTCATGATTTTTGTCGACTTTTAAATGACCGTTTGCCCCTAGCTGATCTTGTTTTGGCCATAACTTTTGATTGGAAAGGAATTTTGACCTGAAACCACTTCCATTAGATTCGTCTGATGGTTTACCTTTCCGTAGAGTGGTCACACGTGAAAACCTGACCTACCGTTTGGGAGATATGGTGAAATAAGGTTTGGAAGGTGAAAAACTGCTTAACCGGGCCAAATAGGGTGATTAGTGAATGGGCCCATAACCCATTTCGGGATTAGGGTTATGGGGAGGCTGAAAGGAGTTAGAGAACCATTCCATTCCAGTTTTCTAGCCTCCACTTATCTCCAAGAAACCCTAAAAATGGCCTCCAACCTCTAAATCATCTTCTAATCAAGGATTAAGCTTAGCAACATCAAATCAAGAGAGATCTACACCAAATCAACATTGGAGCTGCTGTTTAGCATCGGGATTCGCATAAAATCAGAGATTTATTCCAGATCTTAGTTTTGTTTGTGGCTAAGGTGAGTGATTTGCATAGTTCCTCACTAATTAGGGGTAATTAGTGTTAATTAGCGAATTTAAACATGATAAAATTCTGGAAAAATATTTATAAAATTCGAAATGATGATTTAGACCTCTGATATGAATTTGGGTTAATTTGGTTAAGTTTTGCTAATCACATCATTAGTTTCACCTAAACATGCTTAAAGGGAAATATGGGGTTTTGGGTATGTTTGATCCATTTTAAACAATCATATTGATGTTTTGATGTTTGTGGTTGATTATGCATGTTGTGATTGACTTCAATAGTTAGAATAGTCGAAAACGTCGTCGAATGACGTAAAACACTTGCTGGAAAAGTCTCAGGAAAAGTGCAGGTTTTAAACCGGATCGGATCGGATATGGGGCTCGGATCGGATAAGTGGACGGGCAAGGACATCCGAATCGGATCGGAACTTAACACTTGAGAGGCTTGGCAAAAAGGAAGGCCACGTGGGTTAAGCTGGGGATCGGATCGGCTTAAGGACGAAGGGCTCGGACCGGAACATGGTGAAGGGATCAGATCGGATTATAATAGGGAACGGGACCAGATGAGGCAAGAGGAGCTGGAGCACGAACTGGAGGGGAGATGGCAACCCGACCCGACCCGAAGTGGGACACCCGACCCGAACCGATGCAACGTTGTGAACCCGAACCGTTACCAGAGGAAGACCACGAACCGAACCAATTCAAAGTAGAGGACCCGACCCGAACCGATAGCTAGAAGGGGAACCCGACCCGACCAGCATTGACCAATAACCCGAGATGCAAAGGTGGTCCAAATGGAAGTTAGAGCTCAGGATCCAATGGGGAACCAATGAGTTCACTTCATGGTTGGGCTTGCTACGGGACGTGTGCTAAGGAGTTTTCGACGTTCATAACTTCGATTCACCACTGAAATTGGGTGATGGGCTACTTATCAGTATAGCAGAGTCACTATGACTCGAGGGGCAAAGTGATGGTAGCAAGACTACGTTATCAGTGCAGTAGAGTCATTATGACTCGAGGGGCAAAGTGATGCGTAGTAAGACTATGAGCCAGTGTAGTGGGGTCATTGTGACTCCATGGGGCAGAGTGGACATAGTAAGGATTAGTAAGGCTATGAGCCAGTGCAGTGGGGTCCTTGTGACTCCATGGGGAAAAGTGGACATAGCGAAGGATTTATGGCTACGTTATCAGTGCAGTGAAGCCATTTATGAATTCATGAGGCAAAGTGATCGTAGCAAGGTATGTTGGGTGATCGAAGTGGTGAATATCATATGCTTTATGCACAGAGTGAGAGATGTGAGGATAGTTGCTATGTTGATTGTTTGCCATCACTATGACATGCACACCCCCACCCCCGTTATCTTTACACCATTTGAAATGGCACCTTATAGTGTTGTACACTATGTAGTGCTAACTCTTTGGTTGCAGGTCCAGGTTCAGGTATGTTTTAGTCTACCTGTTATTGTTCTGTCTAGATGCTTATCGCTCATACCAGACTTTATGTCTGACCCAGAGTTTTATGTCTCCTCTTATTACTCTGGGTGCTCACACGAGCAGACTAGAGACAGGTTAGCTGGTGATGCGCGAGTAGCTGATTCAGAGGCGAGCAGGAGGCTTCCACGTATGATATATAGATATTCTCCCTGTGTCGTTGGTGGTCGCTACTTGGGCATTAGTAGCGTACCTCCTTTATCTTGCTTTTGTTTTTGAGACAGTTTGAAAAGTTGTAATAATGTTTAACTTTGGATCATAAACTGTACTTGGATTTTCCGCTGCTATGTTAGTTGTTTCAGCTTATGCACCGTCTCACCTGTTTTATGTCAATTATGTTGTTATTATATTTTATTCTATGCGCTGTGAGACATTCTACAGGTTCCTTGTTAGTTCATTTCCTTCTTCCCTTTCTGTCTGACGATCCGTCTCGTGCTAACTGGACATGTGTACAGCGCACCTTTGGAGTAAATGTCGGTTGGTGCGGGGCGGGCCGTCACATTTACTTTATGAGACAACAGTAGGAATTCAAAGGATGAATTGAAAAATGGAAGCCCAAAGAAATATTAGTCAAAAAGGATAATGAATGATTTTACAAGGAAATTAAATATATTTTCACAAAATTTGGGGAACCGAAAGGAAATAAATAAAAGGAGATGAATGGTTTAAATTTTGAAAATAATGAATGTGTGAGAAAAGGAATAATACTAATGTACTGACGTTGAACTTTAAAAATGTAAACATTGATTGCAAATAAAAATATAAATTTTAAATTCAAAGGAGCGAACGGTTTTGGCAACGAATAAAAAAATGGGCGGATGTCTTAGGCAATGAAATAAATAAAATTAGAATAAAAATGGAAATAAAAGCGAACAAACAATTTTTGGATATATATATATATATATTAACGAACAATAAATCAAATGATAGATGATATAAAATAAGATTTGACTTTGATATGGGAACGATGAATGGATAAGTTTCCAATATTGTTTTCTATTATTAAATTCTATTCATATCAAAATCAAATTCATTTGTTTTATAAAATCGAAAATAAATTTTGTTTTAAATCAAAAATAAATATTATTTCAATAAAATCCAAAAAAATAAAACCAAAATTTAAACTAAATAATTAAATAAAATACTCTTAAAATTGAGGTTGTTACAATGAACAACAACAATAAGTTGTGACAGTTATGACGGAATAAGAAAGAGTAAAGTAAGAAGACATATAGAATGAAATAAGTTGTACTTAATTATATATATTAAGTAACATTTTAATAGAAAAACATGTGGATTGAAATTAGATATACTTAATTTTAAGTTTATTGTAAGTTTATTTCAGATGGCGAAGAAGATGAAAATATTGAAGTAAGGTGTTTGCATTACTATAATGATGGGACTGATTTGAAGCTCTATTCTGACGGTATTTATGGTGAGTACAATGCTTCAATCTTGGCTGATGACTCATGGGATAAAAAATTTATATATGATACGAACAATGCTGATTACTTGCCTAACCTCATAGTCTCTTTGCCACATTGCTTAATGACACGGCCCCTATATCTTCCTCTTCGTCCTCTGCCTCCACATCTTTCTCCTCTTCTACTCAGTCAACATTGGGAGACTAGTTTTAGATTCTTTAGTAGCTGAAGTATTTTGCTTCACTCCTGTTTTCCTTAAACTATGAGTTGAACACTTCAATCCAGCATATGTAATGGACAATCCACTTTAAAAATGTAGCTGATTGTTGACTAACAATCACTTATACTCCACTGTATTTTATTGTTAGTCATAATAAAGGTGCTTGCGATCACCTTAAAAACCGATCGGCTTTGCCAAAAAAAAGATATACATAATTATACATTAAGTAGAACATGTTAGTGTAACTTGTAAACATGAAATTGGATAATGAATTACATTGTAATAATGTAAAAGATTGTGGATTACTTTCGTTAATTACAGTATAGGGAATAACATGTTATGGGATTATTAATGAACTTAAATGGGTTAAGTTATATCGCCGAATTAATGAGCGAGAGGGGTTCGTTCCTTCGAGATATAAGGAGCTCAGAGAAAACCTGGTAACTTGAATAGAAAGATAAGATGTGAATAATCAAGTTAATTGGCAGTCTGATAAAATAAGACAAGCGCTAGCATGATTCGCTTGGACCAGTCCACATGTACGAAGGTGAAAAGCCCAAGGGGGTAGATCATCGACGTGTCTAGAGGCACGAGAGGAGCACGTACATCTGATTCTTTTGCTTGATATTTTGCTTGTTGGCTCTACGGGACTAAAAGGAAGCACATGACTTCTGAGGGACGTGGTAGGGTACTTTGTGGTGGTCCTCTGTTGCGGTGCACGCTTAGGTTGTACTCGTAGAGGTTGAGTCTGCGCATTACCACCCGGTGAGTATACATTAACTGTAATAGTAATTTAGCAGTCAGAAGGCTGTGGCGTTATGGCATTGGGGTTATTTGACGGTTAGCCTCGCTCGTAGAGGGGGGTTGGTCAGGATCAAATAAAGGATAGTAATCATCGAGTACCTGTCGTCCGCAGTCAGTGGGATGTGGATGTGGAAAGACTAGAGCTAAACCTATAGGTCATCGATCTTTCACTATCGAGACTTTGGTTGCGGGACACGCCAATTTGAATGTAGATTGGTTGCTGAGGGCATGTCACTTAGCTCTTGATGTAATCTTTCACTGGTGGAGGGAGGGGTCGAGGTGGGACCATAGCCACCGTGAAAATGCAGACCATAGTTTAGATATTTGTACCTTGGGCCCTTTCGAGTGGACCTGTACAGATATGGAAAAGGCTCCCGATAGAGTTTTGTGCATTGGATGCAGCCCTATTACGGGTTTCGGCAAACAGTAGACAATACGTATGTGTGAGGGTTTAGGTAAACGCATACCGCACCGGGTGGTGTATCGTAGACGCTAGGGCATTACTCCGTGTTGAGATTTGTTTTGACTGAGGATTCCGGATATGGCAGTCCGTACGCTTACATAGCATGGCGATGTTAGTTCTGTACGGAATGTGGTGTAGTAATATGGAGGTCCGTACGTCATTCGGCGTAGGATGAGAGTTGCATACGCTTATGAGGCATGATGGCGGAGACCGGCGAAAAGGATACCACGGGAAGTACTTTGATATTGGAGGTAGTTGCATATATGATATATTAGATTAATCTACTGGATGGTAGATGGGTACGACATGTGTGTAAAACCTTGAGTATTATTACCCCAAACTAAACTAATAAACAAGAAAACACAACTAAACGGTATATGTAGGGTTATTTCATAATGTGTAATTTAGTTCAGTCGCCAGAACTTGTGTTCGGACCCCCTCCTCATAACACACTCGCAGGTTAGGTTTGTGACAGAGATATGATAGCTTTGGATACTGGTTAGGCAGTATTATTATTTCGGTAAGGCTATATTTGATTATATTATATTTTATCCATTACGCTGTGAGATATTTTTTGAGCTCTGATATATTTATCATCTCTGTCTTCTGCAGGATACCAGACAAGCCAACTCGAGCTACAGCAGATTAGAATTTCGGGAAAAAAAATCGGTTTATCGGATTTCAGGTTGTTACATCTAGTATCCGAGCTTAGGTTTAGGATTCCAATATATAGTGAGTGAACGTATTTGTGTTTTAAAAAAAATATAAATATATTATATATATATATACACCTAGATTGATAAAGGAACCCACTAAATAGAAAGAGAAGTTGGTGCAAAGAGTTGGGATATCAGTTATGTACACTGAAGAAAAAAAGGTTATGTACACTAAAGGAATGATTATGGTAATTTTGAGACCCTTAGTAGGTTTAGGTGAAAAGCGTACAATGTAATCGGTAATGATGAAAGATGATCCCATACGTTGCTTTAGATTAGTGGGTTTGATAGTTGAGCCTTAGAAATTGGGATAAGGAAAGAAGGAAAATGGATTAGGAATAATAACTATTTCCTTAAGTTGATCAAAAATAGGTGTCTTTCAAAACCCTAATGGAGAATTCGATGACTGCTCATTCTTCCTTAGCATCATTGTTCACAAAGCTAGATTCCAATTCCAAAATTAATAACGATGCTAAGGACAAAGATCCTTCCCCTACGTATAAGGAGATCCTCGTTCGGCCAGCTGTAAAGCGTAATATTTATAATAATAAACTGAGATCCACGATTCCCCAAGAGTCACCTACGTATAGTAATCAGTATGGCACGAATCTAGAGAACATCAAATCAAGAAACGGATGCTTCCATTGTGGATCCAATGATCACTGGGCTCGCACCTGTAGAAATCCTATTGTTTGTTTTAAGTGTCATAAAACAGGGCATAAAGGTTTTCGTTGTAAATCCTCTTTCAATTATCCTCACAAAATGGCGGAAAAGAAAATCTCTTCTCCGATTTCTGCTCATAATTTCCCTGACATTTTCAACTGGGCATGTTCTAAGGTGGTAATTTCGATTGAGTGTGGATCTTTTTCCATATCTAAGATTAAGTATCTGTTCAAAGACAAATTTGGCAAGCGATCGCCAATTTGGAACTGGAGTGCGAAGAGATTGGGCGATAAATTCATCGTTAAATTTCCTTCCACTACTATGACCGAAAATTTCCATTACACTTTCATTCTATAGAGGGAACTTTGATTTTGAAGCATTGGACCCCTCAGGTTGGTTGTGTTTCGAAGAAGAAGGTGAATGTGCGTGTTACCCTTTCGAATGTACCTTTGGTGTGTAGATATACTGATGTGCTTCGGGTTGCTTTGGCAGAGATTGGTTCTGTTGAGAAGCTGCAGTATAAGGCGTTGCATGTTCTAGACTTTACCTCCCTGAGAGCCGAGTTGTTGATGGAAGAAGGGGCGACCCTCCCATCGTCGATCATGGTACCCATTGAGGGGTTCATGCGTGAAATCTTGATTACTAGATGTGATAATTGGGAATCCTCGATAAACACTGACGTTCTGGGTTTCAAAAAAGTGTGTTTGCTAAAGGAAGTGATGACAAGTTGAAAATTTTAAGTTGTACTGAAGGTGAGGCCGGGGTAAGGGTGTCAGTTGAAGCTACGATGAAGATGATAAGAAAGTATTGTCTAATGTTGTGATGCTACGACGAAGCGCTAAAGGTCTGCCTCACCCCCTCGAAGGTAGCATCTTTGTCCCTGCTTTACTTAATACTCTTTCTAGTGATAAAATGCATGAATTAGCTAGTAGATCTGGTTTCATGTTAAATGTTGATGTTATTAATGAGTTTAAGAACAAGGAATTAGAGAGGGCAAATGCTTTACCATGATTATTGTAACATGGAACGTTCGTGGTCTAGGAACTGTTGATAAGTGTCTTAGAGTTAGAAACTATCTCAAATCTATCAAGCTGGATATTGTAATGTTACAAAAACTAAATTAGAAAAAACTGGAGATAATGTTTTTAAATGTTTGGGGTGGGGTGTTGTTGATGAATGGAGCTTCATTCCGGCTATGGGTAATGCAGGAGGTATTTTTACTGGTTGGAATAGTAGTTGCTGGACCTTAAAACAAGAAATCAAACAACGATTCTGTCTTCATGTTTCTCTGGAATGTCGTAAGACCAGAGTTTTGTACTTTTTTCTAATGTTTACAGACCAAACACGAGACTTGAAAGAAGGATATTGTGGAAAGAAGGGGTTGAATTTCATAATTTGATGTATAGATCTTGGGTCATTGGAGGGGATTTCAAAGTAACCAGATTTGAATTTGAAAGAAGTAATAGAAGGAGCAATTATGAGGGAGACATGAATGATTTTAGTGAGTTTGTGCAGGAGTGTGATTTAATTGACCTTCCTTTGTCCAATAGGCAATACACTTGGACTGATGGAAGAACTCCTCCCACTTTGGTTAAGCTTGATCGTTTTTTTAATCAATTCCTGCTTTAAAGATATACATCCTCTTGCGTTTCTGAAGGGTATGTCTTCAATTATATTGGATCACTATCCTGTTGTTCTTAACACGGGAGATATGATCAAAACTAAGAGTTTTTTTTTAGATTTGAGAAGATGTGGTGTCTTGAAGAAAATTTTGATGATTTGATCGCGAGTAAGTGGATTAGTTTTGGACATAAAGGAGACACAGCTGGCAACATTTGTAAAAAAAAATGTAGTTGTTGCGCAAATTTTTAACAAAGTGGAATATTGAGGTGTTTGGTAACATAAAAATCAAGAAGGCAAAGCTGTAAAATGAAATTCTTTAACTCAGTATACTAGAGGAAAGTAGAAGACTAAATGATGAAGAGCACGAAACTCAGGCGACAAAAGAAAAAGAACTTATTAAAGTTATGGATCTGGAAGAAGTTTATTGGAGACAAAGATCCAAACCCCAATAGCTGAAAGAAGGAGACAGAAATACAAGTTACTTTCACAAAGTTGCTAATGGAACTTTTACTGACTACTATAAAGGTATTTTTGGAGAGAAATTTGTGCATCGTAGTGCAGTTGATTGGAAAAAACTTTACCCCTCTTCTTTGAACCTTGATGATATGGAGAATGCTTTTACTGAAGAAGAAATCTTGAGTGCATTAAAGGAGATTCCCGGAGTTGGTCTGGATGGTTTCCCTAGCTTCTTCCTTGAACAATACTGGAGTGTAGTTAACATTGATGTTTTGAGGTTATTCAAATAATTTTATGATGGGTCTCTGAGACTTGATAAGTTGAGTTATGCTAATGTAGTTCTAATTCCTAAGAAAGAAGGAAATGTGACTGCTGTGGATTTTCGACCTATTAGTCTCCTGAACAACACTTTTAAACTGATTACTAAGGTGTTAGTGAACCGGCTGAAAGGGAAGATGGAAGATTTGATTGATAAATCTCAATCTGCATTTATCAAAGGCAGGTACATTCTAGATGGAGCAGTGTTGGCATTAGAGATCATTTCTTATTGTGATCGCTTTGACGTCCCATGTGCAATTATTAAGCTGGATTTTTCTAAGGCATTTGATACAGTGGATTGGAGGTTCATGCTCGATGCTCTAGAAGTGAGGGGGTTTCGAAGTAGATGGATCAGTTGGATTGCAATGATTCTTTCGTCTAGCAAATCTAACATTTGCGTCAAAGTAATCGCTGGTAGTACTATTCATTCGAAGAGAGGATTGAGACAAAGGGACCCATTATCTCCTCTCTTGTTTGATTTGGCGGCTGATGTTTTCTCTTGAATGTTGAAGATTAGCTGTGAAAGAGGCATCAGCTTTGGTAGCGAACATATGGTGGGCGATATTAACTCTTTACATTATGTTGATGACACTATTATTTATAGTAAATCTGATTGCAAATATATTGCAACTATTAAATTTTTGTTGTATTCCTTTGAGAGTTTATCAGGTTTAAAAATTAATTTTCATAAAAGCAGCATATACACCTTAGGGTGCAACGCAGATTGGACCAGTAAATGTGCAGCGATACTCAACTGCAAAGAAGACAAATTCCCTTTGAACTATTTGGGCATGTGCATTAGACCAAAAAAGTTGATGAAGAAAGATTAGCGGCATCTTACTGAGAAGGTTGAAGTGTGTCTTGCTAGATGGAAAGGACAATCTCTATCAAGGGTTGGACGATTAATACTGGTGAATTCAGTGCTATCTTCTTTGCCTCTCTATTGGATATCATACTTTAGATGTCCCAATTGGGTGATCGACAAAATTGATGCCATACAAAGAAACTTCTTTTGGATTGGTGATAAGGATACTAAGAAACTAAGTTGTTTAGTCCCCTAGGAACAAGTGTGTAAATCAAAGGAACAAGGTGTTCTTGGAGTGCTTAATTTGAAACAAATGAATGTTGCTCTTCTTTGCAAATGGCTTTGGGTAATGATGAGTGATAAACAAGTATTTTGGAAAGAATGGACAATCAATACTTGCTACAATGGTAGGTTTGATTGGAATTCCGATGCCTCACATTGTTCAGTCTTTTGGCAAGGTGTCATGAGATATGCTCACTGGATTAAAATTGGCTCTACGGTGGTGGTGAAAATTGGTTTTAAAGTATCTTTCCGGTATGATTGTTCGATTTTTCCAATTCCTCTGAATGATGAATATGACGAACTTTTTGTAATTACACAAAATAGATTTTCTTCACTTGGCGATATGTATAATGTGGCTCCTTCAAACTTCAGATGGAGATTATCATTTTGCAGATTTGTCACTGGAAATGCTCTTCTGCAATTATGCCATTTGTTTAAGTTGTTAGAAAATGGCTGTTTAGTCGAAGGAAGTGATGAGTTTGTATGGAAGTTAGAAGTTGACAAGAACATTTTTCGCGTTAGAGGGGTGTATAAAATGATGAACTTCGCTTGTAGACGATAGTTGGGGTTTGAACTTATGTGGAATGTTAAGAAGGTACCTTTGAAAGTTAAATTACACATGTGGATACTTATGCATGGGAGACTAAATACAGTGTGTAGTCTGCATCATAAGGGACAGGCAATTGCGGATGGCTGTATTTTTTGTGATGAGTCTGAGGAAGATTACACTCACCAGTTTTGTAATTGTGACTTTGCAATTTATGTATGGACCAAATGTTTGGTTTTTCTAGCGTTAGACTTGAATTGGTGTGCCTTCATCATGGTTCAGTTGCACTTTTGGCAAAATATTTTTCCTGCACTTGAAAACACACCTTCTCGCCACCTTTTTGCTTTGTTAAATTTTGCCTTAACATGGATTTTGTGGCACGAGCGTAATTCTAGGAAGTTCAAATGCAAATTGAGATCGTCTAATAAAACTATATACATCATCCTCAAATATGTTTCTTATAGACAGGAAATGACAGTGCTGTGAAGTATGTGGATACCATAGCCGCAAGAGTGCATGACCGTGCATGTAGGAGACGCATTGGTGATTAGCTGGACCATGCTTGAAGTTGGATATCTGGGATATGTAGTGACTATGTACTTATGATATTTTGTATGGCTGATTGTATGTTATGCTTTTATCTTTTTGGGAGGTGATATTATCTGGCTATGATGTTATTTTATGCTAGATATGTATGTATACATGATGAAAATATACGATGGATAATGTACTAGTCTTTAAGATGTTATATATGAAGGCGTGAATCAGTCGGTTCACTACCTTTTTGCTTCAAAAAAATAAAAATGGATTAGGAATATATATGTATATGAGAGAAATGGCTTTGTAAGGATAGCTAGGAAAGTCTAGGTAAGTTGGGAACCCACTTTGAGTCTAACCCAATTGTTAACTTTTGATAACTTGAAAAATTAAAAGCTTTTGGGTGATATTTTATACTATTTTTCAAAATTTGATGTTAAAAGCTACAATTTTAAAATATGTACTAGCAAATTGTGTAGAAACAATTTTTGAAACAAAAGGAGGTATTTTTGAAGTTTGAAAAAAAAAATGTAAGGAAGATATTTTAAAAGTACATATTGAGCTTTAAAGAAAAATTAAATGGGGCAAATTCCAAAAATGGTGATTTCTTATGGATTGTTTGTCTAAAATGAATTCTTTCAGAAAAATGTGCACATTATAGTGCATGTATAGCTCACTAATTTTTACGTTATAATGTACGAAAGAGTTAAAAAACAAAGCATAGAAAAGATTGCATTTTATTGAAAACTAAAATTTTCAGTAAAGAAAAATTTTAAAATCTCTATTCATTTGACAATAATTTTTTATAATTGTTTTGACATAACTTTTTGTTGGGTGGAGAAAATAAGTTGTAAGAATTAAGAATGGAGTATATGTTTGCACCTATATGTAAGTTAATGAACTGACATTGTAAACATGAACGGTTGTGAAACTGATTAAGAAATAGTTGTCCTTATCTACTCCAGTTTTTGCGATCTGAGAAGAAAAAAAAGAGAAAGTTTTGTGTTTTATATAAGATGACATTTTTTGATGGTTTGGAAAAAATAAGTTTTAATGAACAAAAATAAAGTTTTGAAACTTTTACTTTTTGAAAGGAAATAAAATGAGGAGGCCAAACCATGTTTTTAAATCATGGAGTAGGTAAGGATTAGTACTTTGGAAAGGCGAGAAATATTTTGAGGCTATGAAGTGGATAGCGAGAATTATTTTGAAATAATGATAATTTCCTGTAGAAATGCATAAGCATTATAAAGCCTAAGTTGTTGCTTGGAAAAGACTGTTAGTACACAGCAAGGACTAGTGGTGACTACCAGATGGTAGAGGGTAAGTAAGCGTTTAGATCCTTTGGTTTGGACTTTTCATTGTCGGAAGGGACATGGTCCTACTTAGTAGTAGTTGTGTAGAGTGCTTGTTTTCCTGTTTTAGTTACAGGATTAGTAGGCTTACTTGAATATTAAACTTAAATCGGTGGATTAAGTTAAATAAGCTAAGAAAAAAGTAAGTAATGACATAACTAAAGAGAAAACAATAAATCCAGTAAAGCAACGAACATGACAGTTCAGAAAAATGGAAAATTTTGAGAAATGGGAATAGAAAAATAGTTTTTTCCTAAGAAATTTGAAAAAGAAAATCTGCAACAGAGGATTTTTTTATGTGAACTGTGCTTGGATAGGAAGATTGGAAACCTTTATATCGTAGTTGCATAAAATCCAAGTACAGATAGAAAAGGTACATAAAAGAAAAATGGAAGGTGTGAAGTTTTCTGTTTTCTACCTTTTTGTAACATAAGAAATCGAATTTAGAAAATTATTTTCTAAAATTCGCAAATTTAAATTTGGTTGGTAGGGTTTTGGATGCAAAAATTGGATGGACTATTCTCTTTCTCTGTAAGAGTATAGGAGAATTTAGGTGAAAAAATATTTTGATTTTCAAAATGTTTCATTCATATAGAAATTGCTAATATACTTAGTATGTGTGCATCACGGTTTTAAGAAATTTTCGAGGAAAAATTGCATTCACGTAAGAGGTACCGCTTAGGCATTCATTACATTCATGTATTATTAGTTTGTATTACACTTTACACTAGAGCATAAATGGTTGCAAAAGTTGGATGTACACATGATGGTTGCAAAATTATGCAAGGGATTACTTAATTTTACCCTTGCCAAATTTCGGGAACGAAATTTCCTAAGGGTGGGAGAATGCAACACCCCGCATTTTATTAAATAAATTGGGTAGGAAATAAAGATTGCATATATATATATATATATATATATATATATATATATATATAAACATGAATTTAAATGTTGAAATAAAAAGTCCAAGTTAAAATCAAGAAGAAATAAATGCATGCATGAAAAGTGGACAAGAAATTAGCTGCAAATTGAAACTAAAATGCATGCATTAAAAAGGAATAAAACAATGCATTGAAAAGGTAATGAAACGATACATTGGTTGCCTTATAAATTACATTTATTTAGCAGCTATTAAACAAAGCTTGCATGTGAAAGTTATTAATGAATTAATAATCAAAAGATTGCATGTGTATATACATGCAGATATGAAATTCAAACTTGAAGATGAATTATAACTGGAATAAATAAATCTAGAGAATTATACAAAGCAGGTAATTAACGTTATTAACCAACTTTAAAATCAGAAATCACAGCGGTGCAGAAAATCCGCCTGGACCCAGGATGGATCGACCACGTTAGGGCTGGGTCAACCCACCTTAGAGGTGGATCGGCACAGGGGTCAACCCGGACGGCCCTGGTCCGTTTTCTATGTGACGTGGATCGACACAAGGGTTGATCTGACAAAATTTTCTCACAACTAGAATTTGGTATCTACTTATCCTATACATTTAATTTTATCTTATAAATCCATTTCATTCAATAAGTCTAATCCCATTGGGTTAATCAAAATCTGAGCTCTATTTTCATATATGGAACCAATCATGGATTTCATAGCTTTAAAATAAAGTGCAAAGTTGTAGTGCTTGCTGTAATGAGAGTGGAGTGTCATCTTCCAAGACATAATATACTTTCTCGTTATTCATGAGAAATCCTTAATCAGTTACTATTATAAGCTAAGTGTAATTGAAGACACATGCTGTGAATAGAGACAAATACTATAAAGAATGGAAAACTAAATAAACAAGTGTGCTACTATTGACACCCCAATTTCCTCTCCTGACCACCTTAAATTTTTTAATAGATATGACTATTTTTTACACACTTTTGGCCACCACAATCTATTTATTCACTCAGCCGTCAATCACCAAGAGTAATTCAAAATTTCAGATACACATAGCCGAAAAAAATATACAAAATTCTCAACCTATTGTTAGCATTCGGTGGTAAGGAACCGAAAAACAATCACATTCACGGTTGTACACAACCGAACAAATCATCTAGAAGTGCAAATCTACTATTCGGTCACCAACTACCGAATATAAATTGAAATAATGGTTGTAAACAATCGCCGAAAGCACAAAATAAGTTCCATTGGAAAAAAAATAGGATTTATAGTTTAAATTGACCAAACTATGCAAATTAGGGTTTTAATCGAAGATTGCTTACTCGAAATCGACCCATGAGAACCCCCGACGCCGACAGTCTTCTTGAAGCTGTCGCTTGGTTGACCAGAGCTTAGCTTCTTCATTGAAGACATTGGATTTCCTGTAACTAAAGAAGTAAGAGTGCATTTGGATGGGGCTGGTGGCCTCAATTCTTTCATTACTAAATTATATGGTATCCAGCAGTGGTTAATTGTAAATGACGGGGTGTTTTTTAGTTGCAGTGGCCAGTAGTCTAAAATGGGGTGTGAATAGTACACAATAAACAAAGATTATATGATTCACTATTTAGGCAATAAAAGTACTCCTTTATTAGCTTAAAACTACTACAAATATAGATGTACACTGCTAATGTTTTTTTTTCTTCTCCTACGTTCAAAACTGAATGATTCTACCTCGATTCTTATTTGTTAACATACTAAATAAATGGTGGAGATTCAAATGATCCAATGTATAAAACAATTCTGTAGGACGTAAACATATTCTTTATAATATCTTCCAAACTATCACAATTATATTTTAAGATATATCATTTCATAAATATTTAGATGTTTTCTATAAGATCGGCTACTTTAGACATAAAATTAGGCACAATCGATGATGAAATAGGTTCTAACCATTAGATCCTTTTCGTTCTTGCATGGGAGGTGCAAATCAGAGGGTAATCCAATGATGGAGATTATCTATGTCACTAATTGCGTTTGTACTTTGTGTCTAAATGGGCTTTTCCATTTTATATATAGAAAATTTTAGATTAACAAAGCACAAAATCGTGTTTGACTGGGCATAGAGCCTGCCAATAACGATTCTTTACTATTATGTAATTCTTGTTAGCATTTCTTGTATATGAGCATGTTAATTTGAGATAGAGGAATTGATGTTGTCAAAGTTCATGGCATTGTATTTGCTTAAAAATATAATTGTGGCTACATCACATGTTATATGGTGAAAATATCGTGGATTGTGTGGGACTTTGTTGTATTTCGGTAGATATTAGCGTATCTTTTTTTTTATTATTGTCTAAATACTTATTGTAGGTTATCATCAATGCATACAAATGTTGGTATTAAGATTTTAAGTATATGTGTGTAATAAGTACCCCAATTTCATAGTCAGGCTAACCAGGTGGCCACTTAGAGCAACCCGCGAGTTGGGCCAACAAGGAAGAAGTTTTGTGGTGGACATAATTTAATGTTTTAATTATAGTACTGTTTTCCTTATTAACAAATTATTTGTTGGTGCAAAGGTTGTAGATGAGCTTTGCAATGATGAGGCCGTATGTTCGATTATTATCTTTAGCAATGTTTTTCAAAAAAAAAATCAATCCTGATTTTTCAGATGCTTGCTTAGCAGTGTTTATCAATTTGTTTGTCCTTAAATTTTCAGCTACCTACGACTTTTATTAGTGTTTTCCAATGACTTTTATTTGTGCTTTCCCATTTTTTGTCCTTAAATTTTCAACAGCTTGGGGTAACCCATATGATTACGCTAGTCCTCGTAATTAACATATCCAATTGAATTTAATACTTGCACTTGCACATATATATTCATTAGAATATTGTTTAATAAGAAAGAAAAGAAATTCATCCGTGCAAGTACACAAACATATTAAGTACGAACGAAAATGTCCCAAATTCATCTAGGCTGGTGTTCTAAATCAACCAAAATCCAAAGTTCAACAAAAGTCCCCATGAGGACTTCAAATAAAATTATTAAAATCTCTATGTTATGACTGATGGGACATACTAGAGCAGGTTTTGCTCTCCTCAATTGTATAGGTTAAATGTATGGTATTTATGAATTTAAATTCTTCTCCACGATATTAATTGTAAATTCACTATACTAATCATATAAACCATGAAAATTACATTATGTGATATTCCATAGATATAAATTAATTTCATGCTTAAAGAAGTAAAAGAGAATCCAATTAAATTGTTACTTAGATGAAGTTGGAGATACACATTATGAATATGAGGCGCACACTGTGAAGAGTGGAAAAATAAATAAACGCTATGTAATTAGTTAGCCAAGAAAAATTTGGATAGGCATGTTATTTAAGTAGTTCAATACTACCCGAACTATATCCATGTAACAATTCTTATATGGTTGCATCATGATTCTTAAGTCTATAAAAGAGTGTCCGTGTGTGTGTATTAAATGTTAAATAGGTTTATTTTATTTATTTATATGCACATGCATCTAATATTCTATTAAATTCATTTCCTATAGATCAATATGTACATGCACATCTATTCTTTTGGATGTATTTAATTAGTGGCACCACTCTATTTCAAATCATGTACGCATCAATCTTCAAAACAAAATCATGTTTGCATCTTGATTCTTAACTGTATACAAGTGCATGTGTTTATATTAAATGTTAGATAGATTTATTTTATTGATTTACATGCACATGTGTCATTCATTTCTTATAGATCAGTATGACATGCACATCTATTCTTTTGGATGTATTTAATTAGTGGCACCACTCTACTTCAAATCATGTATGCATAAATCTTCAAATCTAAATCGTCATGAGTCATCATATCTAGAATTAATTTTTTTACCTATATAGAATAAATATCATTAATTAATTCCTATTTACAATTAATAATTTAATATTTATCCCACATTTGCAATCGGTTTCATGATTAAGATGTGCACATATACATGTGGAAAAATAAATGGACAGTTAAATGCATTGTAATTCATTATTTAGGTAAGAAAAATATGGATGGGCATGTTATTTTGTACTTCGGTACTACACTGACTATATCCATGTAACAATTGTTATATGATAGCATCTATATTCTTAAGTATTTATGGGTATATAATACACACACACACACAATACTGAATGTTCGGTAAGTTTATTTTATTGATATGTATGCATATGCATCCAATATTCTATTGAATTCATTTCCTACAAACAAAAATGCACACGCACATCAATTCTTTTGGATGTATTTAAATTGTGACACCACACTATTTCAAATCACATAAGCATGACTCTTCAAGTATAACCCATCATGAGTTATGAATCATATCTAGAATAAAAAAAGAAACCTATATATAATGAATATCATTGATGGACTCCTATTTACAATTGATAATTATACCCCACATTCACAATTGGTTTTCATGATTCGATGTACACATGTGCATGTAGAAAATAAAAATAATAAAAATAAATGCAATTTAATTCACTAGTTAGGCGAGAAAAACATGGATAGCCACATTAATTTTGTAATTCAATAGTACACCAACGATATCCATGTAACAATCGTTATATGGTAGCATCTTAATTCTTAAGTCTTTATTAGCATATATATATATATACATATATATATATACACACTGAATGTTCAATGGATTTATCTTATTGATCTATATGCAAAATGCATCCAATACTCTATTGAATTCATTTCTTGTAGATCAATATGCACATGTACATTTATTCTTTTGGATGTATATAATTAGTGGCACCACAGTATTTCACATCATGTACGCATGAATTTTCAAATATAACTCGTCAAGAGTTATGAAATCATATCTGGAATTAATTTTTTTATTTTATATGGAATGAATATCATTGTTTAATTCATATTTTAAATTAAAAATTCAATATCCATCCCACATTTGCAATTAGTTTCATGATTCAGATGTACACCAATGGATGTGGAAAATTAATTAATTAAATGTTATGTAATTAATTTGCTAGGTAAGCAAAATGTAAATAGGCACATTTTTTTGGTACTTCAATCCTACAACGACTATATCAACATAAAAATTATTAAATTGTAGCATCTTGATTCTGAAGTCTTTATAAGCATATATACATACACACACACAAACACAAACACAAACACACACACCCCCACATACATATATTGAATGTTCAAACGGTTTATTTTAGGGGATTTTCACTTAAAGGGCCTCCTTTATTTAAAAAATTAATTTCTATGACACAGGCCATGAATAATTAGTTTCCAGGACAAATTAAAAAACACATGTTCATCTTCATCTCCTATTTCTCAAAATAGGCAATTTCGTAAAACCCTAAATCCCAAATTCGATCTTCTCAAACGAATTGATCTTCTCATACAAGTCGACATTCTGAAACAAGGTAAAATCATAAAATCGCTGATACCAATTGAAGAATAAGATTGAAGAAAATAAGAAGAATATTGAGGAAGCAGAAGATTTTATTGATGAATATTATTTCTTGTACAAGGAGTAATGTAACAATGGTATGCTCATATAGAGAAGCATTGTAACGGCTAATAGATAATTACAAAACATACTAACTATAATAGAATGTGTTCACTCGCTAACGGCTCTATTGTCTTCATTATGCCCCCTTAGTTCGAACTAGGGTTTCCTTTTTCATTTCCGCCTCCACCAACTACCTTCAAATTGTAACAACCTAGAAAATCGGAACCAATTTAAAATTTTCATTTTGGCAATTTTAATGAATTTTAAATATTTAAAATGATTTATTTTAAATAATAACGACGAGAAATTTATTTTGAACAGAATTAGAACATATATACTTATTTAAATCGAAGATAGAATATAAATATTTATTTTAATTATAAAAGGAATTGAATATGGCGTGGTAGTTTGAAAATTCAATTTCAAATTTCAAACTTCAAATGAATGTACAAGATTCAAAGTAAACCAGATTTTAGTGAAACTAGAAATATTTGAATCTGTTTGAAAATATCTTTCCAACGAATCTGAAAAATTGAAATTTCATAGCGGGAATAAAAAATTATGTCCAATTCAAAATTCAGAATAGTCGCTACGGAAACATAGCCCTTAAAAATAGCGATTTTGCAAACGATCTCCATTTTCGATGAGACCACTTTTGTTGGAACCAAAGTGTCAAATTATTGCTAGATTCCAAAATTCATAATTTTTGGGATTAATCAGTGAGCGTGGCGAAGTAAAACGTGTTTTGACAGTTTCAGTCAATTTGGATCGACCAGAAAATGGCCATTTTTCAAACGATCTTCAAATTTAATGAAATTAGTTTTGTTAGGATCGTATCATCAATACGAAGTTAGAAATAATTTTTCTGGAATTTTTAGAGTTTGTATGTGGCCCCGGTAAATTGAAATGTTCGATCAAATTAACTATATATATTGATTTATATTTTAATTTTGATGAAAACCGATCTAAACGGTCGAATTGGCTTGCTGTTCATATCCCATTGTGTTTGGAATGGGGGTAATTAGCTAGAGGCGATAGTCGTTGGGGTTGATTTGAGGTTCGAATGAAAAGGTAACTTTTATGGAATTTAAAAATTAAATAATATATATTATTTATCAGAAGTCAACCCTTTATTTGCCCTTCCCCCTTCTCCAACTCAGGTCTAAGAACAAGAAAAGAAAAAAACCGACATCTGCTCGTCGCCCTCCTCCAGACATCGACGCCGCCGCGTCGTGCCACTGCCGGAGGCCAACCACCCCGTCGCACCCCTTCCTCCCTCTCTCCTCCTTCTCCATCCCCAACTCGCACCTCAAAGACCCCAATCGCCCAAGAATTGCAGCCCTCCCCTTCTAGATCCGCCGCTGCCAGTGAATGGGGGCCCCACCACGCCCCCTCAGCTCGATCTCCGACCAACCGGCGACCTTCAACCCCTAAAAGCAAAAAACAGTAAGTTTTTATTTATTTATTTACATGTATTTTTAGTTTTATTATAAAATACCGTGTATAAAAATCCAATTTTGTATAAAAGGTTTTGAAATAAAAATCCAATTTCTATATGAAAGGTTTTGAAATAAAAATCCAATTTTTATATGAAAGGTTTTGAAATAAAAATCCAATTTTTATATGAAAGGTTTTGAAATAAAAATATGATTTTTATTGTTTGAAAGGCGAAATAAAAATATAATTTTTTCAAAAATTGGGTTTTATTTTTTTTTCGGGCATGGCAGCCCAAAGGAGAACCAATGGTCCAAGGCTATGTTACATTTACATACTTACATATATATATACACACACACACATTTATATATTATATATATACACACATCTATGTATAAATATGCTATTTTTTGTGCTTTCTGATGTTGTTCCTTATCATGATATGCTTACATGTATATCAATTATGCTAGGAGTTGCTTTGTACCGGCAACAGATTTGTCTCTGGTCAGATCTTCGTGGATTGAAACCTTCACCGGTTTCAAGGCTGCCTCCCTTCCCTTACCGTACCTTGGTATAGTTTTATACAGAGGTAGGAAGATCAACGCTATCTTCGATCCCCTGTTTGAAAAAGCTAGGGAAAGATCATTCGTTGGAATGCGTCTCTTCTCTCTTAGGCAGGTAGACTAGTTCTCATAAAGTTCGTGCTGGAATCTATAGGATCACATGTATTCGTTGCTACAACTCAAACTTCTTCTTTCTTCCATTCTTATTGCTCGTTGGCATTGTCCTTTTTTGGGTAAAAAGGACAACGCTAGTCGTCACCATTGGATTTCTTGGTGTAACACCCTACATTTTTAATATAATTAAAAAAAGTACAAATATGTGTATATGTATAGATAGGTAAATAATGGTGATGTATAATGAAAATTAATTAATATATGGAAGAGAAGGAAAAATTAATTCGATAACAATGTGTGTAACGAAAAGATAATAAAATAAGGATACTTAATTTAAATATCAGGAATTAATTAAAACAGACATCACCATTGCGTTCATCTTGAAATTCTGCTTGAAATAGAGTCCATGTTTGCGTAAATCGGACTCCATATGAAGGAGTTATGGCCTTTAGAAGATTCAACAAAAATTTAAAACAGTTCGAAATTTGACCCAGGCAGCTGGGCAGGAAATTTCCCTCCAAAACCAGGCAGGTCGACCTGGGGGTCAGGTCGACCAGAAGGTTGACCTGGGAGTCGACCTACCTCTAGGGAGGTCAACCTAGGGGTTGACCTATCCCTAAATCTGGGCGATTTCAGCTCTTGTGACGTGTTTTGATGTGCTATACGGGTCGGATGGCTTCTAGGTCAATCTAAGGGCTCTAAAACACTCTCTACACCTATAAATACATAGCAAGACCCAACCTTAATTCATAACAATTCCTTAAGATGCCTCCATGCTGCCAAACTTCAACCAAACATGGTCGCCGCCCCCAAAACTCTAAATTATATTGCAAGTTCTTCATCAACTTTGGAGTTTAATCAAATCAAGTAGCAAAGTTCTTCATCAACAATTCATGCTCTTCACCAGCAACCAAACAAGAAGATTAAATTAGAGTTCTATATCAACAAATCGTTTATTTTCCCCAATCCAGTCAAGGTGAGTGGAATTATAATAAACTTGTTATATAATAGTATTATTATCGTTCATCATTCCCAGTTATAAATACAATTCAAGGTTCATGTTATAATAATTGTTCTTTTATTCTCTTTCCCCTTTTTAATTTTTGGATCTAGGTTATCTCGAACCTAGACGAAATCTTATTATACATACGTATGGTTGGAATATGGAAATATTGGGCATAATCTATTTTATGCAGTCGAGGAATATAATCTGTAATTTGGGGTTTGTGGCATAATGATTATTATTGCAAATGTTGGGCATAATCTATTTTATGCAGTCGAGGAATATAATCTGTAATTTGGGGTCTATGGCATAATGATTATTATTGCAAATATTGTGGTAATTGGCAAAGTATATATTGATATTATTCTAGGAAATAAGGGGAAAGGATCGTGAAATTGGTAATTTGGAGTAACTTACGCTAAAGGTAAATAAAGTTTGAATAGGGGATTTGGGGGAAAATGATTTAAAGACAAAAATCCTAATTTGGTGAAGAAATAGGTAAACTAGAAACCTAATCGGAATTGGATAAGTTTGGGTTTAATCTGTCTCATGTAATTGTGAAATCTAATTCAAAAACCTGAAATTTGAGGCATGAGTGTTTTAATTAAATTTGGGTTTGATTGGTTATAGAAATGGGAAGTTTGGAAATATAACATGAAAATTGACACTAGTGGCATAACAAGAACATGAACATATTTGTGAATTCGTTAATAGGCTAAAGATAAAACATGGCTAACTCGAGGTTAGAATGAGTTTGCAACGTAATTCTGCCCGGAACCGCCCGGCATATCCAGTGGCCGCAAACAATAGGTTCTAATGTGAGAAGTTAGCCATAACCTGCTTGAAACCCGAGATTAGATCGAGTTGTGGTGTAATCCTGCCCGGAACCAACCGGCACATCCAGTGACCGCAACAATAGGTCTAATGTGAGAGGTTGGGCATTAATAATTAATTAATGCAAATGACACTTGCAAGTATGGTAAGGTTAAGTCAACATGAAATACTAGACAACACTTAACGAATTTGACTCGATATATGGGTGGGTTAAGTCAACGTGAACCGCTAGATAACATTTAACCAATTTGACATGATATATAGGTAGGTTAAGTTAATATGAACTGATAGATAACACTTAACCAATTTGACATGATATATAGGTAGGTTAAGTTAACACGAACTGATAGATAACACTTAACCAATTTGACATGATATATGGGTGGGTTAAGTCAACATGAACCGCTGGATAACACTTAACCAATTTGACTCGATATATGGGTGGGTTAAGTCAACGTGAACTGCTGGATAACACTTAACCAATTTGACATGATGCGTGGGTTGAATTGAATATGTGATTGGGAGTTAAGTCAACTTGGACACATGGGCAAACTTAACTAATATAACAGTATCAAAGCAAGGAAAAGTGGGGAATGATAAGATTAAATAATAGATAAACTTATCCTAGGGATAAAAAATGAATATGACTTTAGATGTAATACAAGACTCGAAGGGTGGGACGACTTATACTGTGAAATAAGTTAAGCTAAGCTGGAAATGTGGGAGAACACCCGCACGCTATCATTTGATAAAGAGAACTTAAGTCATGCTTGAATTCATAGGTAAACCTTGGTTAAGAGAACCAAGTAATAAACCTTAGTTAAGAGAACTAAGTAAATAACGAGAAAGAGAACTTAGTAGTAAACCTTAGTTAAGAGGACTAAGTTGTAAACCTTAGTAAAGAAAATGAATGATTAATAGAAACTAAGTAGTAAACCTTAGTTAAGAGGACTAAGTTGTAAACCTTAGTTAAGAAAATGAACGATTAAGAGAAACTAAGTAGTAAACCTTAGTTATGAGGACTAAGTAGTAAACCTTAGTTATGAGGACTAAGTAGTAAACCTTAGTTAAGAAAACGAACGATTCAGGAAACTAAGTAGTAAACCTTAGTCAAGAAAACCAAGTAGAACACGAGGAGGAGCGAACATCCGTCTGATCATGAAGAAGGCTCCAACGGTCTGGGTTACGAAGCACACAGCTTCGAAGGGACGTTAGGGTACTCTTGGTATCCCTCTGTGAGGTTGCAGATGATCCTCCTGGGCTCACAGAGGTTAAGGTCTGCGTTAGAAGAACCAAGAGTATGCCTTGGTTGCAATATAAGCAACCTAAAGACTAGGATGGACCAGCGTGAGGCGGCGATATCTTGTTTAGCCCTGTGATAACACGTCATCGTCTACCTACCATCTTGTGTCAATCGAGTACGTGAAGCGGAAAGGCGGAGAACTCCAACAGACCATATACTTGCTATCTAGTTATGGGTGAGGTTTGGCCAATAGGTTTGTTGGGGCATAGGGGGCCTGCGTATATTTCTCATTCTTGATTTTCTTGGGTGCCTTTCATTAGTTGAGGGAGGGGTCAAGTGGGACCATAGCCACACACAGATAAAAACAGACCTTAGCATCTACGTCAGCAGATAACTTAAATCTCCCGACCGAGTTCCGTGTTTCTTGATTAGCCCTGCCACGGGACTCGGGCCGCACATATAGTGGACATGTGCAACTAGACATCGATAACGATTCACGACACGTACGTGGGGAAAGTCTAGGAACATATATCGCTTTGGGTAGTGTGTCCTAGACTAGGGGGCATCGTTCTATAGGTAGCATAATCCCTAGTTGGACCTAGGTCGCGTGAACCCTGAATCCGAGAAGTGTTCAATAGGTAGCATAAACCCCAGTGGCCCTAGGCAGCGTAAACCCTGGTGAATCTTGGAAGCGCTCGATAGTAAACCTTAGATTAGATCTAGATGATACACGGAATCAAGCAAGATCGAGAGTGGCAGTCCAAACGATTTCAAGAATGGTGGCACTACACTAAAGTAGTATAGATTTACATGATAAAGACCGTACGACATACGGCAAGGGATTGTATATATATATGAAAAGGATTAGACAAGTTGGGGTATCTGCATATACGTTGTATTAGGTTAACCTACTAGTGGGACATGAGTATAGCCTAGAGAGCTAATATCGCGAATAACCTAATAAGCAAGAAAATATAACTGAACGGTATATGTAGGATTATACAGAAGTTTATTCTAAGTCCAGTCACACAGAACTTATGTTATGACCCCCTCCTTATTACATACTTCTAGGTTAGGTTCATAACGGAGATGGTATAGCTTTGGATACTGGTTTAGCGGTATTGTTAATAAGGTAAAGCAATATTTGAATATTATACTTTATTTCCTTCCGCTGTGAGATGCTTTACGAGTTCTGACATGTTTCTTTATCTCTGTCTTTTTCTGTAGGATACCAGAGCACCCAACTCGGGTTTCGATATATTGGATTTTTGAAAAAGATTCGGTCTGTCGGAATCCGGGTTGTCACATCTAGTATCAGAGCCAGGTTTAGTGGTCTTAGGGAGATAATGAGTGAACGTATTTGTATTTTCTAAAATATAAATATACTATATATAAAAACCTAAATCCATATAGTAGCCCACTATACATGAAAAGAGTTAGGATATCTTGTTTGTACACTCAAGGAATGAACATAGGAATTTGGAAACCATTAGGTGGTTGGTAAAGTGTACAATATGACTTGAAGCTAGAGAAAGAAAAGTATCCCATAGGATGGAAACTGAAATATTAGTATTTCAAATTAGTGGGTTTAGAAGTGTAACCTTAGAAACTAGAAAAGGTTGAAAAATGAAAAATGGATTAGGAATATATATAGTCGAGAGAATTGAATTCGCGAAAGTGCCTCGGAAAGCCTAGTGAGTTGAAGACCCGCTTTGAGTCTAACCCAATGATAAGCTTTTAAGAACTTGAATATGTAAAAGAGTTTGTGGTATTTCTCCAAGATTTAATCTTAAAAGTATTTTGATAAATGCATGTTGGGTTTTTAAAGTAAAGTGGTGTATATTTTGGTAAAACAATGATTTCTTGTTTTAAAAGAATTCTCTCATGAAAAGATGCATATTATAGAGCATGTATAGCTCACTAGTTTTCATATATAAAAGGACTGAAAAGAAGTTTCGAAATCCCTATTCTATTAACAATAAATTTTGATTATTGTTTTAAAAATAAATTTTTGTTGGGTGAACAAAATAAGCGGTAGAGTGTAAGGATAGAGTAGATGCTTGCACCTTAGCAGCCAAAGTTAACATTGTAAATAGGAGCAATGTAATCTCGATAGTTGTCCTTGTCTACTCTAGTTTCGTGATTTAAAGAAAATGTTTTGCATTTTATTTTGTGACATGTTTTTTTATGGTTTGGCAAAAGCAAGTTTTTGAGAAAAGAACAAAAGTTTTACCACTTTTAGTTTTTGGAAGAAGAATGTAATAAAAAAAGAAGAAGGCCAAACCATGTTTTAAAAATAAAGTAGTTAAGGATTAAGGCCTAGAAAGAACGAGATAAAGTTAAAGCTATTAGAACCAACTGGGGATTGGTTAAGTTAAGTAATTCTCTGAGTGTCAATCTGATGTTGATTTCGGTCTTTGGGGTTGATACTTAGGGAGTTACTTTCTTGCCAATTTACAGTCAGGGATTAGCTAATATTAAACTAATGGAAAATTTCCCGTAGAATGCATAAGCATTGAGAAACCTAGGTTTGTTGCTGGAGAAAAAACAAAAAAGGATAGGCTAGTAATACACAGCAAGGACTAGAAGTGACTACTAAGTAGTAAAGGGCAAGTCAGTGGGTAGATCCTGTTATGTGGACTTGCAACTGTCTGAGATGACAAAGTCCTAAGATTCTTGGCCCATAATAGTAGTTGTGTTGGATGCTGTTTGAGTTGAAAACAGAAAAGCTTATTTGAAATAATAAACTTATGTAATCGGATTAAGTCAAATTAGCTAAGAAAGAGAAAAGCCTACCTAACAAGAAACAATAAATTCAGTAAGGAAACAAATGTAACGGGAAAAGAAAATGAAAATCTTAAGAAAAAGTTGAATAATATGAAATTTTCCCAAGATAAGTTGAAAAAGAGAAGAAAATTTTCTTATGTGGTTGTGCTTGGATAAGAAAAATAGGAAATCTACATAGAATAGTCATATAAAAATCCAAGTACGATTAGAAAAGAAAAACGGAGGATGTTAATTTTTCCGTTTTATATCCTTTCGTAACATAAGGAAATCGAATTTGGAAAATTAGATTTTTCTAAATTTCGAATTTAATGATGGATGGTAGGGTTTTGGATGTGACAATTGGGTGAACTATGCTCTTATTCTATAAGAGTATGGGAAAACTTGGATGAAAAATATTTTGATTTTTCAAGAATATTGCATTCATATAGAACTGCAAGTATATTTAGGATGTGAGCATCATGTTTTGAAAGAGTTTTTAAAATTTGCATACATATAGGTGAATCCAAATTAGGCATACATACTTTACAATGATGTATCTTACTTTGCACATGGTCACAATGTTTGTAACAATTGGATGCAGACTTGCTGGATGGATATTGCGAGGGATTATCTATTTTACTCTTATCGAATTTCGGAGACGAAATTCTTTAAGGGTGGGAGAATGTAACACCCAGCATTTTTAATATAATTAAAAAAAATGTACAAATATGTGTATATGCATAGATAGGTAAATAATTGTGATGTATAATGAAAATTAATTAATATATGGAATAGAAGGAAAAATTAATTCGATAACAGTGTGCGTAACGGAAAAGATAATAAAACAAGGATACTTAATTTAAATATCAGGAATTAAGTAAAGTGGACATCACCATTGCGTTCGTCTCGAAATCTACTTGAAATTGAGTCCAAGTTTGCGTAAATCGGACTCCGTACAAAGGAGTTGTGGCCTTTAGAAGATTCAACAAAAATTCAAAATAGTTCAAAATTCGACCCAGGCAGCTGGGCGGGAAATTTCCCGCCAAAACCAGGCAGGTCGACCTGGGGGTCGATCTGGAGTTCGACCAGGGGGTCGACCTATTCCCAGATCTGGGCGATTTCAGCTCCTATGACATGTTTTGATGTGCTGTACGGGTCGGATGGCTTCTAGGTCAATCTAAGAGCTCTAAAACACTCTCTACACCTATAAATACATAGCAAGACCTAACTCTAATTTATAAAAATTCCTTAAGATGCCTCCATGCCGCCAAACTTCAACCAAACATGGCCGCCGCCCCCAAAACTCTAAATTATATTGCAAGTTCTTCATCAACTTTGGAGTTTAATCAAATCAAGTAGCAAAGTTCTTCGTCAACAATTCATGATCTTCACCAACAATCAAATAAGAAGATTAAATCAGCGTTCTACGTCAACAAATCATTTATTTTCCCCAATCCAGTCAAGGTGAGTGGAATTATAATAAACATGTTGTATAATAGTATTATTATCGTTCATCATTCCCCAATTATAAATTTTGCATGGCAAGCCGGATTTATAGTGGTCGTACCACATATTATTAGAATCATAAAGAGAAGTGAAGTTCTGCACAGGCACAAAAACTCCATCTGGTTTGAAGTGCCAGAACACTAACATTTAAAAAGCACAGGACAGAAACGTAAAGTTTCAACTACTAACAAGGACGTAACAATTAGTCCCCCACTAGGGTGGAATAACTCGAGGAATCAGAATCACTACCTATAACATTGACATACTCAGTAAAAAGTATAGGAAGATTAGGTACAAAGCACGGATTGGGACTACGAAACTCGTTTTCCTAATCCCAAGTAGAATCATGGAACAGTGTCTTATTCTTCTCTCCTAAATCACCCTCCTGAATGAGCTCAAAGTTATCTCCTATAACCTGATACTCCAATCTTCTAGCATCCTCAACTTTGTCAGTAACATATTTATAGTATTCATTTTCACATGGATCATATCTCATACAGAAGCTTTATGTACCCAAGCACGATCATCTGACATCCAACATATCCCATCATTTACCGATTCCCCGTCTGAAGTAACCACTACATTTTCCTTTGATTCCTCGTCACAGTCATTAATAGCATCCTTCAATTCTCTATCAATATGTTGTACTTCAACATTCATAGGTCCATCAACCTTGTGTTTTTCCACCCAAATACTAGGGGGGAGGCTTCATGAGGGGAGCAAGAACCTTAGAAGGACCAACAAGCTTACAAGTACCAGGAAGATGTCCAAAGCAATGACAATTTGTACATATTTCAGGCTGCCAAGAGTATTGAACATCAACATAGAAATCATAGCCTTCTAAAGTTACTTTGAGTTTATTTGGTAATGGCTTGCTCGGAGTGGTTTTAATCAAAGATTTTGCAAAGATCAGATTTTTCCTTGTCTCTGTGTTCGTATCAAAACATTTAAAATTACCAATTCTACTAGCTAACCAATTCAGTCCAGGAAGAGTTTGAAGAACCGATGGAATTCTGGTGAAAATAGTCCAGACTGGGATGGAAGACACACGCTCTCTAGCTTTCTCAACTGATGCACTCCAAGATGTTATTATAAAAGGTTTCCCTCCTATAATTGTCGGATCCGATTCCAACACTTTCCTCCTCTCCTCCATTACCAAAAATTCAACATAATACATTCCATTCACAACATTGACACGTAATCCACCTCTAAAATTCCAAGCCTTACAACACTAGTCACGAACATCAATATATGGAATTTCGGAGTCAAGGAAGAAACCAACTAAGTGATCTTTCCAAAAATTGGCTCCCTCTTGAACTATCTCAGGAGGAGAATTCGGGTTATTTGAGGATGAGTTGAAAACATGAGGAGAGTACGAACCAGCACAACGAGGAAGGGACGAAAAGAAAGAGGCATAACTTGGAATGGGGGGCATGTTAGGCGACATTACGGGAGGAGAAGTGCAGGATAGACCTTGGATTTTGTTAGTAGGAGGCGCTGCTATGGAGAGCTTGACATGATGTATTACTGACGGGATTGGCCGAATGAGTACAGGGTTATTGCTAGAAACCGGAACTGCCATGACAGTAGCAGGGTTCTTTGTGGCATTTAATCGAGCATTTTGATTGTTATCCATCACAGAGGAAGGGATATGGTTAGCCTTGTCATTGGCTGGAATGTCAACATTTCTCACTAAGTCTGCCGATACAAAGTGCTCAACTATATTGCCAACAATGGATTTTTTAATGTTATTCCCTACAGATCCAGAATTTGTGTTTTCAACATCAACAAACCCAAAGTCAAGTTCAAAGATACCTGAAAAATTCTGTGCTATCTCAGATTTGAATAAAGGAGGAATTTTTTTAACCTTCCAGCTCACATCTACTTGCGACTTTGCTACCAAAGGAGAGACTGGCGAGAACGGAAGGTCAGACAAAGATCTGATACTAGAAATCTTATTGTTCTTTTATTCTCCTTCCCCTTTTTAATTTTAGATCTAGGTTATCTCGAACCTAGACGAAATCTAATTATACGTACGTATGGTTGGAATATGGAAATATTAGGCATAACCTATTTTATGCAGTCGAGGAATATAATCTGTAATTTGGGGTTTGTAGCAAAACGATTATTATTGCAAATATTGGGCATAATCTATTTTATGTAGTCGAGGAATGTAATCTGTAATTTGGGGTCTGTGGCATAATGATTATTATTGCAAATATTGGGGTAATTGGCAAAGTATATATTGATATTATTCAAGGAAATAAGGGGAAAAGATTGTGAAATTGGTAATTTGGAGTAACTTAAGCTAAAGTTAAATAAAGTTTGAATAGGGGATTTGGGGAAAAATGATTTAAAGATAAAAATCCTAATTTGGTGAAGAAATAGGTAAACTAGAAACCTAATCGGAATTGGATAAGTTTGGATATAATCTGTCTCATGTAATTGTGAAATCTAATTCAAAAACCTGAAATTTGAGGCATGAGTGTTTTAATTAAATTTAGGTTTGATTGGATAAAGAAATGGAAAGTTTAGAAATATAACATGAAAATTGACACTAGAGGCATAACAAGAACATGAACATATTTGTGAATTCGTTAATAGGCTAAAGATGAAACATGGCTAACTCGAGATTAGAATGAATTTGCGGCGTAATTCTGCCCGGAACCGCCCGGCATATCCAGTGGCCGCAAACAATAGATTCTAATGTGAGAAGTTAGTCATAACGTGCTTGAAACCCGAGGTTAGATTGAGTTGTGGTGTAATCCTACCCGGAACCAACCGGCACATCCAGTGACCGCAACAATAGGTCTAATGTGAGAGGTTGGGCATTAATAATTAATTAATGCTAATGACACATGCTAGTATGGTAAGGTTAAGTCAACATGCAATACTAGACAACACTTAACCAATTTGACTCGATATATAGGTAGGTATAGTCAACGTGAACCGCTAGATAACACTTAACCAATTTGACATGATATATAGTAGGTTAAATTAACACGAACTGATAGATAACACTTAACCAATTTGACATGATATATAGGTAGGTTAAGTTAACACGAACTGATAGATAACACTTAACCAATTTAACATGATATATGGGTGGGTTAAGTCAACATGAACCGCTAGATAACACTTAACCAATTTGACTCGATATATGGGTGGGTTAAGTCAATGTGAACTGCTGGATAACACTTAACCAATTTGACATGACGCGTGGGTTGAATTGAATACGTGATTGGGGGTTAAGTCAACTTGGACATATGGGAAAATTTAACCAATATAACAGTATCAAAGCAAGGAAAAGTGGGGAATGATAAGATTAAATAATAGATAAACTTATCCTAGGGATAAGAAATGAATATGACTTAAGATGTAATAAAAGACTCGAAGGGTGGGACGACTTATACTGTGAAATAAGTTCATCTAAGCTGGAAATGTGGGAGAACACCCACACGCTATCATTTGATAAAGAGAACTTAAATCATGCTCGAATTCATAGGTAAACCTTGGTTAAGAGAACCAAGTAATAAACCTTAGTTTAGAGAACTAAGTAACTAACGAGAAGAGAACTAAGTAGTAAACCTTAGTTAAGAGGACTAAGTTGTAAACCTTTGTTAATAAAACGAATGATTAAGAGAAACTAAGTAGTAAACATTAGTTAAGAGGACTAAGTTGTAAACCTTAGTTAAGAAAACGAACGATTAAGAGAAACTAAGTAGTAAACCTTAGTTAAGAGGACTAAGTAGTAAACCTTAGTTAAAAAAAGGAACGATTCAGGAAACTAAGTAGTAAACCTTTGTCAAGAAAACCAAGTAGAACACGAGGAGGAGCGAACATCCATCTGATCATGAAGAAGGCTCCAACGGTCTGGGTTACGAAGCACGCGGCTTCGAGGGGACATGAGGGTACTCTTGGTATCCCTCTGTAAGGTTGCAGATGATCCTCCTGGGCTCACAGAGGTTAAGGTCTGCGTTAGAAGAACCAAGAGTATGCCTTGGTTGTAATATAAGCAACCTAAAGACTAGGATGGACCAGCGTGAGGCGACGATATCTTGTTTAGCCCCGTGATAGCACGTCGTCGTCTTCCTACCATCTTGAGTCAATCGAGTATGTGAAGCGAAAGGCAGAGAACTCCAACAGACCATATAATTTCTATCTAGTTATGGATGAGGTTTGGCCAATAGTTTTGTGAGGCATAGGGGGCCTGTGTATAGTTCTCATTCTTGATTTTCTTGGGTGCCTTTCATTAGTAGAGGGAGGGGTCAAGTGGGACCATAGCCACATACAGATAAAAACAGACCTTAGCATTTGCATCGGCAGATAACTTAAAGCTCCCAACCAAGTTCCGTGTTTCTTGATTAGCCCTGCCACGAGACTCGGGCCACACATATAGAGGACATGTGCAACTAGACATCGATAACAATTCACGACACGTACGTGGGGAAAGTCTAGGAACATATATCGCTCTGGGTAGTGTGTCCTAGACTAGGGGGCATCGTTCGATAGGTAGCATAATCCCTAGTTGGACAAAGGTTGCGTAAACCATGAATCCAAGAAGCGTTCAATAAGTAGCATAAACCCCAGTGGCCCTGGGTAGCATAAACCCTGGTTGAATTTAGGAAGCGCTCGATTGTAAACCTTAGATTAGATCTAGATGATGCACGGAATCTAGCAAGATCGAGAGTGGAAGTCCAAACGATTTCAAGAATGGTGGCACTACACTAAAGTAGTATAGATTTACATGATGAAGCCCGTACGACATACGGCAAGGGACTGTATATATACATGGAACGGATTAGACGAGTTGGGGGTATCTGCATATACGTTGTATTAGGTTAACCTACTAGTGGGACATGAGTATAGCCTAGAGAGCTAATATCGCGAATAACCAAATAAGCAAGAAAATATAACTGAACGGTATATGTAGGATCATACAGAAGTTTATTCTAAGTCCAGTCACATAGAACTTATGTTCTGACCCCCTCCACATTACATACTTCCAGGTTAGGTTCATGACGAAGATGGTATAGCTTTGGATATTGGTTTAGCAGTATTATTAATAAGATAAAGCAATATTTGAATATTATACTTTACTTCCTTCCGTTGTGAAATGCTTTACGAGTTCTGACATGTTTCTTTATCTCTGTCTTTTTCTATAGGATACCAGAGCACCCAACTCTGGTTTCGATAGATTGGATTTTTGAAAAAAAATCGGTCTGTCGGAATACGGGTTGTCACACTTGGGACATCGTTTGTTATCCCAAAACGAGAGGGGTTTTTGGCCTCCACAATCCGAAGGATATCTGTACTGCCTATGCTTGCAAGTTGTGGGTTTGGTTTGTAGTGAACGATTCCCTTTAGGCAACATTCCTCCACGCCAAGTACCATAAATTTCAAGGAGAAAATTTATCCGGTGTTCCATCCTACACTAGTGAGACGTGGAAACGTATGCAATCCATGAAGGCCTTTTCTGATTTACATGGTGATGGGTCAGGATGGGATGGTAATCCTTTCTCCGTTAAGGTGGCGTGATGCTCGGCTAGGACCCCATCTCCTCGTCTCCATTTTTTCTTTCATTTTGGATTCTAGATTACCTCTTAAGGTCACCGTACTTATGTGGTGAACCCTGCATGAGGGGTTAACAATATATGTGATCCTTCAGAGGATTGGCATTCCTTTAACTTCTCATTGCATATACTATGGTAGTGGTGACATAGAATCCATTGTGCATCTGTTCTTCCATGGCTTTTCTGCTAGAGCAGCTTGGAATTATTTCGGAAACTTAGTTGGTTTCCCAAGTAATGCATCTTCTCTTGCTGATTTACTAAGTTTTTGGTGGGCTAGAATTTCAAGTAAATCTATTCGCTCGACCCTTTTTCGTCTTATTTCTTGTCTTATCTAGTGGCATCTTTGGTGCTCGCGGAATATGGCAATTTTGGACGAATTGCGTATGGTCCCACCTACCATCATCCAAAGGGTAAGGAATGACGTATTCTTTGTGTTTTAGGGTAGGCCATTTAAGGGAACAATTGGTTCGCGCTTGAGGAGTTTAGCCGGTATCTTTGGTATTACATCAGTTCCGACTACACCTAGAGCGGGAATTGGTTGAATCCCTTTCCTAGTTGAGAGCGGGTTTCGTCCCGCTTTCTTCTTCACTCACCCTCTCCACCCTTTTTTGGACTGATGTAGTTTTCTAGTATTGCAGATCCTTGTTTTACGGGTTTATTGGCTTAGGCAGCTGTAGGTATTTTGGAGAATGGTGGAGAAGACTAGGAGCTGGAGTTTCGAGTTGGACAGGGTTGCTCTGGTATGCTGGCAATAAGGGTTGGTTATCTTCTATCTGGATTGCCGGCCAAGATCTCTGGAGCTTCATTTGTTTTAGCTTCTTCTTTGGCATTTTGGAGTTTGGTAGTGGTTCGCCTTTACGGTTCAGTCAGGCCGTTGCTTTGGGATTTCAGGGTTCACGTTTGTTCTATTATTTTGTCTTGTTTTGTTGTTATCTTGCTCTTTTGTTGGTGCACGATTTCTATAGCCATTTCTGCATATCTATTTTAGTGATCCATTGGTGAATGGCGTGATTCTCCTTTTTTGTTATATATATAGGTATGTGTGTGTGTGTGTACTTTTTTCGAAACATATATATATATATGCATGTACGTATGTATCTGGTACTGTTTGGGTTCTCTGGTATAGTTTTCTTTGCTTATGTCTATGATTGTTTATTTTGTCTATTCTAACTGTCTTTTGTCTCTCTTTCTATCTGTGATGTCTCTTGATTTCTCATTCTGCATTGGCATTTGTTATTCATTTTCTGTGAGCTTATTTTTTGTAGCAACGGATTTTAGATAGTATTCTTTTTTTACATTTTTATGGGCTCTAGCTATAGTTCTTTTATTATTGCAATATTGTATTTTCATATTTGGACTCTAGCACTTAGGCTTGGGGGTTTCTTTTTCTTTTATCTCATTGTAAGGGGTAGGTTTGCTACTTATCAAGCTTGTTGACAACTCATTTTTTAAGCGTGAAATAAAATTACATGAGTGCTCTCCTCATGTGAGGATCACTCATTTCTCTCAAAAAATGTTTTCAAGCCAATTGGATTTATTTTGTGATCATGTACAATATAAATGCATATCGATTCACGTTGTGAAAGTAAAAAGGAAATTTTACAAACGATATCGAAATTCGACGAAACCAGTTCGATCGCGTTCGAAATATTTAATTATGTTAGGATTTCAATTTTTATCGCAATCGGAGGCTGTATGAGGTTGTTTTAACATGAAACTTACGACATAAGATTTGTAAATATTAAATTAATAATATTTCTCCATTACATATATCCCCCTCCCCCACAACCTTAATTTGCGTCAAATTGATTTCCATGGTCAACCAGACCTGAGAGCCGCCAACAGCGTATTGAATGGTTGAGAACTTCAAGTTTCCTTCCTCCAAAATCACGAAATCCTTTATCAAATCGAAATACTTTCAACAACAAAATTCTAGAGCTCAACAAGATCTATGTTTTGAATGATGATGATCGGAATTAGAAGGTTGTGTTGGCCAGAATCAAAGATGGGAGTTGCCACACTTGTTGATTTACTGGCATCGAAGGATTTTGTCGAGCTGATTGTGGTTATAGGCATGGATGGAGGGGGCTGAGGCGCACCTACGGCCAGCGTTCGATCGGGGTCTGACGTGAGGCGTGAGGCGAGGTGGTGAGATGTTGAGGTCGATGTGTAGTGAAAGGATGCAGCAAAACAACATTAAGAGAAGAAAATAGTATCGTCCGTTAATTCTTAAACCATAGTAATTAAACTAATTAAGTAATAATAAGGAATTTGACTATTAAATTAAATCGTGAATGCTTATAATGGTATAACTCGTGCATATCTTATTAGAATTGGAACAAACAAGAGGCGTTGGGACGGTACTATCGAGCACTATATTCTGGAACTAATTTGGATAAATCTGAAAGCAAATGGAATTAAAAGCTTGTTTAGTGTAATTGAAGCCAAATCGCTTTAGTGACAAATGGAATCAAAGTGAGTATAACTCACTCGGTTTGATGCACTTATATTTATACAAGTCGAGATTTTCATTTATGTGTTATGGTTATTGATTGTTTGATGTGTGTTTAATATTTATACATATTAGTTAAATTAAACGTTCGTTTAATCTAATTGAAATCAAAATCGTGGTTTCAATGATTATTTCCAAATGAGGTAACTTATCTTGTTAGTCACGTTTATAGTAATATAAACGTATTAAATTAAAAGATGAATGTTTGAATTACTTCTAATTGTTGAAATTAAATATGAATATTGAATTGAATGATTTATCATGAGATAACATGTTTAAATTTCTGTTGAAATTTCCTCACCAGCATTGTTTAAATTTCTTATAGTATAATTTCTGTTGAAATATGATAATTGTGGTGTCGGAAAAGATGGGCTGGAAGAATCAACAGAATTCCTCACTTATATTGATAGTGTTATCATATATGTTGACTATATTTGGTTGAGTGTGAAATAGCATGAAATAATCCTATATTTCACAGTTGGGTATTTTAGCAGTCGTTTGGCTCTCTGGTACCATCGTTATAAAATAAGAAAATTTTGGAAGTCTGAAATGTTTTCAGATTTATGCTTTTTGAGATGTTGATTGTCATCGGGAGAATCGACAAAGTTAAGTTATAAAAAATTATTTTTATAAATGGAGTAGTATTTTCATTTATATTTGTCTAAGTTTTACAAAGTAGACTTTTCAAAATAAATCGATATTTGCGATTGGTTTTTATAAAGTAATTATAAATATTTTATATTGAAAAATTCTTATGCTTAAATATAATTTATAAGCCAATAGTAAGAAATTAACTTAAGGGTTAATAATTTGAGATAATTATTAATCAGTATTCTTTAATTAATTAAGTTATTAATTAATTTAAGAGAAAAGATTAGAGGAAATCATTTTACCATTTAACTGATGTTTTTCAAATTGACTAAGTCAACCTTTTAAATTGGAATTGGTCATTGACTAATTCTTTCTCAATTAACTTAACAAATATAGTTTTAATAAATAATATTTTGAACTTAATAAATTTACTTGAAGTTATTTAATCCTTTAATGAACTGTGTTAAATGGAATCTGATCTTCAAATGCAAGGAAATGGTTTATTAGACCATATTTTTAATGGTAAATAAGGTTTTGTGATCGGCTTTAGTGTTGCAACTCCTATCTATATTAAGATAAGAAGGTTGTCGATCAAGGTCTGAGAGGTAAATATAATACCCTAACTAGAATTACTATTATCGAGAGATGGTATTAGTTTGTAATTGTAAAAGGTGCTGAAAATAGTTTATTACTTTCATAAGAAAAATACTGCAAAAATACTTACAAGATTTGAAATGTAATTAGAACTATTACATTTTAAAGTAAACAATGTATATCTTAACATTGTTTGGCCCAAGTTTGAATTATGACTATGCTTATACCATTCGGTTAAGTATATAACACTATTTTCAAAGTAATGAAAATAGTACTGTTTTCCAAAAGTAGAGTTATAAATAGAATTGCATGTATAAGTTGAATTATATAGAAAATGATTATAAATTGGATTTATAATAATAAAAGTGATTGTTAAATAGAAGTTTCAGTGTTGGCAAATTGATTTCTTGAAATAATGAATATTCAAAGAAAAGAGTTAACGGTATAAAAAATGGAATCCGTAATGTTGTTTTACGAATGATAAGTTGAATTGGTTTGGGTTAATAAACCTGTATCATTATAAAAAGGGACTTTACTCCTAGTTTTTGGCAATGAGTAATGATTTTAGAAAATGTTATGGAAAATGATATTTTTAAATGAAATATTTGATGTATATATGAGATATTTCCAAAGTATTAAAATATAATGTTTTTGGTGAATGCTCTTACATTAAAATAAGAAGTGAAATGCTGTGTTTCAAATATTGAAAGATTTTGAAGTTTTAGTTAATGATTTTTTTATATTAAAGAGGCCATGTGATCCTATGTACCGAACCAGTGAATTCATTTTATTTCCATGGTTGAATGATTGTTTATTTATTAGTTAAATAACCAACTATCAAATCTGGCCTATTATTGACTGTTGGCACGGAAAGACCGGGATCAAATTTATATTCGAAAACCATTTGGACCAACAAATACATATACATGGAAGATATTAGAAGATGGTCGAGATGGAGCATTGGAAGACCTTTAGAATTTCATAAAATGGAAGAACCAATTATAATCTCTGAGTAGCTCCTAAGAAAAAAGCTACGATTCTGTCGTGGTTGAAATCTATGGATTTGCAAGGACTTCTCGATATTGATCCTTAGGGTGATTCCTAGATAGAATGCAGTACGAGGGTGCCTTCGGTTCATCCAGTTCTTGGATGACTTGTATGGATGAATGTCTGACAGAGTATTTCCTAAGGGTCACGTACGTTGATTTTTACAAATATACCAAGTTTGGCGGCGGAGAAGGAAGCTTCTTTTGGATCAACACCCAGAGTATATTTCTGGACGTAAATGAGTGTTTGGTTAGACCTGACGACATGGCATTCAAAGTTTGATGTGTTGTTCTAAAAAGGTAATCGTGACCTCAAACCTCATCAACTAGAAAATGACAGATATCAGGTAGGCAACATGGCTATATGGGTGATTCCCATTCGGGTGTATTATCACCACCTAGAGAAATTTCATTTTGTTCTTTTGTATCTCCCGAGAAACGATTATGTTGGCGCCAATCATTGGTGATAATATACTCGATACACTCAAGTTGAATGAGTGCATGTGTGGCCCGGTTGCAAGATGTTCTTGTTGAACCCTAGTGTATTATCTCTATAGGTACACTATTGGAAGGTGGTCCTATACCTTATCATAGTTGGAATCCATTCTCTAATAAGTGCCATGCAGTTTTTGATTATATACTAATTATATGGAGCATGAGATGCAAGCGTTCTACAAGATGGTTATTTATTTGATATAGACACTATTTTTATTTAACTGGATTTGATATCAAAAATGTTTTGGTTTATCACAAGATAAAAATCATCCGTGTTTATGTGTGAACCGGTCTTACCATTATCTTTTTCTTTCAAAAAGATTTTTAATCTTAATTTAGTTGGATGATACCTATAAACTTAGCGAGTTTTCTCACGCTGCTTCACCAGACTGATCCGTGACGTTTGCAATGCTCAGGTCAGACCGAGTCTTACAGGTTAAGGATAGGGTACTACGGACCTCAAAAGACATGGTAGGAGGAGTTCAAACATAATTAGTATTTATTCCGTTGTATCTTGTGTATGTGGACAGGTTGTTATAACTGTCCAAATGTATTGTTTGTCTTATGTACTTTGATCAAATGTAAGTATTTATACAAGTTCTTTATGAAGATTTATTTCTATATTATAATTTACTCTGCTGTGATGTGAGACTATGATTCTACGTTGTTAATTCTTCTTCTATTCTAATATTTCTTTCTTTTCTCACCTCTAGTTTCTTTCTATTGACTATTTGGTGATTTTGTTACTTGGGTAGTTACTAGTAATACTGTATTAAGTATTATTGTCGAAATTCAAGCGTCAGATTCTGCTGGGTCGTTACTGTGGTATCAAAGCTAATGGTTAAGTGATAACCTTAGCTCTATGGTGTAACTCAATAGAGAAGAGTTAGTAGTATCCTAGACTGAGTTTGAATGTATACATATGAATGCACGTACTTGTAATTGAATATAAAATTATTTTTATATTTTTTGCCCAATATTTTGTAAAAAGTGTAAATCATATAACTTTACCCAAATTATATTTTTATACAAACATAATTTTCTCAAATTAAGATAATATTGGTTTGTTTGATTGATTTGAAAACAATTCAAATTGGATTTGGAAATCGAATAAATAATAATTGGATGGAAGTAAATCAGATATTAACCGGTTGATATTGAAGTACGTTAAACCAAAGTGAAGGCAAACAAGTTAATATTAGTGTTGGATATTAATTGAATTATTGTTTTAAGTCGATTGTTCATTATTTGTTTATTTTATGTTAGATAAGTTGAATATAATTCATTAATAGTTTAATAAAAGAGTTGGATGAATTGAAAGCTAAGAAAATGAATTCCAGTATAATAAATTTGTATATTTATACTAGTTGATCAATGAATGTTATATCAAATTTCATGTGTTTATTACTTACATGGTAAACTGAGTTAAGTACAGATATCAGAAGACTATGAGGATTGATTTTGGTTGCGCAGATTGCATACGTTGAGCAAGTATGCTTAATAGCGCTTATATAAGGTATGCCTACACGAAAGTATAAATTTAATAAATTGAGTTTTCTGACCGTGTGGGTTAATGTATATATATTTGTTATTCTTGCAATATTGCAGAAGTTCCTCCGTACAAAGGGGACTCTGCCAAAAAAAATCAAAAATTTAAAGTGTTAGAATATTTTTGAGATTTTTATTAACAGTAATGAATTGGTTTTCGATTTAAAACTTAATAGGTTTGTTAAAAAAAGGTTTAGAAAATAAAATGAAAGATTTTGACTAAATAAGATTTTTTGAAATTTTAGTGGGGTTATAGCATTTTTCGTACATTAGTAATTTCGGAAACGAAATTCTTTTAAATGGGGAGGAATGTAACGAACCAGATTTTTAATCATTAAGTTTAAACATTTAAAAATGGTTTTAATGGTTAATTAGGAAATATAAAGGGATTTGTATTTATTAAATGAATTTTTGTAACGACCCAGAAAATCTGAACCAATTTAAAATTTTTAAATTGGCTAAAATAATGGATTTTAAATATTTAAAATAAATATTCTAAATAATGGCGATGAAAACTGAGTTTGAATCGACAATAGAAAACGAATATAATTAATTATAATTATAAACAAGGCCTGAAATGGCGTGGCAGTTTCAAAAATTGAATTCAAACTTTGTCGGACTGTACCGGGTGCAAAACAATCCGGATTTTAGTGAAACCAAAAATAATGCAATCTAATTGATAATATCTTTCTAACGAATCTGACCAATCGAAATTTGATAGCGGGAATCAAAAGATATGTCCAGTTGGAAATACTGAATAGTCGCTATGGAATTTAGGCCCTTAAAAATGGATATTTTGCAAATGACCTCGGATTTCGACAAAACCACTTTTGTTGGATCCGCAGGGTCAAGTTATTGTTAGGTTTCAAATTTCATAATTTTTCGAATCAATATGTGAGCGTGGCAAAGGAAAACGCGTTTGACCAGATTCTGTTGATTTTAATCGACTGGAAATTGGCCATTTTTCAAACGGTCTCAGAATTTGACGAAACTAGTTTTGTTAGGACCGTATCGTCAATACGAAGCTAGAAAATATTTTTCTGGAATTTTTCTAGTCAGTATGTGGCCCCGGTAATTTGAAATGTACGTTTAAAATTCAATATAGTGATTTAAATGTAAATTCAAAGGAAACTGATTGTAACGATCAAATCAGATTGCGATACATATCCCATTGTGTTCGGAATGGGGGTAAAACGCTATGGGCGACAGGCGGTGGGCCTCGTTTCGAGGTCGTATTTAAAAGTCAACCTTTTTGCAAAATTAAATAATTAAAAAAATAAAAAAATAAAAAAATATAATTTCCCTCCTTTATCTCCCTTTCTGCCCCCCCCCCCCCGTTCATTTTTATTTCAAACGAAAAGAAGAAAAAAAAACCTAAAAACTATCGACAGACCGCCCCCCCCCCTAAAGCGAACGCCGCCACCACCGCAGCTCCGACGAAGACGATCCGCCTGTCCCCCCCCCCCCCTCCATCGATCGAAGACCCGAGCCTCCAGAAGCCATCGCGAGCGAATCGAGCAGCCCCCCCTCCCAGTCTGACGACCTCCTGCCACCACCGTTCGAAACCCGAGCCGCCGCCTCGAAGCCAGACTCCTCCTGCCTCCGACGAACTGCGGAAACCCCCCCCCCCCTCTCTGTAAGTATTTCTTTTTATTTTATTATTTTATTTTCATTTTATAAAAACAGAATTTAAAACTGATTTGTTTAAAAGTAAAAACTGATTTTGTTTAAAAGTAAATACTGATTTTTGAAAAGTTAAAAAAAAAACTGTTTATTTTAAGAAAAAAAAAGGGGTTAAAACAGATTTTTCTAAAGATGTAAAACTGATTTTAAAAGCATTTTAAAACTGATTTTGAAAAGGTTTTAAAAACTGATTTTTATTTTAAGATTTTAAAAAGGAAAAAGATTTAGATTGTAAAAGGAAAAAGATTTAAACTTTAGTATAGAAAAAGATTTAAACTTTAGAATAGAAAAGATCTAAACTTTAAAATAGAAAAGATCATATTTTTAAAATAGAAAAAAAAATCAGATTTTTATATATTGAAAGTCGAAGTAAAAATCAGATTTTTATATATTTAAAGTCGAAGTAAAAATCAGATTTTTATATATTGAATAACATAGTCAAAATTCGATTTTTACATATGTAGAGAATACGGGCAACGAAAGCGACAAAAGGCGAGATTGGCGAAGGTTTCTCTAAGGAAGAGTCGTAGTAGTTGGATAGCTATTGGTGAGATTTCTGATTTAAAAATATATATATATGTGTGTGAAATGAAAGTGAATTGCTATATATATATATATATATATATATATATATATATACGCCCCTCGTCCACAAACCATGGACGATATTTATTGGTTGAAATTGTTGTGAAAATTGATTGAAAGCGAATGATTGTTTGAGATTGTTTGTGATTGATATTGGTTGATTGTGGTTGAAAAATACCCATTTGTGGTTGAGAAATATTTGGTTGAAACCACATAGGATTAGTTTGTGGAAATGAAATAAATATATACATGCCGCCTGCGTGCGAACTAGATGCATGATTCCCATTGTCAAAAACCGCGAGGTTTTAAGGTAGAGCGAGGAGCCGTACTAGGGACGGTCCCGTTTTAACTACCCTGCCGTTATGCTGCCGAAATTTTGAATAATATTCGTGTGTTTGAATTATTTTCATATGCTTAAACTATATTTATTCATTGAATAGAAAACCTTCATGTGTTGAATTGATATTCATTCGTTGATTAGAAATTCATGTGTTGAATGGTATTCGCGTGTTAAAAATAAAAATCACATTTTTATCTATATATAGAAACTATAGAAAACATTCATGTGTTGAATTGATATTCATTCGTTGATTAGAAATTCATGTGTTGAATGGTATTCATATTTTGAAATAAATTGTTTGATAATAAAAATCACCTTTTATCGACTATATGAACTGTGTTAAATAATCTCGTTTTAAGAGAAATTGTTTTATGATAAAAATCCCATTTTTATCACCAACATGAACTATATAGAAAAATAGGGTTTTGAAATAAATTGTTTTACAATAAAAATCACGTTTTTATTGTATGCACAAGTCGTTGAAATGTGAAGTGTTAAAAATAGCCACTTGTTCAAAATAAACATATATGAGTTGAAATATTCATTAATTAGCTAATGAAATGATTCGCACCTATTTATGTAACATTAGAATGAATGGTGTTTTTAAACCAAATAGAAATCAAATACGAAGTTGAATAGAAAATGATAAATGATAAGAACTGTATATATATGTATATGCATATTCATTGAACAGGTTATAGCAAAGGGGCTAGAGAAGAGGAATAAAATTTTGTGCCCGACAAATAGGTACACATTTACTGCTTTGTTTGGGTGATGATTTTATGAGCCTGTTGGCTAGCCGCTTGGCTTTTTTCTTTTTCTTTTTGAGATTAGAAGGACCGGGAAAGCTATTTGCGATTTCCCGATGCTCCCGGTGCAGGGGAGGTTATGGCGAAATTTTTCCAAAATTTAAGGCGTTAGAAAAATATTTGAAGTGAAAACGATATGGAAAGCATTGAATGAACTATATTTATATAAATATAAATGAAATTAAAACGAAGCCGTGCAGTTCGTATTTCGAAACCGTGATTTCAAACGACTAGTGCGGGAAATCCGACCATTGGATTTTCCCGAAACCTCAACCGTCGGGTTCGCCTTGGAATAATCTTTCCAACGGCACCCACCTTGTAAAAATCCAACGGTTGGATTGTCTGGAATGTTTAATTCAAATCTGAAGAAAAACAGCGCCAGAAGCGATTATATTTATATATATATATAAATATAATTATATATTTAATCGAATTACGACGCTGCAGTTCGTATTTTTAAATCGAAAATTCAAACGATTGTACCGGGAGATCCGACCGTCGGATTTTCCCGAAACTGGAACCGTTGGGTTCGTTTTGAAAAGACCTTTCTAATGATGTAAATTTTATGAAGATCCAACGGTTAGATTTTCAGATATGTGTAAATCAAATCTGAAGAAAAACAGCGCCACGGCCGCTTTATGGCCCGAAGCGTCGTTTTGAATAAATGGGCTATTTTAAAATAAATAAAAATAGCGATAAATCGTTATAAAGTACCATAAACAATATGGAGTGGAAATAAACTGAATTTGCTCGATTTATGTTGTATTTGATGGTTGAATGTGTTTGGTGTGAAAATTACATTAAAGAACAATATTGGTGTTGTCGAATAATTTAACCATTGAAATAAATTGATTTGAAATTCTAAATATACGTGAATTATTTGAAAAGGCCGAGTTAATTCTCATTTCGAATAATTGGCCGACGATTGAAATTCGAAGATGAAGACGGTGGTCGAAGACCGGAGATCTTCACCTCGTTTGGATTGTAACCGAGGTCCTGATTGGGAGGCATCCCGAAATATGGATAATGAGTGGTGATCGTCCAGACGTACGTGGTGATCGAAGGGTTTGCGAGGTATTTAGTGCCTCCGGTTTCATTCAGACCCAGAACGGACTTGTAAATGGACTGTGTGTCTGACATTGGAGTTTATTCTGTGTTGATTGATTTCTGTTAAATATACATCTGTTTGGCGGCGGGGAATTTATTCTTTTGCTTAACGCCCTTCTCTGAGACGCACGAGCTCAGAGGTTGTATATCGATGGACATCAGTCGCATGGCATGCATTGCCTGTGTGGCATGCTAAGATGTAGTGATCAGGGCTTCTGTTGAAAAGCAAAGTCTTGTGGTGATGATCAAAGCACCGCCTGTGTGGCGTAGCTTTGTGTATAACGTGAATTCGCGAGCCTCACACCCCGGTATGAACCTAAAACGGGAGAGGACATCAGGGGGGACGTGCGTTTTCTTTCTAGCTAGGGTGGTGTCAGTGACCTACCAGCCCTGACATTTATATACTTTTCACCTATGTGGTTGTTGCTGTTGCGAGGCGCCTCGGTTTGATCGGACGATCCGGGTCCGATGGAGTCATTCGTTGGCTCATTTACACCCCAAAGGGTGGAGAAACGCATTGTTCAGGCATTATAATCCACTTCGTGTGGACCGGCCCTGACGATCCAGGGTATGGTTGCGGCTGTACCTGAGACTCAGGCTAGACAGTCTCGAATTCGGTAAGGACTATCTTTTGCCTTGGTTCATGACGGAAATCCAATTTCCAAATACGACATCGTGCGATTTTGATTGTATATATATATGACGACATGATATATGGTACCCATGCCGTCTATGATTGATAGTTATGATTTGAAATTGTTTTCAAAACATATAAACACTAGCAATAATATCAAATGCCTTTGTTTTATTCGTATCAATCATATTTTGGCCATTATAAGGTAAAACTCTATCCTCCGGTTTGCGTTGCATTGTGTGATGGGAACTGAGTCTTATAATGGCTTCATTTTTATAAAAAGCATAGCGATGTTTAAAAGAAAGTTTTGTTTTAAAAGCACTGGCAATCCAATGGAGTAAACCCGTTCCACGAAAGTGGCGTGGTCCTGTGATTAGCCAATTATATATGTGTTGAGTGGATTTCTCATACCAGTCCCATGACTGACTCGTAGTTTGTTTCACTTTCAAACTCGGATGCCCCTTTTTCTACACGGGCAGCCTTGTATTCAGGTTTAGCTGGTTCTTTTTCTGGATAGCTGGAGATGAAGACGGATTCTATCATTTATTCTTTTTATGCTGTTCAGCTCCTATTGTACATATTTTGTTTATTTCCGCTGTAGACATTTATGTATAGCTGAACTGTATTTGTACTAAGTAAGATCCTGTATACTGTGTAACTCTGATGATACTTTTATCCAGTATATTTTATTGTTCATTATCTGGTGTATTTATTTAATTCTGTTCTGCTATTATCTGTTTCTGTGTTATATTCCAAAGATAGCCCTTGTTTCCGTGAAAACGGGAAATCGGGTCGTCTCATCGTGGTATCAGAGCTTTGGTTAAGCTTAGTTCTGGAATATAACATTTGAACGAACTCGTCAGAAATAGAACCAGTAGTGTTCTAGGACGGGTAACTCTATACAGATAGGATTAGTAATATCCTAGTATGAGTAAAGCAGAATGAAATTACACCTCGATAGACACATTTACATTGAAGTATGTGCTTCTATATTTTAAACTATCTTTTCTGTGACCTGACACTTGATCTACTAATTGCAGAAGTACTAGAAAAGTGAGTGCCAGAAACAGAAGGAATGCAGAACCCGATCTAGAGGCTCTATTAAAGAAATATCGAAATCTGAACGGAGCGCAATTCTCGGGCAATGAATCTATTATTCAAACCCAAGCTTGGGTGAGCTCTGCAGAAAGAATTTTTAAGCGTATCCAGCTGAGGGATGACCAGAAACGGTTAGAAGCATCTTGGGCGCTCAAAGAAGAAGCTTTAATCTGGTGGGAAACAATCATCAAAGATAATCCAGAAGGTGATATCACCTGGGACAGATTCAAAGTGATTTTCCTAGAAAGATTTACTCCTCCCGAAGCAACCGAGAGATTATGTGAAGAATTTTCTTATTTGATTCAAGGTGATATGACCATCCCAGAATATCACAAGAAATTCATTGAACTTGCTCACTTTGCTCCCCATCTGATTCAGAATACAAAGAGGAAAAATCTGAGATTTATTCATGGGCTTCAAAGGAAATACCAGAATAAAGTATTGGGGCATGTGAAGCTTCCTTTCTCAGAAATGATTTACATGGCTTATCAGTATGAAGATCTCCATAAGAAAGGAATGTTACGCGACGAAGAAGTCTGTTCTAGTGACAAGGAAAAGTCGGAAACTGATATTCCTGAAGCCAGTAAGAAGCCCAGTGCCAAGAGAAAAAGGGCTAAATCTAAGAAGGAACCCGTAACAACGGCCACGTGCTCTAACTGCAATAAACAGGGGCATCTGACCAGGAAGTGTTAATCCTCGAAGAAACGTAAGGAGGATCGGTTCAAATCCGGCAAGAAGCTCCGGGAAAGTAAAAGATGTAATCAATGCCATCGGTTTGGTCATGTAAAGCAAGATTGCCGGCTGTTAAAAACGACCAAAGAAGTTCAGGTGAATGAATTGGCAGAAACTTCTGATCCCTCAGCAAGTCAAGAAAGGGCTTATGTTTTAGAAGGAACGCTTGCTGTCAAAAACATTCCAGTTAAAGTACTGTTTGACACAGGCGCGTCCCGAAGCTTCATTTCAAAGGGTGCCGCTAAGAAGCTAGATTTGAATTTGAGGAAGCTCAAGGAACCAATGTGTAACACCCCGCCTCCGCTAGGGTCACTCGCAAGGGAATGCACTAGCTTTAGAGGGGCATTATTGGTAAACATGCACAGAAATATCACAAGACAGAACATATAAAATAGCGGAAGTAAAATCAAACTTTCATAAACATTAATAATTAAGGTCTAAAGCCTTTTACATTAGAGTACATCAAAACCTGTCTTGCAATACTGAAGAAGCATAAAGACATTTTCATAAATTATTCCCCAAGTAAAAACGGTAAAGTAGCTATTAGCCAAGAAAAGTCCAAGCCATCCATGATGACCTTCAAGCAGAAGAAGTCCGAACTAAACAACAGTATTTCCTCCCTGTAACCTGGGGGGAAACGGAAGAAAAGAGGCGAAACAAAACGGGTCAGTCAAAAAGACTGAGTAAGCCCTATCTACTATTAGCATAAAAACTAGTAAAGTTAACTGACATGAGAAACTGAGATGAACATAAGCATGATAACAAGATAGATAAGCTAAATCAAAATAACAGGATGAACTACTGAACTCAGAAAACTAAGGTGTCATGATAAATTACGATGTCAAGATAAAACAAGGTATCACATTGTCAGGTTTCTATCAAGTATAATATCCCCAAGATATCTATTACGTATAACGTCCCATGGTATCTATCCTGTATGCCCGCTCTGCACCTACCGTACTAGTATCCCAACTGTATCACGTGCTATCCGTGAATGACCCTTACTCAAAAGTCGTGTAATGGTCCATGTCAACCTAATATATCGCATATATAGGTTACTCAAATCATATGTTTCTTTCCATTTATATAAGTTCAGTCCTTTGCCGTACCTCGTACGGGCTTCCTCATGTCGTATTATCCTTGAAATCGTTTGGACTGTCACCCTTGTTCTAGCTAGGCTCTTCCCTATGAATCATCGTTTGAACTACTAGGACTTATGCCACCTAGCACCACTAGGGATTACGCTTACCTATTGCACGCTTTCGTATTTCAGTTTGGGTTAAACCACCTAGGCCACTAGGGATTAAGCTAACCCTCAACCGCGCCCTTTTTCCCACGCATTCATCGTGAATCGTTTTTCTATAACTGTATGCACATGTATCACATCGTGCCATCCGAGTCCTGTCACAGGGCAAAACAAGAAATACAGGACTCGGTCGGGAGCTTTAGATTTATCTGCCGATGCAGATACTAAGGTCTGCTTTTCTACACGTGGCTATGGTCCCACGAGACCCCTCCCTCAACTAGTGAAAGGCAACACAAGAGAAAATCTTGCATGAGAACTACACTCCGGCCAGCCCACATCCTACGGCCTACCTCACCCATAATTAGATAGCAATTATGGTCTGTTGGGTGTTCCATGCCTTTCCGTACGTACACGCTTGACTCAAGATGGTAGATGATCGACGAACTTGCTATCTCGGGCACCTTATGTATTCGTCGACTCACTGCTATCCACCCCGGTCTTTAGGTCGCTCGCATAACAACCAAGGCATATTCTTGGTTCTTCTACCGCAGACCTCAACCTCTCGTGAGCCTAGTATAATGACCTGGCAGCTCACAGAGGGATCCCAAGAATATCCTCACGTTCCCCGAAGCCGCTGCTTCGTTACCCAGTTCGTTGGAGCCTTTATCTAAATCAGATAGCCTGCTCCTACACGCATACTTAAACGTTGACCTAACGTATCGGGTTACTAATCTATCTAAGAAATGGTCCAAATTTCCTTGACTAAGAATTATTACTTAGTTTCCCTTAACTAAGGTTTACCACTTAGCCTTATTTCCATAATCCTTGTTAACTATGGTTATTTACCTAATCCTCCGAATTAGGGTTTATCTAATGGGTTAAGTGTCACTTAAGTTCATAACTTAGCCCGTCTACAAACCATGTCAAAATTGGCTAAGTATCCAAGTCCAAGACTTAACCCTACAAACCATGTGTCAAGTTGGCTAAGTATATTAAGCAATCCATAACTTAACCTCGTCTAATTATCATTTTAGATTGGTTAATTATATAAATTAACTTGACCTTGTCAAATTACCGAGTCAAATCGGTCAAGCGTATTCAAGTGATTCGTGACTTAGCCTTATCATGTTTTCACGCTAGATTGGTTAAGTATAGGTCACTTAACCACATCAAACTAACGAGTTGGATTAGTTAAGTGTAAATTAACTTAACCCCGTCCAATTACCATGTTTAGATTAGTTAGGTCTGAGTTGACTTAACCCCATCCATTAACTGTATTAAACGGTTAAGTGTTACTAAGAAAATTTACTTAACCTTATCAAGTTGTCGTGTTGGATTGATTAAGTGTTGGTTAACTTAATCCCGTCCCCTCGTCGTATAAAAATGGTCAAGTGTCGTTAGGCAAATCAAGTTACTTAACCTACCCAACCCTGTCATGTCGGTTAAGTGTCATTAGTCAAATTAAATTACTTAACCCATTTGTCCATGTCATATTTGGTTAAGCCTCATTAATCAAATTAACTTAACCCTATTATGTGGCATTAATTACTTAATGCACCCCAACCTCTCACATTAGACTTTGTTGTGGTTACTAGTTAAGCCGGTCGGTTCCGGGTAGCTTTACACCACAACTTGGTCTAACCTCGGGTTCAAGCACAACATGACCAACTTCTCACATTGGGTCCTATTGTTTGCAACTACTAGTTAGGCCGGTCGGTTCCGGGTAGTTTTACGTTGCAAACTCAACCCAACCTCGAGTTGGCCACTTTCATGTTTAGTCTAGTGTCATGTTCATAGTCAAGTTTTCAAGCAATTGGGTAGACCTAACTTAATAGGTAAATTCCCAATGGGTAGACCTAACTTAATAGGTAAATTCCCAAGCTTATGTTTTTATGCATACTTACATGTCAACTTCCATGTTATATTTCAAATCATGTTTTCAAGTATAAACACATGTCATATTTAACGTTACATGTTGTCATGTTTATACCCATTTACCCAAGTCATATTCATGTCATTATGTTTCCCCATAATGTGACCCCAACGCTTTTTTTTAAACTAGCATATACGTTCGCAACAACGTGATGGATTAAAAGAAGAGACTTGGCAAAGGAATGACAAAATTGGGTATTAAGCCACAAGTTAATCATGGTGGAAAATGAGGCACAAATGTGTTCATTAGCTTGCATGTTACATTCTTAAGCCTCAAAAACATGCATAAACCCAAACTTGGTACATAAGCGAATCGTGGTGACAAAAGACATGGAATGATGGCTAGAAACTCGCATATATCATCATATAAGGATTATGACTTCATATGCAAGGTGACATAATGATTATGAAGATTCTCATGTTGCATAATGCAACATTTCAGCATAAAGGTCAAAGCTTTATGACCACAAGACCAAGGTAATGACTTTATAAGCTTGCATAAGTTGATAGCATGCTACATACTAATGTTTAAACCCACTTACAACATGTCATATTAAGTTTAAAGTTCATATCTAATAGTAGGAGAAGGGCTTACATTGCTATGAAGGCCTAAATCGATTAAACTAAAGCTTGTGATGAAGCCTATGCATGCCATCACCCAAAAACCCAAAGATGGATGCTCCAAACCCACCAAAACACCATCTTTATGAACAAAGATCAAAGCTTTTGCCTTGAAATCAACTTGAGAAGCTCTCATACTAACATAGGGACTCTCTAACACTCTCATGATCATGAAACCTCTCATAGAAATGAAGTGGAGGCTAGGATAGTTGAGTGGAGGCCATGAGAGTAGAAATTTGGCCATAGTTTAGTTACATGAATGAATAATGAGGATTTAGGAGAGGGTTAGGGGCTTATTTATAGATTAGGCAAGTGTTTTAGGCCATAGGATTAAACCTAGATTCAATCCAAGCCATCAAAGCATGTCTTGGGGAAGAAGTCAAGTGTAGGAACCATCTAGGGCCTTTAGATTAAAGATGAACCATGAGAACCATTCAAATGCAAAATCTGCATTTGAGCGAATCGGCCCACGGGTTGACAGCCAAACACCCTGGATTAACCCCTAGTCGACCCAGCGGGCTCGGGTCGACCTCAAAAATCGGCCGGTTCGGTTATTCCCCTCTCCCAATTCGCTGTTTTGAACATTTTTGCATATTTATTTATTTAATTTTCAATTTTATATATATATATATATCAATATATATATATATATATCAATATATATATATATTTCTCTGCGCAACCCATTTCACTTAATTAAGTATACTTTAATTTGGGAATTTTTCGTGAAACTTCGCGAGGCCATATCTTGGTCATACGGACTCCGATTTTCGAAAACTCGGACTCTATTTCGCGTATTTTTCCGAGACGAACGCAATGGCATAGCCCGTTTTCCTTGATTCAGATTTTTTACTTTAATTCTGCCTCCATTTATGTTATAACAGGTTATTGAAAATACGGGTTGTTACATTCTCCCTACCTTTTAGGATTTCGTCCCCGAAATCTCCAAGTTAGGAAGAACATATCCTACCATCCATCATCCATCTACTCAAAACATCATCCACAAGCAACCATTGTCCTTAGATGATTTCTAATGCTGTATGAATATATGCAAAACGTGTGTGTACATGTTCCTTAGCTAATGCTAATGATCAGGCCTGAATAATCTTTCTAATGCAAAATATGTATAGTGCCATGAATCCAACATGTATGCAAATAGTCCTAGTCATGTAGATACTATATGCGTGCACAATCATTCATTCATATGCAACAACCGCATGATAATACATTCGATTTCAACCATAAACAAGTATAAATACTCGTGCATATGCAATATGAAATGTGATCGAGTCGAGCTAGTATCTAATGTGTATTCGCGCATCCACGAGCAACCACTTGCAACCACTTGCAACCATATCAATCATAACATGTTTCAAATACATGTTTACATCCATAGGGTTCTACCTAGGATTCTCTGAAACAGGGTCGAGAAGATAAACAAGACAAATTCCTTACGGGGTTTGTAACAGAAGATAGGACCGAGAGGATATTCACAAAAGATAGCCTACAAGCAAGCTCTACAGGAAAACAGGGATCAAGGATATACTCTCAAAAAGAGATATCATGCGCGTATCTAGTCTTTGACCATCAAAGTCGTATCTCCTTGAGCTTAATTCCATTGTGCCTTGACCGTCCTTTAACTTCGCGATTTCGTAGCTTCTTATTTCCTGTTTCCATAACATGAGTTGGAACTCATTTCCTCGTCGCCTCTCGTTCCACTTGCACACTTAGCGCAAACATGACTGCGTACTCATGATCTCATGCAAGCTTTCCAAAATTCACTAGTGAATCTCGGACCTCGTACCATAAGGTATTCCACGTAGTAGAACTTTCTCTTGAAAGTAAACAGATGCCAACCGGGTTATCAAGTGCACTTACTAGGGTGATTTCCATAACCCATGCATAAGTGAAATAAACCATCCGTCTTATCGGCGAACACCATCCGATCGGGCTTCAAATTTCCAATAAAGGCATCTAGGGATTCTAAGTAACTAATCATGACAGAACCCAAAAGGTCACGCGATACTTCAAGGGTATTACCAAAGCAAGCCAAGAGTCTAACTACCCTCCTTCTAAAACCGAGAGTGGCACCCCTTACTGGATAACCACTTCATCCCTAGAATCCATCCACAACTTATAAAGATAAGCATTATTTCCAAGCTCAACACTTGATATAGACATTCTCAAATCCAAACAAGCCATGAGTAAATGGACCGATCTTCCAATAGGACTTGAGACAAAAATGGGATCCTCTACTACGCTAGTACTAAGGTGCAGAGACTCAACTATCGAAGCGGACTTAAAAGATGCGGTGATCAAAACAAAGTCCCGACAGGATGATAGAGAGGAAAAGCTAAACCTTTAACAAGATCGTTACCCTCCTTCTGAGGTACCCTAGAAATGAGAGCATACTATTGCCCTCCGAATGATCTTGTCCCTGTTCCATGATACTTAACTATCCGTCCCGTTTCACCATGCCAAAGGTACTCTCTCGTCATGGGTTTCATTGTTCATCTTTCTCCCTCCTTTTAGGACTCAGCCATACCAACATGTTGCTTATCCCTGAGCTCGTATCCTTTATCCTTGTTCTTACTATCCTTTCATGCATAACTCTGCAACGGTCTCTCGAGAACCACCTCCATCGTACGGGAAACACTTACGCAGCTAGAAAGACTAGTCGCAGTCAAAACCACTGTGACTACAGATGGAGGAAAGAAAGGAAAAGAGATTCAATCAAGGAAACAAGGATAATGCTAATGGCCTTTGGGGAATAGCCATTTTCTTTTTAAAAGAAAATTTTCTTGAAAAATGCTTCTTTGTAAACGGTTTTTCAAATAATTTTCAGAAGGTCTTTAAAAACTTTTGCCCAGTCTAGTAACCTTCTGTTCTGATACCAAATGTAACACCCCGCCTCCGCTAGGGTCACTCGCAAGGGAATGCACTAGCTTTAGAGGGGCATTATTGGTAAACATGCACAGAAATATCACAAGACAGAACATATAAAATAGCAGAAGTAAAATCAAACTTTCATAAACATTAATAATTAAGGTCTAAAGCCTTTTACATTAGAGTACATCAAAACCTGTCTTGCAATACTAAAGAAGCATAAAGACATTTTCATAAATTATTCCCCAAGTAAAAACGGTAAAGTAGCTATTAGCCAAGAAAAGTCCAAGCCATCCATGATGACCTTCAAGCAGAAGAAGTCCGAACTAAACAACAGTATTTCCTCCCTGTAACCTGGGGGGAAACGGAAGAAAAGAGGCGAAACAAAACGGGTCAGTCAAAAAGACTGAGTAAGCCCTATCTACTATTAGCATAAAAACTAGTAAAGTTAACTGACATGAGAAACTGAGATGAACATAAGCATGATAACAAGATAGATAAGCTAAATCAAAATAACAGGATGAACTACTGAACTCAGAAAACTAAGGTGTCATGATAAATTACGATGTCAAGATAAAACAAGGTATCACATTGTCAGGTTTCTATCAAGTATAATATCCCCAAGATATCTATTATGTATAACGTCCCATGGTATCTATCCTGTATGCCCGCTCTGCACCTACCGTACTAGTATCCCAACTGTATCACGTGCTATCCGTGAATGACCCTTACTCAAAAGTCGTGTAATGGTCCATGTCAACCTAATATATCGCATATATAGGTTACTCAAATCATATGTTTCTTTCCATTTATATAAGTTCAGTCCTTTGCCGTACCTCGTACGGGCTTCCTCATGTCGTATTATCCTTGAAATCGTTTGGACTGTCACCCTTGTTCTAGCTAGGCTCTTCCCTATGAATCATCGTTTGAACTACTAGGACTTATGCCACCTAGCACCACTAGGGATTACGCTTACCTATTGCACGCTTTCGTATTTCAGTTTGGGTTAAACCACCTAGGCCACTAGGGATTAAGCTAACCCTCAACCGCGCCCTTTTTCCCACGCATTCATCGTGAATCGTTTTTCTATAACTGTATGCACATGTATCACATCGTGCCATCCGAGTCCTGTCACAGGGCAAAACAAGAAATACAAGACTCGGTCGGGAGCTTTAGATTTATCTGCCGATGCAGATACTAAGGTCTGCTTTTCTACACGTGGCTATGGTCCCACGAGACCCCTCCCTCAACTAGTGAAAGGCAACACAAGAGAAAATCTTGCATGAGAACTACACTCCGGCCAGCCCACATCCTACGGCCTACCTCACCCATAATTAGATAGCAATTATGGTCTGTTGGGTGTTCCCTGCCTTTCCGTACGTACACGCTTGACTCAAGATGGTAGATGATCGACGAACTTGCTATCTCGGGCACCTTATGTATTCGTCGACTCACTGCTATCCACCCCGGTCTTTAGGTCGCTCGCATAGCAACCAAGGCATATTCTTGGTTCTTCTACCGCAGACCTCAACCTCTCGTGAGCCTAGTATAATGACCTGGCAGCTCACAGAGGGATCCCAAGAATATCCTCACGTTCCCCGAAGCCGCTGCTTCGTTACCCAGTTCGTTGGAGCCTTTATCTAAATCAGATAGCCTGCTCCTACACGCATACTTAAACGTTGACCTAACGTATCGGGTTACTAATCTATCTAAGAAATGGTCCAAATTTCCTTGACTAAGAATTATTACTTAGTTTCCCTTAACTAAGGTTTACCACTTAGCCTTATTTCCATAATCCTTGTTAACTATGGTTATTTACCTAATCCTCCGAATTAGGGTTTATCTAATGGGTTAAGTGTCACTTAAGTTCATAACTTAGCCCGTCTACAAACCATGTCAAAATTGGCTAAGTATCCAAGTCCAAGACTTAACCCTACAAACCATGTGTCAAGTTGGCTAAGTATATTAAGCAATCCATAACTTAACCTCGTCTAATTATCATTTTAGATTGGTTAATTATATAAATTAACTTGACCTTGTCAAATTACCGAGTCAAATCGGTCAAGCGTATTCAAGTGATTCGTGACTTAGCCTTATCATGTTTTCACGCTAGATTGGTTAAGTATAGGTCACTTAACCACATCAAACTAACGAGTTGGATTAGTTAAGTGTAAATTAACTTAACCCCGTCCAATTACCATGTTTAGATTAGTTAGGTCTGAGTTGACTTAACCCCATCCATTAACTGTATTAAACGGTTAAGTGTTACTAAGAAAATTTACTTAACCTTATCAAGTTGTCGTGTTGGATTGATTAAGTGTTGGTTAACTTAATCCCGTCCCCTCGTCGTATAAAAATGGTCAAGTGTCGTTAGGCAAATCAAGTTACTTAACCTACCCAACCCTGTCATGTCGGTTAAGTGTCATTAGTCAAATTAAATTACTTAACCCATTTGTCCATGTCATATTTGGTTAAGCCTCATTAATCAAATTAACTTAACCCTATTATGTGGCATTAATTACTTAATGCACCCCAACCTCTCACATTAGACTTTGTTGTGGTTACTAGTTAAGCCGGTCGGTTCCGGGTAGCTTTACACCACAACTTGGTCTAACCTCGGGTTCAAGCACAACATGACCAACTTCTCACATTGGGTCCTATTGTTTGCAACTACTAGTTAGGCCGGTCGGTTCCGGGTAGTTTTACGTTGCAAACTCAACCCAACCTCGAGTTGGCCACTTTCATGTTTAGTCTAGTGTCATGTTCATAGTCAAGTTTTCAAGCAATTGGGTAGACCTAACTTAATAGGTAAATTCCCAATGGGTAGACCTAACTTAATAGGTAAATTCCCAAGCTTATGTTTTTATGCATACTTACATGTCAACTTCCATGTTATATTTCAAATCATGTTTTCAAGTATAAACACATGTCATATTTAACGTTACATGTTGTCATGTTTATACCCATTTACCCAAGTCATATTCATGTCATTATGTTTCCCCATAATGTGACCCCAACGCTTTTTTTAAAACTAGCATATACGTTCGCAACAACGTGATGGATTAAAAGAAGAGACTTGGCAAAGGAATGACAAAATTGGGTATTAAGCCACAAGTTAATCATGGTGGCAAATGAGGCACAAATGTGTTCATTAGCTTGCATGTTACATTCTTAAGCCTCAAAAACATGCATAAACCCAAACTTGGTACATAAGCGAATCGTGGTGACAAAAGACATGGAATGATGGCTAGAAACTCGCATATATCATCATATAAGGATTATGACTTCATATGCAAGGTGACATAATGATTATGAAGATTCTCATGTTGCATAATGCAACATTTCAACATAAAGGTCAAAGCTTTATGACCACAAGACCAAGGTAATGACTTTATAAGCTTGCATAAGTTGATAGCATGCTACATACTAATGTTTAAACCCACTTACAACATGTCATATTAAGTTTAAAGTTCATATCTAATAGTAGGAGAAGGGCTTACATTGCTATGAAGGCCTAAATCGATTAAACTAAAGCTTGTGATGAAGCCTATGCATGCCATCACCCAAAAACCCAAAGATGGATGCTCCAAACCCACCAAAACACCATCTTTATGAACAAAGATCAAAGCTTTTGCCTTGAAATCAACTTGAGAAGCTCTCATACTAACATAGGGACTCTCTAACACTCTCATGATCATGAAACCTCTCATAGAAATGAAGTGGAGGCTAGGATAGTTGAGTGGAGGCCATGAGAGTAGAAATTTGGCCATAGTTTAGTTACATGAATGAATAATGAGGATTTAGGAGAGGGTTAGGGGCTTATTTATAGATTAGGCAAGTGTTTTAGGCCATAGGATTAAACCTAGATTCAATCCAAGCCATCAAAGCATGTCTTGGGGAAGAAGTCAAGTGTAGGAACCATCTAGGGCCTTTAGATTAAAGATGAACCATGAGAACCATTCAAATGCAAAATCTGCATTTGAGCGAATCGGCCCACGGGTTGACAGCCAAACACCCTGGATTAACCCCTAGTCGACCCAGGGGGCTTGGGTCGACCTCAAAAATCGGCCGGTTCGGTTATTCCCCTCTCCCAATTCGCTGTTTTGAACATTTTTGCATATTTATTTATTTAATTTTCAATTATATATATATATATCAATATATATATATATTTCTCTGCGCAACCCATTTCACTTAATTAAGTATACTTTAATTTGGGAATTTTTCGTGAAACTTCGCGAGGCCATATCTTGGTCATACGGACTCCGATTTTCGAAAACTCGGACTCTATTTCGCGTATTTTTCCGAGAAGAACGCAATGGCATAGCCCGTTTTCCTTGATTCAGATTTTTCAGTTTAATTCTGCCTCCATTTATGTTATAACAGGTTATTGAAAATACGGGTTGTTACACAATGACTGTCCAAAATCCAGTTGGAGGTTCCATCAATCTCAGTTGGGTTTGTGCAGTACCCGTCTCTTTTTCTTGCTATAAATTCCCTATTATCTCTGTCATCATGAATTTTGATGAATTCGATCTTATTCTGGGATTGGATTGGTTAACCAAATATGAAGCAGAGGTTAGATGCGCCGAGAGAGTCGTTAGAGCTAAAATTAAATCAGGGAGTTATATAACCATACCGTGTGAAGGTCAGAATGCCAATAGAAAAGACTTCTGGGCAGCTCTAAATGTTTCTCCAGCTCAAATAGAAAATATCCCTGAAGTTACTGAGAATATTCCTGACCTCATCAAAGATATTCCTGTCGTCAAGAATTATGCGGATGTGTTCGAGGAAGTTGTTCGCTTACCTCCGCAGAGAGAGATAGATTTCAAAATTGCTTTAATTCCCAATGCAAGGCCGGTAGTTCACGCTATTCGAAGAATGTCCTTGAAAGAGAAAGAGGAATTGGACAATCAAACACGACAGCTAGTATGGAAGGGTCTAATCAGGCCTAGTTTCTCTGATTGGGGTGCAGCAGTGGTGTTTGTCCCAAAATCTGACGGTACTCTACGTCTATGCGTGGATTATCGTGATCTGAACAAGCAGACAATAAAGAACAAGTATCCATTGCCGCGGATTGATGATTTGTTAGATCGATTAAATGGAGCACAGGTATTCTCACGAATGGACCTAGCTACAGGTTTCCATCAACTTCGAATTGCCGAAGAGTGTGTTCCAATGACAGCATTCCGAGGCCCCGACTTATTCTACGAGTGGTTAGTAATGTCGTTCGGCTTATGTAACGCTCCAGCTTACTTCGTCGACCTGATGAACAGAGTATTCAGAGGAGTATTGAACAAATTTGTTCTGGTTTTTATTGATGATATTCTAATCTTCTCTAAATCAAAGGCCGAACATGAAAAGCATCTGGAACAGGTTCTAGAAATCCTCAGAAGGAATGTATTGAAAGCCAAGTTTTCCAAATGTATATTCTGGCAAGATGAAGTGAAATTTCTGGGCCATGTTGTATCGAAAGAAGGAATTGCTGTGGATCCAAGTAAAATAACGACTATTCAAAATTGGAAACAGCCCAGTACTCCCACTGAAGTCCGCAGCTTTCTCGGATTGGCTAGCTATTATCGGAAGTTCGTTAAAGACTTTTCTAAGATATCTGGCCACTTAACGAAGCTTACAAAGAAGCATTCTAAATTCAAATGGACTCAAGAGAGTGAGGAGGCTTTTGAGGAGCTAAAGTTAAGGTTGACAACTGCTCCAGTGTTAACCATTATCGATGGCAACCAAGATTTAAAAGTCTGGACTGATGCTTCTAGGGAAGGCCTTGGGGCAGTGTTAATGCAAAGGGGTCAAGTGATTGCTTATGCTAGCCGTCAACTGAAACCACACGAGAAAAACTATGTAACTCATGATCTTGAGTTATTGGCTATCATATTCTCTTTGAAGATCTGGAGACACTATCTTCTGGGCGAGAGATTTGAACTATTTACAGATCACCAGTCGTTAAAGTATCTGTTCACCCAAAAAGACCTGAATCTGAGACAGCAACGTTGGCTGGAGTTTCTTGCAGCATATGACTTTGAAATTATATATACTCCGGGAAAAGCCAATGTCGTAGCTGATGCGTTAAGCAGAAAGAATGTAATGATCGCCAGTTTTATTATCACGACTTCATTACTAGATAAGATATCTGCTCTTCAGGGGGATGATCACTTCATTCAAAAGATCAGAGGGATAATTCATCAAGGCGAACCCTCGAGTTTTCAAGTAGACAATGATGGGATTTTAAGGCTCAAAGGTCGAATCTGTGTCCCTAACATTCCTGAACTTCGAAAAGAAGTACTGGATGAATGCCACAAGTCCAAACTCAGTATCCACCCGGGAGTAAGCAAAATGTATAATGACATCAAACGCACTTTCTGGTGGAAGTCGATGAAAAGGGACATTTCTTTATATGTTAGCCGATGCCCTACTTTCCATCTAGTCAAAAGTGATCAACAAAAATTGGCTGGATTATTACAACCGCTAGAAGTTCCTGGTTGGAAGTGGGAACATATTTCTATGGATTTCATTGATGATCTGCCCAGAACCAGAAAAGGAAATGACAGTATTTGGGTGATCGTAGATCGCTTCACGAAGACCGCCCATTTCATACCTGTCAGATCAAATAGAACCGCTCAGAGTCTGGCGCAGATTTACGTCAGAGAAATAGTTAGACTACATGGAGTGCCGCTCAGTATAGTAAGTGATATAGATACAATATTCACTAGCAAATTCTGGGAAGCATTTCAAGTCGAGCTAGGGACAAAGTTAAACTTGAGCACCGCTTATCATCCTCAGACAGACGGTCAGACTGAGAGGGTGAATCGCATTTTAGAAGATCTATTGCGGGCTTGTATTCTAGATTTCGGTGGATCATGGGAAGACCATCTGCATTTGGCTGAATTTTCTTATAACAACAGCTACCAGGCGAGTCTGACAATGTCGCCATTCGAAGCATTGTATGGTAGACCGTGCCGATCTCCTGCTTGTTGGGTCGAGCCTGGAAATAGACTTGTGTTGGGTCCCGATATGATTCGAGAAGCGGTCGACAAAGTCGATTTTATTAAGAAGCGATTACTCGCCGCTCAAAGCCGACAAAAGAGCTATTCCGATAGAAGAAGAAGAGATATATCCTTTGAAGTTGGCGACTATGTATATTTGAAAGTATCGCCGATGAGAGGAGTTATCCGGTTCGGTAAAACAGGAAAGTTGGCACCCAAATTCATTGGTCCGTTTCCTATTCTGGAACGGATTGGGACTCTCGCTTATAGGGTCAAACTGCCTGACTGGTTGCCTGGAGTGCATGATGTATTTCATATATCTCAACTTCGAAAACACGTTCATGATCCAGACTTGATCGTGGAAGAAGCAGCTCAGTAGGATATTGAAATTACTCCAGAATTAGCCGTGAGGCGCGAGCCGCTAAAGATCATCGGCAAAGAAACCAAAGAGCTGAGGAACAAGAAGGTTCGCTTAGTCAAAGTGCAATGGAGTGGAGATCCACGAGATTGTACTTGGGAAACTGAGGAGAGCATTCAGAAAGCTTACCCCAGATGCCGAGTAGATATCTCTGATTGACTCCGGTGCAAGGTACATTTACCCTACTTTGCACTACCATTCGATTCTCTACTCTATTGTTATTTTCTTTTCATAGATGTGCACTTTTAATTATATGGTCTGAATGATTTTTAAGGAGTATAAAAGTAAGTTAGTATATTTTTGAAAGGTTAAAAACAATTGGATTGGTTGTTGTGTTGTGTGATTGTAGATTTATCAAACCACTTTCGACTTTATTCCTTTTCGGGGACGAAAAGTTTTAAGTGGGGGAGATTGTAACGACCCAGAAAATCTGAACCAATTTAAAATTTTTAAATTGGCTAAAATAATGGATTTTAAATATTTAAAATAAATATTCTAAATAATGGCGATGAAAACTGAGTTTGAATCGACAATAGAAAACGAATATAATTAATTATAATTATAAACAAGGCCTGAAATGGCGTGGCAGTTTCAAAAATTGAATTCAAACTTTGTCGGACTGTACCGGGTGCAAAACAATCCGGATTTTAGTGAAACCATAAATAATGGAATCTAATTGATAATATCTTTCTAATGAATCTGACCAATCGAAATTTGATAGCGGGAATCAAAAGATATGTCCAGTTGGAAATACTGAATAGTCGCTATGGAATTCAGGCCCTTAAAAATGGATATTTTGCAAATGACCTCGGATTTCGACGAAACCACTTTTGTTGGATCCGCAGGGTCAAGTTATTGTTAGGTTTCAAATTTCATAATTTTTCGAATCAATATGTGAGCGTGGCAAAGGAAAACGCGTTTGACCAGATTCTGTTGATTTTAATCGACTGGAAATTGGCCATTTTTCAAACGGTCTCAGACTTCGACGAAACTAGTTTTGTTAGGACCGTATCGTCAATACGAAGCTAGAAAATATTTTTCTGGAATTTTTCTAGTCAGTATGTGGCCCCGGTAATTTGAAATGTACGTTTAAAATTCAATATAGTGATTTAAATGTAAATTCAAAGGAAACTGATTGTAACGATCAAATCAGCTTGCGATACATATCCCATTGTGTTCGGAATGGGGGTAAAACGCTATGGGCGACAGGCGGTGGGCCTCGTTTCGAGGTCGTATGTAAAAGTCAACCTTTTTGCAAAATTAAATAATTAAAAAAATAAAATAATAAAATAATATAATTTCCCTCCTTTATCTCCCTTTCTGGCCTCCCCCCGTTCATTTTTATTTCAAACGAAAAGAAGAAAAAAAAACCTAAAAACTATCGACAGACCGCCCCCTCCCTAAAGCAAACGCCGCCACCACCGCAGCTCCGACGAAGACGATCCGCCTGTCCCCCCCTCCATCGATCGAAGACCCGGGCCTCCAGAAGCCATCGCGAGCGAATCGAGCAGCCCCCCTCCCAGTCTGACGACCTCCTGCCACCACCGTTCGAAACCCGAGCCGCCGCCTCGAAGCCAGACTCCTCCTGCCTCCGACGAACTGCGGAAACCCCCCTCCCCTCTCTGTAAGTATTTCTTTTTATTTTATTATTTTATTTTTATTTTATAAAAACAGAATTTAAAACTGATTTGTTTAAAAGTAAAAACTGATTTTGTTTAAAAGTAAATAATGATTTTTGAAAAGTAAAAAAAAAAAACTGTTTATTTTAAGAAAAAAAAGGGGTTAAAACAGATTTTTCTAAAGATGTAAAACTGATTTTAAAAGCATTTTAAAACTGATTTTGAAAAGGTTTTAAAAACTGATTTTTATTTTAAGATTTTAAAAAGGAAAAAGATTTAGATTTTAAAAGGAAAAAGATTTAAACTTTAGTATAGAAAAAGATTTAAACTTTAGAATAGAAAAGATCTAAACTTTAAAATAGAAAAGATCATATTTTTAAAATAGAAAAAAAAATCAGATTTTTATATATTGAAAGTCGAAGTTAAAATCAGATTTTTATATATTGAAAGTAGTAAAAATCAGATTTTTATATATTGAATAACATAGTCAAAATTCGATTTTTACATATGTAGAGAATACGGGCAACGAAAGCGACAAAAGGCGAGATTGGCGAAGGTTTCTCTAAGGAAGAGTCGTACTAGTTGGATAGCTATTGGTGAGATTTCTGATTTAAAAATATATATATGTGTGTGTGAAATGAAAGTGAATTGCTATATATAAATATATATATATATATATATATATATATATATATATATATATACGCCCCTCGTCCACAAACCATGGACGATATTTATTGGTTGAAATTGTTGTGAAAATTGATTGAAAGCGAATGATTGTTTGAGATTGTTTGTGATTGATATTGGTTGATTGTGGTTGAAAAATACCCATTTGTGGTTGAGAAATATTTGGTTGAAACCACATAGGATTAGTTTGTGGAAATGAAATAAATATATACATGCCGCCTGCATGCGAACTAGATGCATGATTCCCATTGTCAAAAACCGCGAGGTTTTAAGGTAGAGCGAGGAGCCGTACTAGGGACGGTCCCGGTTTAACTACCCTGCCGTTATGCTGCCGAAATTTTGAATAATATTCGTGTGTTTGAATTATTTTCATATGCTTAAACTATATTTATTCATTGAATAGAAAACCTTCATGTGTTGAATTGATATTCATTCGTTGATTAGAAATTCATGTGTTGAATGGTATTCGCGTGTTAAAAATAAAAATCACATTTTTATCTATATATAGAAACTATAGAAAACATTCATGTGTTGAATTGATATTCATTCGTTGATTAGAAATTCATGTGTTGAATGGTATTCATATTTTGAAATAAATTGTTTGATAATAAAAATCACCTTTTATCGACTATATGAACTGTGTTAAATAATCTCGTTTTAAGAGAAATTGTTTTATGATAAAAATCCCATTTTTATCACCAACATGAACTATATAGAAAAATAGGGTTTTGAAATAAATTGTTTTACAATAAAAATCACGTTTTTATTGTATGCACAAGTCGTTGAAATGTGAAGTGTTAAAAATAGCCACTTGTTCAAAATAAACATATATGAGTTGAAATATTCATTAATTAGCTAATGAAATGATTTGCACCTATTTATGTAACATTAGAATGAATGGTGTTTTTAAACCAAATAGAAATCAAATACGAAGTTGAATAGAAAATGATAAATGATAAGAACTGTATATATATGTATATGCATATTCATTGAACAGGTTATAGCAAAGGGGCTAGAGAAGAGGAATAAAATTTTGTGCCCGACAAATAGGTAAACATTTACTGCTTTGTTTGGGTGATGATTTTATGAGCCTGTTGGCTAGCCGCTTGGCTTTTTCTTTTTCTTTTTGAGATTAGAAGGACCGGGAAAGCTATTTGCGATTTCCCGATGCTCCCGGTGCAGGGGAGGTTATGGCGAAATTTTTCCAAAATTTAAGGCGTTAGAAAAATATTTGAAGTGAAAACGATATGGAAAGCATTGAATGAACTATATTTATATAAATATAAATGAAATTAAAACGAAACGAAGCCGTGCAGTTCGTATTTCGAAACCGTGATTTCAAACGACTAGTGCGGGAAATCCGACCATTGGATTTTCCCGAAACCTCAACCGTCGGGTTCGCCTTGGAATAATCTTTCCAACGGCACCAACCTTGTAAAAATTCAACGGTTGGATTGTCTGGAATGTTTAATTCAAATCTGAAGAAAAACAGCGCCAGAAGCGATTATATTTATATATATATATATAAAAATATAATTATATATTTAATCGAATAACGACGCTGCAGTTCGTATTTTGAAATCGAAAATTCAAACGATTGTACCGGGAGATCCGACCGTCGGATTTTCCCGAAACTGGAACCGTTGGGTTCGTTTTGAAAAGACCTTTCTAGTGATGTAAATTTTATGAAGATCCAACGGTTGGATTTTCAGATATGTGTAAATCAAATCTGAAGAAAAACAGCGCCACGGCCGCTTTATGGCCCGAAGCGTCGTTTTGAATAAATGGGCTATTTTAAAATAAATAAAAATAGCGATAAATCATTATAAAGTACCATAAACAATATGGAGTGGAAATAAACTGAATTTGCTCGATTTATGTTGTATTTGATGGTTGAATGTGTTTGGTGTGAAAATTACATTAAAGAACAATATTGGTGTTGTCGAATAATTTAACCATTGAAATAAATTGATTTGAAATTCTAAATATACGTGAATTATTTGAAAAGGCCGAGTTAATTCTCATTTCCAATAATTGACCGACGATTGAAATTCGAAGATGAAGACGGTGGTCGAAGACCGGAGATCTTCACCTCGTTTGGATTGTAACCGAGGTCCTGAATGGGAGGCATCCCGAAATATGGATAATGAGTGGTGATCGTCCAGACGTACGTGGTGATCGAAGGGTTTGCGAGGTATTTAGTGCCTCCGGTTTCGTTCAGACCCAGAACGGACTTGTAAATGGACTGTGTGTCTGACATTGGAGTTTATTCTGTGTTGATTGATTTCTGTTAAATATACATCTGTTTGGCGGCGGGGAATTTATTCTTTCGCTTAACGCCCTTCTCTGAGACGCACGAGCTCAGAGGTTGTATATCGATGGACATCAGTCGCATGGCATGAATTGCCTGTGTGGCATGCTAAGATGCAGTGATCAGGGCTTCTGTTGAAAAGCAAAGTCTTGTGGTGATGATCAAAGCACCGCCTGTGTGGCGTAGCTTTGTGTATAACGTGAATTCGCGAGCCTCACACCCCGGTATGAACCTAAAACGGAGAGGACATCAGGGGGGACGTGCGTTTTCTTTCTAGCTAGGGTGGTGTCAGTGACCTACCAGCCCTGACATTTATATACTTTTCACCTATGTGGTTGTTGCTGTTGCGAGGCGCCTCGGTTTGATCGGACGATCCGGGTCCGATGGAGTCATTCGTTGGCTCATTTACACCCCAAAGGGTGGAGAAACGCATTGTTTAGGCATTATAATCCACTTCGTGTGGACCGGCCCTGACGATCCAGGGTATGGTTGCGGCTGTACCTGAGACTCGGGCTAGACAGTCTCGAATTCGGTAAGGACTGTCTTTTGCCTTGGTTCATGACGGAAATCCAATTTCCAAATACGACATCGTGCGATTTTGATTGTATATATATATATGGCGACATGATATATGGTACCCATGCCGTCTATGATTGATAGTTATGATTTGAAATTGTTTTCAAAACATATAAACACTAGCAATAATATAAATGCCTTTGTTTTATTCGTATCAATCATATTTTGGCCATTATAAGGTAAAACTCTATCCTCCGGTTTGCGTTGCATTGTGTGATGGGAACTGAGTCTTATAATGGCTTCATTTTTATAAAAAGCATAGCGATGTTTAAAAGAAAGTTTTGTTTTAAAAGCACTGGCAATCCAATGGAGTAAACCCGTTCCACGAAAGTGGCGTGGTCCTGTGATTAGCCAATTATATATGTGTTGAGTGGATTTCTCATACCAGTCCCATGACTGACTCGTAGTTTGTTTCACTTTCAAACTCGGGTGCCCCTTTTTCTACACGGGCAGCCTTGTATTCAGGTTTAGCTGGTTCTTTTTCTGGATAGCTGGAGCTGAAGATGGATTCTATCATTTATTCTTTTTATGCTGTTCAGCTCCTATTGTACATATTTTGTTTATTTCCGCTGTAGACATTTATGTATAGCTGAACTGTATTTGTACTAAGTAAGATCCTGTATACTGTGTAACTCTGATGATACTTTTATCCAGTATATTTTATTGTTCATTATCTGGTGTATTTATTTAATTCTGTTCTGCTATTATCTGTTTCTGTGTTATATTCCAAAGATAGCCCTTGTTTCCGTGAAAACGGGAAATCGGGTCGTCTCAATTTTGAACGTATAATTTATATATAATTATAAAATGAGCTCGTAATGTCATGGTAGTTCGTAATATTACCTTTGAACTTAAACTGAATATACAAAATCCAGTATAAGTTGGAATTCCTTGAAACAAGAATCGTTAGAACCTATTTGACTATAATTTTTAATGAAAGAGATAAATCAATATTTCATCTTGTATATTTTGAGTTAGTCAAAATCAAATTTTTAGAAAGTCGTCATGGGATCGTTTATAAACTACAACGATTTGTTTAATAAAATAAATTGATTTTAAAAAAATGGAATATCGTTATAACCTAAAATTTAATCAAAATGGTTTCTGAATAGTTGTACATGCCATTAGAACATTATAAAAGTTAACAGAGTTTTAAAATTTTAGTTCAATGTGATTTGACAGAAATGGGAATTCTATATCAATTTAATCAAGTTAAAAATAACAAACTCTGAAACAATCACGGATTTCTATGAAATTGGTTTCATTGGATCCATAATGTTAAATTATTGTATGAATATGAATTTCATAGCGATCTGATATCGTGTGTGACTTCAGTAGCCATAAAGGTGCAGCTAATTTGCGTAGTGATTAATTAAATGAATTTAATTTGACTAGAAGGAATTTGTAGATAACTGGAGCTAAAAATCAAATTAATAAGCGAGACCAATTCCTTTCAATTCATATTGATGTTTAGAGGCAAAATATGTTTACTAGTTCGTTATTTTTGGAGATCATGTAATTTGGTGTCCAAAATAGCGTTGTTTTACATGTAAAATATCAGTGCAGGAGAATAGTCTCGAGGTGCGACGAAACTTTTTCCATTGGATCCGTATTAGTAAGTTATTGTAGGATTTCGATTTTTGTATCTATCGGACTTACCGTTTGATCGTGCGAATGGTAAACGCCTAGATTTTTGTTTAATTGTTTTATCAATTTAATTTGGAACTTAAGAATAACCAAATTTCAAACGATCTTTTATTTCAAAGGAACTAATTTTATAAAATCCATAGAGATTAATTATTGAAATATTTCAAGTTTCAAGCCAATTGGACTTATTTTGTGATCGTGCGCAATATAAACACATATCGATTCACGTTGTGAAATTAAAAAGGAATTTTTAAAACTCGGAATTCGCATAAATCAGTTCCATCATGTCTGGAATATTTAATTATGCTATGATTTCAATTTTCATCGTAATCAGAGGCCGTATGAGGTTTTTTAATATGGAACTTACACCGTAAGTTTCGTACATACTAAAATAATAATATTTGTCCATTATATATATCCCCCTCACAACCCTGATTTGCATCAAATTAATTTCCATGGTCAACCAGACCTAAGAGTTGCCATCAACGTATTGAACGGCTAAGAACTTCAATTTTCCTTCCTCCAAAATCACAAAATCCTTCCATCGAATCGAAATACATTCAACAACGAAATTCTAAAGATCAACAAGATATATGTTTTGAACAGTGGTGATCGGACCTAGAAGGTTGTGCTGGTCGGAATCAGGGACGAGAGCTGCCATGGTCGTTGGTTTACTGACAGTGAAGGGTTGTGTCGAGATGATCATGGTTCCAAGTGTGGATGGAGGGGGCTGAGGTGCACCTGCGGGCGGCGTTCGATCGGGGACCGGCGATCGGCGTGAGGTGGGGTAGTGAGATGTTGAGGTCGATGCGTGATGAAAGGATGCAGCAAAACAACGAATAAGAGAAGAAAATAGTATCGACCGTTAATTCTTAAACCAAAGAAGTTAAACTAATTAAGTTATAATTAAGAAATTTGATTATTAAGTGAAATCATGAATGCTTATAATGGTATAACTCGTGCATATCTTATCAGAATTGGAACAAAAAAGGGGCGTTTGGGTCGTACCATCGGGCATTACATTCTGGAACTAATTTGGATAGAGCTGGAAGCAGCTGGAATTTATAGTTAAATTAAACGCCTGTTTAATTTAGCTAAAACCAAATCGCTTTAGTGATAAATGGAATTAAAGTGAGTATAACTCACTCAGTTTGATCCACTTATATTTATATAAGTCGGGATTTTTATTTGTATGTTATGGTTGTTGATTGTTTGATGTGTGCTTAATATTTATATATATATTGTTTTAATTAAACGCTCATCTAATTTACTTGAAATCAGAATCATTGTTTCAGTGATTATTTCCAAATGAGGTAACTTACCTTGTTGGTCATGTTTATAGTAATATAAATGTATTAAATTAAGAGATGAATGCTTCAATTGTTGTTAACGGTTGATTGTTGAAATTATATCTGAATATTGAATTAAAAGATTTATCTTGAGATAACATGTTTGTGATGCAGGAAAATATAGGTTGGAGGTATCCAATGGATTCTTCACCGATAGTTGTTAAATTTCATATATAATAATATCTGTTGAAATATGATAATTGTGGTGCATGAAAAGACAAGTTCGAGGAATCCACCAGGATTCCTTACTTATATTGATAATGCTATCATGTTGACTATATTTGGTTGAAAGTGAAACTGGATGAAATAAACCCATATTTCATGGTTGGGTATTTTAGAAGTCATTTGGCTCTATAGTACCGTCGTTATAAAATAAGAAATTTTTGGAAGTCTGAAATGTTTTCAGATTTATACCTTTTTGAGACGTTGATTGCCGTCAGGCGAAATGACAAAGTTTAAGTTACAGAAGGTTATTTTTTTAACTAGAGTAGGATTTTCAATTATATTTGTATAAGTTTTATTAAAGTAAACGCCTAAAATAAATTGATATTTATGATTAGTTTTTATAAAGTAATTATAAATATCTTATATTATAAAATTCTTATGTTTTAATATAATATATAAGCCGATAATCGGAAATTAATCTAAGGGTTAACAATTTGAGATAATTATTGAGCAATATTCTTAAATCAATTAAGTTATTAATTAATTTAAGAGGAAGGATTAGAGGAAATGAGTTAACCATTTAACTGATGTTTTTCAAATTGACTGAGTCAACCCTTTAAATTGGAATTGGTCATTAGACTAATTAGTTCTCAATTAACTGAATAAATATAGTTTTAACAAATTGTTGTTTGAACTTAATAAATCTCCTTGAAGTTATTTAATCCTTTAATGAACCGTGTTAATTGGAAGTCCATCTTTCAAATGAAAGGAAATGGTTAATTAAACCATATTTTTGACAAACAAGGTTTTGTGATCGGTTTTAGAGTTACAGACTCTTATTTATCTTAAGATAAGAATGTTGTTGATCAAGGTCTGAGAGCTAAATAGAATACCCAAACTTGAGTGACTTCACTATTATCGATAGATGGTATTACTTTATAATGGGAAAAGGTGTTGAAAATAATTTATTACTTTCATAAGAAAATTATTGCAAAATATTTACAAGATTTGAGATGTAATTATAATTATTAAATTTTACAGTAAACAATGTATTACTTAACATTTATTGGCCTAAGTATGAATTGTGACTATACTTATACCATTCGGTTAAGTATATAACACTATTTTCAAAGTAATGAAAATAGTACTGTTTTACAAAAGTAGAGTTATAAATAGAATTACATGTATAAGTTGAATTATATAGAAAATGATTATAAATTGGATTTCTTATAATAAAAGTGATTGTTAAATAGAAGTTTCAATGTTGGCAAATTGATTTCTTGAAATAATGAATATTCCAAGAAAAGGGTTAATGGTATAGAAAATGGAATTCGTAATGTTGTTTTACGAATGATAAGTTGAATTGGTTTGGGTTAATAAACTTGTATCTTTATAAAAAAGGGACATTATTCCTAGTTTTTGGCAGTGAGTAATGATTTTAGAAAATGTTTTGGAAAATGATATTTTTAAATGAAATATTTGATGTATGTACGAGATATTTTCTAAGTATTAAATATATAAATAGTTCTGGCGAATACTCTTATATTAATATAAGAAGTGAAATGCTATGTTACAAATATTGAAATATTTTGAAGTTTTAGTTAATGAATAGTTTTAATTGAAGAGGCTAAGTGATTCTATGGACCGAACCGGTGGATTCATTTTATTTTCGTGGTTGAATGGTTGTTTATTTGATAGTTAAATAACCGACTATCAAATCTGGCCTACTATCGATTGTTGGTACGGAAAGACTGAAATCGAATTTATATTCGAAAACTATTCTGACCAGAAAATATGTATACGTAGAAGATATTAGAAGATGGTCGTGATGGAGCATTTTAAGACCCGTAGAATTTCATGAAACGGAAGAGCTACTTATAATCTCCGAGTAGCTCCTAAGAGATAAACCGTGCTTCTGTGGTGGTTGAAATCTATGGATTTGCATTGACTTCTCGCAACTAATCCTTGAGCTGGTTCCTATATGGGATGCAGTAGGAGGGTGCCTTTGGTTAGTCCTATTCCTGAATTACTTGTATGGACGAATGTCTAACAGAGTATTTCCTAAGGGTCACGTACGCTGATTTTTACAAATTCACCAAGTTTGGTGGCAGAGAAGAAAAACTTCTTTAAGCTTAACACCCAGAGTATATCTGTTGACGTCAATTAGTGATTTGATGAATATGATGACATGGCATTCAAAGTTTGTTGTGTTGTTCTAAAATGGTAATCATGACCTCAAACCTCTTCAACCGAAAAATGACAGAAATCGGGCAGGCAGCATAGTTATGTGCGGGATTACCATTATGGTGTATTATCACCATCTAGAGAAATTTCATTTTGTTCTTCTGTATCTCCATGTAAACTGTTATGTTAGTGCCAACCGTTGGTGATAATATATTCGATACATTGAAACTGAATGAGCGGTAGGTCATGTGTGGTCGGGTTGCAAGATGACCTTGTTAAACCATAGTGCGTTGTCTCTAGAGGTACACTATCGGAAGGTGGTAATGTACCCTGTCCTAGTCGGAATCCATTCTCCAATAAGTGCCATGCAGTTTTTGATTATATACTAAGTATGGGGAGCGTGAGATGCAAGTGTTCTTCTAGATGATTATCTATTTGATATAGATACTATTATAATATCATAAGATTTGATATCAAAAACGCTTTGGGTTATTGCATGGTAAAAACCATCCGTGTTTATATGTGGACTGGTCTTACGATTATCCTTTTCTTCCAAAAATATTTTTAACTTTAATTCAGCTGGATGATACCTATAAACTTAATGAATTTTCTCGTGATGGTTCACCAGACCAATGCATGGCGTTTGCAACGGTTAGGTTAGACCGAGTGTTACAGGCTCAATATAGGATACTACGGACCTCAAAAGACATGGTAGGAGTAGTTCAGACATATTTAGTATTTATTCCGCTGTGTGTTGCCTATGAGGATGGTTGTTATAACTGTCCAGATGTATTGGTTGTTTGTTGTACTCTGATAAAATGTAAGTACTTATACAAGTTCTTTATAAAGATTTATTTCTATATTATAACTTATTCTGGTGTGATGTGAGACTTTGGTTCTACGTATTTAGTATTCTTCTTCTATTCTAATATTTCTTTCTTTTATCACCCTCTAATTTCTTTTTATTGACTATTTGGTGTTTTTGATACATACGTTTGACAATTAATACAATATTAAATATTATTATTGAAATTCGACCGTCGGATTCCGCCAGGTCGTTACAGGTTTGCTATCAGGGCTCTCACGAAGCGATAAACAAATTGCTAAAGCCCCACTTCCCTAAAAGAGTCATAACCACAAGAAAACATCCTAAGAAATCATAAACACAAGAAAACATCCTAAGAAACATTCTTAACCCAAGGATAAATAAGGATAAGGATGGTTCAACGATCATTCCGTCCAAACGCAAATCCACCGATATCTCTATGTCAAAGCCCATTGTACTTGATGCTTTTACTGCTGAGAGGATAAAAGTTTTGAAAGAGCAATTTCCTCGGTATCAATTTGGGCAGATGCACTTTGTGACTAATCTCTGGCCAGTCCCCGAAAACTGGTCCGATAAAGTCAAGAAAATGATAGACTTCGTCGAAAAGCAATACAAGGAAATGTGTATGTATGCTCGGAAGCTATCGGAAATCATACAGAGTCTCCAACTAAACTTGGACAATTAGAATAATTTGTGGGACCATGACATGTCGTGTGTCAAGTCTTTCGAGAAAGAACTAATAGAAGTCGAAGATAAATTGAAACTGCCTGAGAAGGAGGCCGAAAAATGCAAAAAACAGCATACCGAGTTGCAGTAGTGCATCCATAATGAACTTGATGTTTCTAGCAAAGATCACACAACCCTTAAGTAGAAGTGTCAGAGTGTTACGACTGAAAACATTGACCTAAAGTTGTCTTGCATTCGCCTTCAGCACGACAAAACTAAACATGAGAAGAAAAATGCTGATCTAAGAGCCAAGCTGACCAAAGTTGAGGAGAGGACAAAGAGGGTGGAAGAACATACTAGCACTGCTCTTGATTATGCCTTTAACACTAAGGCTCAATTTGAAGTTGAAAAGGTTGCATTGGAGAAACAACTTGCTGAAGCCAAACAAAAACTGTATGACATGGGACCTTTCATTCTTTCTTTCTTCACGCAAGTTCTCGGACATTATGATATATCGTGGGTGGAAGACCATCCCTCTACTCTAGTTGATGCCTGGAATGATCTGGTCGAGAATGAGAGGCGTGGGGTGAACGTTGAGACGATAGATGATGAGGAATTGATAAGAACATTTTTAAGGGGCGGTGAGCTTGAATATCTAGTGGAGGGAAGGAGACTGCTAAAAGAAGCGGAGGATGCCACAAAGCATTAGGCTAAATGTAATGACATCAACGACGTGGTGATGGTTCCTCCTTTGTAGCATCCAAACCTGGAGTAGTAGAAGAGTACAATCCCGAGGATCCAAGGCTTATCACATGCAAGTCTCCCTCTCTAATTACTGAGGCTAAGACTCCTGCAACCCCTACAGAGCATTCTGCCAAAGGTATTTCCATATTCTCTCCTCAATTCGCTAAAGTTGTGATGGCATGCCGCCGTACCATGACGTCTCCGATTGAGAGGCCTATTGTTTTTTCGAGGCTAAGAATCATTGTTCTCCCTACTTTAGGTACCAAAACCGTTTAATTTGACATGGAGAAGAGAACTAAGACAACTGACGTGTCTGCATTGCCTCATGGTGATGATGTAACGAAGGAAGGGGAGATGATAGAAATATTGAAAGATCCTGATAGAAAGGATGGCGATGATGATATCATCTTATTGGAGAGACCGACAAACCAGGGATTTGATGCTTGCGGAAAAAAACTTATGAAAGTCAAGTTCGAGGTCCTGCCCTTTCCTTTTTCCTACTGATCCCATCAGTATAATCCTTCCTTTCAACATTGTGGTCTCTATTGAGCTTACCAAATTGCCACAAAAATGTACAAGCTCCAAATCTATTCCTGAACTAAAAGAGTCTTCGACTGGGAAGATTAAAAAGAAAATGCGTCTACTTAGCGAGACTGAGAAGGTGGAGAAGAAGAAGCCCAGGTATCTCAAGAAGTCCAAAACATCCAAGTCTTAGATGTTTTCTAACTTATTTCATTATCTGCTCACTGGTCAGCTGTGGTTGTTGTGAGTGTGACCCTCGCCTTTTGCTTTGTATTCTCTATACAAAACCTATAACTAATGAAGTATTTTGTTTCTTACACTCGCTTTCCATTTAATGTACTTGCGATATAATTTCTTTGACCCATGTTTGATTTATGAGTTGTCTTGCTCGAAAAGAGCCAACTGAGTTAAGGTCAATCAAGTCAGGTCATTTTATAATTCGGGGGTATAGTGTATATGCCCCCAATCAGCCTTGAATTATGTGCCAAGTCAGTGGCCTGTTCAAGGTTAATTTATATGTCTGTGCATTGCCCCCAACGTCGATGAGGATCTCAAGGAAAGTCTGTACTCATGCCTCCTAATCTTCCATAGGACATATGCCAAGTCCTTTTGATGTTTGATCCAAATGTTTGTACTCTCCCGTCGTGAATTTAGGTTAGAGTCATGGGTTACAGCGGTCTTAAGTCTTGGTGCACTATTCGCGCTTATGCTAATGTTTTATACTCTCTCTTAAGTAATGAGAGTTAGAATTAGTAATGTGAACAGTCATTTCATTAGCCTTAGCATCGATCCTGCACTCTAAGTCTTAGAGGTTTTCCTATTCGAGTGTCGATATCAGACTCGAATTTGGTTAACTCTATTCTGACTAGTCATGGAGTTGAGCTTGCTCATCGAAATGTGAGCAAGTGAACGTCATTCGGGAGATGGTCACTCCTTTTATTTATGTTTGGCATAAGCAAATCGAATCATAGCACTTGGTTAAATTAACACAAATAGTCATAGATCATGGAAAGAGCTTTTATTTATAAACAACAACTTTAGGCAAATCATGCCTCATTATATAATCTGGGTATAAAAAAAATAAAAGCTTAAGTCAAATAATGTCGTAGATGCTCAGCATTCCATGCTCTCAAAAGATGATTGCCATCAACGGTCATTATCCTGAAAGCTCCATTATCCAGCTTCTAATAAATGACATATGGTCCTTTCCATTTCGGACATATGTAGATAGAAGATAGGAATACTCGTTTTAGAACAAGGTCACCAAGTTCGAAGGTCCTAGGTCGGACCTTCCGGTTATAGTATCGAATCACCTGATGTCTATACTCTGAAGCCCGCAACGCTTCCTCTCTCTTCTTGTCGATCTTATCCAGTGACTCGAGGAGAAGAGCCTTATTTGTCAAAGGATCATAATACGTCATTTTGTGAAAGGGAACTTCAAACTCTACTAGAATGATTGCCTCCGAGCCATAGGAGGGCGCAAAAAGAGTTTGTCCAGTCATTGACTTGTGGGTAGTTTGATACGTCCAAAGGGCTAATGGCAATTCGTCAACCCACTTAGCCTTTGCTTGCTCAAGTCGCTTCATCAGAATGGATTCGATGATCTTTTTCATGGCTTCTACTTGTCCATTTGATTTTTGTGTGTCTCGTCTTGATGTGATATAGCCAACAGAAATTTTTGAACTCTGTGCTATCAAATTGGGTTCCATTATCTGAAATGACAGTTCTGAGGAGCCCAAATCAACATATGATGTTTCTTACGATCAAGTTGATCATCCACTTGGTTGTAATTATGGTCAGTGGTTCCGCTTCAGCCAATTTCATAAAGTAATATACCTCCACGATTGCATATTTTGCTCCACACTTGGATATTGGAAGGCTCCCAATAATGTCCACCCCTATATTGCAAATGGCCAAGGGCTCACCATCTGGGTAAGTAGGCTAGGCAGAGCTCTAGGAATATTAGCAAACTTCTAGCACTTATCGAAATGTCGTGAGTAATCAGGCGCATCTTGATTTACAATAGGCCAAAAATAGTCGTACTGTACTATCTTCTTTGCCAAAGTCCAGCCTCGAGTCGCCACAATCGCCTTCGTGCATTTTTTGTAATACGTGCTTGGCGTTGTCATTGGCGATGCACTGGACCAAAGGAACTGAAAATTCTCTTTGTAAAGTGTATCGCGTTGCATAATATATCTTGAAGCTTTGCGAAAATAGAGCATTTTTTCTTCCTTCCTTTCTGAAAGGGTTCCGTGCTACAGGAATTTTTTTATAGGGGTCATCCATGATTCCCCTTTAAACTCAGTTTTCAATATTTAATCAACCTCCATCTGATCAATGCTTGACGCATTCAGTGCTTCAATTGGGACCCTTTTTGTTTCCACTAGGCTATCAGAGCTAGCCAGCTTGGCCGACTTGTCGGCCTTTAGATTCCCCTATCGTGGAATGTGGGAGATGCTATGGTACTCCAGGCAATCAAATAGTTCTTTTACCCATTCCAGATAAGCGGCAAGTCATGGTCCCTTTGTCTGACAATCTTTCCTAGCCTGGAAAACAACTGTGACGACCGCCTATAACTCCTGCACTTAACAAGGTTAATAATGTGCTGAAAGACATGCCAGGCAGAAATGGACGATCGTTAAGGTAAGACAAATAGAAGCAGAACGTGTCGTATAACTCACAGCGCAAGGATAAAATATAATAGAACATATACAAAATGCAATAATAGTGAAGCAGAATTGGGTAGACTCTTAAACTCTTCACATCATCATGAAATGATATACATACATCCAAGGATTACAACAAAAGAGTCTGTACATAGTGCCTCACTACAATACTTCAAAGAAATCATAACAACGGAAACAACAAGATATGTATACTAGCAAAAGTACATAAGCCTCATGCTCGTTATCACTCTACAACATCATCTCATCAAGATCAATCACCTGCCACCTAATCTCCCCATCCACAACATCATGGATGAACAGCCCAAGGTAATAAGAGGAAGCATAAAACCTTGAGTCAGACAATAGTCTTAATGAGTGATAAAACAGCTATCTAACATCATCAATAGAGTATATGAGAATAGGTGTATTAATCAACTAATCTACCAACATCAACAGAGAAGAACCGAAATCCATCTTCCCTACATCCGATAGTGATAGCCTTTACAACAACCAAGTAGAAACAAACGGTACATTCATGGCAATCAGTTATCAAGCGTAGACCATCCTAATTGATATCGACATCTCCCAAGCACAAGCCCCCAAGGCCTAAACCAATATCAGATAAGCACCCAAGAGATATCTTCTTCGACGTCGAATAATCTGCACAATACGATACAAGCAAAACAATTATCATCCATGACTCTAGCTATCACTGCCAATCTTGCTTCGAAACCATCGTTAAACATATGATTGGCCATATCGTAATGCCATCGGTCAAGGGGTAATGGTAACTCCGGTTCTGGAAAAAACTCCATATGCCTTTCGTGGCTACGTATCTAGGCCTTTCGTCGCTACCCATGGTAAGTCGCCTAATTATCTAGTCTTTTAGGCGTCCTTACTATACCCTTGCTTTGAGTCCGCTAGAACCTAGGATAACGATAATTCCTCAGCCTTCTTTATCTCTAGTCGTCGTCATCAGCGACCATTAATAAGCTCAAATCATCTTGAGCATCCATTATCCATGAACTCAAAACATACTTGAGTCATCTGCATATTCGTTGCATTTTGCCAATCAACGAACACTTCATATCACTTCGAATATTCCTCCATGAATTCACTTCGAAACCACGTCCATTCTCGAACCAAAATAATCATCGCTTTTGGTCGACATTCAATACATAGCACTTCAGCCTTTTCGCTATGAAAAACGATCCATAGCCAGGAAAAATGACCCATGGCCAGGAAAAATGACCCACAGCCAAAAACGACCCATAAGCAGGGAAAACGACCCAACTCCATTTCGGCTCTGCAAGTAAAACACTGATTCCTCCCAAATCGCGGAACCAAATCTTTAATGTGACCACTCTACAGAATTGGCAATACCATTTCATTTCCAATGAAATCGACCCCAGCACCTGATTTGTATCACATCATAACCAACATATCAAAATATGTGAATGAGCCAACCCTCAGGGAAATAAATAAAAATATTTTACGGTCCTCCGATATGCAAAATACGGGATGTTACATTCCCTCCCCCCCCCCCTTTTGGAATTTTTCCCTCGAAATTCCAAACAAACATAAGCAACCACAACAAATCCGCATGGCTATCATCCACAAGCAACCAATTTTACCATCCAAACTAGCATCTATCAAGCCATTGATCCATAGCCTTATCCTAGCATGTGGAATTCTACCAACAATAGTACAAGCTACAATGATGTGAGGTAACACGACATTAAAGGGTCATACAGCTAAAGAGTTCTAGATGGATAGTCTTCTTACTCTCTTCCATCTCCCACGTACAATCGTCGTCATCCTCACTCCATTGTACCTTAACTAGCTTAATCGTCTTCCTCCTAAGCTGTTTTGTGTCATTCCCCACAACATGAAGCAACTTACGAGGTTTATAACTACGAACTCGACTTCTTGGACTTCGTACAGTTCTGAATATACCACCACATTTGAATCATGCACACAATTCCATAGAAACAACACATGGAAAACATTGGGTACACTCGATATCTTCTCGGGTAACTCCAATCTATATGAGCTTTCCTACCCGCTTGATTATCGGAAACTGTCCAACAAACCTTGGAGCTAGCTTTCCTTTGCTTCCGAACCGAACAACATTCTTCAATGGCGAAATCTTCACGGAAACCATATCGCCAACGTCGAATTCCAAATCTTTTAGACACTTATCGAAGTAACTCTTCTGACAATCTTGGGCTGCCTTCATTCACTGCCGAATGATCTCGATACAATCCGATGTTTCTCTAATCATCTCAGACCCAAGTATCAACTTATCTCTAGGTTCTAACCAACATGATGGAGAATTACATGGTCTTCCATACAACGTTTCTTATGGTGCCATCCTAATGCTCAACTGGTAGCTGTTGTTGTATGCAAACTCAACTAGATGCAGATGGTCTTCCCATGATCCCCCAAAGTCCAATACACAAGCTCTTAGGAGATCTTCCAAAACTCGGTTAATCCTCTCGGTTTCACCATCGGTTTGGGGATGATAAGTCGTACTTAAACACAATTTGGTTCCAAAGTCTCTTGCGAACTCTTCCAAAATCCACTCGTGAACAATGGCTCTCGATCACTAGCTATGCTCTTCGGGATACCATGGAATTGAACTATCCATTTAATATATAGCTTAGCCAACTTTGATGTTGTCCTAATCGATCTGACAGGAATAAAGCTTGCATTTTTTGTCAACAGACCCACGATGACCCAAATCCCTTCATTTCCTACCCTGATTTTAGGTAGCCCAGCGATAAAATCCATCGATATTTGCTCCTACTTCCACGTAGGAACTTCCAATGGCTGAAGCAATCCACTCGGCTTCCTTTGTTCAGCTTTCACTAACTGACAGTTCATGCACTTGGAAATGATTTTTCCAACATCCCTCTTCATACCATCCCAATAGTAGGCTTGCTTCATGTCCTGATACATCTTATTACCACTAAGATGAATCGTTAACTTTGAGTGATGACATTCCCTTCGAACCTCATCTCTCAATCCGTCGATATCAGGAACAACCAGTCGTCCTTTCTTTCGAAGCCAACCCTCTTGATCGACCTCGAATTGCTTATCCTCTGGTTCCAACTTTTGGAGAATCTCGACAAGCTTTACATCACACTTCTGGCTCTCACCAATCCATTTAATGAATGTAGGTCTTATCGATAAGCTTGCCAACATTTCAGATTCCAACTCACACCGTGGTCTGAAATCAAATACTGCCAAGTACTGAGGTGCTTCAATTCCGAAAACATCGCTCCCAAACTTGCATGTCTTCAACTCAACGCATCTGCCACTGGGTTACCTTTACCAGGAGTATAGGCTATACCAAAATCAAACAATGCTGGAAACTCCAACCACCTTTGCTGCTGAAGATTCAAATCCTTTTGGGAGAAAAAATACTTCAACGACTTTGGATCCATAAACAACTCGAAACAAACTCCCAACCGGTAATGTCCCCACATCTTCAGAGCAAACACCATCGCTGCTAACTCCAAATCATGAGTTGGATAATTCCTTTCATGCAGCTTCAGTGGTCGACTCGCGTATGCCACAACCTTATCCTTCCGCATCAGCACTGCTCCAAGTCTAGTACCACATGCATTAGTGTATACCACCATTTCTTCACTCCTACCAGGAATAGTCAAAACAGGGGCACTCGTCAGTCTTTCTTTCATTAATCTAAAAGCTTGCTCACACTTTACATCCTATGTGAACACTTAGTTCTTCTTCATCAACCCTGTTAATGGTGCAACTATCTTAGAGAAAACCTTGATAAAAAGACGATAATATCCTGCCAACCCAAGGAAACTCCGAACATCCATTGCATTCTTCGGTCTATCCCAGTACTGGATTGCTGCCACCTTAGCAGGGGTCAAACGCTATTCCATTTCCAGAAACAACATGGCCTAAGAACCTCATTTCACTCTTCTAGAAGTGACACTTAAAAAACTTAGCTCTCAGTTGATGCTTTCGCAAGATTTCCAAAACAACTCTCAAGTGCGTCTTATGCTCTTCCTCATTCCGGGAGAAAACTAGAATATCAGCCATGAACACATGCACAGACTTGTTCTACTGATCCCTGAACACCCTATTCATAAGGTCCGTGAAATATGCTGGCGTGTTAGTCAACCCAAATGGCGTCACCAACCATTCGAAGAAACCAAATGGTGTCCCAAAAGCAGTCTTCGGCACACTATCCTTTATCACCCTCAACTGGTGGAATTCCATTGCCAAATCAATCTGAGAAAACACCTTAGCCTCGTGAAGTTGTTCGAACAAGTCGTCTATCCTTGGCAACAGATACTTATTCTTCTTGGTTGCCTTGTTTAGCTCACGATAATCCACACACAACCTCAAAGATCCATCATCCTTGGTTGCAAACATAACTGGCGCACCCCATTCGGATACACTTCACCAAATAAACCCTTTTTCCAAAATGTCACATACTTGCACCTTTAACTCTCGTTGTTCCTTAGGTGCCATCCGCTTAAGAGGCATGACGATAGGTCTAGCACCTTCGACAAAATAGATTATGAACTCAATCTCGTGATCCGGCGACAACCCTTTGACCTCGTCAAAGGCATCTTTAAACTCACTTGTGATCAGGACCGATGACAAATCTTCACACCATAGGAGGCCTTGAAGACGATTGCATAGCTTCCAAAGCATACGCCTTTACATCCTGCTTACCCTTAGCTAGTTTCGGACAATATTTTTGTCATGGCTAGGCTTTCCACACTTAAAGCACTTCCTTTCCTCTTTTGGATTATTACAATCCTTAAAATAATGGCCCTTTTGTAGGCAGTTGTAGCAAGTCACTTCGCCTTTCTGCTTTCTCTGGCCATCTTTTCCTTTCTACTGTTACTACTTCCTCTTTTTGATATTACCACCCTGTTGTGGTTTCGATCAGTTCTTCCTTAGCTGCAACAATAGTCTCTTTCTTGGGAAATAAACTCTCGTGCCTTAGAGCTTTTTCCACAATCTTTTCATAAGTGTCATCTAGATGATCCACCAGCTAGTTCTCAAGGTATATGTCCAAGCCCATGACAAACTTCTTGTTCTTCTGATAAGGAGTCTCTACATATGAACGAGCATACTTTGACAAAGCTTCGATGTCAAAAATGTACTCCAGCACTGGTCTACCATTCTTCTTAAGCTCTACAAACCTTTTAGACAGAATAGACTTCTGAACGATAGAGATAAATTTCATCTCAAACTAGACTTGGAATTGCTCCCATGGAATCTCATCTTATGGAGTCTCTAGAGTGACAGAGTTCCACCAATCCATAGTTCTGCCTTGTAGCTGTCTCGATGCAAGCTTCCTCTTAGTCACATCATTAATTCCCAAGTCTCTAAAGATTTGAATGCAAGTATCAAGCCACCCTTGAATCTCTACAATAGGCTTTGTCCCCTTAAATGCCTAGAGTGGTGAAGTCTTTGCATAGATTCGCGAAGTCCACGGCTCTAGGCACTTGCATTTGAACTCCTACATCTACCGTGGTTGTCTCTGGAGTAGGTAACCTCTTCATGATCATTGCCGCCATGGCCTCGAACATAGCTGGGTAATCTGATATACTGCCATTTCCCCCTCCAGGAACAGTCTCCTACCTAGCAGCATGTCTTGATGGTCGATGACTCATTCTAAATTTGTAATATAGAATGATTAGTCCATGCACGAGAAAAACTGCAAATGGAGTTCAAACGCTACTATACTATACAATAATATATAGTATACATTCATCATAAATCTACAAATTACGTAACTATGTCTTTTAACTTTGGCTAAAATTGATAACCAAAGCTCTGATACCAAATGTGACGACCGCCCATAAATCCTACACTTAACAAGGGAAATAATGTGCTGAAAGACATGCCAGGCAGCTATGGACAATCATCAAGGTAAGATAAATACAAAGGAAACATGCCGAGTAACTCATAGTGCAAGGAGAAAATATAATAAAACATATACAGCAGGCAATAATAGTGAAGCAGAATTGGGCAGAATCTTAAACTCTTTCATATCATCAAGAAATAATATCCATACATCCAAGGATTATAGCATAAGAGTCTGTACATAGTGCCTCACTACAATCACTCAAAGAAATCATAATAGCGGAAACAACAAGATATGTATAGTAGCAATAGTATGTAAGCCTCCTGCTCATCTTTTCTCTGCAGCATCGTCTCATCAAGGTCAATCGTCTGTCACCTGCCACCTAGTATGCCCACTCATAACATCATGGATAAACAACCCAAGGTAATAAGAAGAAACATAAAACCTTGAGTCAGAAAACAGTCTTAATAAGCGATAAAACAACTATCTAACATCATCAATAGAGTATATGAGAATAGGCAGATTAATCAACTAATCTACCAACATCAACAAAGAAGAACCCAAATCCGTCTTCCCCACATCCGACAGTGATAGCCTTTACAATAATCAATTAGAAACAAACAGTACATTCATGGTAATCAGTTATCAAGCGTAGACCATCCTAATCGATATCGACATCCCCCAAGCACGATCCCCGAAGGCCTGAACCAACATTAAACAAGCACCCAAGAGATATCTCCTTCGACATCAAATAATCTACACAAGACGATACAAGCAAAACCATCCATGACTCTAGCTATCACCGCCAATCTTGCGACGAAACCATCGTTAAATGTATTACTGGCTATATCGTCATGCCATCGGCCAAGGGCAAATGGTAACGCCTTTCGTCGCTACGTATTTAGGCCTTTCGTCGCTACCTAAGGTGCTGGACTAATCATCTAGTCTTTTAGGCGTCCTTATTATATCCTTTCTTTGAGTCCGCCAGAACCTACGATAATGATAATTCCTCATCCTTCTTTATCTCTAGTTGTCGTCGTCGGCTACCATTAACAAGCTCAAATCATCTTGAGAAGCCATTATCCACGAGCACAAAACATACATGAGTTGTTTGCATATTCGTTGCATTTCGCCGATCAACGAACACTTCATATCACTTCGAATATTCCTCCGGGGATTCACTTCGAAACCACGTCCATTCTCGAACCAAAATAATCATCACTTTTGGTCGACATTCAATCCATAGCACTTCAGCCTTTCCACTATGAAAAACGATCCATAGTAAGAAAAATGACTCATAGCAAGGAAAAATGACCCATAGACAAAAACGAGCCAGGAAAAACGACCTATAGCCAAAACGACCCATAGCCAGGAAAAACGACCCTACTCCATTTCGTGCTCTACAAGTAAAACATCAATTCCTCCCAAACTATTGGACCAAATCTTTAATGTGACCACTCTACAGAATTGAAAACACCATTTCCTTTCCAATGAAATTGATCCCAGTACCTGATTCAATCCCAAATCAAAAGTTATTCCTTGTACAAAATTGATAAGGGCAAAATGGTCATAAATAAATTTAGTAAAAATTATGGACATGTCTTACATCCCCATTACTAACATATCAAAATATGCCTTCAGGGGAATAAATAAAAATATTTTACGACCCTTTGATACGTAAAATGTGGGCTGTTAGAACAACAATTTGGGAATCACGAAAAAAATCAAACGCAACTACTCCCAATTCCTTTGCGAGTTTAAACCCGGTAATTAGGACTTCATGCTCGGAATCATTGTTAGTAACAGGATAATTTAGCCTCAAGGCATAGTAGATCGATCGTCTCTCAAGATTTACCAAGACAACTCCGGCGTCGGAATGTCGATCATTACAAGCACCACCAGTATATAGCTTCCAAATGCCCGATTCTGACTTGACCTTAGGAGGGCCTGCTTCATCATCCAAAAAATCTTCCTCGGGAGTCATAAATTCAGTTATAAAGCCTGCCAATGATTTCCCACGGATGGACTTTCTCGGAAGAAAAGTGAGGTCGAATTGACTTAATTCAATATTCCATTTAAGTGACCTACCAGATACCTCAGGTCGTTGAAGGACCTGTTGTAGCGGTTGGTCAGTGTATATCATAATTGGTAATTAATCTTAGAAATAGTAGTGGGGTTTCCTTAAAACAATCACCGGGCGGTAAGCAAGCTTCTCAATCTTTGGATAGTTGTGTTCTTCCCCCATCAACTTATTACTCACATAATATAACGGTCTCTGGACCTTATCCTCTTCTCGGACAAGTGCTGAGCTAATAGCATATAGGGAGACTGCCAAGTGTACAAATAAGTCCTCATGGTCTATAATTTTGGAATATATTGGTCGTCTCTCCAAGTGACTTACCAGATTTTGAAAAGCTTCGACACAATCTAGGGTTCATTCACAGTTGTGTGTCCTTCGCTTTATTAAGTAAAAAAAAGGAATACACTTATCAGCTGCTCTGGAGATGAATATGCTCAAAGCTTCTACTTTTCCTGCCAAACTCTGTACATCTATGATCTTTCGGGGTTCTTGGATGTTCTTGACTGCAACGATCTGGTCTGAGTTGATTTCAATCCCACGCGAACTAACGATGAAGCCCAAAAACTTCCATGATGCAACGCTGAAAGAGCATTTCAAAGGGTTGTGTTTCATCTCGTAATACCGGAGGATATTGAACACCGCTGCTAAGTCTTTAACATGATTGGAAAATTGCTTCGAGCTCACATGCATGTCATCCACATATACCTCCACCGACTTTCAAATCTGGTTATGGAACATGCGATTAACCAAATATTGGTATGTCACCCAACGTTCTTCAATCCGAAAGGCATCACTACATAGCAATACAACCCTATGTTCATGATGATACTAGTATTTTCTTAGTCAGGAACATGCATCGAAATCTGGTTTTTTCTAGAGTATGCATCCATAAATGATAGAAGCTCGTGTCCGGCTGTCGAATATGCTAGTTGGTCGATTCGAGGAAGTTGAAAGCTGTCTTTTGGGTACGCCTTATTTAGATCTGAGAAGTCAATGCGCGTACGCCATTTCCCATTAACTTTCTTCAATAGAACTTGATTTTATATCCACTTAGGGTATGTTGCATCTCGTGTGAACCCATTACCCTTCAACTTCTCAGCCTATTCTTTCGGAGGTGTTAACCTATCTGGGCTGAGCATGTGCCTTTTCCACTTAACTGGGGCATAATTTGGATCGATATTCGAGAATGGCTCATAATCGATGGAAATATCCCATACATGTCAGCATGGGACCAAGCAAACACATCAAGGTTCGCCCTAAGAAAATCAATCAATTCCCTCGTCCGGAGGGAATCTAGATGGGATCTGATCTTCAAGACCTTAGTTGGTTCGTCGTTATCGATCAGTACTTCTATTGTAGCATTGTTAGGTGTCGCTCTCTTACATACCAACTTCTCATCTTCTCTGGTATAAATATCCTCGAACTGATGGTTGGGCGATCCTGGTTGGGATGTATCCATTACTTGCTACGATGCCACTTCCTTAGTAGAAGGGGAGGCGTCTTGTAGTTCCTCACTTTCTCCATTGCAGATTTCCTTCCACTCTACCAAGTAGTGTGCCCTTCCTATAATATGAACTCCCTAGACCATTCCCACTTCAGCCTCAATTGGGAATTTCAGGAGCAAACATCAAGGAACTATACATGCTCGAAATTCTATATGGGATGGTCGGCCCCAAAAGGTATTATAAGAAAATGGATATCCATCACAGGGAATGGGAGAATTTGTACTCTTCGATGATCTCCCTCACCTAACTCAACTGTAATTTAACTAGGCCAACCAATTTAGTGGTTGAGCCATTGAAACCACGTATCCATCCTGTACATGGCTACAAGTATCTTGCTTCAAATTTCATTTAATCAAAAGCTTTATTAAACAAAATATTAATTGAACTCCTGCAATCAACCAAGACCTTCCGTACAGTGCCAGGGACACAATAGCCAATATCACCAATGGATCTATGCTTGAGGTATCTGTCGCCGTACTTTCTCTACCGTGGAAAACGATGTTGTCCATCATCATTTTATGTTATTTGATCGAAACATTGTTTTTGAGGGTGCTGCATTCCCCAACTTCCATGTGCTTCGCAGAATTCACATGTCTTTCCATCGTCCTTGGACTGAACCCCACTGGATGTGGTCCTTCGATGACTATGCTGATTACAATTCCTTTCTCTTTATGCTGGGCAGTGGCTTTAGGAGCCACCTGGCCTTGATTTAGGGCTGATGCCCCATGTCCATGTCCCTTGGGGCCACCTTGTACTTTTCAAGCTTCCCTTCTCGTAGTAGCTTCTCAACTACATCTCTCAGATGTCGACATTCATTCATCCAATAGCCATAAGTCTCATGGAACAAAAAGAACTTTCTCATCTCACGCTCTTTCTCCATCGAGTCTCGCAGAGATGGCTTCTTATACTGCATTAAATTGCAAGTATCGAGATATATCTCTTCCAAAGTGTTGTTCTACGATGTATAACTCTCGAGTGACTGGAATCAGGGTCGCTTCTTAGCATCCCCTTTCTAATTTCAATTCCCTTTATTGTTGTTCTTTCTTAGTTGCCACTCTTCTTGTTCTGATTCCCGACATTGACTTCCACTTTTCCAGAACTATCGTTGGATTGCCTCACAACAACATTACTCTGAATCTATTCCTATACAACTTCATTAGATCTCCTTTTTCGATTAAGGAATACATCCTCTTCTCGCAAGCGCACATTTTCTTTCTCATAAAACAACTCTATCATTGCAGGAGGCTTTCCAACTAAAATCTTCTGAACTCTGTGTCCTTGCTCACACCATCGACCATTGCCATTAAAACGGTCTTTGGCTTAGGGTTTCTCACTTCGACGATAGCCATGCTGAAGCGGTCGAGATATTACTCAAAGTTTCTCCAGGGGCTTGCTTAACCATGGAAATCTCTATTGCGTGCTTAGACTTTAATGCATGCAATCGATATTGAGGCAAAAACTTCTCACTCGGGTCTTTGAAGTGAGGAACTAATTGGGGAGGAAGTCTAGTTAACCACATAATTGCAATCCCTTCAAGATATATCAGGAAGATGTTACACATAATGGCATCAGGAGTTGTTGCTGCATTCATATACCATAAATAGCACATCAAATATTGTCACTGATCTGTTCTTCCTGAATAATGAATTATAATGGGTAGATTAAATCATCTCGGGAACTACGCCTCCAAAATATCGTCGGTAAAAGGAGTATGGTTACGATCTTAACTCCAATCCTCATTAGTATATCCTTTATTATCATTCATTATCTGTCGTACCATTGCTTCTACTTCTGCATTAGTTAACACATGCTCTACTTCGACACTTTCATCTTGTTGAATTTCTCCTGCCCCCACTTCAGGAAAAATCGCCTGAGCCACATCCAGAGTGGTACTTCCTCGCCCTTTGTGGTCCAGGTCAATCATAGAATGAATGAGTGGAAGCATGGGTGTACGAGTAGTTCGAGAAGTGATGCGCTCCTTAGGGAGATAGCAATTTTGGTTCGAAGTAACAGCCCATTCGAGGTGCTCTAGATCGAAATATTTGATCTGGGGAAGCTGTTTTGTTCGAGCTGGGACTCGTCCAAATCATAGTTTATCCACTGTGTCAGCTCATTGGATTTGACGTCACTGATTATCTCCACTTCCCTCTGATGATGACGATGCTTCGACAACTTGATGTCGGGGATGAGATGCAACACCGTGGTTTTGGAACTCTTGTCATTCCCTTGTCATTGCATCCATATCATTCCTCATAATAGCATTATCTCGTCTTTGTGCATCCAGGGCAGCAGTGGTCTCTTCTAACTTGTTGAACAAATGTGCGAAGTCATTGTTGAATATAATAATGACTCTTGTTTTATGATAACAAACATATATATTATAATATAAATGTGTTTGTAATTGTAATATTATATACTACATCACATATAGAAATAAATATTTAATTTGAGTAAATTGCAATTGCATAAGAATTTAATATTCAAACAATATTTTTATTCAAATAAATATTTTATTTCAACATATGTACATTACAAACTTTTAACTCCTCTATTGTACATCTCACTATGATATAATACGTTTAATTCACATTTATGCACATATACATTGCTTACTCTCTACAACACTCAGATTTCTCTCTGTAACATATTCAGTGTCATATACAATTCCTTATACATAGTTCCTCACTACATTTCACTCAGTTTCACTCATATAAATTCATCCATTCACTCATACACTTACACACTAATTCTTTAGCTGCTTCAGATCTTCTCCAGTCTCCTGCACACCTATCACAGAAACACACATAGTAAACTGAAACAAAAATTGATTTACATTCTAGTAGATATGAATTTACTTTAAATTTTATTTACCTCAGAATTTTGGTGTGTTTCTAATCATATTTCTAGACTTGGTCTGATATGTATATATTTATTTGAGTCTAGACTGCTTGTGATATACACAGTGATTCACTGTAAATACCACACGGTAAACGGAATGCTTGTGCCAATAGATCAACCTCTACACAACTATAGTGGTCTACTGATCAAGACCAGCTTCGACTCATATTTGTGGTCAGTTGATTTTGACCAGCCATGACACATCTTATAGTGGTCTGCGAATGTAAATAGAAAAATAAATTTGCACTTTTATACAATTATTTCCAGGTGAACAAGTACAAAACCAAATCAGTAATCAATTTCAAGTATGCAAAGCATATGTGAAGCAGTATAGAAGATTGGACGTACACACGTGCATGTGTGCATGGACATTGCATCCTGATGCATTAAAATGAATGAGTGCACAAGCCAAACAACAACACAAGTCAAGAATCTCAAGTGGATATGTACAAGTCACATGATCAAAGGTAGATCCATCCAACATTTTAGCTACAAGATTTTAAGTTCAAATCTCAAGGAAGTGAACACATAGTGCTAATATATACAAGCACTTCATGGAATATATAGTGCACCAAGAAACAAGGCATGTATGGTATTGGTAAATATCCTGCAAGTAAAACTGGACAGTGCACATAAATTAATCAGCCAAGCCATAACACATATAGCATGAACAACAAAGTACATATGCATGGCTGATACACAAGGAGTTCAAGTAAATGAAACAAAGTAAAATAGCAAATGAAAATGTTCAAGTCAAGCTGGACCAGAACAAGTAACAAATTACAAATGCACGGCAAGCATGTGACAAATCTGGACAACAATGTCAATTCATACGCATGTGCATGTGGCATAAAACAGGAAGTCTCACATGTATAAGAAGCAACAGCATGAATATTCAAACCAATTAAGCATATCAACTATTGGTCAAGCCATGCGAAGGCACAAGTGCGCATAAGTATGAATGAAATGTAACATGCATGTGTGTGCAGCAAATGATGCCACAAACACAAGACAATACATGTTGTAATGAAGTACACAAACTGGCAGATGAAACAATGTGACAAATGAAAGAAAAAATTTGATAAGAACACAAGCTTTCAAGTGTAGCATACATATACGTGTGTATGGATCATACATGCGCACCTAACAACAAGAGTACCCAAAAATGGCATGTGCACATCTACAAAACTAGAACAAGACAAGCAAAAGCCAAAATGGCCAGCGAGTATACAAAGTGTACAGTTGTGTACATAAATCAAGTTATGTGCACAGTTTTATCATGGTACAGTTCAAATCAGTGAATACACAAAAGCACGGGACAAGAGACAATATAACATGGCCAAGCAAGAATCAACTGGAGCAATGTACAAGGTGCTATGGTCAAAACAAGTACATGTGGATATGTGCATGTCAACGTGTAGAACCAAATGGCTCAGCAAGTTAAAGAAGTAGCAAACAACAAGGCTATAAGGGTTTAAGTGCATGATTATGCACAAGTAGATAACATGGCAAGAACAATATAGGTGTGGAACTGAACAACAGGTGAAAGTGGGCTAGCACACACAGGTGCATACTTAAGTGAACAAGCAAGATGATGGCATTCAAGACATGAAAAGAATCGAAATCAAGTACATGAGGAATGTACAAAAGTAAGTGTGCACAGAGGCAAGGAAATAATGCAAACATCACAACAGCGTGCATCAAACATATTCATAATTTTCAGAAACAAAATTTTCATGAGTTAAATTTGGTAACAATATGTTTTTTTCAAATATTCAACTCAAGATATATGTCAAGGTGTAATGGATTCATATTTGGAAAATGAATGTTGTTTAAAAGTAGCATTTTACACAATGAGCTAAAACCTGGCCGAATTCATTCAAGAAAACCATGCTTAGATTTATCAAAGCTTCCAGGAAATCAGAAAGTGTTTTGGGAAAGAATGAATTTCACCATGCAAAAAAATATCATTGTTATTAAAGGGTGTTAATTTTGGAAAGAATGAATTCTCATGTTTCAAATATCTCTAGAAAATCACATGAGTATTTTTTAGTGCTATGAAATCATTCAAACATTCCCAAAATCAAATGGTATTCACGGCAATTTATTCAAGCAATAAACACGCAACAATCAATACTAGAAATCAGAGGGATTAAAGGGTTTTGAACCCTATAAATAACAACGCATCATCACAGGCTATGAGTATCGAAACATAACAATCAATGAGCAATTATCAGAGGAATAAGTTTTGGAATACTCATAAATCATTCAGCATTTCGTTCTCAAGCCAAAGCCAAGTTGAGCGACCGAGGAGAAATCATTCGAAGCAACAGAGAATCTATTGTATCAAGCATCAAGGGTCGCGATTTAAAAAATTCACAAAAACCCTAATTTTGTTAATCCGACCATCAAAGAAAAAGGGAAGCTGGCACAGGTGGAAAGAAAACAATATAAGGGGACGGATTTGTTAATTTATTCAAAGGTGGGGTTTTTGTTTTGTGTTTTATTTTAAGTTGCTTTTACATTATTTGTAACTGTTCTTGAGTTTTCTAGTTTTCGATAAACTAGGGTTTACGAATTATGGGTTTGTAATTCAAGAAAATTTGATCTTGGGGATAAAGATCAATGTAGGGTTTGAAGCATAGGATTAGAACAGTTGGGAGCGGGTGTCGCGAGTTTACAGGGAAATTGTAAGTGTAGAGATTGTTTTAATTCTAGTTGAAATCTTGGGGAATGCAGTAGTAGGCAGGGGTTTGCCGACGTTAGGTAAAATCTATATCATTTACTTTCTTCATTTATTTGTTCTACTGTGATTTGAGCTGTGATATTTTTTATATTCCTCAATACTGCAATAAACCCTATTTACCCCCTCTAGGGTTAATCTAGATCCTACAAGTGGTTTTAGAGCAGGTATTTTATTAAATCTAGAGTCATGGTTTTCCCTAGTTGTCATTCTAGCAAGAGTCAGTCCAGTAATACCCCAACTATTTTTGATGGAACAGATTTTTTAAATTGGAAATTAAAAATGGAATTCTATTTAAATTCTATTAATATTAAATGTTGGGATATTGTTATCAATGGATATGATATGGTAGATAGGAACGATATTGTAATTAATTCTCATGCTACACATATTCTATATTCTTATATTGCTGATGATCAATATAACCATGTCTCACATTTTTTAACAGCACAGGAAATCTGGGAAACTCTCGATACATTGCATGGAAGAAAGGAGAACAATAGCTCAAAACTCTAGAATATCAACTCAGATTCAGATTTGTGCATAAAAGGTTTTACAGATGAAAATTTAGATGGATCGGACGATGGAGACCCAACAGATGAAGAGATGGAAATTTCTCATATGAAGATTAAGTTTATCTTTGTACAGATTTAACTAAAACTGTTGATAGTCTCAAATAGAAAAATATAATTCTAAAAATCTGAAAATCTTGAGTTGATCAGCAATAATAATGTTTTGGAATTAAAACTTAAAATGTCAAGAAATTTTCAAACTTTGATTGCAAAAATTGTTTGAATTTGGAAACTAATCTTATTCGTCTAAATGAAAATATTCAAAAGCTTGTAAAGGAATTCTGATAAAAGAAAACAAGAATGAGCTAGAAAGTAAAAACAATGTTTTGCAAAAGGAGTTGGAAAATTTTAAGATGGCTAAAAATTCGAACATGAAATTGCTGAGAAGCAAAAGTTGCTAAAAACTGAATCAATTTTGAATGAGTTTAAAAAGGAGATTGAGAAATTCAAGAAATTTGAAAAACTTGAGACTGAAAAACAAAATCATTTTAAATCTGAGATTTCTGAGTCAAAGACCAAAATTAAATTACTTGAAAATGGAAATTTGGTTTTGAAACAAACTGATGCTGAAAAGAAGATCGCTATAAATCGTTGATCAAATTTATGGAAAGAAAATAATGATCATAAATTTAAAATTCAACGACTTAAATCAACTTTGGATAAATTTTCCAATGGAGAAAAGTCATTGAAAAACCAAATTTCTACTAGAAATAAGAATGGTCTTGACATTGGGAAAATTGATGATTTTGAAAAGATGAATTCAAATGTTTTTAAAAATCCTTCAAATTGCTTTGGAAAAGATCAACTTGAAAATTTAGATTCTAAAATTTTCAAAGGATTTTTAAATCACAAATGAGATGAGAACTTGTTTTGTAACAATTCATTTAAACCAATTTGGATCCCAAAAGATAACAAAATGAATTCGAGCAAGATCAAACGGATTTTGGTTCCTAAAGGCACAAAGGTAAATTCATATGGATTGTAATACTAATATGTTTGGGTACCAAAACATGTAAACGAAGCTATGAGTGGTAAAACAATCTTCGTTAGACCACTCGATCCTATAAATAGTTAGGTACTGGAGGAGGCTAAGGAAAAACTTTGCGAAAGAGAGATTGAATACAAGATTGTTCCATATTATTGAATTATTTAGAGTTCCTTAGCAATGATTGTCGAGTTCCATCACTTGTAAACCAGGTATGAACTCTAAACTCTCTTTTTTCTTCGTTTATTTTTCTTTTTTATTCTTTCTACTATCATCCTTTATTCTTCCTTCCTATTTATACTAATTTGTATTGTCACTGTCGCAGTATTTTTTGACACTTCTTGAGCTTCTTAACTTCAAATTACAAATTTCTTAATTTTATGGAAATTACATTCATTTATCTAAAACTTTCATGTTTTGATGATTTCCATATTGTGAACTTAAATTTATAAATAATTGCAATTGTTTTGAAGTTTAGTTGTTGATAGTTCTCTGAATTTCTAAACAGTGTTATAATATCTTGTATATATCTTGAATATTGTTTCTCGAAATTCTTGAAAATATGAAAAATAAAAGAAATTTCACATATCTTTGTTGTTTTGAGTTTCTTCAAGTTCATCTTGGAAAGACTTGAAAAACTACACTCGTTATAGCACACAACTATTTTTTAAGTTGTGATAATTTCATTGTTTTTTGGGATAGGCTTGACTATTTGATTTTGAACTGCTTTAATCTTGGATCATGATCTATCTCTCGGACTAGTTGTAAATATTGCAAAAAATTCTTTTATTTGCTTATTTTGAGCTCTGCTACTCTGATAAAAAGAACTGAATTGTTAGATTTGTGTTCTTGGGCTTGGAGATTGGATGGTTTGTTTAAGATATATTGTAAATGGAAATAGGAGCTACAAGTGGTATCAGTCTTAGAAGTCTTGTAATATTTCTCATTCATTTGTTTGATTTTATTTAAACGGATTTTCTTCAAAACTGATTTTCAACTTGTACAGTTCTTTCAGAATCCTTCTTATAATTGATATTTTCAATTTTAAAATCTTTTTGATTATTTATTCAAAATTGAAATTATTGACCAAATTGAACTATATTTGGAACTCATCAAAATTATTATTTGATTTACGAAATTGTGATGAGTTGTGACTATATTATATCTCACAACAAGAGGAGATTTCATATAAATTCTCATGAGTTTGAACAGATTTTATAATATCTTTGAATTGATTCTTATTTCACGAACATCTTCTTTTCCTATCATCTTTTTTTTGGCATAGCCGACCGGTTTTTATAGTGATCCGTAACACTTTTTATTATAACAAATAATAAAATACAGTATAGTACAAGTGATTGTGGTTGACAATCTACTAATTTGGTTTTTAATGTGGATCGTCCAACGTTTATGGAGTTTATAGTGTTCCGTCCACTCTGCCTATCAGGCTTATAGCATTGGATCTAGCTAAATAACTAGACTACAATAATAAACTACCACTCCACGCAGGGAGGATAATATTACATTCTACTCTGGGTAGTGGATGGTTTAAGCATCACTGCTGAAAAACAAGCGCGTGCCAACCTATTACGTAGATACTATCATCTTTCTATCATCCATCATGGTTCTATTTAATGTAGAGAGTTTGATTTTTCTTAAAAATCATTAAAAAAAAAGGTACAGTTTCTTAATTTGTGATGGAAATGTGATTATTCTATTTTTCAGAATAAGAAAGATTTCAAAATTTTCAAAAATCCCAGTACAGTTGAACATATTTCATAATAAATGTAGAAATTTATTTCACGACCATCTTTATCTCTACCATATTTCTATCATTCATTATTGGTTTATATACTGAGGGGATTTTTATATAATAAGTATTTCTCTAACCAAATTTAAATAACCTAGATATGGTCATGCATAATTAGAGATTGCTTATAATTTAAGTTGCACCTGATCACATTTAAAAGTCCTTATAGGCTATGCATGGTTAATGTGCTTTTAAAATAAAAATGAAAAGAAAAGTAAAAGAAATTAAATAATATATATATAGATATGAAATCTTCCTTGTTATGTAAAAACCAAACTATCAATCCATTTTCTAAATTGTGAAACGTGTTACTGTTTTATGATATATTATGATTTTTTGGTTGATAGTTTTGGGATTTGTGATAATTTGACTATTTTTTTCTCTTGATTCAAATTTATAACCATAGTAAAAATCCATCACTATTTTGTGCTTAATTTTTAAAATTCATTTGAAAATTAATTGGAATTCATATGTTTTATAACTCTCTCTATTTATGAAACCCATCATCCTAAAATGTGAAATTTACTTCAAGACTAAAGAATATTATGATTTTTGCTTGATTAATTGAGGTTACGATATACATTCTCTCTCTTGAATTTGTACTTATATTTCTAGTCTATATTTATCATTTTTTCGATTTATATATCCTTTTGATGATAACAAAATGGGGACAATGGTTAAGATTTTGATTGATGAGTGAATATTTCATGAATACTTTAATATTGGAAATTCAGTTGTTTTTTATTCTCACTCATATGCACATATATGTGGGGGAGTTCTGTTGTAGAGGGAGTGCTACACTTCACTTTCAAACACATTTATCGTATTCAAAATCTTATGTGTATGTTTGTCATCATCAAAAGGAGGAGACTGTTGAATATAATAATAGGATTTTTGTTTGATGATAAATAACAAAAATATTATAATATAAATGTGTTTAAAATTGTACTATTCTATACTACATCACATACATAAATATTTAATTTGAGTAAATTGCTATTGCACAAGAATTTAATATTCAAACAGTGTTTTTATTTATATAAATATTTTATTTCAACATTTGGGAAAGTAAAAAACTTTTAATTCCACTATTATACATCTCCCCATAATATAATACATTTAATTCACATTTATCCTCATATACATTGCTTCCTCTCTACAACACTCAGATTTCTCTCTGTTACATATTCAGTGTCATATACAATTTCTTATACATGGTTCCTCACTACATTTCACTCAGTTTCACTCATATAAATTCATTCACTCATACACTGACACAATGTTTCTTTAATTGCTTCAGATCTAGTCCAGTCACCTGCACACCTGTCACGGAAACACATAGTAAACTGGAAAAAAAATAGATTTACATTCTAGCAAATATGAACTAACTTCAAATTTTATTTTCCTCGGAATTTTGGTGTGTTTCTCATCATATTTCTAGACTTGGTCTGATATATATATATTTATTTGAGTCCAGAATGCTTGTGACATTCACAGTGATTCACTGTAAATGCCATTAGGAAAACTAAATGCTTGTGCCTGCAGATTACCCTCAACACAACTATAGTGGTCTGCTAATCAAGACTAGCCTCAACTCACATTTGTGGTCTGTTGATCTTAACCAATCACGACACATCGTATAGTGGTCTGCTGATGTAAATAGAAATATATATTTGCACTTGTATATAGTGATTTTCAGGTGAATGGGTATAAAACCAAATCAATGATCAATTTCAAGTATGGCAAGCATATGTGAAGCAGTACAGAAGCTTACACATACACACGTGCACGTGTGCATGACCATTGCATCCTGAAGCATCAACATAAATGGGTGCACAAGCCAAATAGCTACCCAAGTCAAGAAGCTCAAGTGGATATGTACAAGTCACATGATCAAAGGCAGATCCAACTAACATTTCAGCTACAATATTTTAAGTTCAAATCTCAAGGCAGTGAACACATGGTGCCAATATATACAAGCACTTCATGAAATTTATAGTGCAGCAAGAATAAAGGCATGTACGGTACTGGTAAATATTCTGCAAGAAAAACTGGACAGTGCACATAAATCAAGCAGCCAAGCGTCAGGCACATATAGCATGAACAGCAAAGTACATATGCATGGATGATACACAAGGAGTTCAAGTAAATGAAACAAAGTAACATAGCAAATGTGAATGTTCAAGTCAAGCTGGACCAACAAAAGCAACAAATTACAAATGCACAGCAAGCATGTGACAAATCTGGACAACAATGGCTAGTCATACGCATGTGCATAGTGGCATAAAACAGGAAGTCTCACATGTACAAGAAGCAAAAGCATTAAGATTCAAACCAATCAAGTATATCAACTATTGGTCAAGCCAGGCAAAGTCATAAGTGTGCACAAGTATGAATGACATGTAACATGCATGTGTGTCCAGCAAACAATGCCACAAATACAAGACTATACATGTTGCAATGAAGACATATATACACAAACTGGCAAATGAAACAATGTGACAAATGAAAGAATAAGTTTGGCAAGCACATAAGCTTTCAAGTGCAACATACATACATATGTGTATGGATCATACATGCAACACCTAACAGCAAGAGTACACAAAAATGACATGTACACATCTACAAAATTGGAACAAGAAAAGCAAAAGCCAAAATGGCCAACAAGTATACAAAGTGTACAGGTGTGTACATAAATTAGGTTATGTACACGGTTCTATCATGGTGCAGTTCAGATCAGTGAATACACAAAAGCATAGGACAAGAGACAATATAACATGGCCAAACAAGAAACAACTAGAGCAATGTACAAGGTGCTATGGTCAAAACAAGTACACGTGGATATGTGCATGGCAAAGTGGAGAAACAAATGGCTCATCAAGTTAAAGCAGTAGTGTAACGATACGGATTTCGCTCGGACCTAATCAATCGCTAAATCGACCAAGACCATTCAAAACCCGGATACGCTAACTCTGGGCATACAAACATCAGAACAAATAACAGAAGACTTCTATAAACATCATAATAATGTTACATCAGAGTACAGAGCATCAGAGTACATCGAAAAAATACAGCGGAAGATTTATTTACAATAAATGTAATATAATGCACAACGGAAAATAAATAAACTAACACAGCGGAATCCTATCAATGCTCTGGACACAGCTTTAAGCTTCAATCTAGAATCTTGCTCAATAAATAAATATCTGCAAAACAAACCACTCGACTGCCCGTGTGGAAATAGGGACACCCAAGTTTGCAAGTGAAACAAACTATGAGTCAGTCATGGGACTAGTATGAGAAATCTTACCTAACGTATTTAATAATAAGGCTGATCACAGGACACACCGCTAACGCGGAACGGGTTTACTCCATTTGATTGTCAATGCATAAAATAAAGTAAATCTTTTAAACAACGCAATGCTTTTTAGAAAAATGAAGCTATTATAAGACTCAAGTCCCATCACACAATGCAACGCAAACTGGAGGATAGAGTTTTACCTTATAATGGCCAAAAATGCTTGATATGAATAAAATGAAATCATTTGATATTGTTACTAGTGTCTAGTCAGTTTTAAACACTTTTCAATATAAATGTATCAATCCTAGACGGCATAGCTACCTAGGGGTGAGCGTTTGGTTGGTTTGGTTTATCCAATGATGAAATTTATCAACCAAACTAAAACCAATTAAAATGAAAACCAAACCAACCAAATTAAGTTTGGTTGGTTCGGTTGGATGTCTGATTAAACCGATCTAAAAATGTTTTACAATTTGTGTTCGGAATATTCACTACAGTTTGAAATAAATTATAAGTACGTGACTAGAGTATTGTTATTTATGATTCTTATGCTTTTTAATATTAATTTTGACATGTAGGTAATGATTAAAATTTATTTAAGTAACTAGACTAACCTAAAATATTTATTATAATATCAATAATTTTGAAAATATAGTAAAAGTTCAGTTAATTTTGTTAAATCGATAACCGAATTCAATATTTTTCTGGACCGATTACAAACCAAATTAATTTCAAAACCGAACAAAACCGACCAAAATAAATTGGTTTGATTGGTTTATTTGGTTTAACCGAATAATTCTCACCCCTATAGCTACCATATGCTATGTCGCCATATATAGGTTTACAATCAAATCCGTAATGTCGTATTGGAAATTGGGTTTCCATCATGAGTTAAGGCTAGGGATGGTCTCCTTACCGATTCGAGTCACCTCTAGAAAAATGACTCAGGATCACACCTACGGGCAACCCTTGAATCCTGCAGGGCCGGTCCACACATACTTTAAGTGGATTAGTTATTCTTGGACACTCGTTTCCCGGTCCTATCGGACCTATCACTTGACCAGTAGTGACCAATATATCGAGGTACCGTGCAATTCATCATCCACATAAGTAAAAATGTCTAGGCTCCATACCATGACACCATTTGTAACAACCCGTATTTTTCGATAACGTGTTAAGACGAGAATCAAGGCAGAATTTAATTTTAAATTCTGAATCAAGTAAAACGGGCTATGCCGTTGCATTCGTCTCGGAAAAATACGTGAAATAGAGTCCGAGTTTTCGAAAAACGGAGTCCGTATGATCCAATTAAGGCCCAACGAAGTTTTCAGAAAATTTCTAAGTAAAAACAGATTTCAAATTCAAATTTGAATTTGGAGATTTGGGCCAGTCTGGGCCAGGCGAGAAAATTCCCGCCAGAGCACCCAAGTCGACAGCCCTGTCGACTTGGGAGTCGACTTGGTTGGACCCAAGTCGACAGCCCTGTCGACTTGGCTGTCGACTTGGTCCAGCCGGGCAGTTCTGCCTGGTGCACCATCTTGGGTTTGTGTTGAGTTTAGGGGCCAGATTCGGTTTTAAGGGCTGAGATTGCAACTAGGGTTTAATCCTATGGCCTAAAACACTTGCCTAATCTATAAATAAGACCCTAACCTAACCCTAAATCATCATTATTCATTCATGCAACTAAACTATGGCAAAATTTTACCTCTCATGGCCTCCACCCTCTTCATAAAATTTCTAAATCATTTCTATGAGAGATTTTCCATGCATACAAGTGTTTTCAAGCTTGTATAAGCCTCATTAGCTTGCATTCAAGTCAAGTTTCCATATCTACATCATAAAGCAAGGATTTTGATCATTTTGGCTCAAGGGTTTTTGTGCTAAAGCTTGCATTTTGGGTCTAGTTGATTGCATAAGGGCTTTGTCATGTGCCTTCATAGCAAAGTAAGCCCTCTCCCTACTCTTAGATATTAACTATAAAGTTAAATGTTCATGTTGCAAGTTTGAGTTTGATCATTGAGTATGATACATGCTATCATGTCATGCAAGTTTATGAAGTCATTATCTTGATCTTGTGGGCTAAAAGCTACAACCTTTATGTTGAAAGTTGCATTATGCAATATGAGAACCCTCATAACCTTTATGTCAACTTGCATATGAAGTCATAATCCTTATATGATGATATATGCGAGTTACTAGTCATCATTCCATGTCTTTTGTCACCATGATTCGCTTTTGTGCCAAGTTTGGGTTTATGCATGTTTTTGAGGCTTAAGAATGTAACATGCAAGTTAATGAACACATTATGTCTCATTTGCCACCATGTTCAACTAGTGGCTTTATACCCCCTTTTGTCATGCCTTTGACAAGTTCCTTCTTTGAATCCATTATGCGAGTTTAAGAGCGTTGGGGTCACATTGTGGGAAAACATAATGACATGAACATGTTTTGGGTAAATGGGTATAAACATGACAACATGTAACGTTAAATATGACATGTGTTTATACTTGAAAAACAGGACTTGAAATATAACATGGAAGTTGACATGTAAGTATGCATAAAAACATAAGCTTGGGAATTTGCCTATTAAGTTAGGTCTACCCTTTGGGAATTTACCTATTAAGTTAGGTCTACCCAAATACTTGAAAACTTGTAACATGTTTTGGAAACATGATGGACATGACACTTAGATAATATAAGTGTGGCCAACTCGAGGTTGGGTTGAGTTTGCAACGTAAAACTACCCGGAACCGACCGGCCTAACTAGTAGTTGCAAACAATAGGACCCAATGTGAGAAGTTGGTCATATTGTGCTTGAACCCGAGGTTAGACCAAGTTGTGGTATAAAGCTACCCGGAACCGACCGGCTTAACTAGTAACCACAACAAAGTCTAATGTGAGAGGTTGAGGTGCATTAAGTAATTAATGCCACATGATAGGGTTAAGTTAATTTGATTAGGCTAATGATACTTAACAAAACATGACAAGGTTGGGTAGGTTAAGTAACTTGATTTGCCTAATGACACTTAACCATTTTTATACGACTAGTGGACGGGGTTAAGTTAAGCAACACTTAATCAATCCAACACGATAACTTGGTAAGGTTAAGTAAGTTTTCTTAATGACGCTTAACCGAAAAATACAGTTAATGGATGGGATTAATATAGGACTCAACTAGTCTAAGCATGGAAATCGGATGGGGTTAAGTTAGCCTAGACTTGATTAATCCCACTTGGTAGTTTAATGGGTTTAAGTTAAACACTTAACTAATCTAACATGATGACTTGATGTGGTTAAGTGACCTATACTTAACCAATCTAACTCGTTAATTTGATGTGGTTAAGTTAACCAATACTTAACCAATATAACGTGAAAACATGATAAGGCTAAGTCACGAATCGCTTGAATACACTTGACCGATTGACTAAGTAAATTGATAGGGTCAAGTTATTATATACTTAACCAATCTAGAATGATAATTGGACGAGGTTAAGTCGTGAATTGCTTAATATACTTAACCAACTTGAGCATGGTTTGTAGGGTTAAGTCTTGAACTTGGATACTTAGCCAATTTTGACATGATTTGTAGACGGGTTAAGTCATGAACTTAAGTGACACTTAATCCATTATGTAAACCCTAGTTCTGAGGGTTAGGTGAATAACCGTAATTAACAAGGATAACGGGAATGAGGCTAAGTGGTAAACCTTAGTTGAAGAATAACTAAGTAATGATTCTTAGTCAAGGAAATTTAGACCAGTTCATAGATAGATGAGTAACCTGATACGGTAGGTCATCGTTTAAGTATACGAGTAGGAGCAAGTATCTGATTTAGATAAAGGCTCCAGCGAACTAGGTAACGAAGCAGCGGCTTCGGGGAACGTGAGGATATTCTTGGTATCCCTCTGTGAGCTGCCAGGTGATCATACTAGGCTCATGAGAGGTTAAGGTCTGCGTTAGAAGAACCAAGAGTATGCCTTGGTTGCTATACGAGCGACCTAAAGACGGGGATGGATAGGGGATAGTCGACGATACACGGTCGTACCCTAGATAGCATTTTCGTCAGGCTACCTACCATCTTTGGTCAAGCGTGTACGTACGGAAAGGCAGAGAACACCCAATAGACCATAATTGCTATCTAATTATGGTTGCGGTAAGGCTAGGATTGTGGGTTGGCCAGTAGTGTGTTCTCATACAGGATTTATCCTGTCTTGTCTTTCGCTAGTTGAGGGAGCGGTCGTGTGGGACCATAGCCGCGTATAGAAAAATAGACCTTAGCATCTGCATCGGCAGATAAATCGTAAGCTCCCGACCGAGTCCTGTATTTTCTGGTCTGCCCTGTGACAGGACTCGGATGGCACGATGTGATACATGTGCATACAGTCATGGAAAAACGACTCACGATGAATGCGTGGGAAAAAGGGCGCGGTTGACGGTTTGCTTAATTCCCAGTGGCCCTGGGTGGCTGAACCCAAACCGAAATACGAAAACGTGCAATAGGTAAGCATAATCCCTAGTAGCCCTAGGTAGCATAAGTCCTAATTGTACAAACGATAATTCAGGTTGGAACACCCTAGCTAGGTTTAGGGTAACAGTCCAAACCGATCTTAAGGATCATGGAACTATGTTAAAGTAATATAGAATCTCATGGGGAAAGCCCGTATGGTCTACGGCAAGGGACTGAACATTTACATGGAAAGGAACATACGAGTGGAGTAACCTATATATGCGGCATATTAGGTTGACATGGACCATTATACGACTTTTGAGTAAGGGTCATTCATGGATAACACATGATACGGTTGGGATACTAGTACGGTAGGTGCAGAGCAGATGTACAGGATAGATACCATGGGACGTTATACGTGGTAGATATCTTGGGAATATTATACTTGATAGAAACTTGACGATGTGATACCTTGTTTTATCTTGACATCGTAATTTATCATGACACCTTAGTTTATCTGAGTTCAGTAGTTCATCCTGTTATTTTGATTTAGCTTATCTATCTTGTTATCATGCTTATGTTCATCTCAGTTTCTCATGTCAGTTAACTTTACTAGTTTTTATGCTGATAGTAGATAGGGCTTACTCAGTCTTTTTGACTGACCCGCTTTGTTTCGCCTCTTTTCTTCCGTTTCCCCCCCCCCCCAGGTTACAGGGAGGAAATACTGTTGTTTAGTTCGGACTTCTTCTGCTTGAAGGTCATCATGGATGGCTTGGACTTTTCTTGGGTAATGGTTACTTTACTGTTTTACTTGGGGAATAATTTATGAAAATGTCTTTATGCTTCTTTAGTATTGCAAGACAGGTTTTGATGTACTCTGATGTAAAAGGCTTTAGACCTTATTTATTCATGTTATGAAAGTTTGATTTTACTTCCGCTATTTTATATGTTCTGTCTTGTGATATTTCTGTGCATGTTTACCAATAATGCCCCTCTAAAGCTAGTGCATTCCCTTGCGAGTGACCCTGGCGGAGGCGGGGTGTTACATTTGGTATCAGAGCAGAAGGTTACCAGACTGGGCAAAAGTTTTTAAAGACCTTCTGAAAACTATTTGAAAATCGTTTACGAAGAAGCATTTTTCAAGAAAATTTTCTTTTAAAAAGAAAAAGGCTATTCCCCAAAGGCCATTAGCACTATCCTTGTTTCCTTGATTGAATCTCTTTTCCTTTCTTTCCTCCATCTGTAGTCACAGTGGTTTTAACTGCGACTAGTCTTCTCTATCTACGAAAGTGCTTTCCATACGATGGAGGTGGTTCTCGAGAGACCAGTGGCCGCGTTATAAGAAAGGATCGTGGGAAAAAGGATAAAGGATACGAGCTTAAGGATGAGCAACTTGTTGGTATGGCTCAACCCATAGCGAGAAAGTATCTTTGGTATGGTGAAACAAGACGGATAGTTAAGTACTGTGGGACAAGGACAAGATCATCGTGAAGACAATTGTATACCCTCACTAGAGTACCTGAGTAGGGGGATAACATCCTTGTTGAAGATCTAGTTATTCTTTTCTATCATCCCGCCAAGAGTTTGTTTTGATCCCCGCATCATTTAAGTCCGCTTCGGTAGTTGAGTCTCTGCACCTTAGTACTAGTATAATAGAGGATCCCATTTTTGTCTCAAAGTCCTATTGGAGAATCGGTCCATTTATTCATGGCTTGTTTGGATTTGGGAATGTCTATGCCCAAGTATTGAGTTTGGAAATAATGCTTATGTTTATAGCTATGGATGGATTCTAAGGATGAAGTGGTTATCCATTAAGGGGTGCCACTCTCGGTTTTGATAGGAGGGTAGTTAGACTCTTGACTAGCCTTGGTAATACCCTCAGAGTCTCGTGTAACCTTTTGGGTTCGGTCATGATTAGTTACTTAGAATCCCGTGATGCCTTTATTGGAAACTTGAAGCCCGATCGAGTGGTGTTCGCCGATAAGACGGATGGCTTATTTCACTTATGCATGGGTTATGGAAATCACCCTAGTAAGTGCGCTTGATAACCAGGTTGACATCTGTTCTTCTACATGGAATACCTTGTAGTATATAAACGAGATCCAAGATTCACCAGGGAATTTTGGAAAGCTTGCATGAGATCATGAGTACGCAGTCATGTTTGCGCCAAGTATTCTAGAAAAAGGATAAGTGCAAGTGGAACGAGAGGCGACGAAGAAATGAATTCCAGCTCATGTTATGGAAACAGGAAATAAGAAGCTACGAAATCGCGAAGTTAAAAGACGGTCAAGGCACAATGGAATTAAGCCCAAGGAAATACGACTTCGATGGTCAAAGACTAGATACGCGCATGATATCTCTTTTTGGGAGTGTATCCTTGATCCCTGTTTTCTGTAGAGCTTACTTGTAGGCTATCTTTTGTGGACATCCTCTCGGTCCTATTTTCTGCTACAAACCCCGTAAGGAGTTTGTCTTGTTTTTTCTTCTCGACCCTGTTTCAGGGAATTCTAGATAGAACCCTATGGATGTAAACATGTATTTGAAACATGTTATGATTGATATGGTTGCAAGTGGTTGCAAGTGGTTGCTCGTGGATGCGCGAATACACATTAGATACTAGCTCGACTCGGTCACATTTCATATTGCATATGCACGAGTATCTATACTTATTTATGGATGAAATTGAATGTATTATCATGTGGTTGTTGCATATGAATGAATGATTGTGCACGCATATAGTATCTATATGATTAGGACTATTTGCATACATGTTGGATTCATGGCACTATACATATTTTTGCATTAGAAAGATTATTCAGGCCTGATCATTAGCATTAGCTAATGAACATGTACACACACGTTTTGCATATATTCATATAGCATTAGAAATCATCTAAGGACAATGGTTGCTTGTGGATGATGTTTTGAGTAGATGGATGGTGGATGGTAGGATATGTTCTTCCTAACTTGGAGATTTCGGGGACGAAATCCTAAAAGGTGGGGAGAATGTAACAACCCGTATTTTTCGATAACGTGTTAAGACGAGAATCAAGGCAGAATTTAATTTTAAATTCTGAATCAAGTAAAACGGGCTATGCCGTTGCGTTCGTCTCGGAAAAATACGCGAAATAGAGTCCGAGTTTTCGAAAATCGGAGTCCGTATGACCCGATTAAGGCCCAACGAAGTTTTCAGAAAATTTCTAAGTAAAAACAGATTTCAAATTCAAATTTGAATTTGGAGATTTGGGCCAGTCTGGTCCAGGCGGGAAAATTCCCGCCAGAGCACCCAAGTCGACAGCCCTGTCGACTTAGGAGTCGACTTGGTTGGACCCAAGTCGACAGCCCTGTCGACTTGGCTGTCGACTTGGTCCAGCCGGGCGGTTCTGCCTGGTGCACCATCTTGGGTTTGTGTTGAGTTTGGGGGCCAGATTCGGTTTTAAGGGATGAGATTGCAACTAGGGTTTAATCCTATGGCCTAAAACACTTGCCTAATCTATAAATAAGACCCTAACCTAACCCTAAATCATCATTATTCATTCATGCAACTAAACTATGGCAAAATTTTACCTCTCATGGCCTCCACCCTCTTCATAAAATTTCTAAATCATTTCTATGAGAGATTTTCCATGCATACAAGTGTTTTCAAGCTTGTATGAGCCTCATTAGCTTGCATTCAAGTCAAGTTTCCATATCTACATCATAAAGCAAGGATTTTGATCATTTTGGCTCAAGGGTTTTTGTGCTAAAGCTTGCATTTTGGGTCTAGTTGATTGCATAAGGGCTTTGTCATGTGCCTTCATAGCAAAGTAAGCCCTCTCCCTACTCTTAGATATTAACTATAAAGTTAAATGTTCATGTTGCAAGTTTGAGTTTGATCATTGAGTATGATACATGCTATCATGTCATGCAAGTTTATGAAGTCATTATCTTGATCTTGTGGGCTAAAAGCTACAACCTTTATGTTGAAAGTTGCATTATGCAATATGAGAACCCTCATAACCTTTATGTCAACTTGCATATGAAGTCATAACCCTTATATGATGATATATGCGAGTTACTAGTCATCATTCCATCTCTTTTGTACCATGATTCGCTTTTGTGCCAAGTTTGGGTTTATGCATGTTTTTGAGGCTTAAGAATGTAACATGCAACTTAATGAACACATTATGTCTCATTTGCCACCATGTTCAACTAGTGGCTTTATACCCCCTTTTGTCATGCCTTTGACAAGTTCCTTCTTTAAATCCATTATGCGAGTTTAAGAGCGTTGGGGTCACATTGTGGGAAAACATAATGACATGAACATGTTTTGGGTAAATGGGTATAAACATGACAACATGTAACGTTAAATATGACATGTGTTTATACTTGAAAAACATGACTTGAAATATAACATGGAAGTTGACATGTAAGTATGCATAAAAATATAAGCTTGGGAATTTACCTATTAAGTTAGGTCTACCCTTGGGAATTTACCTATTAAGTTAGGTCTACCCTTTGGGAATTTACCTATTAAGTTAGGTCTACCCAAATGCTTGAAAACTTGTAACATGTTTTGGAAACATGATGGACATGACACTTAGATAATATAAGTGTGGCCAACTCGAGGTTGGGTTGAGTTTGAAACGTAAAACTACCCGGAACCGACCGGCCTAACTAGTAGTTGCAAACAATAGGACCCAATGTGAGAAGTTGGTCATGTTGTGCTTGAACCCGAGGTTAGACCAAGTTGTGGTATAAAGCTACCCGGAACCGATCGGCTTAACTAGTAACCACAACAAAGTCTAATGTGAGAGGTTGAGGTGCATTAAGTAATTAATGCCACATGATAGGGTTAAGTTAATTTGATTAGGCTAATGATACTTAACAAAACATGACAAGGTTGGGTAGGTTAAGTAACTTGATTTGCCTAATGACACTTAACCATTTTTATACGACTAGTGGACGGGGTTAAGTTAACCAACACTTAATCAATCCAACACGATAACTTGGTAAGGTTAAGTAAGTTTTCTTAATGACGCTTAACCGAAAAATACAGTTAATGGATGGGATTAAGATTGGACTCAACTAGTCTAAGCATGGAAATCGGATGGGGTTAAGTTAGCCTAGACTTAATTAATCCCACTTGGTAGTTTAATGGGGTTAAGTTAAACACTTAACTAATCTAACATGATGACTTGATGTGGTTAAGTGACCTATACTTAACCAATCTAACTCGTTAATTTGATGTGGTTAAGTTAACCAATACTTAACCAATATAACGTGAAAACATGATAAGGCTAAGTCACGAATCGCTTGAATACACTTGACCGACTGACTAAGTAAATTGATAGGGTCAAGTTATTATATACTTAACCAATCTAGAATGATAATTGGACGAGGTTAAGTCGTGAATTGCTTAATATACTTAACCAACTTGAGCATGGTTTGTAGGGTTAAGTCTTGAACTTGGATACTTAGCCAATTTTGACATGATTTGTAGACGGGTTAAGTCATGAACTTAAGTAACACTTAATCCATTATGTAAACCCTAGTTCTGAGGGTTAGGTGAATAACCGTAATTAACAAGGATAACGGGAATGAGGCTAAGTGGTAAACCTTAGTTGAAGAATAACTAAGTAATGATTCTTAGTCAAGGAAATTTAGACCAGTTCATAGATAGATGAGTAACCTGATACGGTAGGTCATCGTTTAAGTATACGAGTAGGAGCAAGTATCTGATTTAGATAAAGGCTCCAGCGAACTGGGTAACGAAGCAGCGGCTTCGGGGAACGTGAGGATATTCTTGGTATCCCTCTGTGAGCTGCCAGGTGATCATACTAGGCTCATGAGAGGTTAAGGTCTGCGTTAGAAGAACCAAGAGTATGCCTTGGTTGCTATACGAGCGACCTAAAGATGGGGATGGATAGGGGATAGTCGACGATACACGGTCGTACCCTAGATAGCATTTTCGTCAGGCTACCTACCATCTTTGGTCAAGCGTGTACGTACGGAAAGGCAGAGAACACCCAATAGACCATAATTGCTATCTAATTATGGTTGCGGTAAGGCTAGGATTGTGGGTTGGCCAGTAGTGTGTTCTCATACAGGATTTATCCTGTCTTGTCTTTCGCTAGTTGAGGGAGGGGTCGCGTGGGACCATAGCCACGTATAGAAAAACAGACCTTAGCATCTGCATCGGCAGATAAATCGTAAGCTCCCGACCGAGTCCTGTATTTCCTGGTCTGCCCTGTGACAGGACTCGGATGGCACGATGTGATACATGTGCATACAGTCATGGAAAAACGATTCACGATGAATGCGTAGGAAAAAGGGCGCGGTTGACGGTTAGCGTAATTCCCAGTGGCCCTGGGTGGCTGAACCCAAACCGAAATACGAAAACGTGCAATAGGTAAGCATAATCCCTAGTAGCCCTAGGTAGCATAAGTCCTAATTGTACAAACGATAATTGAGGTTGGAAGACCCTAGCTAGGTTTAGGGTAACAGTCCAAACCGATCTTAAGGATCATGGAACTATGTTAAAGTAATATAGAATCTCATGGGGAAAGCCCGTATGGTCTACGGCAAGGGACTGAACATTTACATGGAAAGGAACATACGAGTGGAGTAACCTATATATGCGGCATATTAGGTTGACATGGACCATTATACGACTTTTGAGTAAGGGTCATTCATGGATAACACATGATACGGTTGGGATACTAGTACGGTAGGTGCAGAGCAGATGTATAGGATAGATACCATGGGACGTTATACGTGATAGATATCTTGGGAATATTATACTTGATAGAAACTTGACGATGTGATACCTTGTTTTATCTTGACATCGTAATTTATCATGACACCTTAGTTTATCTGAGTTCAGTAGTTCATCCTGTTATTTTGATTTAGCTTATCTATCTTGTTATCATGCTTATGTTCATCTCAGTTTCTCATGTCAGTTAACTTTACTAGTTTTTATGCTGATAGTAGATAGGGCTTACTCAGTCTTTTTGACTGACCCGCTTTGTTTCGCCTCTTTTCTTCCGTTCCCCCCCCCCCCAGGTTACAGGGAGGAAATACTGTTGTTTAGTTCGGACTTCTTCTGCTTGAAGGTCATCATGGATGGCTTGGACTTTTCTTGGCTAATGGTTACTTTACTGTTTTACTTGGGGAATAATTTATGAAAATGTCTTTATGCTTCTTTACTATTGCAAGACAGGTTTTGATGTACTCTGATGTAAAAGGCTTTAGACCTTATTTATTCATGTTATGAAAGTTTGATTTTACTTCCGCTATTTTATATGTTCTGTCTTGTGATATTTCTGTGCATGTTTACCAATAATGCCCCTCTAAAGCTAGTGCATTCCCTTGCGAGTGACCCTGGCGGAGGCGGGGTGTTACACCATTTCTAGCTAGAAAGAAACGTCGTGCACTCCCTGCGTTCCCTTATCCCATTTCTAACTCTTACCAGGGTGGGAGGCTCACGAATTAACGCTATACACAAAGCTATGCTAATTAAAGTTGTGCTTTGATCATCAACCAAAAGGCACTGCTTTTCAACAAAAGTCTTGATCATTTGCATCTTAGCATGCCACGTTGGCAATTCACGCCATGTAACTGATGTCTATCAATATATAACCTCTAAGCTCGTACGTCTCAGAGAAAGGTGTTAAGCAAGAGAATAAATTCTCCGCCACCAAACAGATATATATTTAATAGAAATCAATTAACATAGAACGAAATCCAATGTCAAACACACATCCATTTGCAAGTCTGTTCTGGGTCTGAACGAAACCGGAGACACCTTATTTCTCGTTTCATATGTCCAATACGTAAGAGAGGTTCTCGCATATCCGGACAATCAACAAGTACGTCCGGACAATTACCACTTTAACCCTTTCTTGGGAGCTACCCAATCCAGGGCATCAGTAGTCGTCCATTCGATGTGAAGATCGCTGGTCTTCAACCACCGTCTTTAATGTCTTTGACTTTTATTCGTCGTATAATTATTTGAAATGAGATTTAACTAGGCCTTTTCAAATAATCCTCGAATATATATAATTCAAATCATTTCTTCTCTTTGGTTAAATTTGATTAAATTCTATAGATTGATGACAAATAAATCTAACCGACCATTTTACTTTATAAACCAACGAAAATTGGTTTATTTCCGTTCCATATCCCTCTTAATATTTTATAACGATTTATCGCTATTTTTATCTATATAAAAATAGCTCATTTAATTCGAACGACGTTTCAGGTCATTATGCGGCCCTGACGCTGTTTTTATTCAGATTTGAATTACACATTTCTCGAAATCTAACCGTTGGATCTTAATAAATTTAATATCGTTGGAAAGATCTTTCCAAAGCGAACCCAATGGTTCCAGTTTTCGGAAAATCCGATAGTCGTATCTCTCGGTATAATCGTTTAAAGTTACGATTTCAAAACGTGAACTACCGCACGCGATTCGTTTTATTTTAATTTATACATATACATACATATATATATATATATATATATATATATGTATGTATGTATGTATAATTCATTCGATGATTTCAGCACCATTTATTCTATTACATGTAAATTTTGTACAATTCATATTCATGTCAAAAATTATAATTTTGACATACAAACATATATTTCAAGACATGTAAATTTTTGTACAACTCCTATTTATGTCAAAAATTATATTTTTAACATACAAACATAGATTTCAAGACATGATTATTTTATTCACTTCATTAACATGTTAAAGACAATATTTTTAATTAACAAAGATATAATTTTTAACAAATGACTCTTTTATTCTTCGCTAACATGTTAAAGACAATATTTTTAACTAACAAAAATATAATTTTAACAAATGACTCTTTTATTCTTCGCTAACATGTTAAAGACAATATTTTTGACTAACAAAAAAATAATTTTAACAAATGACTCTTTTATTCTAAATTAACATGAGAAAGTTGACATTTTTATCCAACGAAACATATATTAACATATGATTCTTTTATTTTAAACTAACATGATAAAGTTGACATTTTTATCCAACAAAACATATATTAACATATCATTCTTTTTTTCTAAACTAACATGACAAGGTTGACATTTTCATCCAACGGAACATATATTAACGTATGATTCTTTTATTCTAAATTAACATGAGAAAGTTGACATTTTTGTCCAACGAAACATATATTAACGTATGATTTTTTTACTTTAAATTAACATGACATAGTTGACATTTTTATCCAATGAAACATATATTAACATATGATTCTTTTATTCTAAACTAACGTGGTAAAGTTGACATTTTTATCCAACGAAACATATATTAACATATGATTCTTTTATTCTAAACTAACATGAAAATTTTGACATTTTTATCCAACGAAACATATATTAACATATGGTTCTTTTATTCTAAATTAACATGACAAAGTTGACTTTTTTATCCAACGAAACATATATTAACATATGATTCTTTTATTCTAAACTAATATGTTAAAGACAATATTTTTAACTAATAAAAATATAATTTTAAGAAATGACTCTTTTATTCTTCGCTAACATGTTAAAGACAATATTTTTAACTAACAAAAATATAATTTTAACAAATGACTCTTTTATTCTTCGCTAACATATTAAAGACAATATTTTTAACTAACAAAAATATAATTTTAACAAATGACTCTTTTATTCTTCGCTAATATGTTAAAGACAATATTTTTAACTAACAAAAATATAATTTTAACAAATGACTCTTTTATTCTTCGCTAACATGTTAAAGACAATATTAACTAACAAAAATATAATTTTAACAAATGACTCTTTTATTCTTCGCTAACATGTTAAAGAGAATATTTTTAACTAACAAAAATATAATTTTTAACAAATGACTCTTTTATTCTTTGCTAACATGTTAAAGACAATATTTTTAACTAACAAAAATATAATTTTAACAAATGACTCTTTTATTCTTCGTTAACATGTTAAAGACAATACTTTTAACTAACAAAAATATAATTTTAACAAATGACTCTTTTATTCTTAGATAACATGTTAAAGACAATATTTTTAACTAACAAAATCATATTTTAACAAATGATTCTTTTTATTGGTTTATACATACAATAAAAATGTGATTTTATTGTTAAAATATTTTATTTCAAACTTAGAATCGTTTTAATGATTCATTCATACAATAAAAATGTAATTTTTATTGTTAAAACATTTTCTATTCAATAGAAATATTTTTAATGATTCATTCATACAATAAAAATGCAATTTTTATTGTTGAAACATTTTATTTTAAACTTGAATCTTTTTAATGATTCATTCATACAATAAAAATGTAATTTTTATTGTTGAAACATTTTATATTCAACAGGAATTTTTTTAATGATTCATTCATACAATAAAAATGTAATTTTTATTGTTGAAACATTTTATTTCAAACTTGAATCTTTTTAATGATTCATTCATAGGATAAAAATTTAATTTTTATTGTTGAAACAATTTATTTTAAACTTGAATCTTTTTAATGATTCATTCATACAATAAAATTGTAATTTTTATTATTGAAACATTTTAATTTCAAACAATGAATATTTTTAATCATTCCTACATATAATAAAAATGTAATTTTTATTGTTAACATATTTTATTTTCAAACAATGAATATTAATTCAACAATTCATCACAACCACAATCAATCAATCCCAATTGTATACAACGTATACATGTAATTTATATAGCTTATATATAAATTTAATATCACAATCACAATCAATTTTATTTTAAATTTAGAAATCTCACCGATGGTTTCCACTCCACCAAAAATTGAGACGAATTGCACATCAATTCAAATCAAATTTGTTGTGAATCTCTCGTCGATACGGTTCTAACAGATCTTGTTTCGCTGAATTCCGAGTTTGTATGAGAAAGTTATGCTTTTTATAAGATTACATGCATATATATGTCATTAACGCTTAAGTTTTAAAATAATTAATTACCCCAACATGCTTCTAATCCTCTTCCTCATGATCCTCCTTCTCCACAAGCACAACACGCTTCAGCCAATCCAAAACCACACGCTGCCCTACTTCCTCCCGACACTTTTTGGCTCCGAATCGCTTCAAACTTCGCATACAACCTTCTTAGATGCTCCAAACTCAAATCTAACAACTAAAACACATACCGTTGCTTCGATTCTCAACAAATTCGAACCCTAACCCATTTGAACCTCATGTTAAAAAAATTTAGCATCCCAAATTTGTGCCGCAACCCTCCAAGCTTATATAGACGCGAAGAGAATCACTCAGGCGTTGCAAATATACTTGTATTGTGATTTATGGATTTTTGTATGAATTGTTTTTTATTTTAGAAGCTTGCAATTGGGGTTAGAGAAGTGGAAAGGAGCTGCCGTGTTTTCAGAAATGAAATGAGGTTTTGGGAGGTTGAGGCAATTTATAGTGGAGCCTAATTATTTTTCTAATGATTTTATATTTTATTATACTCAAATATCGTTTATTTTCATTGTTTAAAAATTCGTGTGATCACCTATGAACCTCGTTTTCAATGAAAATTGACATGCAGCTACTCTCTGACATTGTGAATCCAACGAGACTAGTTTCGTCGAATTTTGAGTCCGTATGCACAAACAGTGAATTTTTAAAGTCAAAATATTGTCTGTTTTTCACTATAAAAATCACGTCCGGCCACATACTAACTGTAAAAATCACAAAATTTGGAATCTTACCATTATTCGACATTACGGATCCAATAATAAAAAGTTTCATCGAATTCCGAGGTCGTCTCAGTAATTTTCCTTTGTAAAATTGCTCAAATTAGCTTTAAAAATGCGATTTTAGCGTACCGTTCCTTCTTGTACGCCCAAACGCTAACTTCAAAAATTATGCCTTTTTGGATTTAACTATTATTTGACGATACAAATCGAAAAAAAAAGTGGAATCGAATTCCGAGATCGTATCAATAATGTTCCTTTGTAAAATGACTGCCTATTTTTGAACTAATGGTTTTGCTTCGCACGGCCACATACTGACTCCGTTCGACTCGCATTTTGGAACTCAACTATGATTTGTCATTAGGAATCCAAAAAAAATTATTTTGTCGAATTCTGAACTTCCTAGCAAAATTTCACTTTTTAAGGGCTATGCGACGATTTTAAATCAAATTTTTCAAAACAAAGCTTATAAATCAGCTTAATAATTTTACTGGGTTTATTTTAAGTCAAATAAAATATAAAAACTAATTCTAAAATTATATCAAATTTTAATTAGCAAAAATAACCAATTTATATTTCCATATTCATTAAAATAGCTTAAATTAAATTTTAAATTGGTTCAGAAATTCTGGTTTGTTACAATATCCCCCACTTAAAATCTTTTCGTCCTCGAAAAGGAAGGGAGCTGAAAGTTGTTTAACTAACCAACTCAACTTTCATTCTTTTATTGGTTTCAATAATTTTATTAGTTGAACTAATAATCACAAAACACAATCATCAATCAATTAGTTGATTAGCTTTTCAAATATATATAACTTTTATATATTCAAAAATCATATTTTCTAAGATCGGATTATATATATAATCACAAATACATTAATTATAAACTTGTCACTCTCAACACATTCTAGGGCATTTCTAACCCCATCTCTAACGAGTATCTCATTCTAGGATGCTACTGATCCTATCTCGGATGAGTTTTCTTTCATATGACATTACTAGTCCTACCTCTAATGAGTCTTTTCTTCAGTTCTAAGGAGGTGTACCCCCACAGATTTGAGTTAAACAAAGATCTAATACCAACTGTAACGACACGGATTTCGCTCGGATCTAATCGATCGCTAAATCGACCAGGACCGTTCAAAACCCGGATACGCTAACTCTGGGCATACAACACAGCAGAACAAATAACAGAAGACTTTTATAAACATCATAATAATGTTACATCAGAGTACAGAGCATCAGAGTACATCGAAAAAAATACAGCGGAAGGTTTATTTACAATAAATGCAATACAATGCACAATAGAAAATAAATAAACTAACACAGCGAAACCCTATCAATGCTCTATACGCAGCTTTAAGCTTCAATCCAGAATCCTGCTCAATAAATAAATATCTGCAAAACAAACCACTCGACTACCCATGTGGAAATAGGAGCATCCGAGTTTGCAAGTGAAACAAACTACGAGTCAGTCATGGGATTGGTATGAGAAATCTTACCTAACTTATTTAATAATAAGGATAATCATAGGACCACGCCGCTAATGCGCAGTGGGTTTACTCCATTGGATTGCCAATGCATAAAATAAAGTAAACCTTTTAAACAACATAATGCTTTTTAGAAAAATGAAGCCATTATAAGACTCAAGTCCCAACACACAATGCAACGCAAACCGAAGGATAGGGTTTTACCTTATAATGGCCGAAAATGCTTGATATAAATAAAATGAAATCATATTATTACTAGTGTCTAGTCAGTTTAAAATACTTTCCAATATAAATATATCAATCCTAGACGGCATAGTTACCATATACTATGTCGCCATATATAGGTTTACAATCGAATCCGTAATGTCATATTGGAAATTGGGTTTCCATCATGAGTTAAGACCAGAGATGGTCTCCTTACCGATTCGAGTCACCTCTAGCAAAATGACTCAAGGTCACACCTACGGGCAACCTTTGGATCATGCAGGGCCGGTCCATACATACGTTAGTGGATTAGTTATTCCTGAACACACGTTTCCCGGTCCTATCGAACCTATCACTTGGCCAATAGCGACCAATATATCGAGGTACCCTACAATCCATCATCCACATAAGTAAAAAGGTTGGGCTCCGTACCATGACACGACTTCTAGCTAGAAAGAAACGTCGTCCACTCCCTGCGTTCTCTTATCCCGTTTCTGACTCTTACCGGGGTGTGAGGCTCGCGACGTAACGCTATACATAAAGCTATGCTAGTTAAATCTGTGCTTTGATCATCAACCACAAGGCTCTGCTTTTCAAAAAAAAGTCTTGATCATTTGCATCTTAGCATGCCACATAGACAATTCACGCCATGTTACTCAATATATAACCTTTAAGCTCGTACGTCTCTGAGAAGGGTGTTAAGCAAGAGAATAAATTCTTCGCTACCAAACATATATTTAATAGAAATCAATCTACTTCCTCCCAACACTTTTTGGCTCCGAATCGCTTCAAACTTCGCATACAACCTTCTTTCGATGCTTCAAACTCAAATCTAACAACCAAAACACATACCGTTGCTTCGATTCTCCACAAATTCGAACCCTAACCCATTTGAACCTCACGTTGAAAATTTTCAGCATCCCAAACTTGTGTCGTAACCCTCCAAACTTATATAGATGCAAAGAGAATCACTCAAGAATTGAAAATATACTTGTATTGTGATTTATGGATTTTTGTATGAATTGTTTTTTATTTTAGAAGCTTGCAATTAGGGTTAGAGAAGTGTAAAAGGGGCTTCCGTGTTTTTCAGAAATGAAATGAGGTTTAGGGAGGTTGAGACAATTTATAGTGGAGCCTAATTATTTTTCTAATGATTTTATATTTTATTATACTCAAATATCGCTTGTTTTCATCGTTTAAAAATCCGTGTGATCACCTACAGATCCCGTTTTCAATGAAAATTGAAATGCAGCTACTCTCTGACATTATCGATCCAACGAAACTGGTTTCATCGAATTTTGAATCCGTATGCACAAATAGCGAATTTTTAAAGTCTAAATATTGTCTATTTTTCAGTTTAAAAATCACGTCCGGCCACATACTAACTCTAAAAATCACAAAATTTGGAATCTTACCATTATTCAACATTGCTAATCCAATAAAAAAAGTTTCGCGAATTCCGAGGTCGTCTCAGTAATGTTCCTCTATAAAATTGCTTAAATTAGCTTCAAAAATGCGATTTTAGCGTACTTTTCCTTCTTGTACGCCCAAACGCTAACAACAAAAATTATGCCCTTTTGGATTTAACCATTATTTGGCGACGTGAATCCAAAAAAAAAAGTGGAATCGAATTCCGAGATCGTATCAATAATGTTCCTTTGTAAAATGACTGCCTATTTTTGAACTAATAGTTTTGCTTCGCACGGCCACATACTGACTCGGTTCGACTCGCATTTTGGAACTCAACTATGATTTGTCATTAGGAATCCAAGAAAATTTATTTCGTCGAATTCTGAGCTTCCTAGCAAAATTTCACTTTTTAAGGGCTATGCGACGATTTTAAAAATCAATTTTTTCAGAACAAAGCTTATAAATCAATTTAATAATTTTATTGGGTTTATTTTTAAGTCAAATAAAATGTAAAAACTAATTTTAAAATTATCTCAAATTTTATTTAGCAAAATAAACAATTTATATTTCCATATTCATTAAAATCGCTTAAAGTAATAATTTTAAATTGATTCAGAAATTCCGGGTTGTTACAAGTAGTAAACAACAAGGTTACTAGGATTCAAGTGCATGAGTATGCACAAGTACATAGCATGGCAAGAAGAACATAGGTGTGCAACTGAACAGCAGGTGAAAGTGGGCCAGCACACACAAGTGCATACTCAAGTGAACAAGTAAGATGATGGCATTCAAGACATCCAAAGAATCAAAATCAAGTACATAAGGAATGTAAAAAAGCAAGTGTGCACAAAGGCTAGGAAATAATGCAAGCATCACAACAGTGTGCATCAAACATATTAAAGAATGTCCAAAAATAAGATTAGCATTAGTTAAATTTGGTAACATGTTTTTTTTTCAAATATTCAGCTCAACATATATGTCAAGGTGTAATGGATTCATATCTGGAAATGAATGCTGTTTGAAATTAGCATTTTGAACGAATGTTGTTTGATATTAGCATTTTGAACACTGAGCTAAAACCTAGCTGAGTTCATTCAAGAAAATCATACATAGATTTATCAAAGCTTCCCGGAAATCAGATAACATTTTGGGAAAGAATGAATTTCAACATGGAAGAAAATATTATCGTTATTAACAGGTGTTAATTCTGGAAAGAATGAATTCTCGTGTTCAGATGTCTCCAGAAAATCGCAGGAGTATTTTTAGTGCCATGAAATCATTCAAACATTCCCAAAATCATTGGGATTCACAGCAATTTAATCAAGACACAAACACGCAAAAATCAAGACCAAATCAATACAAGAAATCATAGAGTTAAAGGGTTCTGAACCATATAAATAGCACCACATCATCACATGTTATGAGTATCGAAATATGACAATCAATCAAGCAATTATCAAATGAATAAGTTTCGGAATACTCACAAATCATTCAGTATTTCGATCTCAAGCCAAATCCAAGTTGAGAGACCAAGGAGAAATCATTTGAAGCAACCAAAAAATCAACTGCATCAAGCTTCAGGGGTCGCGATTTAGGAAATTCGCAAAAACCCTAATTATGTTAAGCCGACCATCAAAGAAAAGCCAACACAAGTGCAAAGAAAATAATATAGGGGGACGACTTTATTAATTTATTCAAAAGGGTTTTTTTTGTGTGTTTCATTTCAAGTTTCTTTTACATTTTTTGTAACCATTCTTGAGTTTTCTAGTTTTCTGTAAACTAGGATTTACGAATTATGGGTTTGTAATTCGGGAAAATTTGATCTTGGGGATAAAGACCAGTGCAGGGTTTTAAGCGTAGAATTAGAACACTTTGGTGCGGGTGTCGTGAGTTTAAAGGGAAATTATAAGCGTAAAGATTGTTTTAATTCTAGTAGAACCCTTGGGGAATGCAGCAATATGCTAGGATTTGCCGATGCTGGATAAAATATGTGTCATTTACTTTCTGCATTTATTTATTCTGTTGTGATCTAAGCTCTGATATTTTTTATATTCCTCAAAAGTACAATAAACCATATTCATCCCCTCTAGTGTTAATCTAAATCCTGCAATAATCTCGTGCTACGAACGCTGAAACAGAAGCTTGATTGGTTGTTGCAGCAGCATGATCAACAGTGGGTTCAATTCGAATCGAACTCGAACCGGGGAGATTCAAACCGGGGACATATGATCTGAGGGCACCCTGTGTTGGCACAATCTGTGAAGCATGTTGTTGTGAATCACTGGCTAACGCTCTATGGGAAGCTTGATGGGCTCTATCTCTCTTGGAAACCATGATGATTGGAAGTGTTGAAAGTAGCGAAAATACGGACTGCTCCCTCGTACTTGTCGATCCAAAAAAAAAGATAAATAATCCAAATAGGCTGAGAATTCAAGACTTCTCAGTGAAAGCACCAAAAATTTTGATTAAAAAATGGCACAAACACCCAAGACTGGAAGAATTGTAGAGAAAATAAAGAAATAGCAAATGAAAATGAGGGAATCACAACAATCACACACAATTTATAGTGGTTCGGGGCTAATGAGCCAACATCCACTTTATAATTGCTTGATTCACTAAGAAATTACAATTACAATGAATATAATCTCCAACACTCAAGATCAAACACTTAAACTTTCAATCTTCAATGATAGAACTCGAAAATAACTTGATTTGATATTAGTGGCCCTGGTTTCTAAGGGATATATATGTGTGTATATACAGGAAATCTAAGTAGGTATTTATTATTAAAGATTGTACAATTCAGAAGAATCAAGATATCAAACAGAAGAGTTCAAGTTTCAAGACTCATAAGTATCAATAAATTAAGAGTTCAAGAATTATAAAGTAAACGTGTCTAGAAATTCTGTCAAAACTCTGGTTAGCACTTGATTCTAATTACAAAATTAAAATTACAAAATTTAAATTCTGATTTTAAATTTAATTCCTAATTTCAAAATAATTTCGAAATTATTTACTTGGTTTTAAATCTTGTTTTCAAATTTATTTCCTTATTTATAAATATATACTTCTTTGTTTTTGATAAATATTTTAATTCCTGAAAGTTATTCTCTAAATCCTGAAAGCTATTTTCAAACTTGTGTTTAATAAATTTCTAACTTAAAGTTTTTACTTACTTGTTGTATGATCACTTATATGTTTTCAAATTCCTTGTTTTTAATAAGCTATAATATATTCATAATTTTATATTTATATTTTTATATCATTTTATATTTAGTTTCTTAAATATTTTTATTATATATTTATATAAGTTTTTAAAATATGTATTACTTTAAAAAGAATGTTTTAATATAAAGTAATTTAATTTGTTTCAACTCTGGATTAACCATAATTTATTTAAATATTTTTTACTTTGTTTTAAAACTCTATTTTAGAAAATACGCTGGCATATGTCGACATATGCTTTTTAGCATGCCGACATACTAGCGTTAAGTGGTTTTTAAATTTTTGAAAAGAGGTCTTTTGAATTCAGAAACAGTGTGACTATTGGGAACCTATAAATACCTTCTAGAATTTTATTTGTTTAACATCTTTTCATCTTCTTCTTCCTATCTTAACATCCTACCATTATAATACGTTATTTCTTGATTTACTGCACTTATACTCTACCGATTTCAATAGAAATCATATCATTCTTCTTCTCATTTAATTCTAAATCAAATCTCTCTGAAATTAAGTGTTACTCAAGAGTTATAGGTTGTTTATGATCACAAATCTCAAGATCAAGTCCTACCGAGTCAATACTGTAAAAACCCTTAACTTCCCCGGTCTACGAAGAGAAGAGGAAGAACAGATACTTTGAGAACAACACACAAAAGAACGCAGACAGAAGAACATTTCATTGTTTATTACAACAATTCCATCAGATTACAAGAATATACAGAGTATAAATCAATATTACACATTATAAAATATCAGAGATTACAATACATTACATAGTAGCGGAAAATAATACAAAGCACAACTGAAAGTAATACATGGATACAGAGCTTTCCGGATATCATTCCAGCTGTAAACCAGGTTCCTATGAATATAAATCTGCAAAACCAAAACTACTAGCTGCCCGTGCGGAAAATAAGGGCACCCAGAGTTCAGGTTAAAACAATAAACTCCAGGTCAGTCATGTAACTGGTGTGAGAACTAAAACAGTTATTAATCTTTATTTTTAAAGTTAGGTAAATCAAGGGACCACGCCGTATAACACGGAACGAGTTTCCTCCTAGGAATACCAGTGCATAAAACAACAGAGCGATGCTAAATAAAGAACAATGAAGCTATTATAAGACCCAGGTCCCATCACACAATGCAACACAAGCCGGAGGATGGTATTTTACCTTATAATAACCAAAGAATGATTGATACGCTAAATTTCATGTTTTATTATTACTATAAGTGTATAGTGTTAAAACAATTTCAATCATAAATATCAATCATAGACGGCATGGGTACCATATGTCATATCGCCATACTAGGCTCTACAATCAAAACCGCAAATGTCACATATTTGGAAGTTGGATTTCCATCTGTGAACGGAGGCAAGGGATCGTCCTCTACTGAATTCGAGACTCTCTAGCCCGAGCCTCAGGCAAGCACGCAGACAAGCATTGGATCGTCAGGGTCGGTCCACCGATGTGGATTATTATGCCTGAACACTGCGTTTCCCCGCCCTTTGGGGCGTAAATGAGCCAATGAATGACTCCATCGGCTTCACATAATCACCGATATATCGGAGGCGCCTCGCAAATCAACAACCACATAAGTCAAACTCGTCAGGGCGTGTCAAATCACTGACGCCACTTCTAACTAGAAAGAAACGCGTGTCCTCCCTGAGGTCCTTCTCCCGTTTCTGGTTCACAACCGAGGTGTGAAGCTCGCGAATCAATGCTACACAAAGTTGTCCCACAGGCTGTGCTTTGATCATCAACCACAAGACTTTGCTTTTCAACAGAAGCCCTGATCTTTTGCATCTTAGCATGCCACACAGGCAAACCACTCCATGCAACTGATATCCATCAATCACACAGAATGATTTCCAATGTCAGACACACAGTCCATTTACAAGTTCGTTCTGGGTCTGAAAGAAACCAGAGGAGCTTGTACCTCGCGTATCCATCGATCTCCAAGTACGTATGGACGACCACTAACTGATTCCCTCCTCTTGGGTGTACGGCCCAATCAAGATCATCAGTAATCACCCAAACGACATGAAGACCTCCGGTCTTCGACCACCGTCTTCATCCTCGACACCATGTCGAATCAGTTAATCAGAATGGGATAAACCCGGTCTTTCTGAATAAATCGCGTATATAATAATCAAGTGTTACACAAACACAACATATGCCTCATTCCAATTCATCAGTCACTAACCGTAAATTAGCAAGAGAATAATTCCCCAAACATTAACCCCGAAGGCCGAAACTAACATCAGATCAATACCCAGGAAACCATTCCTCTTAGCTAACCTATAGTTAGTTTCTAAATTTCACATTCTTAGGGAAAGGTTCCCATTAATTTTATCAAAGATAAATTCTTTTAAATTTATTCTTTAATCTTCCTTTGAATATCACTTCAAACTAGTCGGGATTAGCGAACCACACCGAAGTAATTATTTATTTTATTTCCCAATCCCAACCTATTCATCCCATGAAGTAAAACTGGTAATACTTCATATCTAACACCACGGTGTTATCGGTAAATTCAATTACCATTTCACGTTCAAATATAGTTAAAGATTTAACTATCTCTTGGAGAAAAACTGGTGATACTCCATTCTCGATCATTTCAATCTAATTAAAGATTCATTAAAACTCCACTTAGTTTTAATCTTTAACTGGGTTAAAGAACCGATGTCATTTAAAACACAATTCACGATAAACCCCAAAATCACATCACATTTCAATCAGTCCCTAACCGTAAAATAGCAAGTGAGCAATTCCCTAAGTATTAACCCCAAAGGCCGAAACCAACATCAGATCAATACCCAAGAAACCATTCAACTTAACTAATCTCCAGTTAGTTTCTGATTTTCTTAACTCTGTTGGGTCTAAGAACAGTATTATTAAAGATACCATTCACGACAACCCAAATCACATTCCATTAATTATCAGGTTAAAGAACAAAGGTTATTTAAAACACCGTTCACGATAAACCAAAAAATCAATTTCAGTTCAATTCCTATTAAATATTATTTAATTGGTATACTTCATTAAATCCAAATAAAAAGATTTAATCTTTTGCTCAACTGGGTTTAAGGACAGTGTTAATGAAGACACCATTCACGACAAACCCAAATCACATTTGATATTAAATACAAGGCTCTGAAGAGAAAATATATCGGTTTATATTCAATATCAAATTTTTCAACCAACAAATATCGTATTGGAAATAACGATATTAATATATCTTTCAAATTCCCATAACAATATCTGTATCATCACGAAATCCAACATCGAAATATTCCAAAGACAATTTCGATTCAAATCCATTTCCACTTCAATTATTGGAAATTCTGGTTATTTTCAAAACCCTTTCAAATCCACTTTATTTATTTTTAAAATAAATAGAATTATAATTCTAGTTCAAAACTAGTTCATTTCGATAAAAATTTATTTTTACCTTTTCAAATATGGAATTTTTCATCCCAATTCTTCACAAATCGTTTCTTATGATTTTACACAAATTATTACTATTTTTAATAATTTTCTCAAGGCGCGTACAGTCGATTTCCATCAACAGCCATCGAACTACACTTACAATGACCTTTTCCAAATTTGATTTGGACATAATTCCAAATCCAACCGTTAGATTTCAAATCACTTATATTCGTTAGAAAGCTCTTTTCGATATGAACCCAACGGTTCCGGTTTTAGGAGAATCCGAAGGTCGGATCTCCCGTAATATCCATTCGAATTCAATGGTTGAAATTCGCGAACGGCTGCGGCGCGGCGCGTTCTATTCAGGCCATTCTATATATAATATATATTATATATATTTCATCGAGTTCCTTTTAAAACGTATTTTATAAATCGTTTTAAATTCGTTTTCAAAACGATTTCAACTTCCATCTCAAATTCAAATCAAAATTGAATTTTCCAATATAAATTCATTTTAAAATTCATTCCAACTCGATTTCAATTCAAATCAATTTCAATTCAAATCGGTTTCAATTCAAATCGATTTCAATTCAAATCGATTTCAGTTCAATTTCAATACGTTTTAAATTCAATTCAAAACGATTTCAATTCTATCTCAATCTAATTCGAATTTCAATTCTATTCAGTTTAATTCGAATTTCAATTCTTTTCAATTTAATTCGAATTTCAATTCATTTCAATTTAATTCGAATTTCAATTCTTTTCAATTTAATTCGAATTTCAATTCTTTTCAAAATATTAGATTTTGAAATCACTTTCGATATTCATTGTAAAATGAACAAAATCGATAAAATTCCCGTTCGTGTTAAAATGGCGTTTAACTACTTAACACGGATTCACATTTCAATATTCACTGAATATTATTTTAAAATATTCGATAATTCTGAACTGGAATCAGACACAGTCAATTACCATATAATGTGATTATATGGATTTCACACAACAAATGTGTATAACAATAATGAAAACAGCAATCCATCATCCAAAGTACATTCTACACTGTATAAGCATTGAATATAAATATTCAACGCTTACACAGTCTGTCAATCAATCGATCGACATACAACTAATTATTGGGATTAGTGTATGTCATATTTCATCCCAATACCCATGTGAAGTTTCAAAACAACAAACACAGATTTTATTTATGCAGTTGGGCTGTAACAACCCAGAATTTTGGAGCCAATTTTAAAAATGTATTTTAATTTATTTTTAAGAAAATAGTGCAGAATTCAAATCATTGGGGGAAATCAAATTATCATGTTGTGTTTGTTAGATTTGTTAAAAATAATTATTAACATCTGTGTTAAGTAGAATTGTTGAACAAAATATACCTTTTTGTTCATTATAAAGGATTAGACTAAAAAATAAACATTTTTGTCAATTAAAAAGGATATGTAAATAATTTTCTTTTCTTTTGTCATTAGAGAAAATATGCTAATATAAAAAAAATTAACAAATAAAATTATCATTATTTATTTGTTATGTTGAATACAAATTGTAAACAAATAAAATATTCTTTTATTCATCATAAGAATAAAATGTCCTCTTGAATTTTACATTAGATAGTAACATATCATTTTTGTTAGAATGTTTAGCTAAAATAAAATTGTCATTTTTTTTGGTTATAAAAATAAAAATAAGAAAGGTGTTCATGTTTTAAACCAAAACTTGTTTTTCATTAAAATATACTTTTTAATGTAATGTTGGCAAAAAGTGAAAAGATTTATGTTTTAAAATGGAAAAAAAATATTGTACATTAAAAACTCACTTTTTAATGTATTAATTGGGTGTAGAACTAGAAATAGTTTTCATTTGGGCTTGAATTGGAATAGATGGCTTAGCGGGCCTTTCTAGTGAATTAGGGACCAAAATACTATAAAAGGGGGGGGGGGGGGTTAAACCTAATTGTTTTCATTCAAGAAAAAAAAGAGTCACCTCTCTTTTCTTCCTCTCCAAGCCATAGCCGCCATTCCTTTCTTCCTTCCTCCATCAATTCTCTTCCTTCCTCCATCAATATAGAACCCGACAAACTTGATGATATTGGAACAACATGACACAACACAACATGCTAGATTTGTTGTGAACCAATTCTGACTTTCTTTGACTCTAGTTCTGATCAAAAACCAAGGTGAGATATTCTGAATTTAATTAAATTTAATTTTAATTATTTTCTCGAATGAAAATTTTGTATACATATATATATATGTGTAATAATTTAGTTCTATGACTGCGATAAATTTTTGTTTCTTTATTCATCTTCATGCGCTGCTATTTATTTCATTATTTTCAGATCCACTTAAGATCTGAGATTCGCACTGCTACTATTTTATGTTATTATTTCAAACCTATATTTTTAGATCTGTGTACGCGCAATAATTTTTATTTCATGTTATTATTTTAGATTTGTACATGCGATGTTATTTTATTGCGATACGATATAAAGATCTCGCCTTTAAGATTTATGTTCTTAAATTTATGCGCGCGGTGTAATCTTCTCTTTTATTTGAGATTTTTCATATTCATATGTTATGCGATTAAAGAAATGTCATTTTTGTCAAAACATGTATGTTGAGTTGATTTTTTTTTAATTTAAAGATTCAATCTTTTATTTTGCGTGAATATTGGAGATAGGATTTACAATAGGGATTTTCAATAAAAAAAAAAAATTTGTTCATAAGAATGGATTTTTGTCAGATTTGAGATTTGTAGTAAAATCTCATTTTCTCGTGTTTACTTGAAAACATGGATTTTACTCAGTTCAAGAATCAGTACGAAAGTCTCACTTTTTCTGAACCACATGCAATGGGATTTTTATTGAGATTTGAATTACCATGAAATTAAATAGAAAGAATATTATGTTTGTAATAAAATGAACATTTTTGTGGATTAAATAAAAGAACACATCTTTTGTAAATTTATGTTTTGAAATAAAAAGAACTTATCTTTTACAATTTCATGTTATTCATAAAAAGAACATATCTCTTGTAATTTCATGTTTGAATAAAAGAACATATCTTTTGTTGATTTCATGTTGTGGAAAAAAAACATCTTTTTGAAAATAATATGTTGGTAATAATAAGGAACATATTTTGTTGACTTCTTGTTTGTAATAAAAAGATTACCTTTTGATGAATTCATGTTAGTAATAAAAAGGTTACCTTTTTATTAATATTAATAATATGTGAGTTTTCTATTTTTAAAAATAAATTAAACGTTTAATTATTTATTATTAATGGAAATTCATAAATACATGTTTATGATCTTATTCGTAATGATTTGGGTTTGGATTTGTTGTTGTATGATTTGAGAAGTGTTGGAATGTTCATGCTTGTTTAGATTCATTTTATTTAGATCTATAAAACACCAAATTGTTTAGATATGGATTCAAGTAAAAATATTCATTTTTATAAATTCATTATATGATATGTGGTTTATATGAAATTTATAAAATTGTTTGGATGTTATAACATGGATGTTGACACCAAATATATAAAATTGGCGTTGTATGAAATAAGATTATAAAATTGGCGTCATATGTTTTCAGGAAGTAAGATTATAAAATTAGCGTTGTGTTGAAATATGAATAAAAATTATATTTTTAGCGTTTATGAACATGAAAATGCAAGTATATTTTTAGCGTTTATGAAATATAATTATATTTTTAGCGTCATGAAATATTATGAAATATGTAGATAAAGTTAGCGTCATGAAATATTATGAAACATGAAGATAAAGTTAGAGTTGCATTTATGCATATGAAAATAAAGCATATTCTTATATACGATATTGCATATGAAATTAAGTCATATTTTGTTACAGCGATATTGCATATGAAATTAAATCATATTTTGTTGTAGCGATATTGCATATGGAATTAAGTCATATTTTGTTGTAGAGATATTGCATATGGAATTAAGTCATATTTTATTGTAGCGATATTGCATATGAAATTAAGTTATATTTTGTTGTAGCGATATTGCATATGAAATTAAGTCATATTTTGTTGTAGCGATATTGCATATGAAAGTATAGTCATATTTTGTTGTAGCGATATTGCATATGAAATTAAGTCATATTTTGTTGCAGCGATATTGCATATGAAATTAAATCATATTTTGTTGTAGCGATATTGCATATGAAATTAAGTCATATTTTGTTGTAGCGATATTGCATATGAAATTAAGTCATATTTTGTTCTAGCGATATTGCATATGAAATTAAGTCATATTTTGTTGTAGCGATATTGCATATGAAATTAAGTCATATTCTGTTGTAGCGATATTGCATATGAAATTAAGTCATATTCTGTTGTAGCGATATTGCATATGAAATTAAGTCATATTCTGTTGTAGCGATATTGCATATGAAATTAAGTCATATTCTGTTGTAGCGATATTGCATACGAAATTAAGTCATATTCTGTTGTAGCGATATTGCATATGAAATTAAGTCATATTCTGTTGTAGCGATATTGCATATGAAATTAAATCATATTTTGCTGTAGCGATATTGCATATGAAATTAAATCATATTTTGTTGTAGCGATATTGCATATGAAATTAAGTCATATTTTGTTGTAGCGATATTGCATATGAAAGTATAGTCATATTTTGTTGTAGCGATATTGCATATGAAATTAAGTCATATTTTGTAGTAGCGATATTGCATATGAAATTAAGTCATATTTTGTTGTAGCGATATTGCATATGAAATTAAATCATATTTTGTTGTAGCGATATTGCATATGAAATTAAATCACATTTTGTTGTAGCGATATTGCATATGAAATTAAGTCATATTTTGTTGTAGCGATATTGCATATGAAATTAAATCATATTTTGTTGTAGCGATATTGCATATGAAAGTATAGTCATATTATGTTATAGCGATATTGCATATGAAATTAAATCATATTTTGTTGTAACGCTATTGCATATGAAATTAAGTCATATTTTATTGTAGCGATATTGCATATGAAATTAAATCATATTTTGTTGTAACGATATTGCATATGAAATTAAGTCATATTTTGTTGTAGCGATATTACGTATGAAATTAAGTCATATTTTGTTGTAGCGATATTGCATATGAAATTAAGTCATATTTTGTTGTAGCGATATTGCATATGAAATTAAGTCATATTTTGTTGTAGCGATATTGCATATGAAGTATAGTCATATTTTGTTGTAGCGATATTGCATATGAAGTATAATCATATTTTGTTATAGCGATATTTCATATGAAGTATAATCATATTTGGTTGTAGCGATATTGCATATGAAATGCAATCATATTTTGTAGTCATGAAAATGCATATGAAATATATTCATATTTTAGAGTCAAGAAAATGCACAGAAATATAAACATATTAGTGGTATGTTAAATGCATTAGGAAAAAAAACATAGTTTAACGTTACGTTAATGCAAAGGAAATACAAACATATTTAGTGTTATGCTAATATTTTAGAGATTAATATATTTTTGGTGTGCCAGGTTCATGCATTAGAAATAATAATTGGAATGATTTATATTTTTATATATATATATATTTATAAATGTAAATTAAAACTAAATGAAACGCGTGCGAGAGTTCGCATTTTGAAATCTCAACTTTTAATGACTATAACGAAAGATCCGACCATCGGATTTTCCCAAAACTGGATCCGTAAGGGCCGTTTTGGAAAGATCTCTCTATTGATACCAAATTTGCTAAGATCCAACGGTTAGAACTCGAGTTATGTGAAATTCAAAATCTCACAAAAACAGCGCCATAACCATACATGACCTGTAATGTCGTTGGAATGAAAATGAACTATTTTTATAAAAATAAAAATAGTGATAAATAATAACGTTATGAAATAATTTAAATGATAATTATGTGAAGATTATTTAAAAGGACCGAGTTATACTCATTTCAAATAATCATACGACGTTTTAAATGGAAGATATGGAAGACGGTGTTGAAGACCGGCGATCTTCACATCGGATGGGCGACGACTACTGAGACCCTGGACTGACTTGCTCCCAGGAAGGGGTTGAAGTGGGAATTGTCTGGACGTGTGTGTTGATTGTACGGATATGCGAGAACCTCTCTGGTATCTCCGGTTTTGTTCAGACCCGGAACGGACTCGAAAATGGATTGTATGTCTGACGTTGTATTTCTTTATATGGTATTCGTTGATCTCTGCTAAATATATATCTGTTGGGTGTTTAACACCCTTCTCTAAGACATACAAGCTTAGAGGTTATATATTGGTAGGAATCAATGGTACGGTATGGATTGACAATGTGGCATGCTAAGATGCAAATGATCAAGGCTTTTGTTGAAAAGCAGGCCTTGTGGTTGATGATCAAAGCACAGCTTGGATAAGCATAGCTTTGTGTATTACGTAGCTTCACGAGCCTCACAACCCGGTTGGAGTCTAAAACGGGAGAAGGGAACGCAGGGAGAGCAGCACATTTCTTTCTAGCTAGAAATGATGTTTGGGTTTTACACGGCCCGGCATTTTACTTATGTGGATGATGGAATGAGGCGCCTCGGATGATAGGTCCTATAGGACCGGGAAACGTGTGTTCAGGAATTGTCAATCCGCAAAATCGTATGTGCGGACCGGCCCTGCAGATTTCCAAGGGTTAACTGCGGGGAATCCTGAGACATTAGCTAGAGTACCTCGAATCGGTAAGGAGCTCCTCCCTAGCCTTGACTCACGATGGAAACCCAATTCCCAATACGACCCTACGGACTTGATTGTATTAATAGTATGGAGGCATAGTATATGGTAGTTATGCTTCCTAGGATTGATACATTTACTTTGAAATGTTTTTGAAACATATATACACTAATAATAATATCAAATTCGTTTTTAACGTATCAAGCATTTTTTACCATTATAAGGTAAAACTCTATCCTCTGGTTTGCGTTGCATTATGTGATGGGACTTGAGTCTTATGATGGTTTCATTTTTTCTAAAAAGCATTGCGTTGTTTAACGATTTACTTTATTTTATGCACTGGCAATCCAATGGAGTAAACCCGTCGCGTTATTATTATTAGGTTTATTACTTAAGAATTCTCACACCAGTCCCATGACTGACCTGTAGTTTGTTTCACTTTGCAAACTCGGGTGCCCTCTTTTCCACATGGGCAGTCGAGTAGCTTTTTGCAGATATTCATCTTTTGAGCAGGATTCTGGATCAAAGCCTAAAGCTGTGTCCAGAGCATAGTTGTCTTCCGCTACCTTAGTTATTTTATTTCCGCTGCACTGTATTGTAATTTATCTTCCGCTGTAATTTTATTCGATGTACTCTGATATTCTGTACTCTGATGTAACATTATTGTAATGTTTATAAAAGTCTGTTGTTATTGTTTTGATGTGTTGTAGCCTAAAGAAAGTGTATCCGGCGATTTCCCGCAAGGGCGATTTACGGGTCGTTTCATGGGCGATGTGTAAAATTTATCGTCCCAATCAATATCAGTCAAATCAGTTTATATAAACAAATCCTCCGATTTGTATATAAATATTTATTTTATATACACGTTAAAAATTATATTTTTAACTATAAAATATTTTATTTCATTCCACATCACACAATCAAATTTCACTATACAGCAATCAAACAAACAAGTCATCCATGGTCTGTGGACGATGGGTGTCTGGTGCTGCTAAGCACCGTCTGCATCCTAGTATTTATATTTCAACTAGAAATAGAAATAAAAGTGAGGAGTTCTCATCGACTAGCTAAACCAAATGTCACGGCTCTTCATTTGTAGAAAATCTTCATCGCGTTTCCAATCACTCCTTTTCCCGCTATTCATAGTAAAAATCACACTTTTATTTCGCTACATATATAAAAATCATATTTTTATTTCGCTACATATAAAAAAAAATATTTTTAATCCTCTACTTCATATATAAAAATTATATTTTTATATCGCTAACTTCATAATTAAAATCAAATCTTTTCATATCGAAAATCTAATCATTTTCAAATAAATAAATAAATAATCTAATCTTTTTCATTACTAGAATTCAATTCTTTCCATTATAAAAACATAATCTCGTTCATGATAAAAATACTATCTTGTTCATGTACTTCCTAAAATAGAAAAACTGATTTTTAAATAATACTTCATAAAATAGCAAAACGGATTTTAAATTATATTTTATAAATTAGAAAAACTGATTTTACACAAATTATTACTATTTTTAATAATTTTATCAACGCCCGTACAGTCGATTTCCATCAACGGCCATCGAACTGCACTTACAACGACCTTTTCCAAATTTGCTTTGGACATAATTCCAAATCCAACCTTAGATTTCAAATCACTTATATTCGTTAGAAAGCTCTTTTTGATACGAACCCAATGGTCGAATCTCCCGTAATATCCATTCGAAGTCAATGGTCGAAATTCGCGAACGGCCGCGGCGCGGCGCGTTCTATTCAGGCCATTCTATATAATATATATATATATATATATATATATATATATATTTCGTCGATTTCCTTTTAAAACGTATTTTATAAATCGTTTTAAATTCGTTTTCAAAACGATTTCAACTTCCATCTCAAATTCAAATCAAAATTGAATTTTCCACTATAAATTCGTTTTAAAATTCATTTCAACTCGATTTCAATTCAAATCAATTTCAATTCAAATCAGTTTCAATTCAAATCGATTTCAATTCAAATCGATTTCAGTTCAATTTCAATACGTTTTAAATTCAATTCAAAACGATTTCAATTCTATCTCAATCTAATTCGAATTTCAATTCTATTCAGTTTAATTCGAATTTCAATTCTTTTCAATTTAATTCGAATTTCAATTCATTTCAATTTAATTCGAATTTCAATTTTTTCAATTTAATTCGAATTTCAATTCTTTTCAAAATATCAGATTTTGAAATCACTTTCGATATTCATTGTCAAATGAAAAAAATCGACAAAATTCCCGTTCGTGTTAAAATGACGTTTAACTACTTAACATGGCTTCACATTTCAATATTCACTGAATATTATTTTAAAATATTCGATAATTCTGAACTGGAATCAGACACAGTCAATTACCATATAATGTGATTATATGGATTTCACACAACAAATGTGTATAACAATAATGAAAACAGCAATCCATCATCCAGAGTGCATTCTACACTGTATAAGCATTGAATATAAATATTCAACGCTTACACAGCCTGTCAATCAATCGATCGACATACAACTAATTATTGGGATTAGTGTATGTCATATTTCATCCCAATACCCGTGTGGGGTTTCAAAACAACAAACACATATTTTATTTGTGCAGTTAGGCGATGTGTAAAATTTATCGTCCCAATCAATATCAGTCAAATCAGTGTATATAAACAAATCGTCCGATTTGTTTATAAATATTTATTTTATATACACGTTAAAAATTATATTTTTAACTATAAAATATTTTCCACTATAAAATATTTTATTTCATTCCACATCACACAATCAAATTTCACTACACAGCAATCAAACAAACAAGTCATGCATGGTCTGTGGACGACGGGTGTCGAGTGCTGCTAAGCACCGTCTGCATCCTAGTATTTATATTTCAACTAGAAATAGAAATAAAAGTGAGGAGTTCTCACCGACTAGCTAAACCAAACGCCACGGCTCTTCATTTGTAGAAAATCTTCGCCGCGTTTCCAGTCACTCCTTTTCCCGCTGTTTATAGTAAAAATCACACTTTTATTTCGCTACATATATAAAAAATCATATTTTTATTTCGCTACATATATAAAAAAATTATTTTTAATCCTCTACTTCATATATAGAAATTATATTTTTACATCGCTAACTTCATAATTAAAATCAAATCTTTTCATATCGAAAATCTAATCATTTTCAAATAAATAAATAAATAATCTAATCTTTTTCATTAGTAGAATTCAAATCTTTCCATTATAAAAACATAATCGCGTTCATGATAAAAATATTATCTTGTTCATGTACTTCCTAAAATAGAAAAACTGATTTTTAAATAATACTTTATAAAATAGCAAAACGGATTTTAAATTATATTTTATAAATTAGAAAAACTGATTTTAAATAAATAAAACTCACCTTCCCTTATCGTTTTGAACTGCTCGCGACAGGGGCTGGAGTTTGTCGGTCTCGAACTGGAGAGGGGCGTGTTTCTTTCCGGCGGTCTGGGATTTTCTACGGAGCACCGTGGGTTTTTGAAGACTGAGGCATCGGATGGGGTAAGGATGGTCGGGGAAGTTTGCCTGAGGTGAGGGCATGGCGGCGGTGGGCATTGACTATGGCGGCGGCGGTTTCTAAGACTGGGGGGCTAGGGTTGTTTGGATTGGGGAAAAAGGGGGAGGAGAAGGTGGCGGGGAAGGGAAGAGAGGCGGACGACGGAGAGGATCATCAGCAGTGGAGGGTTCGACGCGTTGAAGTTTGGGGCTCGCGCTCACCACTGGAGGAGGGGAGATCGTGGAGGAGGAAGGGGATCGCAGCGAGAAGGGGGGGCAGCGGCGAGGTTAGGCGGCGGTGGCAGCGGCGATCGTGGAGGGGAGAAGGGTCAATGCAGAGTTTTTTTCTTTTTCTTTTATTTCAGATCTGAATTGAGGAAGAGAGAGAAGAGGGAAAAAGGGAGGGGTGCCATATATAATTTATTTATATATTTTTTTCTCTTTCAAAAAGTTAGATTTTATTTCGAACTCGAAATCAAACCCACCGACTATCGCCCCTAGCTAAATACCCCCATTCCGAACACAATGAGATATGTATCATAAGCTGATTCGATCGTTTCGATCAGTTTTCACCAAAATCAAAATATAACTCTATATATTAAATTTGAACACACATTTCAATTTACCGGGGCCACACACGAACTCTAAAAATTCCCGAAAAATATTTTCTAGCTTCGTATTGACGATACGGTCCTAACAAAACTAATTTCGTCGAATTCTGAGACTGTTTGAAAAATGGTCATTTTCCAGTCGATTAAAATCTACTGAAACTGGTCAAACGCGTTTTCCTTTACCATGCTCACATATTGATTCGAAAAATTACGAATTTTGAAACCTAGCAATAATTTGATATCACGGATCCAACAAAAGTGGTTTCGTCGAAAACCGAGGTCGTTTGCAAAATTTCCATTTTCAAGGCCTTTATATATATTAAAATATATATAAATTCCACAGCGACTTTTCTGAATTTTAAACTGGACATATCTTTTTATTTCCGCTATGAAATTTCAATTTTTCGGATCCATTGGAAAGATATTCTCAAGTAGATTCAAATACTTTTGGTTTCACTAAAATCCGGTTTATTTTGAATCCTGTACATCGAATTGAAATTTGAAATCGAATTTTCAAACTACCGCGCCATTTTCAATTCCCTTTATCATTAAAATAAAATATTTATATTCTAACGACGATCTATATAAATATATATATTTCTAATTCTATTCAAAATAAATTTCTCGTCAATATTATTTAAAATAATTCATTTTAAATAATCAAAATTCGCTAAAATTGCCAAAATAAATTTTTTAAAATGCCTCGGATTTCCGGGTTATTACAAATACTACAAAAATTGATAAGAAAAGGGTGTGGTCCTATCCCATTTAAAGTGACTAGGTGTGAATGTGTCCTGCAAATCGATTGGGGAGTAAAGTTGTGGTCCGAAAGTCAACTGCGTCTTACCGTACTTGGAATCAGTTAAGGTGTGCCCTTGTAGCCTTGAAATCAAGGATTGTAATCGAGTACTATCGAATAAAAATCTGCATCAACCCAGCATTGTATGGGACTGGACGTATGGGTGTCCCGAGCCAATATAAAATCCCGGTGTGTACTTTCCTTTTATCACTTTTCCTTTTACTTTTTGCATTCTGTGATTGATTATATGGTTTTTATTATCTTAATCACTACAACAAAATCACCATATTACAACTTTAATTTTACAACAGTCAGAAAAGCACGGTTGTAATAAACGTCAACTGTCAAATCCCTAAAGTTGTAATTGATTGACATAGAAATGTGTTTATTTTATGCTCTTATATCTTATCTTTTGTATATAAATAAATATTACTTGGGTATTGTTTTGTTACTTTTACAGATATTCCAACCCAGCCCGCATGCAACCAGAAATGTAGAGAAATAGAGTTCAATTTGCTGTGTATTTGCATTTTGAAGAATTGTAGATGAAGATATCACATCTAGTTGCTATTGGACAGGAAAAGGAGTGATAAAAAGGCTTTGCACATCACAAATCAATGAAGAAATATCAAGGAAGCAAGAGGAAAAAGAGAAAAGGCCCAAATTTGTTTTATTTATCTAAGGCCCATTTATGTTTCTCATTGTAAACTAATTAGTGGGTGTAATGACCAGGCCCATCTACCATTAGGGTTAGGGTTAGGGTTTGGCTATCTACCCTATATATACCCTTGTAATGGCATTGTAGCCACCATCCTATCTCATCTCTTATTCCATTGTTCTAATAAAAGTTCTTCTTTCTCTTTTATTTTCTGCATTTTTTGTTTTTTTTAGCAACTAGTGTTGTCTATACGATTAGATTCGGTAGAACACTAGTTGTATTTTGCACTTGTTTGCATTAGTGATTTACCGTCTGATTAGATTCAGCGGAAATCCTAATTTTAATTCTTGTTTGTTATTTCAATTTCTGCAATTTCAATTTCTGCTTTTTATTATTTTCTTAGGTCAAATTGGGTTTGATTAGATTCAAATTTAATTCATAGTTTCATTTGCTTTCCATTGAAATTGTGATTTGATCGTCGGTTCAGTTAGATCTGTTCTGAATCAAATTACAGTTTTAATTTTGTTTTGTTTGCAAAATCAACCTCCAAAGTTCGTCTAACACGCCCACGAAACATATAAATAATAAATTTTAACTTTCCTCCCTGTGTTCGACCTGTATGCTACACACCTGTATGCTTGCAGAATTTATTACAAATGTCGCGCTTTTCTAATTCATAGATTAGCATCGATCAAGTTTTTGGCGCCGTTGCCGGGGAGGTAACGGTTGAATTTTATTGTTTATTTAATTTCTGATTCGTGTTAGTTTTGTTTTATTTTATTTTCTTTTTGTGTTCGTGTATATATATAAAAAAAAATTGGTTAGTTGTGGTATCATTCAATGACATTGTAATCTTTCTAAACAAAAAAATTCTTGCTGATTTTCATTTCAATTTCTTTTCTTCTTTTCATTTGTTGCTTTCCCCTTTTTCATTCTTTTCCTTTTATATATATATTTTTGTTTTTTTTTTCACTCTTCTACGTCCAGAATAACTTAAAAAAAAAAAAATCTTGCTTAACTGATTGGGTATACACTGATACCATGATCTTCTAAATAAAGGAAAAAAAAATCACTTGCCAATTTTTGTATTCTCTTCCCTTTCTTTCTCTGCTAGTTTCCAATTAAAAAAAAAAAAAAAAAAAAAAACAAATTTCCTTCTCTGTTCTGTTCACTGCCATCTCTTTACATTGGCCTCTTCATCATACCCAATACTTCCACCGCAAGCCAACCTTTACATCTCATCTACCACAAGTTCATCCACTCTCTTCAAAACAATTTCTCTACCACCACGCAATACATCCATCAACCATCAAAACTGCCAAATACTCCGACCCTCCAATACTTCAACAATTCCTTCCCTCACAGTACAAAATCATCACCAACTTGACGTCTATAACCGACGCTCCACTTCAGCAAACTACCATCACACCAACATCTCATCATCAACGATTGCCCTTCCTCCCTACCATACACAAAATCCACACAGACCTTGCCTCCCTGCGTCAACCACCTTCCACCATCAACTCCTTCATTAGAGTCCATACCTCCTCAGCCCTCTATACCCAACTTGAAATACCATATCCTCCCTACCCAATTCAAACCGCAACATCCACACATAATCGCAAAAACCTCACATCCATCTTCTTCCCAGACTGAACTCGCCTATTTCCAAACTGTGTTCCCAATCATAACACCGCTCCACACTCAAAAACTCCACAGCAAATTATTGCCACCTTCCACAATCCTTAAAAAAAAAAAAAACCTTTTGTTCTGCCAAAACCCAGTTTCACCACCGAAATCATCCATTCAACGCCACTTCGACCTCCACAAACCCAAATCGGATACCCAAAAACCCTTAAACCCAATTTGCAAAGCCGATACAGCAAAACCCAAAGTCCTCAGAACCCAGAACCCGATTCGAAGGTCCTCAACCCATACCCGATTCGAGTATCAACTCAAAGGCTCACAGATCTGAAACCCAAATCAAAGTCCTGCCTCTCGATTTTTGATAATCGAGTCTGAAAAAAATTTAAAGAGAAAAAGGGGCTTGAGTTTTTTTTTTTTTTTATAACACTTGGGTACTGCGTGTGAAAAAAAAAGGGGAAAACTGGCGTGAGTTTATTTCTGGAAAGAAAGGGGCCAAAATAAAGCAAGGGGGCATGATGATCGTTTTAGATGGCTTAAGCAGGGCTGCCCTCTAATTGTTTATTGGATTGGTGTAATTGTCGAGAGATCGCTTCTTCTATTCACTAGGTTTTGTTTTGCCTAATTGTTTCTTGAGTTCGGTTTTGTTTTTGTCTAAGTCTTTCATATTTTTCGTTCTTTTTTTTTATTTCAATTTGCCCACATCATTAAAAAAAATCACAAAGGAAAGGGGACGAATCAAACGAACAAAATTCAAGCAACAACGTTTCAGAGGTCAGGTGACTACAAATAATTGATTTTCAATCACTAACGCTACTCAACTGTTCTGGATGGACTGCCATACCCCACTGTAAAAATTTCATTAACCCTACAGGTGCTCTGCTGCAAAAGGAAAAAGAAAAAAATATATAGACAATTGTTGTAAAAAAATTCTGCAGGGGCAGCGGCTTGAATGTAAATTTTAATTCTGCAATTTATATTTCTGTGTATGTTCTGTGACTGATATTTCTGAATTTGTGGTGAGGAACGGTTTTCCATAACTAATCACTCTCATCGATTTTCAATTTTAACACGTGATTTTGATTTTCAAAATAATATAACTGAAAAGTGGTGCTTTGTGAAGTTGACTGTCTCGTACAGTTGGATCGCGGATATATATTAGTTCAATTTATTGAATTTTTAGCAAAAGAGGTTGCATACTACCCGTAAAACATTGGTCGTATCCCTTAGTTTTATACTATACGTGAACGGCCATAAGACCCTCTTCCCCCTTCCAATTGAGTCAGTTAACTAATAGAGCACAACTCATTATTTTATATTATTTTGAATTGAGGATAATTTTTGTCTTGCCGTGATTTAAATTCAAATGTCTAATTCAAACAAATCCTTGAGAGAAACATGGGATAATAACTTGAGAAGACGTCCTCTTGAAGAATATGAGTATGAATTGCAACTCATGAGGCAAAATTTTCTGAAATTTCCTGAACCCAATGGCAACAATTTTCAAAATTTTCCAACAGACCAACATTTTCAAAATGACCGAATTTGCGATTTCAATTCAAATTTCAATAATTTCGATTATGGACCACACCCACATCAAAACGATTTTGAATCCCAATATAGCTTTGATCCACAACAATATGGGGTTGGAAACCAATTCGAAAATAATTTTGAAAATGATTTTCAATTCGATCAGAATTTTCAAAATTACAACCCATATCCACATCTTGAATATGACCAAAATCGCAATTTTCCCTCGAATTTCGACAGCTTTGGTTACGAACCTAATTTTCAAAATCAAAATGATTTCCAACATCATTATCATCTTTCTGAAAATTCAAATATTTTTGAGAATCAAGGAATCCAAAACGATAGCTCTCAATTCGACGATTCTGAAGAATATCATCTTAAAATTCTTAGAGAGAGGGCAGACGAACTTCTTTGTTTACTGACATCTTTGAAAGAGCAACGAGAGCAACAAAATCAAATTCAAGCATGTGATGAATCAGAAAATAGCCCATTCTTTACTGACATTGAAAATTTTCAAACAACAACTTTCGAAATTGAGAATGATGATCTAAATGAAGTTGTTCAAAGTTCCATAAATGATGTGGATTTCGATTCTTTTCAAAAAGATTTAAGCTTGGATTTTGATCTTCCTCTTTCAGACGGTGAAAAACTTGAAATTTTTGAAATTGAACCAAATGAAAATGTTGAATTTTTCAATTCAAATTGGGAAAAGAACTTTAGTGAACATGAATTCTTTGGTTTATGTGAGGATGAAAGCCTTAATTCTGACTCCAATCCCGACAATCATTTGATTCTGACCCCAATCGAAAATCTTGACGCTCTTCCAATGGCAACCGAGGCCAATTCGTCTGAACCTTCCAAATCCCCACCTTCTTTTAATGTTGGCAATCCCAACACCTCTTTTTCTGATGTGGGCAACCCCGACACTATCTCTTCTTTGACTGTTGGCAATCCCAACAAACCATCTTCTGTACCTTTACTTCTTCCACTTCCTGTGTCCACACCTTCTCCTCCGAAGGACCAAGAATCCGGAATAGGACGGATCGACAAGGTAGAAACCATTGTTGATGACACGCCACATTTACCATTTCAGGAAGTTTCTCATACTTCAATTGACGTGTCCACATTAGCTTTCGAAGAACTTTTCGTTGATGAACTAAAACTTTTAATTGACAAGGATGAACCAGAATCAAGCCACCAATCCAAGTTTGAAAATTTTGATTTTGAATATTCAAATGAACGTAAAATTGTCGGTGTCGATAATACGTTGGCAATCAAGAAAGGCGATCACATAGTCTTGAACAACAGTCAGATTTCAACTTTCACTGAATTTATATACGATCACAAATTTTTGAGAAATTACACTGACAAATTTGTTGAATACATGAATTACTTTTGGAATGCTGGCTTGGTTGAAAAATTTCAGGTTAGGACGACCCTAGATATTTATCTCCTAGACCACAAATCGAGGTATAAAGATGAGATGATTTTCAAAAACCTGCACTTATTAGAAAATATGCCTAGACATAGTGGGAATGGTATTCATCGGCCTAGAACCAAGTGTGGGGGGAAAAGTTGGTGGAATTCTTTGCATCGCATGCATCGTAAACACATATATCATTGTACATATGATTTTCATTCGCATATAGTGGCTAAACTCCATTTCATTCTTCAAATAATTTTGCATCACATTCACCTTTGGGTGCGATCTTTCAAATTTAGGAAACGTTCACAGTGTGGACACTGTTTAATTCTAGTGTGGGGGGAGTCTGCATTGCATTCACTTTTTATTCTTCTTTAATTTTTCCTTTTCATTTTTCATGCATTTAGATAGGACCACCATGCATTCTAGATCGTACGTAAATACCATAATTTTTTTTTAAAATACGACTCATTTTCAATTGATACAACAAAATAAGTTTACAATTTTTAGCCAGTTGATAGTATTTTTCTCTCTCAACTTAGATCGAATAGGAAATATAATGAAAAGTTTAATTTTGAGGGATAATAGTGTAACCGGTACATAGGGAGATTCTTAGGTGATGGCCATGAAATCTTTTCTATACTGTAGACTTTGTTTAAATAAGTGGAGGACTTAAAAGACTTATATTGGCTTTTCAAATCTTTAAAACTAAGTTGTGTTAAGTTGAATTCGCGTAACTCTCTTCTGTGCTTATATTTTCAATAATAATAATAATATTCCAAGGGTATCCAACATTGCTTGTATATCGAGCGTTGGTGTGCAAACCCACCAAGCTCTATCCGACACGTTGTTGACAAAGTCAAAGTTGGAATATCTTGGTCTCATTTTATGGGATTGGACACCTAAGGATTACCGACACGTTGTTGACAAAGTCAAAGTCGGCCTGCACAATCCGCCAAGCTCTTTACCCACTCTCCGTAAGTCCGCGAGGCAGTGCATGGGTGGTAAACCTTGGTATTTTTAGTTAGGTGTATGTACTTAATCATAAATCTTAAAATTTTATAGAATAAAGAATAAGCGATGATACCCAAACACTTCTTGACCTTATTGATTTGACTAGCCATACATGAGAAAATTAGAATACCACTTTGCAAAATGTGCCAAGCAAACTAAGAATTTATTTCATGGCTGCACTATGTTATCGACCGAACTAACTGGCCAAACTGGAATTTAACATTTGAAAACTTGATTTATATTGAAAATTTGTGACAAGTCGAGGTATCTAAAATAAAATCAACTAGTTAGAAATTATTAACTTAATTTGTTGTACCACTTTCCTGAAATAAGTCGTGTTGTCATTTTTCGTTTTTGCATATGTCCATTGCATTCATGTAGTTTCATTAGAATCATAGCATACTGCATTTGGATTTTGTGGGTAGTATCCGCTGAAAACCCTCACGAGACACCACTCGTCCTACTAGGGACACCTAGAGGTTTAACGGCTTGTTGCATACGCTCAATGCAATCGTGTTTCCTACGAAAGTGTGACCTATCTAGTTAGTTTTAAATTTCTTGTTTTACTCGAGGACGAGTAAAAGATAAGTGTGGGGGTATTTGATTGACATAGAAATGTGTTTATTTTATGCTCTTATATCTTATCTTTTGTATATAAATAAATATTACTTGGGTATTGTTTTGTTACTTTTACAGATATTCCAACCCAGCCCGCATGCGACCAGAAATGTAGAGAAATAGAGTTCAATTTGCTGTGTATTTGCATTTTGAAGAATTGTAGATGAAGATATCACATCTAGTTGCTATTGGACAGGAAAAGGAGTGATAAAAAGGCTTTGCACATCACAAATCAATGAAGAAATATCAAGGAAGCAAGAGGGAAAAGAGAAAAGGCCCAAATTTGTTTTATTTATCTAAGGCCCATTTATGTTTCTCATTGTAAACTAATTAGTGGGTGTAATGACCAGGCCCATCTACCATTAGGGTTAGGGTTAGGGTTTGGCTATCTACCCTATATATACCCTTGTAATGGCATTGTAACCACCATCCTATCTCATCTCTTATTCCATTGTTCTAATAAAAGTTCTTCTTTCTCTTTTATTTTCTGCATTTTTTGTTTTTTTTAGCAACTAGTGTTGTCTATACGATTAGATTCGGTAGAACACTAGTTGTATTTTGCACTTGTTTGCATTAGTGATTTACCGTCTGATTAGATTCAGCGGAAATCCTAATTTTAATTCTTGTTTGTTATTTCAATTTCTGCAATTTCAATTTCTGCTTTTTATTATTTTCTTAGGTCAAATTGGGTTTGATTAGATTCAAATCTAATTCATAGTTTCATTTGCTTTCCATTGAAATTGTGATTTGATCGTCGGTTCAGTTAGATCTGTTCTGAATCAAATTACAGTTTTAATTTTGTTTTGTTTGCAAAATCAACCTCCAAAGTTCGTCTAACACGCCCACGAAACATATAAATAATAAATTTTAACTTTCCTCCCTGTGTTCGACCTGTATGCTACACACCTGTATGCTTGCAGAATTTATTACAAATGTCGCGCTTTTCTAATTCATAGATTAGCATCGATCAGTAATAAACATATTTTTAACAACTTTTCATTTTGTTAGTTGTAATAGATGCCTATTACAAACTTCATGTTTTTAATATCTATATTTAATAATTAATCATATTAATATTTAATAATAATTAACAATAATTAATAGTAAGCTTAGGAATCAATAATATACATTAATTATTATTAAATAATTATTAGTTAATAAGTAGAAATTTATTTTTAATAGTTCATGTTAATTGATTATTAATTAATAATTAGTAACATATAAGCTTTTAATAATTATTACTCGATTATAACTAAGTAGAAGTAAGTAAAAGTTAAATAATAACTATTATTAATAAGTAATATTTGATTTGGTAGTAACTATTTTAGCTGTTTTAATAAATATAATTTTGGTAACTTGTTTGTTCAGTAGTTAACAACCGCTTGTTTGTGCTTTTGATAGATTTTTTTAAATTTCAAAAATAGAAACTGAAATTTTTAAAATTAAATTTATAAAATAGAAACTTAAATTCCAAAAATAGAAACTTAAATTTTTAATAAATTTAAAACTTTTTAAAACATTGAAAATTTCATAAAACTTGTAAGTAACCTCTTTTGCAGAATTGATTTTGATCACTACAAGAAGTTAAATCATAACTAAGAAGTAATAAGAAATGATGATATCATAATAATAATTAGTAATTAAGAAGTAATAGTTAATATGTAATATGTATTATCTGGTGTTTTAACATAATTATTTTCTTTTGAAAAAAGATCAACATAGTAATTTTTCTTACTCACTTCCATCATTTCTGATAATTTTTGCTTTCCATTTTTTGTGCATCGTTTCATTGACCATAAATTCCAAATCCCCCTGCAAAAGTACCAGAACAAAATCAAGCCATCCAATTTGGCTCCACAGTGAAACTTTTGGCTCCAAACACCGAAATTTTCACCTAAATCAAAACTTTTGGCTCTCGAATCCAAAGTTTCTTCCCTCCAAACAAAAATTTTCGGTCACCGCATTTCCTAGAAATTTGTTTTTTGTTGTCAACTTTCCACTTCCTCACACAGCAAAGAAAGCACCGTTATCCCCAAACTATTCTTCATAAATGGCCAAACCTTAATTTCCCACCTTTGGGGTTGCAATTCAAACCTAACGATCCCTCACCAAAATCGCCTGATACCCTAACTCAAATTTGACGTCAGCAACAAATATGGTACCACAAGTCGGCGGTGCTGTTAGCGTTGGAATAGATGGCGGATACAACCTATTTTGGGAACATATACCTATTTTTTCGTTTCCAACCCTATAAAGGCTCCATATTGCTCCCATTTATCGTTCCCAATCGATAATTTTCATTCTCTTTTTCTACCTGAACTCTTAAGTTGAAGTCCAGCAGAGATTCCTACTTATGCTCTGCAGGTCTCAATAGCAGGAATTCAAAATCAAATCTACACTTCGCGATTAAGCTAACCGCAGGCGGCTTTTGGTACCACTACCCTTCTGAAGTCTCGACTTCTGTACGTTCCTCCTAATCTGCCACTAAACGTGAGTCTATTTATAATCGATCTCTATTTGAGTCATTTGTTTTGCTTGGAATTGATTTTGCATGTACGGCAGTAATCTGGCTTAACTATATGTAATCAAAATACATGGTTTAATGAATTGAGTTAATTTTTTGTTTAAATTGATTGAGATTAATTGATTCGTTGGTTTTAGTTTTGGGTTCTGATTTTATTTAATGTTGATAAGCCATAACAGAATGATTAAAGTAGATTCATTATGTTTAAATGTTCGGTAAACCGTCTCAAGTTCCTGTGTTATAATTTATAATTATTAAATGATAATTTGTATTTCTTATCAGCTCAGTTGAGCATCATTTAAACATGAAGACTCGCGGTCGGTATGGCCTCAGATAAACTTTGTTTTATAGTCAATTTGGAGAAACACAAGTGTATTAATTAAACAAGAGAGCAAATGCTACGAGCAATGCCTTGTATCAAATGTGGAGCAATTTCAATCAATGAGTTTTCTCTTTTTATTTTCCTTGCTGTTATATTAAATGATATTTTACCATCATACAATAATTTTGCAAGCGAATTTTGTTTTGAATTAGCTTGTTGACATAGGTTTGTATCAGGTACTCCACTAGACATTAAAATTTTGAAGAGTGGGAATGACACAAGTCATCTACATGTGTTATGCTTCTATTAAGCTTTTTTTTTGGATTTTTCATCGTTTTTTGCTCTACCGATACATGTAGTATAAGTACTGACCAATTCAGAAATAATGGACTCCACCATTTAGATGATGACATAGTTATAGAGTAAATCACCCACAATAAATCTTAGTATGTACTCTGACTATGTTTTTCTTTTTAAGTCTATTATGCGCGTTACATGAGAGAAATTGGGCTGACAAATCAGCCTTTTCTTTTTCCATTAAATAGTTTTAATATGTATAATTGCAACAACAGTGTTTTACAGCACATACGATACCAGGATGAAAAAAGAAAAGGAAAATTTGGAACGGATGTTGATAATTTACCATGGTCAAGTCTTGTTTATACACATGATCAAGTCTTGTACGCTACATTCCTAGGGTTCTCAATAACGTTACTGAAGTCATATCCTGTAGATGCTGCAAAGTTTAGGTTCAACTCAGTTAATATCATTATATGTATAAATAATGCATGTATGTATGGTCATTGGTGATTCTTTCTTTAATTACAGAGTCTAGCATGTGGTTCTGCTGAGATAAATGGAACATCTCAGATTACGACTATTATATCTGGAATAGGTGAATCTACAGACAAGCCGGTTCAGCAAGTGTATAATCTTACCGATGTCTGCAAGTTTACCACATATAATAAGGCTCTCCTAGTGTGTGATGTTATTTGTTATGGAGTTGATTATTGTTATTTACTGAATTCGGGTAATAGATTGACATATGCACCTTTTCTTGGAAGAAAAATGATATGCTATTAAAGGTACGTTGTAAATACATCTGCAGGGGAGAGATTTTGGACATTGCTGATGTTTTCTGTGCAGAATCTGTTGGTGTCTTCGATCTTACAATCACATTATTGGTATGAATATTTGTTGTTGATGATGATGTGTATTTCTCAAATACGCACTGACTCTGATATCATATTTTGACAATTAACATGCACATTGGTGCACCGTGCACTTAACATTAGAATTATATGAATTGCAATATTCCTTTTTCCGTCTTTTTCCCAACTGTTTCTTATCAAGTATGACTCAAATTTGCATTTTTGGTTTACTGGAAACATTAACAAGATGGCTGGATGCAGAGATTATTGGAGCCTTTTAGAATCCATGAGGTTAGTCGTCTTCTTTCTATCCAATATACCAATATAAGTAGTATATGGAATAATGTTCATCGCAAAATAATTTGTAACTTCCCCCTTTCGTTTCCTAAGCGTATTGAATTATGCAGACCGTCCTACAAATAAATGAATAAACAAATCAATTAATTTATTTTCAATATTATTTGACATCACTTGTTATTGTTTGATTGTTCATTGGTTTTATTGGAATGTAGATTGCTAAAACATTAACAACTTCAATTGGAGTTCATTGGTTCTCTTGTTTGATAGATGTTTCCATTAAATCTATCGGATTCTCTTAAATTCATTCATTGTCCAGTGTGTCCCAGTGATACTCTGCATTTCATTTTGTATCAAACTGAAACCCAGTTTCGTACTCAGTTTGAATTTCAAAACTAAAACTGAAATTGAGCATTGGACTTAGTTTCAGTTTTGAAACGAACACCGAGTATGGTATTCATTTTTAGTTTTGAAATTGAGTCAAGACTTGATTTTGAAACCGAGTTTTGACTTAATTTAATGCATTACTTGTTTTTTTAATTCATATAGTTTAATTCAAGAACACCTGCAACATTGCAAGAAATTCTCAAATTCATTGGAAGTCAACTCAAGATTGAAGACCATTGCAAGACCTGCAACATTGCTAGTGATGTATATTTATGAAAGATGACTTCAATTTGATTTTGAAGTCTTGGATAATGGACTTTGTAGTTGCTTTATGTACTTGAGACACTTGTATGATTTATAAAAAAACGATGAGAATTTGAAAATTCTAATATATTGTTTTGGTTCATGTTTTATGTTTGTTTGATATCTTTAGTTTTGTAGATAATATGTTCTGGAATGAGTTCTTTTATTAATAATATATATATAATTTGTTCATATATTACAACTTTAAATAATACTTCTAATTAAAATATATTATAATAGTTGTAATAAATTTTATTACAATGTTGGAAAACAGTTGCAAAATAGATGTTTTACAACGGTGTCGCAACGGTGCAAAAAAGTTGTAAAAGATTTTAGTCTATTACAATTTTTTAATAGACGGTGGTGGTCCCACCATTGTAAAAATTCTTTTATAACTGTTTTCCACCGTTGTAATATGGTGTTTTTGTTGTAGTGAATTTGTATATTGTTTGTTTGATTCAAGAAAATAAAAAATTCCATTAAACACTATTCACCCCCTCTAGTGTTTAACTTGCCTTAAGATCCTTAATCTGCATCTCCAACAATTGGTACTGGAACTATTTTTCATGTGCATGATATGGGTTCTCGCCTTGTGATATATAGTGAAACATTGATTATTACCTCTACACGTCCCGGATGGGGTTGGTGCACTCGAGAGGCTGACCGTAAAACTAGCGTCTGAGGTACCAGCAGTAACCATCGGAAGGACATACACTGTTATATTATTATCAGAGAATTTATATTCAAAAATTTCATAATCTAAAATTTGAAAAGTTTAAATGACAACCAACACTGGAATTGTCACTAATGGTAGTTCATTTATAGAGGGTCTATCCATTATTAAACTACAACTTTTTAATAGTAGTAATTATGCATATTGGGCATGTAGAATAAAAATATATTTACAATATGTAGGATTAGACACTTGGAATATCACAAAAATCGTATATGTTGAACCCACTGTTAATTTTGCATAATGGACTGATGATCAGAAAGCCATTGCATAAAATAATTCTAAGGCTATGAATATTTTATTTTGTTCATTAGATAGGAATGAATTTAATAGGGTATATATTTATAAATCTGCATATGAAATATGGAAAACTTTGCATGTAACTCATGATAGAACAAGCAAAGTAAAACTTACCAAAATATCTATGTTAACTAATCAATTTGAGTTATTTAGGATGAATCATAATCATTCTATCTCCGATATGTACTACAGGTTGCAGGAAATCGTGCATTCACTAATGGCTTTGGAAAAATCATATTCTAAGGAAGATCAGGTTAGATTCTGACTTCATTAACATCTGATTAAGATCAAAAGACACTTGCTATTGAAGAAGCCAATGACATCCGTACAATGAAAATTGAGGAATTAATCGGAAATGTAATGTCGTCTAAAGTTCAGATGCAAGGAGGGAAAGAAAGTAAGTCATCAGAAAAGAAATCAATAACATTTAAAGCATCAACTGAAGATTCAGACTCAGATAGTGATGACGATGAAGAGACAACACTAATGAAAAGGAATTTTAGAAAATTCCTAAGATATAGAAAAAGAAATAACTTCAAAAGGAATGATAAAAGAAATCAAGTGAAAAATAATAATGAGAATCTAAGTAATATCAGATGTTATAACTGCGACAAATTAGGTTATCTGAAAAGATTATGTTAGTACCCAGAGAAACAAAATCAACCTACAAATGACAATTCATCAAAGAAAAGGAAAAGAACATATGCAGCAACTTTAGGCGATCCAGATTCATCTTCAAGTGATGAAGAGCAGGAAACAAATAATTCGAATATGTGCTTCGCAGCAATTCGTGAATCAGAAGAAATCGAAGAACGGATCTAAAATAGGTACGCCTTAATAATTATTTGCTTAAATGGTTGTTTGATTGCCTTGATTAAAAATTGAATTTCAATTCAAAATTTGAAATTTGAAAATAAATTGAAATTTCAAATAATAATTATAATATAATAATAATATAAATTAGTGTTATAATAAATATTATCTTAGGAAGTTGTTAAACAAGAATATAGGATTATAAATTATTCAAAAACCAAAAGTCACTTGAAAACACAAAGGGATATGTCGACAATCGACATGTCCATTTTCCTATTTCGACATACTAAAAGGGTGAAATTTGAAATTCAAATTTTGAAATACAATTTTTGAAATCCAAACTTTTCAAATTTCCTCTAACTTTTACTAACTTCAATGTGATTGAAAAGGTGTCCTTTAAACCAGCGAATTGTCCTTTGATTCTCTATATCTACTACCTATTCCATTCATTTCTTTTCCATCTTTATTAAAAAATTCAAAACTACTCTTCATATTCCTATATTTTTCATAACTATTCTAATGGCTTCCTCAAGCACTCCAAAAACCTTGAGATTCACCAAAACTATCAAGGTCTTCCTCTTCAACAACCCAGATGCTATCAAAGATTACAATAGTTATGTAAAGTTTGGTAAAGTTGACAAGAGAAAATTTGCTATCTCTAGTGATTTTTCTACTTATGACCTTGAATCTCTCTTTTATCAAAATGGGATTTTGAGTCTTGTTGATTCTCAGGATAATGATGAAGTTTGTTATCTCATTCCTGTGAAAATGTTTTATGCAAACTTGAATCGCAATTTTAATCAAGGAAGTGAAGATCAAATTTGGAGCAGTGTTAAAAGAACACAAACTGTTTTAGATTATGATGTTTTAAGTACCATTTTGGGTTGCAAGAATATGGGGATGAATCTTTCAGATTTCAATATCAATGAAAGTGATTTGGAAACATTTCATCGTATTTTTGAAAATGATGAAAATTTAGAATTCAAAAATCGTTTTTATCGTCCAAAAGCAAGAATCATCAATATAGTACTTCAACATACCATCACCACTTAGTCCAAGAATTTCAACAACATTACCATGAAAGTTAACAAGGCCCTTTTTGCAATCTTTGAAAACCATGAAATTAATCGGGCTAAAGTGATTTTAAGTGACTTTCAACCAAAGGAAATTTCGACAAAGGAAAATGCATTATATCATGGAGTTTACCTTACACGTATTTTCAAATATTTTGGAGTCGATTTCAGAGAAGAAGAGTCCATTTCTAGAAAAGTTTTAAATACGGGAAATATTTCTCTTATGAAAATTCCACTTATGTTTCATCCATATGAAAATATTGCGGCAGTGGCGTAGCCAGGAAATTTTTATGGGAGGGGCAAGATAATAATTTAAGGGGATTTTTTTTCATGTTGTCTGTATGATTATGTATATAAGTATCATTTCACACCATCAAATAAACACAATTAAATATAATTATATCATCATATTCAATTACAAAAACGATCAATTGTTGATCTTTCAAACAAAACAAAACATGCATATATAGAAATTTAATTATTTAGAAAAAAAGTACAATTTATTTTTTCAACACTCAATTGAAAAACTAAACCTACAAGGGAAGTTCAAATAAATCTGTACACCAAATTTGAAATAAATGAAAGATTATTTATTTATTCACAAAAATCACAAGATGACATGGAGTTGTAAACAATTTTATTACCATGTCTATCGACTGTATATACTTTGTGTAGTAAAAACATGGTAAATTAATATTCTGCTGCTTTTTTCGTCGTCATAATATTGCTTTCAAATTTGCAAGGATGAAAGAGCAATTTGCAGACTGATATTGGAGTTGAGATGGATGAAAAAAGATACATAAACATCAAAATTTATAAATTGGATAGTTTATGTCTATGGAATTGAAAAGGTTCAATGTGATCTAGTAACATTCCTAAATACAGTGCTTGCTGACTTCATATGGGATAATACTCTACAAGAAAAATTGCCAGTAGCGTTTAAGTAAAAAAAAAAAAAAAAAATAACATCAAACGAACTTTGTTTGCAGATTTATTTTAATTCCAAATGTATAGGCGTACATATAGAAATTTAATTATAAAAGGTTATGCACAATTTCAAAATCAGCAAGCTTACCACCCATTTCTGCCAAAGCTGGAGGCGGCGAGGCAATGCGTAGTAGAAGATGATGGCGCTGGAGGCCGCGGATTAGAAGGCTTGAGAATCAGCGTTCGCTGGAGGCGCTGCTGCTTTTGTTCGATGAGCGTTTGTTCGATGCTGTTCCGTAAGCGGGAGACTGTTTCGTTCTTTTTTTTTAATTTAAGGAAGTGGACTGGGAGGGGCACGTGCCCAGCCCAAGTCACACGTACCTCCGCCCCTGAGATGCGGAAAAGCAAGCAAGAATTGAACAAGAAGATGAAACTGATCAAATGGATATTGAAGAAGAGGAAGAAGATACCTCTCTAGGAAGCATTGGAGTTCCTACCAACCCCTCTAAGAAAGCCATTCTCCAAAATCAAAAGATTTTAGCCAAAACCCAAAAGTTTCTTAAGAGATCGTTTAGTAAGAAATTTGAAAATATTTCTACTAAAATGGGTAAGCTCGTTGGCAAAGTTGGAAGAAAACTTGGCTTGTCATCCTCATTATCATCCTCCTCCGCTGAATTCTAAGTTTAATACCATATTATGTTTGTTTATATTTCAATTTATGCATTTCTATCTTAAGTTATGTATTCATTTCATGCATCATTACCATTAGAATGGAAAGTTATTTGTTTCTGTCAATTCTTGTTTAAACATCTCTAGATATATTATTAAAATAATAAAAATAAGTTTATATAAGTCGAAATGGGTCACAAAACAACAGAATTCTTCAAAACTTAAAATTATACGTGTATATATCGACATATACATTTGCTCATGTTGACATATAATAGTATAATTTTCAGAATTATTTGAATTTGAAACTACTCTAACTGACTCGTGTCTATTCAGTTTAAACGAATTTTAGAGCCTATTTATACCCTTCTCTTCCAGAAAAACTTATTCATTTATTTCTCATATACTTCCTTTCACTATTTCTTAATATATTCAAAACTATAGGGACTCAAATCCATAATCTTAGTAACCTTGAAGAAATTCTTAATTCTTTCAAGAATATCCTTCACAATTATTCTCCGTAATCAACGTCATCTAGAATATCAAATAAAGATGATCAAACAAAAAGAGAAACATTTTGTTGTAATTCGATGGATAATTGTCTCTCTTTCAAAAGATGAAGACAACAACATCACTGGAGCATCTCTCACCAAAGATAACAAAGACTGGGATGCTATAAATCTTCGGTGGAGATGATTGGGTTGAAGTTCCTCGAAATGTATGAACTTGCTTTAATTTGTGTGGTTTGTTTGATTTATTTAAAAAAATTAAAACATGTAAATAAACTACTGTAATTATGGTGTGGTTTGATTTGGCTAGATTGGATTGTTTAAATGTATTGAAACATATTGGATATATATATATATATATATATATATTGGATTGATTTGGTGTGATTTGTGTAACTTAAAATAAAGTTTATAGTTTATAATTGTACAAGTTATAATAGTTAGAAAGTTATAGTTATTTTAGTTAAAATAATATTTAGATATTAGAATTGTGCCTTAGTTTTAGGGAAGTATTGTTGTTTAGTCAAGAACTATAGTTTTTGTTGATGACAAAGGGGGAGAATTATAAAATATGGCTTAGATTAAGGGGGAGTTAGTAGTTTCAGGGAGAGATAATGAAGTAAAGGGGAGTAACCGAAGAATCAAGACTTCACGTATAAATATTTTAGGTTGTCATCATAAAAAAAAGGAGATTGTTAAGGACTGAGATGATGACGATGATGGTTTTGATGACAACAACCTTGTTTTTACTTTGTTTCAATTATTATTGTTATAAAATATATACTAACACAATTTTCTAGAATATATATATATGTGTATATATAGGATTCTATGCAGGTATTTATTATTGAAGACCGTACAGTTCACAAGAATCAATATTTCAAATAAAAGAGTTCAAATTTCAAGACTCATGAGTATCAAGAAATCGAGAGTTCAAGAATTATATAGTAAACGTATCTACAAATTTTGTTAAAGCTTTGGTTAACTCTTTATTCTAATTTCAAATTCTGATTTTAAACTTAAATTCTGATTTCAAAATAATTCCTAAATTATTTACTTGTTTTCAAATTTACTTCTTTATTTTTGATAAATATTTTAACTCTTGTAAGTTATATTCTAAATCCTGGAAGCTATTTTCAAACTTATGTTTAATAGATTTCTAACTTAAAGTTTTTACTTACTTGTTGTATAATTACTTACGTGTTTTCAAATTCCTTGTTTTTAATAAGTTCTAATATATTCATAGTTTTGTATTTATATTTATACTTTTATATCATTTTATATTTAGTTTCTTAAATATTTTTATGTGGAAAATAGGCATAAGGACAAACTTCGGAAAAAAATTAGTCTGAAGGACATCAAGTTTTATTTTTAGGCTGACGGACAAATTTTGAAAAAAAAAAAATAGGTTGAAGGACAATGCTAAATATAATTAGCATTTTCTGCAGTGTAAAACTGAATAATGCTAGTTAAAACTAGTATTTTCGTGCAGTGTAAAAAACTGAATATAATGCTAATTACATTTAGCATTTTCCTTCAGCTTAATTTTGGTTCAAAGTTTGTCCTTTAGACTAAAAATAAAACTTGGTGCCCTCCAGTCTAATTTTTCAGCAAAATTTGTCCTCCTCCCTAATTACCTCTATTTTTATTATATCTTTATATTACTTTGAAAAGAATGTAGGTGAGTATATGTAATATAGCTTTGAAAAGAATGTTTGATTAAGTTTTCACTTATTTGGATGTAGGTGAGTATCGAACTAGTATGAAATCATGGTGTGTACTTTCCTTTTATTGGTTTTACTTTTACTTTCTGCATTCTATGATTGATTATGCGGTTGTTATTATCTGTAATATGCAATACTGTTTGTTTGATTAAAGAAAATTTCAAGAAAAATAATAAATTCCATTAAACATTATGAGTGCTGCTAAAAGCATCCAGATTTCTTCTTCCTAATACCATGAGTAGTATTAGGAAGTATAAATCTGGGTGTTTTTAGCGTTGCACCACCATGTAAAACTAAAGGCATTTAGTTTACACTTCCTAATACCAACTCATGATATTAGGAAGAAGAAATTTGGATGTTTTTAGCAATGCACAAATATTATTCATCACCTTATAGTGTTTAACTTGCCTGAAGATCGTGAATCCGTTTCTTCAACAAAAATAACATCATTGATGACTGCGGCATATACAGCGTTATTCTTTTTATTGTTGTCCAACGATAGGTTATCTGGATAGATACGCAAGACTCAAATGGGCCTTAACATGTTGAATGGCGTCAATGGATCCGCGTCCTTCTGGAAAAGTCGGGGGGAAAATCTCGCGCTCAAATTCCGAAACAGACAATTCAGCGCCTGCACGAATTAGAATCATTAAACAATTGAATTAACAGCGCTGTGTGGAAGGACGATCGATTTTAAGGAAAGGGGCATTCTCGACCTTTCGCAATTTACATCGGATAATGGCTGTCCTTGTGTGCGCGCAACGTGCGCTGTACTTGTCTTCAAACCCGCATGACGAAAACGCCCCCCACACGTCACGTTATCGAATCTCGCATACACATGCTGTTGACGGCAGCAATTGCAAAAGAGACAGAGGGTAAGGATGGAAAGGAATGAAAATAATGGTAGTGGAATAATAAGTGTGGGTGATCTTGTAGGTACAGGTTGGAATATGCTGGAAACGTATGCTGAAACGAGCAGGCATCCCATTAAAGCCTACAGTTTTGAGCATGGTATCGTTTTTATTTATTTTCCTCCTTTAACACGCAAAGCTGTAAAGTAATATATTATGAATTCTGAGCTAGTATGCTGCACTAAATTAGCTACGGTAATTTAATATGTGTACAATGAAAATGGAAATAATAATGAAATAGAGGCCTACCTAAGAATGCTTATGCTTAAATATTTAAGTTCAAAGATTGAAACATGCACGGCACTCGGTTCCCGCCTTCATATCCGATGCCAATGAATTTCTTTAAATATTCACTTAATAATTGCAAAGTACAGGCAAATATTCATTCAAAAGCCAATATTTGCATTATATTAAAAAACTGTAGAAATGTCTGTAATCATTCAAAAAAAAAAATGCAAAATTGTCTACAGTTTTCCTAAAAATGATCAATTTTTGTCTGTCTCATTTTGCATTAACTTTTTCTTGATTTTTCTGCAATAAATATGAAGTTGAATATAATTTAAAATAGAATTTGAAATTTTAAAGTATTCATGAAAATTTGCATAAAATTATGCAATTATTGGCTATAACTGTTTGTATATCAGCAATATTTTGAATAACTGATATATTTCTGCAAGTTTTTCTGAAGCATTTTGTTATTGTTTCTGATTCATTTTTCTTAAAAAAAATTTGCATAAATACAAAGACAAACATAAATTGGAATAAGTTTGAAAGTTTTTCAGGTTATTTTTGATGTTTTTAGGTAATGTTCCAAAAAAAAAAAAAAAAAAACAAGGACTTAACTTATGTACTTATTTTTACAATGATGTTTTGTGTATTTTGAAAATGAGTATTTAATTTTAAGGACATAATTTACAAAAAAAAAAAAAAAAAAAAAAAAAAAACAAAAAAAAAAAGATCAAAGGAGAACTAAATTTACTAATTAGATCATGGACAAAAACTCAAATTGTATTATATCAACATGAAGTTAAATTTAATTTCTTATCATTCCTAAATTAATTAACAAAATAAAAAATATCCCTTAAACTTGAAAAAACAAAAATGATTTCAATATTATTTTAGTCGATTAATGTTATAGCAAACATATTGAAGTAATCAGCTTGGAAAGCTAAATTAATATAGCTTTATAATATAAAAAATATAACTTTATATTGTATCACCTAAACACAGAAATAAGTCATTCTAAAACTAATCTCACTACATCCACAAATAGCTATATGCAAAAAACTAAATTATATACATTTTGCTTTCCGTCCTGAATTTACTTATATCCCTTTTTTCATATTTACAAAACAAAAAAAAAATTCTAATTGTTTTTTATAAATTTTTAATATTATAATCACAGAAAAACATTTTTGTATTAATTTTTATTATTTATGAATGTCAAAATGTGTCTTTAGTTCGTAGTACTTGGTCTTTTTCCAATTAAAATATGAAAGTTGTCTTTAATTTAGGTAACAATAGTTATTTGTCTTTAGATCTAATCTTTTTTTATCTTAAATGTATTCTTGAAACAAATACCCACTTTTGAAAACATCACAGAGAACTTAACCAAATTGTCCCTTTTTCCCTTCCTATTTCGGACTTGTTCGCCTGTAGTTAATACATCACTACTAATGTTTCTTTTGTAGTATCATGAAGCTACTTCATTAGAATTCAGAGTCAAAATAACCATTTGGTTGTACGATTCACAATTAAAGTCCGTATCTTAAATTTTACCATCATGTTAGATGTAACAATCCATAAATATAAATGAGCATCACAGCATGCATTTTACACGTAAGTTGTTTTTCTCTAGATTTATATGTTCAATACATTTATATAAAAATGATCTACATATGTACGAGCGTTACGACACACGCTTCACACCTAATTTTGGGAAGGACTTTAGGTATAATATTAGCAATTTACTAATTTATAATTTAATTTTTAATTGAGGCATAATTGATCGACTCTATTATAACATATAAAAAAATTAGTAATTTTATTGATGCAATTTTTTAACTTTAATTGAAGGTTAAGTGATTTTAATTATAAAATTTGTTGATTTGATTTATTTAATGAATAAGCTATGTTTTAATTAAGAGTTGTTTTAGGTAAAAGATAAGGATGACTGAATAATTAATTTAATATAAATATTTTAATATAAATATTTTAATTCTAATTACGGCGTGAGTAATTTGAATTTAAAATGCTAGTTTGAGAAGTTCACATACACCAAAAAGGTGACACCAAAGATATTAAAACTATTATTAACGATGTGCACGTGTGTATGGTTTTATTTTTTAGTTGCAAATTGCAATACCCGATGTTTCTTGGTTTTAATTTTAGTCTCTATTATTTATTAATGATAAATGAATTTGTAAATAAATTTTATTTCCTAAATCCTATTTTCAAGTGATACTAAAATTTGGAAATATTTATAGACGGAGGTTTTGAATTAGTATAGAAAGTTTATTTGTTATATTTTTATTTTTAAACAATATCAATATTTTATAATACTGATAAAGAGAAGTTTTGAATTGTTAATGTAAATTAATTTGTTAAACCCTACTTTTATTTGATATTACGCTTGGTAATATCCTTTGAAGGGTGTTTTTTTATTATTTTACGCTAACATAAAAAACAATGGTACTAAGGATATTCTAACTATTATTAAATATGTGTTGAATTATCTAAAATTATATTTATCGAAATACTCTTGTTTCAACTTAGTTTGAATGGTGTTAATGCCAAAAATGGCTTCAATCCTATATTTAAGTGAAAGCACCGGCCTTTGTAGGCAATTCAGATAGATTCAACATAGATCCAGACATAGACAAATAAAATGAATAAGTAAATAAAAAGAAGAGAAAATAGATAAAAGACACAAATTTATAGTGATTCGACTGTTAAGTAAGCCTACGTCCATTTATAAACTACTTCATTCCTTTTCTGCCAATTCCAACCGATTTGATTGAAATTAATCAAATTGGGAAATAATCGCAAATACAAGAGTTTATTGAAGTAGATTATAGCAACTCTTAGGTGATGTGTGTAGGAAATGGTTGAAGACCAATTTCAGCGAAGTAACGGCTGACAGAGATTAGACAATTTTCATGTTGGAGGTGGTCTTGAATTTATAGGTGTTTAGGGACAAGCTGATATTGCACCAATATAACTATATGGAGAATAGGAGGAAATATGGTAAATAAGAGCATCTCTAGACTCAAACCGATGAATCGGTACCGATTGACGGGTTATGGATCAATATTGATCCATCTGCTTTGGATTGGTGGAGTTTGGGTACACTTTCATTCCTTCATTTTTCTCTTGTGATGCTTCATGTTGAGTTTAGCGTTTGGACTTAGTTTGCTTGAACTTCGAACTCGACTCACGTTGAACTGCTTTGTATCTTGGAAGATCCATCAATATCTTAATCAAGAGACATTAGACTGCAACCAAACTTAGAAGAGGAGCTATGCAGTTAAAGCCTCCCAAGATCTCCACTATAGCTCGTAGCTCTCTTCAACCGCTACGCTAGTTCAATTTAGCACTGATGAATAGTAGATACAAGATAATTTTAAGGTAAAATTGTCCAATATAATGTAGAAATCTATTATAATCATCAAATATAGTGCATGTAACCATCATATACTCTTTTTTTGTTATATAAGATTAGTTATTTTTAGTTTCTTCTATATATAAACTACGAGAATGATATTTAACTAATTTGAAATATTTGGTTTCACATTTATTGAACCTTTTATGCCTCCGCTATATCTCTGTTACATCTTTTTGTACCTCCACCACTATGTAACTGCTAAGCGTTTTAATTTCCCATAGGGGGAGTTAGTAGAGTAATGAGGGTCATGATGTCACAACCTACGATGGATTGCACACAAATCATATGGATCGGTACCGAACCATAAGGGATGGACTAGTACCGATCAATCTCCTTAGCATATTTCTGGATGAAACTTCTTGAGTCCGTTTTTGGTCATCCTTTAAGTTTTTGGCTAAGTCTCAACTGATTTTAACCCTTTATTATTTTTAACTTTTATGGACTTTTGAACAGGTTGAATATCGATTAACATTTGCTCTCCAGAGTGTGTTATAATTAGAGACAAGGTGTAATCTGAAATAATCTATCTTTTAGGTTACTGACTTTGTCTATTAGGTTCGAGTTCCTAGTCATTTTAGGAGAACTATCCTTGACTGGTCGGCTTTCGGCTTGAGTTTCCGAGTTAAAATCATGTATTTACTATTAATCTTGGAGTTCTCAGTTCATACTTTATGAGGTGCTATAGAACAGAGTGTATATAGCGTGCAAAGAATTTGGGAAGTGCCACAGTCAATTCGATGGATCGGTACTGATCCATAGCCTATGGATCGATACAATCCACAAACTTAGGAAATTTTTTCATTTTTTTCCTTTATAAAGTTTCCACTCTGATACATACCTTCACACTTCCCCAATTTCTAATTTTCTACCATACGACCTATCAAACTATGATCTCAATCGATTCAACCCTTAACTATATCCATGGCCAATTTCTACTGTCAAATCCCGTTGCCAACGAATTTAGACGCTATTGTAGAGCTTTGTCTCAAGACGCTCTCCATAAGTTGCCTTCAACCGGGATATGTGACTACGAAACCCTACTTAGCCACTATATCGATTTGCCCTTCCACCATCCATCATTGGTTGCTGCCACCTACTACGGTGACTTACTTTCCATCGTCTCTCGTTCCCTCATGGATTGCTTGAGCATAGGACTTGGAGAGTTGATATTTGTGAATCGTGAAAACCTGTTTTGTACTAGATTTCTACTTTTATAAGTTTGGAACTTAAGGTTTGGCATGCTGGTGGCTTTGAACTTGAGTTTGTGATATTTTATTACATCAAACTTAGATGGATCTGGCTTGGAATTGAAACAAATGATTTTGGACTTAGACATGTGCATTCAGAACCTAAATTGAACTTGAACCATCTTTCACTTGAATGCATATGACTGAATAAAACTTGCATAAATGCCCGAAAATGGTTTTTTTAAGAACATGTAGACTTGAAACTGGAATTAAATTGCATAGTTGAACTGAACACTTGAAACCATTGAAATTTGCATATTCTATGCAACTTTGACCAAGTCCGGAATGTTATACGAAACATGGTCAATTTTTAAGCATATTAGCCTGATGGCTTCTTCAGGTTGTGTTTTCACGTCGAATGGTCTTGAAATGGAAAGCTTCACATGCCATTTTGGGCAATGGTTTCATTTTCGATTTTTCAGTCAATAAAGGATAAGATCTGAAAGGATAAAAGAGATGGTATAGATTTCTTATTTAAGTGCAAGTGCGCTATTTACGTGAGATGGTCCGTTTTCATATTTCAGGGTTTATTAGACTTCACTCACTCAGATAGTGCACCACATTTGCCTTCGGTTAGCATTTGGAATTCGACTGTTCAACAAAAATTTGTTCCTTTGAATTTCAAACAATTTTCTAGCCGAGCTAGCACTTAGGAATAATATCGCACCTGATTGTCTTGAATCACAAGTTTTACTATGTAGAATGACTTCGCAACACTCTTTGCACCTAATCCTCGGGGAAGAATGTTCCTCTTGCTCTAAAGTAGTCTTTCTACACTATGTATTTATCTTCTATTCCCACCGGAGCTTCCACTCATGCTGCAACTTAGCAAGCTATAAGCTCGGTAGGTCCGATTTTTGACTTATCTTATCCTCCTCTAAGAGTCCTTTCTGACCCATTAGAGAGATGCCACACTGTAGTTATTGCAAGGATGCTCAGGAAGATTTGTTTGTAGTTAAGTATTCCAAAGGAGGACGAGGAGTTTCCATAACGAATGAGTTTTCATATATGCCATTGATCTCTTGGTCCACCGCATCATTTTATATGTTCCATCTGTGCGGTATCTCCATTTAAGCCGTTCCTACGGATGGTACTCCTAGGGATAGGCATTGCACTTTTCCAAATACATGCAAACATTTATGTCGTTCTGACCTGCATTTATGTTCTTTCTATGCTATGCCTACCATCTTTTGATTAGTTGAGACATTTTCTCTTATTCAAGAGGAAGAAAAATTATACTTTGTTTGTTTATGTCGAGGCACAAATGAATCGCAGGCTCATATTTAACCTACAATAAATTATCGACATATAGGAACCAATTTTTCTTTGTCCACCGCATCGAAGGCTTCAACAAGCTATGGACTTCTAGCGGTAGCATTTGGATCTTTGTTTAGATCTAAATGTGAGGCTCGTACTTCTGATCAAATCTATTGTTTTCTCGTTGCTTTGCCTACCCTAATGGGGGTATTGCACATATCACTTCTCTTAATGCTTTAACAACGGTCCCAGTACATGAAAGTGAGAGAGTTCCTGATGTGGCATGAATATCTCCACAAATACGAATCATTATACCTTAAGAGGTCGGCTATTCCACACGAGGTTCCCGCTCCTATTTATCCCAAAGTCAAGAATCATTCTACTTCCATATCTCAATGCACTATGAGTAGAGCTCGGGGAAGAGTAAAAGGCCCATTATGGGAGTCACATAGAGATGGTAGCTCCGGATTGGATTCAGGCGGGAATAAGTCGACGAGTGAGAATAACTCCAATTCTGGAAGAAGAATATGAAGAAATAATTCATGGAGAGGGCAAGCTGTAGCTTCTTCAGGAATAGAGAAAGGAGAAATTATGAAGGAAGGGGAGTATGTTTCAAGCAAAGAAGGAGGTGAGTCTAAAGAAGACTACACAGAGTCTTTTAATGAGATGTAAGGTTAAGTCCTATGCACTAGGATATGGATATTCAAGATGGCATAACTATTGATGCCCCCGTATCGTAGATTAGCCTCCAAGTCTTGTGACCAGAGGTGGGAATGTTGTTAGCGAGTTCGGTGATCTAAGTGGTATCAATGCTATCCCAAGTGAGATCAATACGGAACCGTTCATTCCCATAGGTTCGTACTTTGACTTTTTCCATGGGAAAATCACTTTAAAAGGCGAACAGACTCCAATATCGATCATAAGGAGATGCATTTCATGGAAGCATTGGAAAGTAGATAACACATCACACGCGCACACGCAGACGCACTATAAGGACCACTAACACCATCATAAACACTTTCCTCTTTATTTTGTCTTGTTTTCGAATTCAATTCATTTTATTTTTTAGATAGCATCATGAGTCGTGGTTACTTCAAGAGCTTTGAACATACTTCTCAAGTTGATCCCTTGTAAAGACAATCTTTCATTCTTTCCCCATACTTGAAAATTGAGGAACAAAGAAGAAGAAAAGAGAACAAGGACCCAGAAAGAAAGGAAAGAAGAAGACTAAGAAAGAGGATAGGAGACGGAAGAGGAGGGAGAGAGGTAAAGGGATTGCAAAGGCTAGGAAACTGCTGGGATTGAGGATCCCTCAAAAAGGCAAAGGGTATAGTAGGATCCCTCTAAGCACAACCCCTCTTTGAGGACCTCGACTATCTCCAAGACTGAAGTGCTTGTCTTTGATCGTCCTTCGGTTCCGACTTCCGTAGTTAATTGTGAAAACCCGTAACTTCCCCGTAAAGGAAAGCGTCGGATAGTTCGAGAACAAGCCACAACAGAACGCATACAGAGGAACGTTTCATTGTATATTACAACAATGCACCAGATTACAAGAATATACAGAGTATGAATGAATATTACACAGAAATATCAGAGATTTAAATTACATTTAAATACATCGCAGCGGAAAATAATACAATACACAACTAGAAGAGATATACGGATACAAAGCTTTCCGGATATCATTCCAGCTGTAAACCAGGATCCTGTGAATATAAATCTGCAAAACCAAAACTACTAGCTGCCCGTGTCGAAAATAAGGGCACCCAGAGTTTAGGTCAAAACAATAAACTCCAGGTCAGTCATGTGACTGGTGTGAGAACTAAAACAGTTATTAATCTTTATTTTTAAAGTTTGGTAAATCAAGGGACCACGCCGTATAACACGGAACGGGTTTCCTCCCAAGAATACCAGTGCATAAAACAAACAGCGCAATGCTAAGTAAAGAAAAATGAAGCTGTTATAAGACCCAGGTCCTATCACACAATGCAACGCAAGCCGGGGATAGGGTTTTCCCTTATAATAGCCAAACATGCTTAGTACGTTTAAAAGAAATCGTTTGATACTATAATAAGTGTATAGTGTATAAAACAACTTCAAATCATAAGTATCAATCATAGGTGGCATGGTTACCATATATCATGTCGCCATATATAGGTTTACAAATAAATCCGCAAATGTCACGTATTTGGAAATTGGATTTCCATCTATGAACCGAGGCAAAAGACAGTCCTCAACCGATTCGAGACAATCTAGCCTATGTCTCAGGCAAGTACTCAGTCAAGCCTTGGAGCGACAGGGCCGGTCCACCGATGTGGATTAAACTTAAACCCTGAACATGCGTTCCCCCGCCCTATGGGGCGTAAATGAGCCAACGAATGACTCCATCGGACCCGGATCATCCAATCAAACCGAGGCGCCTCGCAACAGCAACAACCACATAAGTCAAACTCGTCAGGGCGTGTAAAACCACTGACGCCACTTCTAACTAGAAAGAAACGCATGCCCTCCCTGAGGTCCATCTCCCGTTTTTGGTTCATACCGGGTATGAAACTCGCGAAGTAAACGTTACACAAAGCTACGCCACAAAGGCCGTGCTTCGATCATCAACCACAAGACTTTGCTTTTCAACAGAAGCCTCGATCAATTGCCACTTAGGCATGCCACACAGGCAATTCACTCCATGCGTTTGATATCCATCAATATATAACCCCTAAGCTCGTACGTCTCAGAGAAGGGCGTTAAGCAAGAGAATAAATTCTCCGCCGCCAAACAGATATATATATAATAGAGATCAATCACACGGACTAAAATCCAATGTCAGACACACGGTCCATTTACAAGTCCGTTCTGGGTCTGAACGAAACCGGAGGCACCTAGTACCCCGCATATCCATCGATCTCCAAGTACGTCTGGACGATCACTAACTGTTTCCATCTTCTTGGGTGTACAGCCCAATCAAGATCATCAGTAATCACCCAAACGACGTGAAGACCTCCGGTCTTCGACCATCGTCTTCATCTTCGACTTATCGTCGTATCAGTTATTCAGAATGGGATAAACCCGGTCTTTCCGAATAACTCGCGTATATTTTAAATAAGTGTTACACAAACACAACATACGCCTCATTCCAATTCATCAGTCACTAACCGTAAATTAATCAAGAGAATAATTCCCCAAATATTAACCCCGAAGGCCGAAACCAACATCAGATCAATATCCAGAAAACCATTCTGCTTGGCTAACCGACAGTTAGTTTCTAAATTTCACATTCATAGGGAAGGGTTCCCATTAATTTTATCCAAGATGAATTTCTTGAATTTATTCTTTAACTTATTTTTGAATATCAATTCAAAACTAGTCGGGATTAGCAAACCTTACCGAAGTAATCATTTGTTTTAATTTCCCAATCCCAACCTATTCATCCCATGAAGTAAAAACTGGTAGTACTTCATATCTAACACCACGGTGTTATCGGTAAATTCAATTACCATTTCACGTTCAAATCTAATTAAAGATTTAACTGTCGCCTGGAGCAAAACTGGTGATACTCCATTCTCGATCATTTCAATCTAATTAAAGATTCATTAAAACACCACTTAGTTTTAATCGTTAACTGGGTTAAAGAATCCGTGTCATTTAAAACACGGTTCACGATAAACCCAAAGTCACATTCCATTAATTATCGGGTTAAAGAACGAGTGTTATTTAAAACACTGTTCACGATAAACCCAAAAATCAATATCAATTCAATTCCAATTAAATATTATTTAATTGGTACCCTTCATTAAATCTAAATAAAAAGATTTAATCTTTTCTCAACTGGGTTCAAGAACAGTGTTAGTGAGGACACCATTCACGACAAACCCAAATCACATTTGATATTCAATACAAGGCTCTGAATAAAAAATATATCGGCTTATATTCAATATCAAATTCTACGACTAACAAATGTCGTATTGGAAATAACGATATATATATATATCTTTCAAATTTCCATAACAACATCCGTATAATCACGAATTCCAACATCAAAATATTCCGAAGACAATTTCGATTCAAATCCACTCCAATGCAATCATTGGAAATTCTGGTTATTTTTAAAACCCTTTTCAAATTCAATTTATTTACTTAAAAATAAATAGAATTATAATTCTAGTTCAAAACTAGTTCATTTCGATAAAAATCTATTTTTATCCTTTCAGATATGGAGTTTTTCATCCTAATTTTTCCCAAATCATTTCTTATGATTTTACACAAATTATTATTATTTTTAATAATTTTATCAAGGCCCGTACAGTCGATTTCCATCAATGGCCATCGAACTGCACTTACAACGACCTTTTTCAAATTTGATTTGGACGTAACTCCAAATCCAACCGTTAGATTTCTAATTTCTAATATTCGTTAGAAAGCTCTTTTCGATACGAACCCAACGGTTCCGGTTTTAGGAGGATCCGACGGTCGGATCTCCCGTAATGTCCGTTCGAAATAAATGGTCGAAATTCGCGAACTGCCGCGGCGCGGTGCGTTCTATTCAGGCCATTATATTATATATATAATATATATTTCGTCGATTTCTATTTAAAACGAATTATATAAATAGTTTTAAATTCGTTTCAAAAGCAATTTCAACTTCCTTTTCAATTCAAATCAAAATTGAATTCTTCTTTATAAATTCGTTTTAAAATTCATTTCTATTCAACTCAAATTTCAATTCAATTTGAATTCATTTCAATTCGCTTTCAATTCAATTTGAATTCGTTTTCAATTCAATTCATTTCGAAATCGTTTTCAATTCAATTCATTTCGAAATCGTTTTCAATTCAATTCATTTCGAAATCGTTTTCAATTCAATTCATTTCGAAATCGTTATATATTCAATTCATTTCGAAATCGTTATATATCCAATTCATTTCGAAATCGTTTTCAATTCAATTCATTTCGAAATCGTTATATATTCAATTCATTTCGAAATCGTTATATATTCAATTCATTTCGAAATGAATAAAATCGATATAAATATCGTTCACATCAAAATGGCGTCAAACTAATCAACACGGCTTCATAAATTTCTATTTTCAAATATTCTATTTCAAATATTTCTTTTTCAAAATAGTTGTTATTATCAAAATATTTCGTTCAACACATGACCAATCTCAATGGATGAGTACTGTCAACACATGAACCTTTAGTTTATATTGATAAAGATGTAAATTTTATTACTAAAATATTTCGTTCAACACATGACCAATCTCAATGGATGAGTACTGTCAACACATGAACTTTTATTTTATAATATTCTTTATTTTTCAAATTGGAATGAGGCCCAATCAATTACCATATAAAGTTAATTATATGGATTTTCATACAACACATGTATATAATAGCATTGAAAAATAATCAACCATCAACCAAAGTGCACTACACTGTATAAGCATCAAATATAGATATCTAACGCTTATAACAACCTGTCAATCAATCGATCGACATATTTAATCAATCAGGATGAGTGAACTTCATATTTCATCCTAACACCCGTGTGGGGTTTCAAACAATCAAACACAGATTTTATTTGTGCAGTTGGGCGATGTGTAAAATTTATCATCCCAATCAATGTCCTTCAAATAGGTGTACATAAACAAACCGTCTGGTTTGTAAATGAATATTTATTTATTCACATTCACGTTAAAAATTATATTTTTAACGACAAAACATTTTATTCCAACATATGAATTTCTATTCAGTTCATTCTTTAAATAAAATGATATTTTTTATTTTTCTAACTTATTTTAGAAAATTTCGGCGGCATAACGGCACGATACTAGAAACGGGACGAGGCCTAGCCTTATCCCCGGTCTAGTGAAGGCCCACGCCATTCACACATCAATCAAATCAATTCATTTCACCAAACAATTCAATTCAAATCAAATCATCTATGCAACCAAACAAACAAGTCCATGGTCTGTGGACGATTGTGTCGGGTGCTACTAAGCACCGTCTGCATCCTAGTATATATATATAACTAGAAAAAGAAATTGAAAGGTGAGAAATTCTCACAGATAGCTATCCTAGCTCCACGGCACTTCATTGATAGAAATCTTCATCGCTATCGCATCTTCGTCATCTTCGTTGCTGCTTTCACTACATATGTAAAAATCACATTTTTACTTCGCTATTCCATATATAAAAATCGAATTTTTACTTCTTTGTTCGATATATAAAAATTGAATTTTTTCTTCGTTGTTCACTATATAAAAATCGAATTTTTACTCCGTTGTTCAATATATAAAAATCGAATTTTTACTCCGTTGTTCAATATATAAAAATCGAATTTTACTCCGTTATCATATAGATAAAAATTCCATTTTAAAAAAATATAGATTTCGCCTTTCTTCTTTTTCCCTTCAAAATCAAATCTTTATCACTCGTTATGGATAATAAAAATCATAACTTCCTTGTTGCAAAAATCTATATTTTTCCCGAAGTAAAAATCATATTTTTCCTTCACTACTCATCTCAAAATATCGTCTTTTCTATTTTAAAGATTTTACCTTTTCAAACATCACTATAAAAATCCCATTTTTATTTTGCTACCTATATAAAGATGATATTTTTAATATTCCTATCATGTAAAAATTATATTTTTAATTCTCTACATAAACAAAAATCATATTTTTATATCATCTATATAGTAAAGACTATATTTTTGATACTTTAAAAATATAAAAATCATATTTTTAATACTTTAAAAATATAAAAACTATATTTTGATATGTAAAAATACCATTAAAGTGTGCATAAATAAATAACACAAATCAATTTTATAACAAAATAAAATTCAGTTTTATAACATATAAAAAAAACAGTTTTTTTTTTACCTGAAAAATATACAACTCACTGAATCGAAGGGGGGAGTGCTCCACATGCTAGGGGGGGGGGTCGGCGGCAGACTTCTGCGTCGGAGGGTGGTGGCCGAGGCTGTCTCGAATCGGTGGTGGGGGAAGCAACTTCGATTGGCGGAAGATCGAATGGCGACGGGCTCGTGAGATCTTCAAACTCGCGATGGAGGCTGGCATCGATGGGGGCGGGGAGGAGATGGACTGACACTTTTGAAGGAGGGGGCGGAGCGGCGACCGACGATGGGAGGAGCGGATTCCGTCGAGATGTTCGAGTCTCTTTTTTTTCTTTTTTCTTTTTTTTATTTTATTTTCTGTAATGAAATCGGGTTTGGGGAATTAAGGGGGGGGGCAGAGTTAAAAGGGGGGAAAGGTTTTTTTTTCTTTAATTAATTAATTTTTAAAAAGTTGACTTTTACATACGACCTCGAAACGAGGCCCACCGCCTGTCGTCCATAGCGTTTTACCCCCATTCAGAACACAATGGAATATGCATCGCAAGCTGATTCGACTGTTACGATCAGTTTTCGTTGAATTTACATTTAAATCACTATATTGAATTTTAAACGTACATTTCAAATTACCGGGGTCACATACTTACTCGAAAAATTCCCGAAAAATATTTTCTAGCTTCATATTGACGATACGGTCCTAACAAAACTAGTTTCGTCGAATTCTGAGACCGTTTGAAAAATGGCCAATTTCCAGTCGATTAAAATTAACTGAAACTGGTCAAACGCGTTTTCCTTTGCCACGCTCACATATTGATTCGAAAAATTATGAAATTTAAAACCTAGCAATAGTTTGACACTGCGAATCCAACAAAACTGGTTTCGTCGAAATCCGAGGTCGTTTGCAAAATGTCCATTTTTAAGGGCCTGAATTCCATAGCGACTATTCAGAATTTTCAACTGGACATATCTTTTGATTCCCGCTATGAAATCTCGATCCTTCGGATTTGCTGGAAAGATATCATCAATTAGATCCTATCATTTTTGGTTTCACTAAAATCCGGATTGTTTTGCACCCGGTACATTCAATTGAAGTTTGAAATCGAATTATCGAACTACCGCGCCATTTTCAATTCTATTTATAATTATATATATATTTATATTCTAACGACGGCGTATATAAATATATACGTCGAATTCAATTCAAAATAAATTTCTCGTCGATATTATTTAAAATAATTCATTTTAAATATTCAAAATTCGCTAAAATGGCCAAAATAAAAATTTTAAACTGGCCCAGATTTTCGGGTTATTACAATCTCTCCCACTTAAAACTTTTCGTCCCCGAAAAGGAACAAAGTCGAAAGTGGTTTGATTAATCAACTCTACGTTCGATCTGGTTTCCATTCTCCAACCTTTCAGTTTCTGAGAATTTCCAAAATTTGGCTAACACCCTAAATTTTCGAAAAATTTCGCCATAACCTCCCCTGCACCGGGAGCATCGGGGAATTTCAAATAGCTTCCCCGGTCCTTCAGATCTCAAAAAGAAAAAGAAAAAGCCAAGCGGCTAGCCAATAGGCTCATAAAATCATCATCACCCAAACAAAACAGTAAATTATGTAGTAAACATGTAGCTATTTGTCCGGCAAACAAATTTTATTCTTCGGCTCTAGCCTCCTTGCTATGACCTGTTCAATGATATACATGTATATGCAAGCAGATGCGACCAATTTTCAATACAATTCAATATTTGATTCAATTAGGCTAAATGGTTCAGAATTAGCAAACAATTAAACAAACAACACAAACATCAATCAATTAATGGATTAACGTTTCAAATTCATAAATTTTACTACATATAAAGAAAATCATGTTTTTGATGCCAAATCACAACCATAGGCCCTATCTAATTTTGGTTCTCACACCAGTCAATAGGAAATATATAGATATCACACCTTCGAAACACGAATCCCAATTCTGATGATGTTCGAACTATCATCAGAATCATCTCCGGGCGACTAGAGTGTGATTCTATATCTATCCAGTATATTAAAACTTCGAATAGACGCTAGCTAGGCGCATACGCAAAATCTTTATATATTGGACTGTCCTAATCAATATAAATAAATAATCAAATACGAATAGTTGATTTAGATTTTCAAAACAAAATTTGTTTTCATTTGAAAAATATACTCTTCACACTCGTCCTAGGATACTACTGATCCCATCTCTAACGAGTCATTCTAATTGGATATTACTAATCCAATATCTGATGAATTCTTTCGTAGGGTTCTAATGTGTCTTGTTCTCTGAGCTTTGTAAACCAAAGCTCTGATACCAACTGTGAAAACCCGTAACTTCCCCGTAAAGGAAAGCGTCGAATAGTTCGAGAACAAGCCACAACAGAACGCATACAGAGGAACGTTTCATTGTATATTACAACAATGCACCAGATTACAAGAATATACAGAGTATGAATGAATATTACACAGAAATATCAGATATTTAAATTACATTTAAATACATCGCAGCGGAAAATAATACAATACACAACTAGAAGAGATATACGGATACAAAGCTTTCCGGATATCATTCCAGCTGTAAACCAGGATCCTGTGAATATAAATCTGCAAAACCAAAACTACTAGCTGCCCGTGTCGAAAATAAGGGCACCCAGAGTTTAGGTCAAAACAATAAACTCCAGGTCAGTCATGTGACTGGTGTGAGAACTAAAACAGTTATTAATCTTTATTTTTAAAGTTTGGTAAATCAAGGGACCACGCCGTATAACACGGAACGGGTTTCCTCCCAAGAATACCAGTGCATAAAACAAACAGCGCAATGCTAAGTAAAGAAAAATGAAGCTGTTATAAGACCCAGGTCCTATCACACAATGCAACGCAAGCCGGGGATAGGGTTTTCCCTTATAATAGCCAAACATGCTTAGTACGTTTAAAAGAAATCGTTTGATACTATAATAAGTGTATAGTGTATAAAACAACTTCAAATCATAAGTATCAATCATAGGCGGCATGGTTACCATATATCATGTCGCCATATATAGGTTTACAAATAAATCCGCAAATGTCACGTATTTGGAAATTGGATTTCCATCTATGAACCGAGGCAAAAGATAGTCCTCAACCAATTCGAGACAATCTAGCCCATGTCTCAGGCAAGTACTCAGTCAAGCCTTGGAGCGACAGGGCCGGTCCACCGATGTGGATTAAACTTAAACCCTGAACATGCGTTCCCCCGCCCTATGGGGCGTAAATGAGCCAACGAATGACTCCATCGGACCCGGATCGTCCGATCAAACCGAGGCGCCTCGCAACAGCAACAACCACATAAGTCAAACTCGTCAGGGCGTGTAAAACCACTGACGCCACTTCTAACTAGAAAGAAACGCATGCCCTCCCTGAGGTCCATCTCCCGTTTTTGGTTCATACCGGGTATGAAACTCGCGAAGTAAACGTTACACAAAGCTACGCCACAAAGGCCGTGCTTCGATCATCAACCACAAGACTTTGCTTTTCAACAGAAGCCTCGATCAATTGCCACTTAGGCATGCCACAAAGGCAATTCACTCCATGCGTTTGATATCCATCAATATATAACCCCCGAGCTCGTACGTCTCAGAGAAGGGCGTTAAGCAAGAGAATAAATTCTCCGCCGCCAAACAGATATATATATAATAGAGATCAATCACATGGACTAAAATCCAATGTCAGACACACAGTCCATTTACAAGTCCATTCTGGGTCTGAACGAAACCGGAGGCACCTAGTACCCCGCATATCCATCGATCTCCAAGTACGTCTGGACGATCACTAACTGTTTCCATCTTCTTGGGTGTACAACCCAATCAAGATCATCAGTAATCACCCAAACGACGTGAAGACCTCCGGTCTTCGACCATCGTCTTCATCTTCGACTTATCGTCGTATCAGTTATTCAGAATGGGATAAACCCGGTCTTTCCGAATAACTCGCGTATATTTTAAATAAGTGTTACACAAACACAACATACGCCTCATTCCAATTCATCAGTCACTAACCGTAAATTAATCAAGAGAATAATTCCCCAAATATTAACCCCGAAGGCCGAAACCAACATCAGATCAATATCCAGAAAACCATTTTGCTTGGCTAACCGACAGTTAGTTTCTAAATTTCACATTCATAGGGAAGGGTTCCCATTAATTTTATCCAAGATGAATTTCTTGAATTTATTCTTTAATCTATTTTTGAATATCAATTCAAAACTAGTCGGGATTAGCAAACCTTACCGAAGTAATCATTTGTTTTAATTTCCCAATCCCAACCTATTCATCTCATGAAGTAAAAACTGGTAGTACTTCATATCTAACACCACGGTGTTATCGGTAAATTCAATTACCATTTCACGTTCAAATCTAATTAAAGATTTAACTATCGCCTGGAGCAAAACTGGTGATACTCCATTCTCGATCATTTCAATCTAATTAAAGATTCATTAAAACACCACTTAGTTTTAATCGTTAACTGGGTTAAAGAATCCGTGTCATTTAAAACACGGTTCACGATAAACCCAAAGTCACATTCCATTAATTATCGGGTTAAAGAACGAGTGTTATTTAAAACACTGTTCACGATAAACCCAAAAATCAATATCAATTCAATTCCAATTAAATATTATTTAATTGGTACCCTTCATTAAATCTAAATAAAAAGATTTAATCTTTTCTCAACTGGGTTCAAGAACAGTGTTAGTGAAGACACCATTCACGACAAACCCAAATCACATTTGATATTCAATACAAGGCTCTGAATAAAAAATATATCGGCTTATATTCAATATCAAATTCTACGACTAACAAATGTCGTATTGGAAATAACGATATATATATATATATATATATATATCTTTCAAATTTCCATAACAACATCCGTATAATCACGAATTCCAACATCAAAATATTCCGAAGACAATTTTGATTCAAATCCACTCCAATGCAATCATTGGAAATTCTGGTTATTTTTAAAACCCTTTTCAAATTCAATTTATTTACTTAAAAATAAATAGAATTATAATTCTAGTTCAAAACTAGTTCATTTCGATAAAAATCTATTTTTATCCTTTCAGATATGGAGTTTTTCATCCTAATTTTTCCCAAATCATTTCTTATGATTTTACACAAATTATTATTATTTTTAATAATTTTATCAAGGCCCGTACAGTCGATTTCCATCAATGGCCATCGAACTGCACTTACAGCGACCTTTTTCAAATTTGATTTGGACGTAACTCCAAATCCAACCGTTAGATTTCTAATTTCTAATATTCGTTAGAAAGCTCTTTTCGATACGAACCCAACGGTTCCTGTTTTAGGAGGATCCGACGGTCGGATCTCCCGTAATGTCCGTTCGAAATAAATGGTCGAAATTCGCGAACTGCCGCGGCGCGGCGCGTTCTATTCAGGCCATTATATTATACATATAATATATATAATATATATTTCGTCGATTTCTATTTAAAACGAATTATATAAATAGTTTTAAATTCGTTTCAAAAGCAATTTCAACTTCCTTTTCAATTCAAATCAAAATTGAATTCTTCTTTATAAATTCGTTTTAAAATTCATTTCTATTCAACTCAAATTTCAATTCAATTTGAATTCATTTCAATTCGCTTTCAATTCAATTTGAATTCGTTTTCAATTCAATTCATTTCGAAATCGTTTTCAATTCAATTCATTTCGAAATCGTTTTCAATTCAATTCATTTCGAAATCGTTTTCAATTCAATTCATTTCGAAATCGTTATATATTCAATTCATTTCGAAATCGTTATATATCCAATTCATTTCGAAATCGTTTTCAATTCAATTCATTTCGAAATCGTTATATATTCAATTCATTTTGAAATCGTTATATATTCAATTCATTTCGAAATGAATAAAATCGATATAAATATCGTTCACATCAAAATGGCGTCAAACTAATCAACACGGCTTCATAAATTTCTATTTTCAAATATTCTATTTCAAATATTTCTTTTTCAAAATAGTTGTTATTATCAAAATATTTCGTTCAACACATGACCAATCTCAATGGATGAGTACTGTCAACACATGAACCTTTATTTTATATTGATAAAGATGTAAATTTTATTACTAAAATATTTCGTTCAACACATGACCAATCTCAATGGATGAGTACTGTCAACACATGAACTTTTATTTTATAATATTCTTTATTTTTCAAATTGGAATGAGGCCCAATCAATTACCATATAAAGTTAATTATATGGATTTTCATACAACACATGTATTTAATAGCATTGAAAAATAATCAACCATCAACCAAAGTGCACTACACTGTATAAGCATCAAATATAGATATCTAACGCTTATAACAGCCTGTCAATCAATCGATCGACATATTTAATCAATCAGGATGAGTGAACTTCATATTTCATCCTAACACCCGTGTGGGGTTTCAAACAATCAAACACAGATTTTATTTGTGCAGTTGGGCGATGTGTAAAATTTATCGTCCCAATCAATGTCCTTCAAATAGGTGTACATAAACAAACCGTCTGGTTTGTAAATGAATATTTATTTATTCACATTCACGTTAAAAATTATATTTTTAACGACAAAACATTTTATTCCAACATATGAATTTCTATTCAGTTCATTCTTTAAATAAAATGATATTTTTTATTTTTCTAACTTATTTTAGAAAATTTCGGCGGCATAACGGCACGATACTAGAAACGGGACGAGGCCTAGCCTTATCCCCGGTCTAGTGAAGGCCCACGCCATTCACACATCAATCAAATCAATTCATTTCACCAAACAATTCAATTCAAATCAAATCATCTATGCAACCAAACAAACAAGTCCATGGTCTGTGGACGATTGTGTCGGGTGCTACTAAGCACCGTCTGCATCCTAGTATATATATATATAACTAGAAAAAGAAATTGAAAGGTGAGAAATTCTCACAGATAGCTATCCTAGCTCCATGGCACTTCATTGATAGAAATCTTCATCGCTATCGCATCTTCGTCATCTTCGTTGCTGCTTTCACTACATATGTAAAAATCACATTTTTACTTCGCTATTCCATATATAAAAATCGAATTTTTACTTCTTTGTTCGATATATAAAAATTGAATTTTTTCTTCGTTGTTCACTATATAAAAATCGAATTTTTACTCCGTTGTTCAATATATAAAAATCGAATTTTTACTCCGTTGTTCAATATATAAAAATCGAATTTTACTCCGTTATCATATAGATAAAAATTCCATTTTAAAAAAATATAGATTTCGCCTTTCTTCTTTTTCCCTTCAAAATCAAATCTTTATCACTCGTTATGGATAATAAAAATCATAACGTCCTTGTTGCAAAAATCTATATTTTTCCCGAAGTAAAAATCATATTTTTACTTCACTACTCATCTCAAAATATCGTCTTTTCTATTTTAAAGATTTTACCTTTTCAAACATCACTATAAAAATCCCATTTTTATTTTGCTACCTATATAAAGATGATATTTTTAATATTCCTATCATGTAAAAATTATATTTTTAATTCTCTACATAAACAAAAATCATATTTTTATATCATCTATATAGTAAAGACTATATTTTTGATACTTTAAAAATATAAAAATCATATTTTTAATACTTTAAAAATATAAAAACTATATTTTGATATGTAAAAATCCCATTAAAGTATGCATAAATAAATAAAACAAATCAATTTTATAACAAAATAAAATTCAGTTTTATAACATATAAAAAAAACAGTTTTTTTTTTACCTGAAAAATATACAACTCACTGAATCGAAGGGGGGAGTGCTCCACATGCTAGGGGGGGGGGGGTCGGCGGCAGACTTCTGCGTCGGAGGGTGGTGGCCGAGGCTGTCTCGAATCGGTGGTGGGGGAAGCAACTTCGATTGGCGGAGGATCGAATGGCGACGGGCTCGTGAGATCTTCAAACTCGCGATGGAGGCTGGCATCGATGGGGGCGGGGAGGAGATGGACTGACACTTTTGAAGGAGGGGGCGGAGCGGCGACCGACGATGGGAGGAGCGGATTCCGTCGAGATGTTCGAGTCTCTTTTTTTTCTTTTTTCTTTTTTTTATTTTATTTTCTGTAATGAAATCGGGTTTGGGGAATTAAGGGGGGGGGGGGGCAGAGTTAAAAGGGGGGAAAGGGTTTTTTTTTTCTTTAATTAATTAATTTTCAAAAAGTTGACTTTTACATACGACCTCGAAACGAGGCCCACCGCCTGTCGTCCATAGCGTTTTACCACCCATTCCGAACACAATGGAATATGCATCGCAAGCTGATTCGACTGTTACGATCAGTTTTCGTTGAATTTACATTTAAATCACTATATTGAATTTTAAACGTACATTTCAAATTACCGGGGTCACGTACTAACTCGAAAAATTCCCGAAAAATATTTTCTAGCTTCGTATTGACGATACGGTCCTAACAAAACTAGTTTCGTCGAATTCTGAGACCGTTTGAAAAATGGCCAATTTCCAGTCGATTAAAATTAACTGAAACTGGTCAAACGCGTTTTCCTTTGCCACGCTCACATATTGATTCGAAAAATTATGAAATTTGAAACCTAGCAATAGTTTGACACTTGCGGATCCAACAAAACTGGTTTCGTCGAAATCCGAGGTCGTTTGCAAAATGTCCATTTTTAAGGGCCTGAATTCCATAGCGACTATTCAGAATTTTCAACTGGACATATCTTTTGATTCCCGCTATGAAATCTCGATCCTTCGGATTTGCTGGAAAGATATCATCAATTAGATCCTATCATTTTTGGTTTCACTAAAATCCGGATTGTTTTGCACCCGGTACATTCAATTGAAGTTTGAAATCGAATTATCGAACTACCGCGCCATTTTCAATTCTATTTATAATTATATATATATATATTTATATTCTAACGACGGCGTATATAAATATATACGTAGAATTCAATTCAAAATAAATTTCTCGTCGATATTATTTAAAATAATTCATTTTAAATATTCAAAATTCGCTAAAATGGCCAAAATAAAAATTTTAAACTGGCCCAGATTTTCGGGTTATTACATTAATGTTGCCCAAATTGATGCTACCCTCTAATGTATACCAAATTATGCATAGGGAATCATATAATTGTCAACCGATATAGTCATTCTACCTATGAAATTGCTAGGCTTATTTTTGAAGGGATCATTTTGGACGGAAATATCACATTTCTTGACACAGAGGTTACCTTCAAAAATACTAAGGCTTGGAAAAAGGTATAGATCAACTGCAAGGCTAGCAGCATTTATGTAGTGAGCTTGCTACTATGAACATGGCCGATTACATAGAAATTCTGAACCACGACCGTAAGAGGAAGGAGCTCTTGGAGTCGGTAAAGGAGTATGACGCTGAGATCAAGCAGCCGAGGCAGGACTAGGAAAAGACTTTGAAGTCCAAGAAGATAAGTGAGGATAGGATAGAGTCTGGGAGTTGAGTGATAATGGCAAGAACCTGGAAGATTTCCATGACCTACAGCTTAAGAAAGCTCACTCTGACGATGAGCCCATCAGAAAGAGTCTCAAAGACAAAAAGGATATTATTAGGTATTAAGCGCATACAAATATTGATTAGATCTAGACAATATCAACGTAGAGCATGGATATCACCTTGCCTCAAGAGTAGGTTTCTTAGCTTCAAAAAGAAAAGAATCAACTTGTTATTGAAAAAATAGTTTTCGGAGAGCTTAAGATGATAAGATGGAGCACTTGGATGCCACAATATTTAATTTTTATACCTTAAACGTCATGTATAAAGGGAGCATGTGCTTCTTGGGGGACAAGTTCACCCACACACTTACTGAAGTGTCAATGGATCTAGTCATCACGTTAGGCAGCACCAAAGAGGAGCCGATTCGTTACTATTTGGATGACGAATCCCAGGTTGTGCTCACAAGAGGATGAGAAGAGGTTATACTGGTTCGGATTACTCCTACGTCCAGTCCCACGAAACGCTAGGTTGCGCAGAGTTTTATTAATACTAGTATCAATCTTACAACACCCTTGTTTTTATGGATACAAGGTTAACACCGATTCCACCACCCTTGATTTCACGGCTACAAGGTTCATACCGCTCTCTTTATTTGATTTCCAGGCTACAAGGAACACACCCTTTCCCAAACAATTCCCAAATGATTACAATAGTCCTAGAACTCCTGAATATCACTTCCAATCAGAGAGTATTTCTTAGAGATTGAGAAAAGAAGAAGATTGATGTAATTTGTGTTGAAATCGGCAGAGTATAAGTGTAGAAATCAAGGAATTAAAGTATGATAATAGTGGTAAGAGAAGGGATGAAGAAGGAGATGAAAAGTCATTAAAAAACTCGAAATTAACCCCTATTTATAGTGTTCGAAAGGTTTCAACGTTTGTGAAGCGTTTCAAAATATGAAAAGACACTTCTTTAAAATTTGAAAAAGTGACAGTTATATGTCGACATGTCCAAATATGCATGTCGACATATACATATTATTTGAATTTTTAATCATTTTTCAAATGTTAAAACCAATATATATTTTCTGTAATTCTTAAATCAAAACTAGTGTTTCAAATGAATTTTCTAAAGTGTAAAAACATATAAAAATATAGTAATATATAATATAAACATATTTATAAATTTATATGATATAAGACTGTAAAACATATATTATAAATATATATATTATAAAATTTTATAAACATATATGTATATTTGAAATCATAAGTAAAAACTTAATAATTTGAAATCATTTAGAAAAGGAGTTTTGAAAATAATTTTGAAATCAATTTGAAAAGGAACTTGAAAACAGAATTTGAAAGTGCTAACCGTAGTTTTACATATAATCTAAACTTCATTACTTTGATACTCTTGAGCTGTTGAATTTTTTTATCTTGATACTCATGAGTCTTGAATTCCTTGATTTCTTGAATCTCTAATACTGTGCGGAATTTTATATTTATATCCTACATATAGGTACATATTCTGGACAAGAATGTTAGTATATATTTTATAATCAATAATGTTATTAATTGAAACAAGGTCGTTGTCATCAAAATTCCATTCTCCAAAAAATACTGCTCTTGTCTCAGTTGTCATCTCAATTGGTACTTCACCTCTGATAATAGAGACTCCCATGGTGATGTGTAACAACCCGAAATTTTGGCGATATAAATTAATTATTAGACTTTCAAAAATAGGAATTTCTGCAAACGATGAAATTTGGCCACAAAACTTTAACCGTTGCGTTCGTCTTAGAATTCTTGTCAACTTTCATGTTTGGAGTTTCACGAATGGAGTCCGTATAAAAAAGTTACAGACGAAATATGAAAACGAATGGAAAATAAATAAACCAAATAGTTAATTAATAATTCACCATATATAACCCAGCCGACCTCGGCAGTTTGATGCCCAGGTGGTCGAACGCCCAGGTCGACCTACCAGGCATCAAACTGCCTAGTGACAGCTAGGTTTTGATGAGTTGTTTTATATATTATTATAACGGATGGATGGATATAACTTAAAACTAATCCGAAGGTTCTAAGCTATTTCCACCCTTATAAATAAAGGGGTAGAGCCTCACTCTTTTTCCATTCTAATTTATGAAGGCAGCTGAGCTCTACCATTATTCTTCCCCTTCTAACCTAATTTCTAAACAAAATATATTCATACATATACCAAATCAAATCAAAGTCATATGGAATTAGGAAGATTAATAGATTCAATGAAAGAGGGTGCTCAACGATAGATTTCTTCGCTCTTTTCCCTTTTTCTTACATTTTGTAATGACCCGGGTTTTTGGCGACCTTGGTTATCCGATATACAACCCATATCGAACATCCAAGGGTCGAAAATACCGGATGATTAATGAAAGAAATTAGAGAGTGAGAATAGATAAGATAGAAACTTAGAATAGAAGAAGAAGAAGAACACAACATCAGAGTAACACGAACCTCACAGCGGAACGAATAACATATAATATATAACATTATTTGAAGTATAAATCTGTACTTGAGTATACATATCAATTTCAAGGTACAACACTTACAACACAGCGGAAATAAACTATAACTATATGATCCTGAAGCCTCCTACTCCAGCTCTTCAAGTATTTGTAAATTCCTGACTACTTGACTGCCCGTACTTGGGCACCCAAGAGTTTTGGGAAAACAAAACAAAATAAACTCCGGGTCAGTCATGGGACTGGTGTGAATAAAACAGTTTAAAACAGTTCAAGCAGGTAAATGACATCTCATAAGACCACGCCGTATAACGGAACGGGTTTTTCCCTGGTGAGAATCCAAAATATCTTTATATCAAAAAAACTTTTGATATTATAATAATGTCTATCAACCACAATATAATAATCATCTAGCAGAAACGCGTTCATCTCACGTTCTACATATATAGTATACAATCAAAACCGCAAGCACGTATTGGGTAATGGATTTCCAACTATGAGAAGGTATGGAACCACCTTTCGCTAGTGTACCTCTAGATAGGAATACACTGGGTTCAACAAGAACATCTTGCAACCCGGCCACACATGACCGACCACTCATTTCGCTTGAGTATATCAAATGTATATCACCAACGGTTGGGATCAGCAACCGTTTCCCAAATGGGACAGCATCAACAATAGATTTTTAGAAGTAAATGAAACTCTAGATCAGGTGATTATACACCCTACTTCGGAGCGACCGACTTAGCCATGCTGCCTGCCCGATTTCTGTCATTTACCGGCTGATGAGGCTTGAGGTTATGCTTCATCATCACATCAGATTCACTTTGAATGCCACATTGTCAGATCCATCGAAAATCACTAATTGACGTCTACAACAGTACATTACGTGTTAGCTAAAGAAGTTTCCTTCTACGCTTCCACTCTTGGTACGGTTGAAGAAATCAATGTACGTGACCTTTCTGGAAATACTCTGTCAAACATTCATCCATACAAGTCATCCAGAAACAGGATGAACCGTAGGTACTATTCAGTATATCCATCTTAGGCACTGTTATATAAGATTTATACAACAGCCCATGCACTTTACTTTGTCTTCAATTATCTTTGGCATATATGATTCGCAACGCTTATGCCAATACAGAGTGGTTCTTTGGATAATAATCCAACCGGTCTCTCCATATTAACAACGTTAAAATGGTCAAAACTTCGATAGTCGGTGAGTTAACTATCAAAGAAAAACAGGTGTGCAAACAACGATATTATTTCCAAGTGGAAATTATATCGATCAATCATCATTTAACATATATATATATATATATATATATATATATATATATTCACATTTCCTTATTTTCTATGTTTTGAAAATATACGTTAACACTGGAAAATATTTCCAAATCATCTTTACTTGGATTTAAATAGATGTTTAAATCAACATCGCGATGACAACTCAAACCACTATACTTATTTACTAAATTCACTTAACCACTTTCACTCTCGAACCTTAACCATTTCTAAATTAAAAACGAAGTCAATCAAGTTGGGGTATAACTACCTCTCAGACCTTAACTGAACAACATTTCAAATCTCAAAATAGGGTAAGTTCATCTTTTAACTCATTAACACTTCCTTACGTAACTTTCGGATTCCATTTACGGATCCTCTTCTTTATTGAAACATTGGTTATAACGATAACGTTATAACCCCTACTTTCGAAATATCTAACTTCAATTTATAACTTTTATTCTTTTAACTCTATTGGATTAACTCTTTTGGATTAACTCTAATTGATTTACCCTATTTGATTTTACTCCTTCAATTCTATTCGAATAAACTATATTCAATTTAACTCCTTTCGAATAACCAATATTCGATAACTCCTCTTAACTCGATTCAAATAACTAATATTTGATAACTCCTTTCGATTAACTAATAATCGATAACTCCTTTCGATTAAACTAATCGATAACTCCTTTAATTTATTCCTTTTCTATTTGTTTACTTAACAAATAACTATTCCCTTTTCAATTCTATTTATTTAACCAATAAATAATTCTTTTATCTTTCCTATTTATTTAACAAATAAATATTTCCTTTATTCTATTCTATTTATTCTAACCAATAATATTTCCTTTTATCTTTTCTATTTGTAAATGGTTTACATATATATCCCTTTCATCTCTATTTTAACATATTTATTCCCCGTAAATATTTCCTTTTCAATTCTATTTTTAATATATTTATTTCCTATAAATATTTCCTTTCAATTCAAGTTGTACATGACTTACAAATATTTCCTTTTCAATTCTTTTTATTTAACAAATAAATATCTCCTTTTATATTCTATTTATCTAGCCAATAAATAGATCCTTTATTCTATTATATTTATTCTGACCAATAATATTTCCTTTTATATCTATTTCATTTATTTAACAAATAAATATTTCCTTTTATATCTATTCTATTTATTCGACCAATAATATTTCCTTTTATATCTATTCTATTTATTTAACAAATAAATATTTCCTTTTATATCTATTCTATTTTTAACATATAATATTTCCTTTTATTCTATTCTATTTCTTCGATTTTATAATAATTATTTTTTATAAAAATCCTTTTCCTTTTCTATATAAAATCCATCGATTTTATATAAATAATTCATTTTCAAAATACACTTTGAAAATCCCCTTTCCCACATCTAGTATTTCTTATGGTATTTAACATACCATATAACAACGATAAATATCATCCAAACACACATAATCAACAACAGATTATATATCACATCATATATCACAATATATGAATCACAGTAAAATAAATGTTGAGGAATCCAGTTGGATGGATTCCTCCAATATGTTTCCCTGCATCACAGATGTTAAACAATATAGATAACATCACTTTCAGTTCCATATGATCTATTCTGTTAAACAGAATCGATATAGAAATTCAACTAACTGACTAGTAGTTCAATCAAACAGTCAACACATAGTCAATCAGCCAATATTTAACAATTCTAAAAATACAACATGAAATTATAAACTGTTCAGAGTTAGTGAGATTTACTCACATTGGACGATCATCGTTAATAACGATAACCATCGCTTGATTCAGACGGACAATTTATTTCGCTATAAATTCAAACGAGCTTCGATTCGCTCTCAGTTAGTTCCAGTGTATTGCTCCCGTCCATACGATCCTGTCGGATCATGTTTCGTCTGATTCTGATATCGTATGACGAAGTTAAATATTTTAGAAGTTCGTACACTATTTATAATTAAACATTAAACTAAATAAATGGTTAGTGGGCTTAACTTATTCATATGGCCCAACTTCCATCGCTGCACCAGACCCACCCATAAATTCTTCCCAGTCCAAGAATTTAAAACTTGCGTCCCTTCTTTGTACTATCTGATGGCCTTTCTCTCTTTTCTTTTAAAGACCTGGGCTCGCACTTTAACCTCGGTCCACCTACTTATTGTATTTTCCTTCATCTGGCACTCTCTCTCCTCGTACCAAATTTGCAAAGCTCACATTCTTCTTTTGGAAAACGTTCAACATTTCAAACCCAGACATTTCCCTGTCATTACTGTGCTTTTTCCCTTGGCATGCTTTCTCTCTCATTTTCCAAAAACCCAAACCGTCAGCACCATTGTTCACGCCTTCAACCTCCTTAATCACCTTTTAAAGTATAATTAGCGGCTAATACAAATCTCTCATCCTCCTCTCCAATGTTGCACTGACCCCCCTCCCCCCCCCCCCCGCCAACGTCCTTCCCACTTCATCACTTCATTAAACACACACCATGCCACCACGTTTCCACTTCAACTCCTGCACTACAAATATGTCAACACCCCTTCCCACTCCACTGTTGCACTCACGTCCTTATTTCCCGACTATACAACACGTGCTCCCATCATTCATGCGCCAGTGCCACTCCTTTCTTATTCATTTTAAAACAGTTCGCACTCCTCACGCCAGTGCTTCTCTTCACTTCTGCATTCACAGCCCTCATCGCAAGTGTATCTCCTCTCAACTCAGTCACGACCATCCCTCTTCACATGGTTTAGAAATGCTTCCACTTCATCGCTGCTTTACAGTAGCGAAATGCTTCAGAGCTCGTCCGTTCTTGCTTCAGGGCTGCGACCCTTTTTCTCTTTTGTTTGATTTTCTTTCTCGCATTTTTTCACAGAAGAGAGGCGGCAGAAATTTTGATTGAGGAATTAGGTTATAAGGAAGAGTTTAGTGTTATTTATAGGCATTTGGTTTTGGATATTTTCAGTAGATATTTTGGAGAATGTAAGTGGTTGAGAACGAAATGAAACGTGGTTTAGTTTACATTCATACGTAAGTTAGGATATTTATTCTGACATTCTGTTGACTCTTCTATATGAAGTTCTGTCCTCATCCGGACAGCCAACGACAAAAATAAATATACCGTTGTGATGAGCTCGGTGTCACGATCCTAAATATATAATAATATCGGTAGATTAACTCATATTGTGAAACCCCAAAATGTTGATTACAGGGTGCAAAATACTCCAAATAAAAAGTTGCTTATTTAATTAATTAAAAATTACAGTAAAATTCTAAAAATTAAATTATCACTACGTCTCAAAAGAACCTCGTCTAAATTCGAAACCGTTATGCAGTTATATCAAATAAACCGTTACGGTCGATGGAATTTCTATAACGACTATTTTAAAATTTAATTTGGACACAAATCAAAATCTACATGACGAAATCCCCATTTTTCTCTTCCACTAGAAAGATATACTCCACCAGCTCCACACGTTTCTTGTTTCACAGAAATCCGGCTTAAAACAAATCTTGTACATTCAGTTGAAGTTCAAATCGCCAAAATACGAACTGCAGCGCTATTTCAAGCTCGATTTTAATTATAATATAATTATACATTCAAACCTCGTTCAAATAATATATTCGTTATTCTAATTAAATTCTAAACTGAATTAAATATCACAGATGATCCAGTTCACACCATATCGCCATTTCAGCCAATTCTAATTATTTCAGAATTAAATACATTATTTAATTTATTATTTTAATTAAGTATTCACCATTATTTAATTAAACCACCATTTAATTCACTATATCATTATTTATATAATTAAATAAATTAATTATAATACCTCTAAAAAATGCGAGTCATTACAATCTTCCCCACTTAAAATAATTTCGTCCTCGCAATTGCTAAGGTAGATGTCAACTCCATTAACTGGTTATAACTTATTTGTTCACTTCTTAACTTCAGTTTCCAACTGGACCAATTTAATTTCAATTAAATATTAATTCTTATCAACGAAAATTTTCAAAAAAATCCTGAAAATTTTCTAACGCCTAAATTTTTTGAGAAATTTTGCCAGCACCTCCATTGTACTGGTCAATAGGTCAAACTCCAACTCGCCACTCTGGGCCATCTCCAACCCAAAAGAAAATCAAACATCCGAGCGGCTCATAAATCTTATATCCAATAGAAATATAAACTTGTACCTTTTGTCGGCATATCATTATATCCTTTCCACCTGTTATCAATTCAGCGGATACAAGGGTCATCCCAATCAAATTCCAATCTGCTTTTATCCACAACACAACCATTCGCTTATATCCGAGCCAAATATCATTTCAACTCGAGTTTCTTCTCGATTCCCAACTCTTAACTTAATTATCACATTACACTTCAAGTTTGAATCTCACAATCCAATTTGTCTTGATATCATTCTAATTCAATCTCAGTTACCACTTTACTGATTTTCAATTCAATTTCTATTCACTTCTACAAATTCCTATATAAATTTGTTTTAAATTACACAATCTATTTCTGGGAGTTTTAAACAGCTTTGTTTTTCTCAAAAATCAAACTTCCTTTTTAGGATTCAAACCAGCTTGTTTTTCTCAAAACAATTCAAAAACAAAATCTTTTTGGTAGTAATCCGTCACTTACAACTCGAAAATGAATACTGATGATGCAGCTGTCATCATCAGAATCTATTTTACAGCGATCGAAGTGAGTTCAATACTATAAAACCATTTCTAAACATTTCCACTTTGAAATTCATTTCAAAATATAATTCACACTGCTTGTAAAACAATTTACAATCTCCCAGGATCTTAAATTTTCCTTATTTTTAATCCAAATCCATTTACAAACACTTATCCAAAAATTTTTCCCAGAATTTTAATTCAGTTCCTGGTTTAAATTTTAGATTTAACTCATTTGATTTCACGTATTTCACTTATATGAATTCTGATTGGTTATTTACATAACCATTTAATTTATAATCTTATTCGATTATAATAACAACCAATATGTCCACTATATTATAATTTTGATATATATATATATATATCTTCTCTATATCAAGATATACCTTGGGTAAACTTATTTTAATTTACCCTCTTTTCAAAACATATCGTGTCGACCCATCGTACTCGAGTGTTTATAAACTCCTACCGATACAGTGGATCAAACTGATCGACCAGAACCCATAAACTACTCAACCAATAAATCTTCGCAATATAAAATTATTTTTATATCATCTACAAATACGTTCACTCGTATATATACACTCAAACTCAATCTAGGGTATTACTAACCCTATCTCTACCGAGTCACGCCACAGAGCCCAAGGTAATTCACTTAACATTATGCTCTGATACCAACTGTAATGACCCGGGTTTTTGGCGACCTTGTTTATCCGATATACAACCCATATCGAACATCCAAGGGTCGAAAATACCGGATGATTAATGAAAGAAATTAGAGCATGAGAATAGATAAGATAGAGACTTAGAATAGAAGAAGAAGAAGAACACAACATCAGAGTAATACGAACCTCACAGCGGAACGAATAACATATAATATATAACATATATTTGAAATATAAATCTGTACTTGAATATACATATCAATTTCAAGGTACAACACTTACAACACAGCGGAAATAAACTATAACTATATGATCTTGAAGCCTCCTGCTCCAGCTCTTCAAGTATTTGTAAATTCCTGACTACTTGACTGCCCGTACAAAATTGAGCACCCAAGAGTTTAGGGAAAACAAAACAAAATAAACTCCGGGTCAGTCATGGGACTGGTGTGAATAAAACAGTTTAAAACAGTTCAAGAAGGTAAATGACATCTCATAAGACCACGCCGTATAACGGAACGGGTTTTTCCCTGGTGAGAATCCAAAATATCTTTATATCAAAAAAACTTTTGATATCATAATAATGTCTATCAACCACAATATAATAATCATCTAGCAGAAACGCTTTCATCTCACGTTCTACATATATAGTATACAATCAAAACCGCAAGCACGTATTGGGTAATGGATTTCCGACTATGACAAGGTATGGAACCACCTTTCGCTAGTGTGCCTCTAGAAAGGAATACACTGGGTTCAACAAGAACATCTTGCAACCCGGCCACACATGACCGACCACTCATTTCGCTTGAGTGTATCAAATGTATATCACCAACGGTTGGGATCAACAACCGTTTCCCGAATGGGACAACATCAACAATAAATTTTTAGAAGTAAATGAAACTCTAGATCAGGTGATTATACACCCTACTTCGGAGCGACCGACTTAGCCTTGATGCCTGCCCGATTTCTGTCATTTATCGGTTGATGAGGCTTGAGGTTACGCTTCATCATCACATCAGATTCACTTTGAATGCCACATTGTCAGATCCATTGAAAATCACTAATTGACGTCTACAACAGTACATTACGTGTTAGCTAAAGAAGTTTCCTTCTCCGCTTCCACTCTTGGTATGGTTGAAGAAATCAATGTACGTGACCTTTTTGGAAATACTCTGTCAGACATTCATCCATACAAGTCATCCAGGAACAGGATGAACCGAAGGTACTATTCAGTATATCCATCTTAGGCACTGTTATATAAGATTTATACAACAGCCCTTGCACTTTACTTTGTCTTCAATTATCTTTGGCATATATGATTCGCAACGCTTATGCCAATACAGAGTGGTTCTTTGGATAATAATCCAACCGGTCTCTCCATATTAACAATGTTAAAATGGTCAAAACTTCGATAGTCGGTGAGTTAACTATTAAAGAAAAACAGGTGTGCAAACAACGATATTATTTCCAAGTGGAAATTATATCGGTCAATCATCATTTAACACACACACACACACACACACATATATATATATATATATTCACATTTCCTTATTTTCTATGTTTAGAGAAACATGCGTTAACACTGGAAAATATTTCCAAATCTTCTTTACTTGGATTTAAATAGATGTTTAAATCAACATCGCGACGACAACTCAAACCACTATACTTATTTACTAAATTGACTTAACCACTTTCACTCTCGAACCTTAACCATTTCTAAATTAAAAACGAAGTCAATCAAGTTGGGGTATAACTACCTCTTAGACCTTAACTGAACAACATTTCAAATCTCAAAATAGGGTAAGTTCATCTTTTAACTCTTTAACACTTCCTTACGTAACTTTCTGATTCTATTTACGAATCCACTTCTTTATTGAAACATTGGTTATAACGATAACATTATAACCCCTACTTTCGAAATATCTAACTTCAATTTATAACTTTTATTATTTTAACTCTATTGGCTTAACTCTTTTGGATTAACTCTAATTGATTTACCCTATTTGATTTAACTCCTTCAATTCTATTCGAATAAACTATATTCAATTTAACTCCTTTCGAATAACCAATATTCGATAACTCTTCTTAACTCGATTCGAATAACTAATATTCGATAACTCCTTTCGAATAACTAATAATCGATAACTCCTTTCGATTAAACTAATCGATAACTCCTTTAATTTATTCCTTATCTATTTGTTTACTTAACAAATAACTATTCCCTTTTCAATTCTATTTATTTAACCAATAAATAATTCTTTTATCTTTCCTATTTATTTAACAAATAAATATTTCCTTTATTCTATTCTATTTATTCTAACCAATAATATTTCCTTTTATCTTTTCTATTTGTAAATGGTTTACAAATATATCCCTTTCATCTCTATTTTAACATATTTATTCCCCATAAATATTTTCTTTTCAATTCTATTTTTAACATATTTATTTCCTATAAATATTTCCTTTCAATTCTATTTGTACATGAATTACAAATATTTCCCTTTTGATTCTATTTATTTAACAAATAAATATCTCCTTTTATATTCTATTTATCTAGCCAATAAATATTTCCTTTATTCTATTCTATTTATTCTAACCAATAATATTTCCTTTTATATCTATTCTATTTATTTAACAAATAAATATTTCCTTTTATATCTATTCTATTTATTCGACCAATAATATTTCCTTTTATATCTATTCTATTTATTTAACAAATAAATATTTCCTTTTATATCTATTCTATTTTTAACTTATAATATTTCGTTTTATTCTATTATATTTCTTCGATTTTATAATTATTTTCTTTTATAAAAATCCTTTTCCTTTTCTATATAAAATCCATCGATTTTATATAAATAATTCATTTTCAAAATACACTTTGAAAATCCCCTTTCCCACATCCAGTATTCCTTATGGTATTTAACATACCATATAACAACGATAAATATCGTCCAAACACACACAATCAACAACATATTATATATCCATCATATATCACAATATATGAATCACAATAAAATAAATGTTTAGGAATCCAGTTGGATGGATTCCTCCAACCTGTTTCCCTGCATCACAGATGTTAAACAATATAGATAACATCACTTTCGGTTCCATATGATATATTCTGTTAAACAGAATCAATATAGAAATTCAACTAACTGACTAGCAGTTCAATCAAATAGTCAACACACAGTCAATCAGCCAATATTTAACAGTTCTAAAAATACAACATGAAATTATAAACTGTTCAGAGTTAGTGAGATTTACTCACATTGGACGATCATCGTTAATAACGATAACCATCGCTTGATTTAGACGGACAATTTATTTCGCTATAAATTCAAACGAGCTTCGATTCGCTCTCAGTTAGTTCCAGTGTGTTACTCCCGTCCATACGATCCTGTCGGATCTTGTTTCGTCTGATTCTGATATCGTATGACGAAGTTACATATTTTAGAAGTTCGTACACTATTTATAATTAAACATTAAACTAAATAAATGGTTAGAGGGCTTAACTTATTCATATGGCCCAACTTCCATCGCTGCACCAGACCCTCCTACAAATTTTTCCAGTCCAAGAATTTAAAACTTGCATCCCTTCTTTGTATTATCCGATGGCCTTTCTCTGTTTTCCTTTAAAGACCTGGGCTCGCACTTTAACCTCGGACCACCTTCGTATTGTATTTTCCTTCATCTGGCACTCTCTCTCCTCGTACCAAATTTGCAAAGCTCGCATTCTTCTTTTGGAAAACATTCAACATTTCAAACCCAGACATTTCCCTGTCATTACTGTGCTTTTTCCCTTGGCATGCTTTCTCTCTCATTTTCCAAAACCCCAAACTGTTAGCACCATTGTTCACGCCTTCAACCTCCTTAATCGGCTTTTTAAAGTATAATTAGCGGCTAATACAAATCGCTCATCCTCCTCTCCAATGTTGCACAGACCCCCCCCCCCCCCCCAACGTCCTTCCCACTTCATCACTTCATCAAACACACACCATGCCACCACGTTTCCACTTCAACTCCTGCACTACAAATATGTCAACACCCCTTCCCACTCACTGTTGCACTCACGTCCTTATTTCCCAACCATACAACACGTGCTCCCATCATTCATGCGCCAGTGCCACTCCTTTCTTATTCATTTTAAAACAGTTCGCACTCCTCACGCCAGTGCTTCTCTTCACTTCCGCATTCACAGCCCTCATCGCAAGTGTATCTCCACTCAACTCATTCACGACCATCCCTCTTCATATGGTTTAGAAATGCGTCCACTTCATCGCTGCTTTACAGTAGCGAAATGCTTCAGAGCTCCTCCGTTCTTACTTCAGGGCTGCGACCCTTTTTCTCTTTTGTTTGATTTTCTTTCTCGCGTTTTTTCATAGAAGAGAGGCGGCGGAAATTTTGATTGAGGAATTAGGTTATAAGGAAAAGTTTAGTGTTATTTATAGGCACTTGGTTTTGGATATTTTCAGTAGATATTTTGGAGAATGTAAGTGGCTGAGAACAAAATGAAACGTGGCCTAGTTTATATTCATACATAAGTTAGGATATTTATTCTGACATTCTGTTGACTCTTCTATATGAAGTTCTGTCCTCATCCGGACAACCAACGACAAAAATAAATATACCGTTGTGATGAGCTCGGTGTCACGATCCCAAATATATAATAATATCGGTAGATTAACTCATATTGTGAAACCCCAAACTGTTGATTACAGGGTGCAAAATACTCCAAATAAAAAGTTGCTTATTTAATTAATTAAAAATTACAGTAAAATTCTAAAAATTAAATTATCACTACGTCTCAAAAGAACCTCGTCTAAAATCGAAACCGATATGCAGTTATATCAAATAAACCGTTACGGTCGATGGACGATTCTATAGCGACTATTTTAAAATTTGATTTGGACACAAATCAAAATCTACACGACGAAATCCCGATTTTTCTTTTCCACTAGAAAGATATACTCCACCAGCCCCACACTTTTCTTGTTTCATAGAAATCCGGCTTAAAACGAATCCTGTACATTCAGTTGAAGTTCAAATCGCCAAATTACGAACTGTAGCACTATTTTAAGCTCGATTTTAATTATAATATAATTATACGTTCAAACTTCGTTCAAATAATATTTCCGTTATTCTAATTAAATTCTAAACTGAATTAAATATCATAGATGATCCAGTTCACACCATATCGCCATTTCAGCCAATTCTGATTATTTCAGAATTAAATATATTATTTAATTTATTATTTTAATTAAATATTCACCATTATTTAATTAAACCACCATTTAATTCACTATATCATTATTTATATAATTAAATAAATAAATTATAATACCTCTAAAAAATGCGGGTCATTACACATTTCTACAGATCTAGAATTATAAGAATTTGGGGATTGGAAGCCTAAAAAGGTTCAAAATCCAAAAATTGGAAGCTATAAGGTGAGCGGGAAATTTACTAATACAGATATAATGATTTATCTTTTTTTTTTTGAATTTAATCTTTGTTTTATGCCTATCAGATCTATTATTTAAATAATTGTAAATTGTGGCAACCCTTAGCTCTGGTCATGAATATGTTTAAAATTTGGCAAATGAAAAGTATGACTATGTAAAACATGAATTGTAGGATTTTTATATCTTTCCCACATAGTCCTACAGTTATGTCATATAAAATAAGTTGTACATGTTATATAGCGCTGTGGATCTGGAAATCAGTCCTATTAAGCATAAATTTGTTGTAGTCATATTCCAGATCTTTAGTTCAGTGCTAAAATATGAAATATGTAAATCTGGGTGAAAAGATGAATTTGTGTATTATGCCATTGTAAGAATAAAAAGAAATATTCCTGTTATGTTCAATATTGTTGGGTTTTGGTTTATACATTGTAAAATATGCCTTTTCCTCCTTAAAGATAAAGAGGCATTATTTTAGAATCATAAGGAGTATGACAAAAAGGATTAAAAAGGGAAAAGTGGTGCAAAGGTACATATAAATATAAATATATGTATTTGTATGTAATTTGCATCGACTATTCTAATATACATATATTTCTTGTGATTTAGAAATATGTCAAAATTCCACAAAATAGGCATTTTTACAATGGTTACACTAACTGTCCTTGTGAGACTTGAAACCTTTTTGGCAAGATTGAATATAAAAAGGGAATGTATGGTTATTTGATTAGACCAAATCATTAATTTAAATTTAATAATAATAATAAAATATTAATAACTATGTTGACCCCATGAAAACATAAAAATGAATATATATATATATATATATATATCCGTTCAAATCAGCGTAAAACGGTGATGTATAAATTGTTTGAAATGTTTGGTTAAGGTTATATAATGGAATTATGTGTAAATGTAATCCATTTTGAATTAATATATTTGTGGTGACCATTTGTAGCAATAAATCTAATTAATTGCCATTAAATGAGACCACAAATAAAGGATACCTATTGTAACCAATATTGATTTGGGGAAATAAATGTGAATAGGAAAATGATTATAATTCCTAAAATCAATTAGGGTAATTATTATGGACTCCAATTAGGAAATTTAAATTATAACCGCATTTAGACATGAGGTTAAACTCAACTTATGGTGTAGCCTACCCGGAACCGACCGTCAAATCCAGCAACCAAAGGTAGTCAGTTTAATGTGAGGGGTCTAATGCATAAATATAATTGTATTAAGGCACGAGGTTAAGTTCACTTGTGGTAGAAGTCTGCCCGGAATCGACCGGCATATGCAACTTCCGCATGTAGTCAACTTAATGTAAGAGACTCTCAAATCAAAAATCTTCCCTTTTATTCTCAAATGAGAATACAAGGAATTTTAGTTTCATACATTCGATCCGATCCAGTCATTCGTAGAGCTATTTACTCGATCGCAGACACTTCTGCAACATTTCAAGCACTTGCCCGCAGCTCCTACCGCCCGCCTGATTTGTGTATATATATACATATACATATATACAACAGTCAACCAATAACAAATAAATGAATAAAAATAGAAAATTTCTGTTGGGGTACAACAATAGATAACTTGGGACTGATAAATAGTTGCAGGAAAATATGACCGTTAGAGTCATAAAGGGCAATAAAATAAAAATACAAAGAAATGGGTGTCAAAAAGGAGATTAATGGGTATTGATTATCGTTTAAATACTAAGTAAAAATTAGAGAAGAAATTAAATAAATATCCTAAAAAGAAAAAGGATTATAACCTCCCTTATTTATGTCAGTAAAACTTATAAAAAAAAAAGTTGGACTTAGTGGGTTAATAATGTAAGACATTATGGGCTCGGTTAGTAATGTACGACATTATTAACCATATAAACTCGTGATACAAATAAATAGTTTACGTACAGTATTCCCGTATAAAGGAATTAAACGGGAATGACTTAATAACGTAGCCTACTTTATCCCAAAAAGGGAAAGGTGTTAAAGGCAAATGGGAACGAACGAATAACCTTCGCGTATGGCCTGCTTCTTGGGTCCTAAAAAGCTAAGTGACTAGGGTTAAAAAGTCCACCTGGTAATAGGTTTTTCAATATAGGGGTCTTAAATGGTAGGTGTGTGTTAGCCTACCCAAACCTGGAAATTAAAAGGGCCAGATATGTCCATCTATCCTACGGGAAGTAGTAAGTGACTAAGGTGATTATCTAATAAGGTCGGGTAGAGGGTATAACGAATGATAAAATATCTACTCTTACCTTATGCGGGGCAAGGGTATATGCGTGAATGCCGAAAGCCTTAACCAGTAGGGCTTGTAGCTAGTGCCCTCTAGTTTTACGCTAACATCGAATATATTATCGAGGGTTAATAAATGACCAATAGGTTCTCCTAGGGTCTTAAGTGATCACGGAGAATCCACCCTATCTATCATTGATAGTGAGGCGTTAAATAATAAAGAATAGAGAATGAGGATTTAGATAGAAACCCCAAAATTTGGATCCCACTCTCGTTATAATTAACCAGTTAAACTCTGGTATAAAGGCTTCACAAAAATGTTTGTAAATGTCCTATCTTGGTAATATAATTTGTAAATACTACTTTGGGAAGAATAGTAGAGTCATGCATAAACTTTAACAAGGTCAGTTTAGAATCACTACATTTGTCAGGCATACAACTTGGGTTAAACCAAATGGGCTATATCTGGGTTATAGTCTGTGTTGTACATTTCTTAGTCACTAGAACTTGTTGTTCTGACCCCCTCCCTCATTACAACCTCCCAGGTTTCCTATAGAAGGTCGAGTTCTCGCAGGAGCTTAATTTTGGCTTTCGGTTCTCGTTCTCTCTCATGCTCGGTATTGGCAAAGTAACTTACTTTGAAAAGGTAGTTACTTAAGTTAATACTAGTTTATCCTATTTTGTTTCTGTTGTGAGTTATTTTATCGTACTCTAATATTCTCATGCTCCTTTATTGTAGGTACCAGATATACAGCTCCATGCTTGGATGTGTTCAAGTTTTGATTTTTGTCAAAATTTGGGTGTAGAAAAGTGTGGGGTGTTAGATGATGCGACCGAGTAACAGGGTAGTAGAAAATATTTTGAGGTACTCTTCCACACTGAGATCCTTTGTAGTCGGTAATCTCCTTTCTACTCAAAAACTTGAGGACTTTTGTCCTCGCCTGAGGAGGTCGATGATTTGATTGCTCATTTGTCTTGTGTTGGAGGTTTTGAGATCCTTACATTCGCTCCTCCAAAAAAGTAAGGCAATATTTACTGCTTCTACTCTCGTCTCTACTATAATTTTGGCTCTCATCAAGGTCTACACTTCTGTAACGACCCGTATTCTACGCATCATAGGACCGTAGAATATTTATTTCTTTCACATTTGAAGTCGTATGGTCATGTAACTTTGGAAGACTACTATTGGGGTCATTTCTCATGTTCATGATTTTTTCCGATTTTTAAATGATCATTTTACCCCTAGTTGGTACTGTTTTGGTCATAACTTTTGACTGGAAAGGAATTTTGACCTGAAACCACTTTCATTGGCTCCGGATGATGGTTTACAATTCCGTAGAGTGGTCACATTAGCCAAACGGACTCACCGTTTGGGAGATATGGCTGAAACAAGTTTCAGATGGTGAAAAACAGCTTAATTGGGCCTAACCGGGTGATTAGCAACTAGGCCCAGAGGGGGATTTCGGGTTTAGAGGCATAGGAGGGCTGATTAGGGTTAGGAGATCACTTTCATTTCAGTTTTGAGCCGCCACAAACCTTCTTGAGACCCTAGTAATGGCTTCCATCCTATAAAACCACTCCAAAACACATTTTTAGTAAAGATTAAGCCTAAACTACATCAAAACAAGGCCAAATAGCAACAGAGCAACGTTGGAGCTGCTGCTATACATAGGAATTCGACCCAAACAGAGAGTATTTCAGATTTGGTGTTTTATTTTGTGGCCAAGGTGAGTGATTTGCATAGTTTTTGCACTAATTACGGTAATTAAGGGTAATTAGTGAAGATTAACGAATTTATACACTAATAAATTCTGGAAAAATGTTTAGAAATTCTTAAATAATATTTTATGCATCTGTTAGAAATTTGATCCGATTTGGTTAAGTTTTATTAACTCTATGATTAGTTTTATTTAATCATGCTTAAGGGAAAAATGGGATTTTGGGTATATTTGATCCATTTTGACATGTAAATTCATTGTTTTGGTGTTTGTGGTTAGTTTGCTATGTTGGGATGATTTTTGATTGATTAGTATAGTTAGATTTGTCGAAAACGTGGTCGAATGGCGTAAACAAGTTGCTGGAAAAAAGTTGCAGAAAGTTGTGCAGGGTTTCGGATCGGATCGGATATGGGCTCGGATCGGATAGGAGACCTGGGCAAGGAACCCGACCCGAACTGGAACCTGGCACAAAAGAAATTTGGCAAGAAGGAAGGCCACTGCTTAAAGTTGGAGTTGGACGGAGGATCGGATCGGAACTATGGAACCGGATCAGATCGGAGTAGGCTAGAGAGCGGATCGGATCGGAGTAGGCTAGGGAGCGGATCGGATCGGAGCAAGCAAGCGAGTGGGATCGGATCGGGCAAATGGAGAAGGACAGGATCAGATCTGGGGACTTAGAAGGGAGCAACTACCGAACCAAGCAGAGGATAGGCACTACACTTCCGAACCGAACCGAGAAGAGATGGAGCACAGGCATGAACTAGGACCACCGAACCGAACCGAGCAGGAAGGTTACACCGAACCGAACCGGGCTAGACGAGGAGCACCGAACCGAATCGTACGTGGGATATTACTACTACGCGATGACTCTTCTGAAGACCAACTCCAACTCAATCAAAACCCGAGATGCAAAGGAAATCCAAGTGAGGAGCTTTGACTCAGGATCCAGTTGGGAACCAATGAGTGGGCTTCATGATTGGGCTTTGCTGCGGGACGTGTGTCAAGGGGCAGTCGATGTTTATGACTTTGGATCACTATGTATGGGAAGTATGTGAACGGATTCAGGGCTAAAATGGCCTAGGTACGACTAAAGGGCCATAAACCAATGAAGTGGGGTCATTTGTAAAGATTTGGTCATGCCTCCATGTGGTAAGCTTGGTAGTAGCAGTAGTTGTACAAGTTGAACTCCGTCACTACTTCGATGGGTCTAGTGATTCACTGTGGTGAACATCGTATGCTTTACGCACTGAGTGAGAGATGTGAGAATGGTTGCTATGGATGATTTGTTTGCTATCATTATGACATGCACACCCCACCCCCGTATTCTTACACTATATATTATGGCACCTTAGAGTACTGTACGGTATGTGGTACTAACTCTTTGGTTGCAGGTTCAGGTTCAGGTATGGTTTAGTATACCTATTATTATTCTGTTTAGATGCTTATCGCTCATACCAGGCTTTATGTCTGACCCAGAGTTTTATGTCTCCTCTTATTACTCTGGGTGCTCACACGAGCAGACTAGAGACAGGTTAGCTGGTGATGCACGGGTAGATGATCCGGAGACGAGCAGGAGGCTTCCACGTAATATATATAGAGTATTCTCCCTGTGTTGTTGAAGATCACTGCTTGGGCATTAGTGATGTATCTTCTACTTTAGCTTTCTTTTGTTTAGAGACAGTAAAATTGAAAAGTTGTAATAAGCTGTATTTGGATTTCCGCTACTCTGATGTTGATGTTGGTTTAGTTATCAGCTTATACACTGTCTCACCTGTTTTATGTCAAGTATGTTATTATTATTATATTTTATTCCATGTGCTGTGAGACATTCTACAGGTTTCTTAATTAGTTCGTTCCCTTCTTTCCTTTCTCCTGACGACCGTCCCGTGCTAGTCAGGCATGTGTACAACGCACTCTCGGAGGAAATGCAGGCTGGTGCGGGGGGGGGGGGGGGTCACACTTGGTATTAAAGCTCTAGGTTGCCTAGTTAACCTAGGGAAGTTATTAGGGAGAGATAATATACGTATACGAGAGAGCGTATTTGTGATTATTTTGGTTTTCAAAGGCTATATATATATATATATATACTATTAGTAGTATAAGAATGAAGTCGTGCTGCACTAGCACCACTATGGGGTCGTTAATCGTTTCCCTTTTCAGATTGACGATGAGCCGATATGTTAGCGGTACCGGTAGAGGGGCCAATAATGGGAATGCTACTGACATGAGGACGATGTTTACTGACCTCATGAGAGAGATGCTTAGGGATGTACAGAGGGTAGCTCCCAATGGTGGAAATGGTGGTGGTCCAATAGTGCAGGCGCCGAGAGTCGACTTCGCCAAGCTGAATAAGGATTATACTAGCCTTGGTGGGAAGCCGTTCCACGGAACGGAGTCGGCTACGGATGTTCAGGAATGGTTGGATAATTGCGAACATATCTTCGAGGATTTAGGCATCGAGGATGTGATGAAGAGAAAGCTAGCGTCCCGTCAGCTGCAAGGGCGGGCAATGAATTGGTGGAACGCTATAAAGGCAACTACTCCCGAAGATCGGATTACTTGGGAGAAGTTTAAGGCTCGCTTTAGCGAGAAGTTCATTCCAGCTTCTCAGAAGTCAGTGTTGTTTAAGAAATTCTTGGAGCTCAAGCAGAATGGCAGAGCTGTCTCGGAGTATATTGCTGAATTCGACACTTTGTCAAAATATGGGTTATCTCTTATTGATACTGCCGAGAAGAAGAATGAGAAATTCATAACTGGTTTGGATCAGTACTTGGGGGAAAGGCTTATTAACCACATCGATGAGACGTTTGAGTCGATTGTGGGGAAAGCATTGAGGTCAGAAAGTCTCTGCCCTAAGCCGAAGACTGAGGTTGCATCCGTAGATGAACCAAATCCACAAGCAAGTGGTGGAGGCAAGGGTGGTTCCCAGAATAATAGAAAGCAGAGTCAGACTAAGGATGGCCAGAAGAAAAAGAATAAGCAAGATGTTGAGTGCTTCAGCTGTGGTAAGAAGGGCCATTATGCTAGTAATTGTCGGGCCAAGCCAGCGGATAGGAAGTGCTTCAATTGTGGCCAAATGGGACATCACAAGGACAAGTGTCCGCAACCCCCCAAAGAAAAGCAATTGGTGAAAGCCTATGCCCTTAATGCTATTCCTTCTTCGTTGAATGCCCCAACTGCGGCGGAGAAGGGAAAGAATGTCGTCATTCAAGGTATGCTTTCTGTTTATGATGTTCCTGTTAGAGTTTTGTTTGATACCGGATCTTCCAGTTCTTTCATATCTAGTGACCTGGTAGATAGGTTGGGATTGGAGCCCGAGATTGTCGATAAACCTTTAGTAGTGACGAACCCGATTGGTGGTTCGACTAGGCTTAGCATGATTTGTCGTAATGTGGCCTTATCGAGTCATGGATGCATGTTTGTTTGTGATTGCTTTGTTTTGGGCTTTACTGGGTTTGGCATTATTTTGGGAGTAGATTGGCTCCGAAGATACGGGGTGGTGGTAGACTGTGAGGGATTTTTGGTGATGGCTAGAGCGGATGATGGGCGGAGTATAGTGTTTGGTGGTCTACCCAGTGAGGGGGTATTGGCTAGTTTTCTAAACTCCCTCGACATTCCGCATAGTGAGTTGTCAGGTTTGCCCGTGGTTGGCCAGTATCCGGATGTTTTCGAAGAAGTGACCGGGCTTCCACCACACCGAGAGATTGAGTTCCGTATTGATTTGGTAAAAGATGCCAGACCTATAGTGATGCCACTTCGTCGTATGGCACCAAGGGAGCAGCGAGAGCTCGAGGTGCAGGTCAGCGATCTTTTGAAGAAGGGATTTATCAAAAGGAGTGTTTCTAAATGGGGAGCACCAGTTGTGTTTGCTACCAAGGCGGATGGTTCCCTTCGTTTGTGTGTAGACTACCGCGAGTTGAATAAAGTGACGAGGAAGAACAAGTATCCTCTACCGCGGATAGATGATTTGTTTGATCAGTTGAGTGGTGCGAGAGTATTTTCTCAGTTGGATCTCGTGACAGGTTTTCATCAGCTTAGAGTGGAAGCTGAGAGTATAACTAAAACGGCATTTCGAACGCCTTCTGGATTTTATGAGTGGTTGGTCATGCCCTTCGGGCTGACCAATGCCCCAGCATATTTTGTGGATCTTATGAATAGGGTATTCAGAGATCAGTTGAATAAGTTTGTCCTTGTGTTCGTTGATGATATTTTGGTCTATTCGAGGACAGAGGAAGAACATAAGGAACATTTAAGAATAGTGATGGAGGTGTTGAGAAAACACCAATTGAAAGCAAAGTTTTCTAAGTGTCACTTCTGGAAGAGGGAAGTGAGGTTCTTGGGCCATGTTGTATCAGAGAATGGTATTGTCATGGACCCGGCAAAGGTAGCTACGGTACAGGATTGGCCTACGCCCAAGAATGCAATAGATGTAAGAAGTTTCTTGGGATTAGCTAGATATTATCGTAAGTTTATACAAGGTTTCTCCAAGATAGCAGCACCATTGACCCAGTTGACCAAGAAGAATCAAGCTTTTGTCTGGGATGAAAGGTGCGAGAATGCATTCAAGAGTCTAAAGGACAAGTTGACATGCGCACCAGTGTTAGTCATTCCTAAGGGGAATGAAGAGATGACGATATACACGGATGCCTGTGGTACCGGACTGGGTGCTGTATTGATGCAAGGCGGTAGGGTGGTAGCCTATGCAAGTCGGCAATTGAAACCGCACGAGAGAAGATACCCTACCCATGATTTGGAATTGGCAGCGATCGTGTTCGCGTTGAAGATGTGGAGACACTATCTCTTGGGAGAAAGATTTGAGCTGTTTACAGATCATAAGTCATTGAAGTATCTCTTCTCCCAGAAGGATCTAAATCTCCGGCAACAAAGGTGGTTAGAATTCTTGGCTTCCTATGATTTTGATATCGCATATACACCGGGAAAGGGCAATGCGGTAGCTGATGCGTTGAGTAGAAGACATGCCAGCTTAGGGGCTATGTTCCTTGAATGGAAGCAACTGGAGTATATCGCGGGGTTTGATTTCAGACCAAAGTGCGAATTGGATCCAGAAATGTTAGCAAGTTTGACGGTCAGACCCACTTTTATTGAGCGGATCGGCTCTAGTCAGAGGGACGATCCTAACCTATTGGAAATCATCTCCAAGTTAGAGATGGGTATCGATGAGGAGATGAACAAGTATGGGCTTGATCGAGATGGATGGCTTAGAAAGAATGGAAAGCTTGTTGTACCCAATGTCAATGGATTGAGAGATGAAGTGCTTAGAGAATGTCATCACTCAAAACTGACTATACACCCCGGTGGTAACAAGATGTATCGAGACATGAAGCAGACCTACTACTGGGAAGGGATGAAAAGAGACATTGGGAGGTTTATATCCAAATGCATGAATTGCCAGCTAGTTAAAGCTGAGCAAAAGAGGCCTAGTGGGTTGTTACAGCCATTAGAAATTCCCGAATGGAAATGGGAGCAAGTCTCGATGGATTTCATCGATGGTTTACCAAGGACTAGATCGGGACATGATAGCATTTGGGTGATTGTGGACCGATTGACTAAAAGTGCAAGATTTAAACCAGTCAAATCGACCAGAACGACAGCCAAGTTGGCAGAATTGTATATGAAGTGGGTAGTGAGATTTCATGGAGTACCTAAAAGCATTGTGAGTGACCGAGACCCGTTGTTCACTAGTGGGTTTTGGAAGAGCTTACAAGAGGCTCTAGGGTCAGAGTTACATCTCAGTACCGCATATCATCCTCAGACCGAAGGTCAGACGGAGAGGGTGAATCGTATTTTGGAAGATCTCTTGAGAGCATGTATATTGGATTTTGGTGGACCATGGGATGACCATTTGCATCTAGTAGAGTTTGCATATAACAATAGCTACCAATCCAGTATCGGTATGGCTCCGTTTGAAGCTTTGTACGGAAGACCGTGCAACTCACCATCATGTTGGATAGAGACTGGCGAGAAGTTTATGCTTGGACCAGATGTGGTGAGGGAAACTTCAGATAAGATCAAGACCATTCAACAACGAATGAAAGCTGCCCAAGATAGGCAGAAGAGTTATGCTGATAAGAGGAGAAGAGACTTAAAATTCTCCGTTGGTGACTTGGTGTTTGTCAAGATTTCTCCGTTGAAGAGCGTAATACGATTTGGCAGGAGAGGCAAGTTAGCACCAAGATTCGTTGGCCCATTCCCTGTTCTTGAACTAGTCGGGAATTTGGCATACAGAATTGACTTACCAGAGAAGATGGCGGGAGTTCACAACGTATTTCATGTTTCCCAACTAAGGAAGTTCGTTCACGACCCAGATATGACTATTTCACCTGATCAGTTAGAGGACTTCGAAGTAGAATCCGAGGCGGTTGGGAACCGCAAGCCGGCCCGTATTGTCGAGCACGACATGAAGCAACTTCGAAGGAAGGCAGTGAAGCTAGTCAAGGTTCAGTGGAGCGAGGACGAGAATGATTGTACTTAGGAGACGGAGGAGAACATTAGGAAGGCATATCCAGAACTCTTTGCCTGGTAAGATCTTGACTTCGATTTAGTTTTTCCGCATGCTAGGATAGGCTTGTTTGCTTGTTTGCATGTTTGATTGTTGTATGTGGTTGTTAGGCATGCGGGATCCTTTGTATGTTTTGGGTTAAGGAATTTCGGGAACGAAATTTCTTAAGGGGGGAGAGTGTAACAACCCGTATTCTACGCATCATAGGACCGTAGAATATTTATTTCTTTCACATATGAAGTCGTATGGTCATGTTACTTTGGGAGACTACTATTGGGGTCATTTCCCATGTTCATGATTTTTCCCGATTTTTAAATGACCATTTTACCCCTAGTTGGTACTGTTTTGGCCATAACTTTTGTCTGGAAAGGAATTTTGACCTGAAACCACTTCCATTGGCTCCGGATGATGGTTTACAATTCCGTAGAGTGGTCACATTAGCCAAATGGACTCACCGTTTGGGAGATATGGCTGAAACAAGTTTCAGATGGTGAAAAACAGCTTAATTGGGCCTAACCGGGTGATTAGCAGCTAGGCCCAGAGGGGAATTTCGGGTGTAGAGGCATAGGAGGGCTGATTAGGGTTAGGAGATCACTTTCATTTCAGTTTTGTGCCGCCACAAACCTTCTTGAGACCCTAGTAATGGCTTCCATCCTCTAAAACCACTCCAAAACACATTTTTAGTGAAGATTAAGCCTAAACTACATCAAAACAAGGCCAAATAGCAACAGAGCAAGGTTGGAGCTGCTGCTATACATAGGAATTCGACCCAAACAGAGAGTATTTCAGATTTGGTGTTTTATTTTGTGGCCAAGGTGAGTGATTTGCATAGTTTTTGCACTAATTACGGTAATTAAGGGTAATTAGTGAAGATTAACGAATTTATACACTAATAAATTCTGGAAAAATGTTTAGAAATTCTTAAATAATATTTTATGCCTCTGTTAGAAATTTGGTCCGATTTGGTTAAGTTTTATTAACTCTATGATTAGTTTTATTTAATCATGCTTAAGGGAAAAATGGGATTTTGGGTATATTTGATCCATTTTGACATGTAAATTCATTGTTTTGGTGTTTGTGGTTAGTTTGCTATGTTGCTATGACTGTTGGGATGATTTGTGATTGATTAGTATAGTTAGATTTGTCGAAAACGTGGTCGAATGGCGTAAACAAGTTGCTGGAAAAAAGTTGCAGAAAGTTGTGCAGGGTTTCGGATCGGATCGGATATGGGCTCGGATCGGATAGGAGACCTGGGCAAGGAACCCGACCTGAACTGGAACCTGGCACAAAAGAAATTTGGCAAGAAGGAAGGTCACTGCTTAAAGTTGGAGTTGGACGGAAGATCGGATCGGAACTATGGAACAGGATCAGATCGGAGTAGGCTAGAGAGCGGATCGGATCGGAGTAGGCTAGGGAGCGGATCGGATCGGAGCAAGCAAGCGAGTGAGATCGGATCGGGCAAATGGAGAAGGACAGGATCGGATCTGGGGACTTAGAAGGGAGCAACCACCGAACCAAGCAGAGGATAGGCACTACACTTCCGAACCGAACCGAGAAGAGATGGAGCACTGATCCAGGCATGGACTAGGACCACCGAACCGAACCGAGCAGGAAGGTTACACCGAACCAAACCGGGCTAGACGAGGAGCACCGAACCGAACCGTACGTGGGCTATTACTACTACGCGATGACTCTTCTGAAGACCAACTCCATCTCAATCAAAACCCGAGATGCAAAGGAAGTCCAAGTGAGGAGCTTTGACTCAGGATCCAGTTGGGAACCAATGAGTGGGCTTCATGATTGGGCTTTGCTGCGGGACGTGTGTCAAGGGGCAGTCGATGTTTATGACTTTGGATCACTATGTATGGGAAGTATGTGAACGGATTCAGGGCTGAAATGGCCTAGGTATGACTAAAGGGCTATAAACCAATGAAGTGGGGTCATTTGTAAAGATTTGGTCATGCCTCCATGTGGTAAGCTTGGTAGTAGCAGTAGTTGTACAAGTTGAACTCCGTCACTACTTCGATGGGTCTAGTGATTGACAGCGGTGAACATCATATGCTTTACGCACTAAGTGAGAGATGTGAGAATGGTTGCTATGGATGATTTGTTTGCTATCATTATGACATGCACACCCCACCCCCGTATTCTTACACTATATATTATGGCACCTTAGAGTACTGTACGGTATGTGGTACTAACTCTTTGGTTGCAGGTCCAGGTTCAGGTATGGTTTAGTATACCTGTTATTATTCTGTTTAGATGCTTATCGCTCATACCAGGCTTTATGTCTGACCCAGAGTTTTATGTCTCCTCTTATTACTCTGGGTGCTCACACGAGCAGACTAGAGACAGGTTAGCTGGTGATGCACGGGTAGATGATCCGGAGACGAGCAGGAGGCTTCCACGTAATATATAGAGAGTATTCTCCTTGTGTTGTTGAAGATCACTGCTTGGGCATTAGTGCTGTATCTTCTACTTTAGCTTTCTTTTGTTTAGAGACAGTAAATTTTAAAAGTTGTAATAAGCTGTATTTGGATTTTCGCTGCTCTGATGTTGATGTTGGTTTATTTATCAGCTTATACACTGTCTCACCTGTTTTATGTCAAGTATGTTATTATTATTATATTTTATTCCATGCGCTGTGAGACATTCTACTTGATTAGTTCGTTCCCATCTTTCCTTTCTCCTGACGACCGTCCCGTGCTAGTCAGGCATGTGTACAGCGCACTCTCGGAGGAAATGCAGGCTGGTGCGGGGCGGGCCGTAACAACTTCCTTGGCTGGGCCACACTCAGAACAGATTGAAGTGTTACAAGGCGTAGACGACCAGTTAGTGTCCTTGGAATGAGAGAAGACTTGTGTTGAGCAGAGAGAGTTGACCATTGAAGAGAAAGAGACAAAAGATAAAGAGGGAATAGAGGCCAGAGATGTGCTTAAATACAGAGAAGCTCATCCCATCATTACAACCATTAGACTCATCATGAATTAAATAGTGTGATAGACGAGCTAAAGGCAACCAATGGAGATGAATTTACAACCATTTTTCCCACTAGTGTTACTCCTTCCGCCCAGGAGTCTAGGCTGGTTTTTGCAGTACTAGTCCAACCTGTTTGGATAATTGAAAATTTGTACAAATGTGTTATGTAGTAATAAAATATTGTTACTATTGGTGGGGACTACATTTTGCAACCTTTATCGTTTGCACTTTATCTCTCACATAATATGCTTTTAGGGAACTTAGATTTATAGTAGTTAGCTTGGTGCTTGGTTCCCACGCTGAGTATAATAGACCTATGGTAAGATTCATCTCAATCTTTTTGTTTAACCATTTTAGTGTGTATTCCCCCCATGTCACAGGACTATTTGCGCACTTTAAGTTGTGTCCTAGATTTCACGCAGCCTATTTCCTTTCCCGTAGTCCAATTGTTATGGTTAAGGGATGGACTTATTTTTGTCTACAAAGACTCAACCGTTTGAACTTTACATATTAACTTCCTTTAGCTTTTGTGCCTTAATTTGATCCGGGTTGAGTTTAGATTGAGTTTAGTGCTACTTCTGTGTATTTTGAGCATGCCTCTTATCATCGGGAATTGATCTTTATAATTGAGAATTTCTTGAGAAAGATTTCTATCTTCGAGAATCAAACTCTATGAGTGACGGTTTTGTGGAAACAAATCCTATCTTTAGAAACCGACCTCAGAAGTTGAGGTTTTTCTTGAAAATGATTTATATCTTAGGGAATCGACCTTAGTAAGTGAGGTTTTTGCGGAAACGATTCTCATCTTCTTCGAGGGTCAGTTTTAATGGGTGAAGGTTTTTGGGAAATGATTCCTAACTTTCGAAATCGACCTCAACGGGTAAGGATTTTTTTGGAAATGATTCATATCTACGGGAATCGACCTCAACAGACGAAGGTTTTTTAGAAACGATTCCTATTTTTTGGAACTAACCTCAATAGGTGAGGGTTTCTGGAAAATGATTTATATCTTAAAGAATCGAACTCAATGGGCGAAGGTCTTTTAAGAAACGATTCCTATCTTTGAAAATCGACCCTCAGTGGGTGAGGGTATTTTTCATGCTCTGCATATGTAAATTTGCGAGGAAAGGAGAGTAAACACAGTTTAGCCAGTTCACAAGCTGATTTTGTTCATGTTTGAAGGAAAAAAGAAGCAATTTTTCCAAGATACATTGCCTTTAGTAAGCTAGAGCAGTTCATGTTGCTGATACAAGAAAAGAGTACAAATTTTAAGCAGAACTTGGTCATAGAAAATCGACTATCGTGAGTTTGTAGGTTCCATTGGAAAGCTTCAGACCAATCACGCAAAACCCTTCCTAGTTTGTTCCAAATATGTTGGTGTTTGTCATCACTCACTTGAGGGCAAGATCTCCGACTTCATATGTTCTTCTACGTACTTTGGTGTTGAAGTGTCTTACCACTCTCCTTTGGTGCACAGCCAATCTGAGCTCTGCTTTTTCCCACTTCTCATTTACTTGGTTGTGTTCTTCAAGCAGCAACTGCTTGTTTTCTTCTTAGTTGAAATGCAACCGCCAACGAGTAGAGGCTTCCAGCTCTATTGGGATCATGATTTCTTAGTTGTAGGCCAAAGCAAATGGTGTGTGTCTAGATCCAGATTTGTGTGTCAACCTGTAAGCTCATAGAGAAGGTGGTAGTTAATCGACCCGTTCTCTTTTAGCCTTCATGATATGTTTCTTTACGGTTGATTTGATGATCATGTTTTTTGCTTTCACATATCCATTTTCCTATGGATGTGCTACCATGGAAAAGATTTTCTCAATGAGGAATCATTTACAGAAATTCTGGAATTTATCTCTTTCAAACAAAGTCCCATTGTTGATTTTGATCTTTTGTGGCACTCCAAACGTGCAAATGAGATTTTCGGTCACAAAAATAATAACTTTCTTAGTGGTGATTGTGGCCAGTGGTTTCGCATCGTCCTATTTGGTGAAGTATTGGACGACAACTATTGCATATTTTGCTCTTTTTTATGCTATCGGATGCACATCAATAAGATCAGTTACCCATATCACAAATTGCCAAGGGATGACCACTCGTGTCAGGTCAGTCAAGGAGGCTCTTGATATTTGGAAAATCTCTAGCACTTATCACACCATCTTGTGTAATAAGCTATGTCCCCTGTGAAGTCTGTTTAGAAATATTTGTGTCATAATATTTTCTTGGGAAACTGTTTGACCTATACAGTGGTCGTTGCATTCACCTTCATGAAAACTCATTCGGCTTTGTCTCAGGTTGCACAACATAAAAGTCACAAAGAGAAACCATGTTTATAGAGTCTACCGTTCAACTTGATAATAAAATCTTGGTGATTTTTGAAGGAGCTTCTTTCATACATTTGGATCTTTAGACAACATTTTGTGGACCAAGTATTCCTTAATTGCCATCATCCATGAGTTCATCTTTTCGACGGTTTCTAGAATAAATTCCACATTCATGTCATAAATGCTTAGGGTCATCAGAAATTCAACTAGTACTAATCCAGGGAATTTATTTCTCTTTAGCTAGCGTACTTAGCAAGAGAATCAACTTTCATGTTTCCTTATGAGGGAATATGAGTAATGGTGTAAAACTAGAGGTCACTTAGTAATTCCCATGTCTTTGATAACCAAGGGGCCAGATTCCCATTTTGCTTGAAATTCCCTTCGCATATGGCAAGCAACAATTTGTGAATCACTAAAGGTTTGCAGGGCTTATATTTTTAATTATTTTGCGATTTTAATCCCACAATCAACGCTTCATACTTTGCTTCGTTGATGGTGGCAGGGACTCACTGAAAAGTAGTTATTTGTCATTCCATGAACGAATAGTTTCCATTTTCCATTGTGTAATTATGAACATTATTTCCTTTTCCTCTTCTTCCTTGATTGTGAACTCCATGATGAAGTCAGCCAGTGCTTGTCTATTGATTTCCCTACATGGGTGATAAGCCACGTCATACTGACTCCACTTGAAGTTCCATTTTAGCAATCACTATGAAGTTTTAGGGTAGAACAAGACTTGTTTCAATAGTGGATCAATAAGCAATTTTTTAGGTTGAGCTTGAAAGTATGGTAGCAGTTTTCTTGAAGCTATCATTGAATAGTAGGTGAGCTTTTCCAACTTTGGGTGGTTCTTCTCTACACCTATAAATCGTTTGCTAATGTAGTACACTGGTCTCTGTACTCAAGCTTTTTCATATATAAGTGTTGGACTTAGAGATGGAGTGATATAGCCAAGTAGATAAATAGATCTTCACCGTCTATTATCTTAGAGAGCATTTGAGAAACTCCATGTGTCTAAGTTATTCTTCAAAAACTATCTGGCGCTCAACAATCCTCTCAAATATTTTTCTCACTCTTTGGTACATTGTAGAAAGATATGCATCTGTTTGTGGCTTTTGCAATGAAACAACTTAGAGTTGCAATTTTTTTGTTTAGGTTCTAGAGTTTCCTCTTATTATTTGGAGCTTCAACTTCCTTAGTGTAGTGCTTTGCATCGGACTGGCTTCAATTCCCCAAGCGTTCACCATAATTATAAGGAAATTATTAGATAGACACTAAAAGAATACTTTAGCAAATTTAAAATTATCCCATATTTTTTAGCACCTCGAACATTTTCGCTAAATTGTCTATATTGTTTCTAGCTATGTGAGATTTACTGACGTGCCATCAACGTAGACCTCAATGGTTTTCCTGATCCGATCTTTAAAAATCATATTTTCTATTCATTAATAGGTTGCTTTGGCATTCTTAAGTACGAACGACGTCGGTCGATAGTAGTACAGTCCCATATCTACGATGAAACTTATGTTTTCCCGATCTGGCTCATGCATCATAATTTGATTATACCCTGAATAGGCATCCATGAAAAGTAGGAGTTCATACCTTATCGTTCCATCCACAAGCTAGTCAATTCTGGGTAATGGAAAGATGCGCTTAGGACAAACATTGTTATGATCCGAGTAATCCACATAGATTCGTCGTTTTCCATTTGAATTTTTGATAAGGACATGATTTAATGACCAATCTAGGTGTATTGCATCTTTTATGAACCAAAGTTCTCCATTAGCTTGTTTTCTTCCTCTTTTAGAGTAGCTGGTCATTCTGGACCCTGATCACGCCTCTTTTGCTTTAACTAGGGTGAAGCGTGGGTCGATGTTCAATGCATGGCTCGCTATCTATGAAGTGAATCCACATATATCACCATAACTCCATGAGAACATGTCAACGTTAGCTTGGAAAAAAGGCAATTAGCTCATTTTTCATCTTTCTGTTGAGTTGCGATCCAACGTGAAATAATCAGATGGGTTTTTCACTTGTACAGGGACAAACACCATGATTTCAACCGGTGTTTCCCCATTTCCCCTACACTCTGCTTTCTAAGTTATGTGGCCTTGTGAGAATGACTATGTTCCCTGAGGCAAGAGGTCTTCTATTGTTGCTATGAGAGACATTCATGAATGCAGAGTGACCCCCCTACAATATTTCCTATTTCCTTCTTCTTTGTTCTCTCAACCCAGAGATATAACATTCATGTGCCATGCTTTTGACTCCTTCCACAATGTCGACCGTGTTCCCAGTAGGAAATTTCATTGTCATACATAGGGTTGTCAATGGGTCGTCTTGGGTCGGGTTCGGGTTGGGTCAAGTTGGGTTCGGGTCGGGTCAAGTTCGGGTTCGGGACAAGTTGGGTTTGGGTCAGGTAAAGTCGGGTTCGGGTTGATTTATAAACGGGTCATTTTCCCCTAACCCTAACCCGACCCGTGTAACCCGATTAACTAAAAGGGTCGTGTCAGGTTGCATTACCCGTTTGACCCATTAGCAAATACTTCCCACTAATATAAACAACAATAGAACCAAATCATCAGCAGGAAGCACTATTATATAATCACCAATATGCAACAAGTTACAAAATAACAATAGGCAACAAGTTACAAAATCACCAACATGCAACAAATATATAATGCATGAAATCACCATATCCAAAAATCATTCTCCATGCATAAGAATATATGAGCATACTACATACATAAAAGACTAACAGTATGGAAGAGATACAATAATTATAAGTAAAATATAACAACTATCATAAAAGAACAAATTAGTAAAATATAACAGCTTACACAAGAATACATGTGCATACCGATTACTCCATACGCAAAAGACTAACACTAACAACATACATAAAAGACTAACACTAATAGAATGGAAGAGATACATCATATAATCGGGATTGGCGGGTCAAAATGGGTTAGTGGGTCAACCCTAAACCCACTGTTTATAAACGGGTCAGATTCGAGTTGATCCGGAAATAACCAGCTAAATAAATAGGTTGGGTTAACTTGCTAATTTCTGCGTGGGTTCCGGGTCGTGTAGGGAATTGACAGCCCCATGAACCCAATGTGATTTTGATGTCAATCAGAGCGGGTAGCCCTAGAAAGGCATTAAAGGCTGACAATTTCATCCACTATCACAAAAGCTAAGATTAGTATAACTTTTTTTCTCATCGCCTAATTCCATAGGAGAATTGATCATTTCATTTTTGCTTTCCACAAATCCTTAGATCTTCAATTGGAAAGCAGCCACATCTTTCATAGAAAGTTCTATTTTCTCAAGAGTCTTATGGAATAAAATGTTTATAGAGGCTCCACGATTGACTAGTACACTTCAAACTGTTGCCAGTCTGATTCTGATTTTCATGACCATCGAATTAAAAGTTGGTGTTTTCGATCCCCTTGGAATCACCTGCCTCTAGGTAGTAGATGAGGGTTTTGGTTCTTGTGGCTTTTTAACTTACTGTTGAAGCTTGTTCTTTATGATTAGTTCTTCAGTGAGATTTTTCATATGGCAACACTGATCAGTGTTATGTCCATGTTTTTCATGGAAACTACAATGCTTTCCAGATAGCTTCTGTGCGTCTATCGATTCCTTGAAAACAGATTTTCGATAGTGCTCAGCTTGCTTTATAGCTAACAAGATGTTCTCCAAGTAGTCGTTCAAATGCACATGATCCTCCGGGTTGAGATTTCTATGGTTTCCATCCTTATCACATTACCAGGAGTGTTTACTGCTTGTTTCATTTCAAGTTTACCTTGAGGAATCGTATTTCGATACCAGTAGAAGAGCTTTTTTTGATAGCTTCTACTTCTTTCATTTTCAGGATCAACTTTCATATAAAATTTCTTTAGAGTCGTAGGGTCCGTTTTTTTCACTTTCCAAATCTGTTTTTTTTTTCAACTTCATGCAATAGTGCCATAAGGACCATTTTTGACCTTGGTTACCAACTTCAATGGTTGCAATATTGAATCGATTTAAAAAAGCTTTAGTGATTCTCAGAAACCCTGGTATAATCCGAATAACGACATAATGTCTTTAGAACAATTGGTGAACAATTGGAATTATTCTTTAAAACTTTTTGCTAGCTCTTCAAATTGTGAGATATATTCGGGTGGTAGTTTGGTAAAACATAACGAGGCGATTGATTCTAGAAAAATAGGGAAGTACATATACTTCAAAGCATTTATCACCTTTGCAGCATTCATGTGCCATTCGTATTTATAAAGGAACAGGTTCAGATCTAAAGTTCTGTTATATGTACACATCGTGCTAGGATTGAATTTCTTTAGAAATTTGGCATCTAGAATTTCCTAAGTGATTAGAGTTCAATTTGGGGGGAAGCACCAATCTTCACCTTGTCCTCCCAATTCATACTATCTTGCATCAACTTCTTTATAATTCTAGAGATATATTTCTCGCTATAATTATTCTCCATTAGGCGATTGTTAATAGCACCCTCGAGTGTTTGACTTTGTAGATGGTCTCGGTTAACTGGCTAAGATTTAGGTCCTCCATTCTTCAAGAGAACTGCTCCGGTGGAGTTTAACACTTTTGGAGGAAGTAACACCATAGGTTGGATTACTGTAGTTGGATTTATAATTCCTTCGTCCACCTCTACATTAAGATCTTTTGAGTTTTAGTTTTAATAATCATAAACATAAACATGCTATCCAAATTTTGAGCAGCATTGACATGGAAATTTTGTTTTTTCTCGAAGTTGAGATTTCGAAGGAGCATGGTTCCAATCTCTTCAGCCAAATTTTGATTCACATCGGTAACATGCTCTCTATGTCTTTGAACTTGGTTTGGCCTTAGCCTACAAAAAGTGGATGAATGTGCATGTTCTTCCATTTCAACATGACTTCAACATTGGGTCTGGGTGGAAGCGCCAACAGAGCCTTAGTCCTATCTATAAAGGCCTTGTTAGTTGTTTCCATCCTTTGATTCATGCTCTCAACCATTGTATCTAACTCTCTCTTAGCGATGGCATCTGCATGTGAGAGATTTTCAACCTGATTGTTGACTCCCTCCTAGTAGGGTTTACACTGGTATTTACTCTCATTGGTGCAAACCATGGAGTTGCTTGGTTTCTTCTTAAAAGGCATTTTCCTTTTTAATTAGTAACCAATTAACAAAATTTCAAAGAACTGATTATGGATCTAACTTATAGACCTTGCAGATCAACTGTAGATAACTTAGATCTTCTCCTGTATTCGAGTTTCCAATGAAAGCACCAAATGTTAAAGCCAAAAACGGATCAACCCTGGATGTAAGTGAATGCATTAGCGTTGTAGATTGTTTAACACATATCTAGACATAGAAAAGTAGATAAAAGACATAAATTTATAGTGGTTCAATTGTTAAGTAAGCATACGCCCGCCTTATAAAATTCTTTACCCCTCTTCTGCCAATTACAAGTGGTTTGATTACAACTATTCAAGTAGAAAAGAATCACAAGTAAATAACTAAAGAAAGTAGATCATAGTACTCTTAGGTGATAGTGTAGGGAGGAAATTAATGAAAATCAGTTTCAGCAGCACATAGAGGGATTATCATATTAGGCATTTGAAGATGAGTTAGGCCAAGATATTTGAAGACGAGTCTTGCTTTTATAGGTATTTGAAGATGAGTCGGGCCAAGATATTCACTAGACTAAAAATGCAAATTAGGCAGTGCTTTGGGCCGTATCTAATGTGATTAGGCAGTGCTCTAAGCCATATCAATTATTGGCATGTTTAAACAATTGATACGACCTTAAGCCTTATCTAATTATGAATTAGATACGACCATGAGCCATATCTAGTTATGTAATGGCGCGTTTTGTTAGCTGTCGAATAATTAATTTATTTAATTATTAAATATCGATTGGGCGATATCGATGACTTGAATTAAATAATATTGAATATTTAATTAAAGTGTATAATATAATAATATATTATAATGTCGAAATAATTGGAAATCACAATATTCTGTGAACGGGGTCGTCACTTAGATTTAATTCAGCTTGGAGTTGAATTATATTGACATATATATTCAATCGACGACAGTTTGAACGTATAATTATATTATAATTAAAATCGAGCTCGAAATGGCGCTGCAGTTCGTAAATTGGCGATTCGAGCTTCAACTGAATATACAGGATTCGTTTTAAATCGGATTGCTGTGAAACAAGAAACGTGTGGAGCTGGTAGAGTATATCTTTCTAGTGGAAGAGAGAGATCGGGATTTCGTCGTGTGGATTTTGAGTTACGTCCAAATCAAATTATCTGAAATGCAGCGCCCTGACCATAACGATTTAATTATATTTTAAATAAAGATTTAAATAGAAATCGAGCGTCGATATAACTCTGACGATGTGATTTCGAGCTGTAAATATATACAGGAATATTCTGGAGCTGTATGGTATGCCACTGCGAATACAGACGATAATAATTAATTTTAAATATTTAATTTAATAATATTTAAATATATTTATATATTTAAATAGGCTATTTAGAGCTTTGAAAAATAGCCACTTTTGCATACGAAGTCGGAATTCGACGAAACCAGTTTTGTTAGATCCGCAATGTCAAATAGTTGTTAGATTTCAAGTTTCGTGATTTTTAGAGTCACTGTGTAACCGTGGGGATTTTTAGAGTGTAAAACAGTCGGTATTTTGACAGTTAAAAATACGCTGTGTGAGCATACGGAGTCGGAATTTGACGAAACCAGTTTCGTTGGGACCATAATGTCGAGCTCTAGCTACACGTCCAGTTTGGTGATTTTTAGGCGTCGTATGTGTTCACAGTGATTTTTAGAGGACAAGAACGAGTATATAAATAATATAAAAATCAAATTAAAAATATCTTCCCCCATTTCTTTGGTTCCACAACAACCCACGTCCTCCCATTTTCAACCACAAACTTCACCAACCACAATTAACCTATATAAACCCGTCGAACCATTCACAGCAACAAAAATTCCCAAAAGATAAATCAACCAAAATTCAAATAAAAATCCTAAAATAGTGTTATGGGTATATTTGAATCCACCGAGTGTTTATCTTCACATCTATGACATTTTCATTGGGTTCGACGCAAGGTTTGAGGGCGGGGTTTTTTCACAGCGTCGCCTAGGGTTGTGGATTGGGATCGATTTTGGCAACAAGGTGGAAATTTGTTAGTAATTTCGAGATCTCAAGGTAGAAAGGAGTTTGTGGGAGGATTTTGATGAGGTTCGAACTCAAAATCAGTTCGCTGGTGCCTGGTAGGGTCTCGAAGACGGAAGTTCAACGGGGAAGGCGAGTTGTTCAAGAAGGAGTGGAGGAGGAAGAGGCTTGGACGAGGAGTGCTATGGTGGTTTTAGTTTGCCGATTCGTGGAGGATAGGAGGAGAGAAGGGGGATCCAAGAATTCGAATGAGGACATGAATACTGGAGCATCTCACGGCGTGTTTGGATTTGGGAAGAAGAGGCATGAGGCCGGTTTTGATTTGAAGGATAATGGGCTGGAAAATAGAGGGGTAAGGCCCACTGAAAATAAAAGTCAAGTTTTATTTAAATTTAAATAGTATTCGAACTTGTTTAAGCTATAACTCTGTCATATAATATCAGAATCACGAACCGTAATTTGCGTTGGGATCGTATGGACGAGTACTCCACAATGGAACTGACCGCGAGTCAATTAGAGCACGTCAAAATTTATAGAAAAATAAATTGTCTGAATCAAGCGATGGTTATCGTCGTTGACGATGATCGTCCAATGTGAGTAAATCTCACAAACTCTAAACAGTTTTATTTTCACGTTGTATTCTTAGAACTGTTAAAATATTATTTGTTTGACTGTTTGACTGTGTGTTGATTGTTTGATTTAACTGCTAGTCAGTTAGTTAAATTTCTATATTGATTCTGTTTAACAGAATATATCATATGGAACTGGAAGTGATGTTATCTATATTGTCTAACATCTGTGATGCAGGGAAACAGGTTGGAGGAATCCAACAGGATTCCTCAACAGTTATTTTACTGTGATTTTTATATTTTGATATAAAATGTGATGTATATAATCTGTGTGATTATGTGTGGTGGGACGATATTTATCGTTGTTATATGGTGTGTTAAATACCATGAGAAATACCAAAATGTAGGAGAGGGGTTTTCAAAGTATATTTTGAAAATAGTTTATTTATATAAAATCAAGGGATTTTATATATATATATAAGAAAAAGGATTTTTGAATATTAAGGAATATAGTTGGTAAAACAAATATAAAAGAGTTTTATTTGTAAATCAATATAAGGGAATATATATGTTAATCGAATATAAGAGGATATATTTGTTAGTCAAAATATAAAGGAATTATATTCGTTAGAACAAATATAAAGGATATTTATTTAGAGATTAAATAAATAGAATATTATAAAGGGTATTTATTTAGAGATTAAATAAATAGAATTAAACTAAAGAAGATATTTATTTGTTAAATAAATAGGAGTTAACCAAGTGAATTGGTCGAGTTAACCAAGTAAATTGGTTGAGTTAAACGAAGTGAATTTGTTAAGTTAAATGATTAATCGATGTGAATTAGTTAAGTTAAACTAAAGGATTAATCGATGTGAATTAGTTAAGTTAAACTAAAGGATTAATCGATGTGAATTAGTTAAGTTAACTAAGTGGTTAATCGAAGTAAATTAGTGGAGTTAAACTAAGTGAACCGGCTAGAGTTAATCAACGTGAATTAACTAAGTTAAAGTAAGTGGATTAGTTCAGTTAATCGAGACAAGTAAATCAAGTTAGGGTAAACCATTTAAGTTAACCAGTTAGAGTTAACCATTTGAGTTGACCAGTTTGAGTTGATCAGTTAAAGTTGACCAATTAGAGTCGACCAGTTAGGGTTGATCAGTTAGAGTTGATCAGTTAGAGTTGACCAGTTAGAGTCAACCATTTGAGTTGACCAGTTTGAGTTGATCAGTTAGAGTTATCCAAGTAGAGTTAATCGAGTAGAATTGCCGAATATCACCTATTCGAAGTAGAGTTATCGAATATAGTGTATTCAAGGGAAGAGTAATTGAATATAGTTTATTCGAGTGGAGAAATCAAATGTTATTCATTTGAGAAGAGTTACCGAATATTATGTATTCGAAGAGTAGTTATCAAATATTGATTATTCGAAGTTAGTTAATCCAAAGGAGTTATTCGAAGTTAGTTAATCCAAAGGAGTTATTCAAAGTTAGTTAATCCAAAGGAGTTATTCGAAGTTAGTTAATCCAAAGGAGTTATTCGAAGTTAGCTAATCCAAAGGAGTTATTCGAAGTTAGCTAATCCAAAGGAGTTATTCGAAGTTAGTTAATCCAAAGGAGTTAGTCGAAGAGTTAATCGAATATAGTTATTCGAAAGAAGGTGTTAATCGAATATAGTTATTCAAGTAAAGTTAAAAGAGTTAATCGAATTTAGTTATTCGAAATGAGTTATTCGAATTAGATATTTGAATAGAGTTAAACACATTAGAGTGATTCAAATTACTTATTCAAATAGAGTTAAACACATAAGAGTTAATTGAATATTAGTTATTCAATTAGAGTTAAATCGAATTTAGTTATTCGAAAGGAGTTAATCAATTTGAGTTAAGTTAATCGATTTGAATTAAGTTGAATCGAAATGGAGTAAATCGATTAGAATCAGGTTAATCGAGTTAGAGTAAATCGAATATTGGTTATTCGAAGGTAAGTTATTCGAATTAGTTATTCGAAGGAGTTAATCAAATGAGTTGATCCAAAGGAGTTAGTCGAATATTATTTATTCGAATAGAGTTAAAGGAGTTAACGATTTTAGTTTGATCGAAAGGAGTTATCGATTAGTAAATCGAAAGGAGATTTTCGAATATAGCATATTCGAAAGAAAGAGATCGAATATTGTTTATTCGAAAGAGAGAGATTTCGAATATGAGTTATTCGAAGAGAGATAATCGAATATAGGTTATTCGAAGAAGAGTTAACCAAATAGAGATTACTCGAAAGAGAGTTATACGTCGAATTCGATTATAGCAAATTCGGGAAAGTACTATTTACTTTCCAGGGTTGAAATCAAGATTTAGTTATTGATTTAGAAATTAGGTGTCTATTAAATTATTCGAGTTAGGAGATAAAGTTATAATTAAGATTAGATATTGCAGAAGTAGGAATTATAACGTTATAGTTAAAATCAAACGCTGTCATATAAGAAGTGGATTCGTAACCTGAATCCGAGAATTTGCGTAAACAGATGATTGGAAAAAGTGAGTGACGAACTTCATCTATTTCACAGTAAAGGACGTTGTTCAATTAAGGTCTGAGAGGTAATTATACCCCAACTTGATTGACTTCAGAATTGACAAAGGAATAGTTGTGGTTCGATAGAAAAGGTTGATTTGAAATATAGTTAAGTAATAAGCGATTAATGGATTAAGCATAACGATGTTTTATACAACGTTCATTAGGAATCCGTAAATGAGTTTTGGAAACGTTTTCCAAATATAGTCAGATATGTTTTCTAAACATAGAAAATGAAATGTTTTCATGATAAGAATTTAAGAAATAGAGTTAAGCAAATTCAGAAACTGACTGGAGAGGGTAAGTTGAACGGTTTTCTAAGTAACGATCTGATGTTGGTTTCGACCTTCCGAATTGATACTTAAAGAATTGTCCTCATACTAGTTACAGTTAGGGACTGATAGTTGCGAAATAATAGTGATGTGAAAATAAGCTATGGAAATGTTTTCCAATGATTAATAACATATATTTTCTAAATATATGAAATAAGGAAATATGAACATATATATGTATATGATGATTGATCGATCAAATTTCCATTTGGAAATAAGATCGTTGTTTGTACACCGACATGGTTTCATTTGATAGTTGAATCACAGACTATCAAAGTTTTGACCATTTTAACGTTGTTAATATGGAGAGACCGGTTGGATTATTATCCAAAGAACCACTCTGTATTGGCATAAGCGTTGCGAGCAATATATGCCAAAGATAAATTGAAGACGGAGTAAAGTGCAAGGGCTGTTGTATAAGTCTTAGATAACAGTGACTAAGATGGATATACTGAATAGTGCCTTCGGTTTGTCCAGACCCAGGACAACGTATATAGAAGAAGGTCTGACAGAGTATATCCAATGGATCGCGTAAGTTGATCTGTTCAAACGTATTCACGTTTGGTGGCGGAGGAATTCGTTTCTCTTAGCTATATACCCGTGTTATTTTTGTATAAGTCAATTTGTGATTTGGCGGGTACGACAATGTGGCATTCAAAGTGAATGATGATCAGATGTTCTGAAGATAGACGTAGCTTCTAGCCTCACACCAGGAAGTAACAAAAGTTGGGCTAGGCAGCATGGCTAGTTGGGCCATTCCCAAGCAGGGTGTATTGTCACCGATCTAGGGAATATCCATATTTATACTTCTTTTTGATTCTGTATCTTCGGATGACGGTTTGATGGCCTATAACCGTGGTGGCAATATATTCGCGACACTCAAGCTAAATGAGTGAGCGGTCATGTGTGGCCGGGTTGCAAGACGTTCTTGTTGAACCCTGAGTGTATCACCTCTAGAGTACACTATTCAGAAGGTGCTCCCATACCTTGTCTGTTGGAATCCAATCTTCAATAAGCGCCCTGCGGTTTATGATTTTATACTATGTATGTAGAACGTGAGATGCAAGCGTTTCTGCTAGATTGATACCTATTTGTACTTAGACATTATTATAATATCACAATGATATTGCTTGTCAAAGTTGTTCAGTTACTCATAAGGGAAAAACCCGTTCCGTATTCACGGCGTGGTCTTATGAGATATCCTATACCTGTTTTAAACTATTTTACTCATACCAGTCCCATGACTGACCCGGAGTTTACTTTGTTGTTTTCCCTAAACTCTTGGGTGCCTAAATTTGTACGGGCAGTCAAGTAGTCGGGATTTACAGATATACTTGGAGAGCTTGGAGCAGGAGGCTGCAAGATTCTATAGCTATAGTTATTTCCGCTGTGTTGTAAGTGTTGTACTCTGATAAGTGCTATTGTATATATATAACTGTTTACTTCAAAGCTATGTTATATATTATATGTTATTCGTTCCGCTGTGAGATTCGTGTTACTCTGATGATTCTGATGTTCTTCTTCTTCTATTCTATTAGTTCTATCTTTTCTTTCTCACCTTCTAAATTCTTTCACTAACGTCGCGGAATTTCCGACTCTCGAGGAGTCGGAAATTTCCAGCCGTTACAGTTGGTATCAGAGCTTAAGTTAAGTGATTACCTTGGCTCTGTGGCATAACTCGGTAGAGATAGGGTTAGTAATACCCTAGATTGAGTTTGAGTGTATATATATGAGTGCGTATTTGTATTTGATATAAAACTGTTTTATATTGTGGAGATTCACTGGCTGAGTTGTTTATGAGTTCTGGTCGATCAGTTTGATCCACTGTATCGGTAGGAGTAAATAAACACTTGAATACGATGGATCGTCACGATATGTTTTGAAAGAGGGTAAGTGAATTTAACTTTACCCAAAGTATATTTTGATATAGAGGTATATATATGTATATCAAAATTATAATATATTAGATATATTGGTTGTAATCATAATCGAGCAAGATTGTATAGTGAAATGGTTATACATAACCAACTAGAATTCATATGAGTAAAATCAGATGAGTAAATCTGAATTTAAATCAAAATTTGGAATTAAAATAAGGAAATTTTAAGTTCCTGGGAGATTTTGAAAATGTTTTTCAATTAGAAATAAATATAGTATCTAACTCACCTGGATGACTGGAAAATAATTCCGAGGATGGATCGATACATTGTCGGTGTAATTTTCGAGTTTCTAAGTGGCGGATTACTACCAATGGTTTTGTTTTCAAATGGTGTTGAGGAAAACAAGTTGTTTAGAAATTCAAAAGTGTTGAATTGGTGTTAGGATTTGAAATTGATTTGAAATAAAACCCAGGAATTTAAATCTTGAAATTTAAAATTTAACTTGTTAAGTTAAATGAATCAAGATGGTAAAAACAAATAAGTAGATTAAAATTTAACTTGAACCAAGTTAAATAAATTGGGATTTGGTTAGAGAATAATCTGGATTGGAGAATTTGTTGAGATGACATTAGTATATGTTGGGTTGATAACAGGTGAGAGTGATAAAGTTGATATGCCCGACAAAAAGGTACAAGTTCATATTTGATATAAGCATGAGATTTATGAGCCGAATTGGCAAGCCGCTTGGCTGTTTGATTTTCTTTTGGGTTGGAGAGGGCCTAGAGAGGCGAGTTGTGGTTTGGCGTATTGACTGGTACAAAGGAGGTTATGGCGAAATTTTCCGAAAATTTAAAGTGTTAGAAAATTTTCAGAATTTTTGAAAATTTTAGTTAGTCGGAAGAATAAATATTTTAGTCGTTATTAATTGGTTCGGTTGAAATCAGAAATAAGGGGTAAACCAATCTTAGGAGTTCCAATATATAGGGTCATCCTCTAACTTAGCAATTTCGAGGGCGAAATTTATTTTAAGTGGGGAAGTCTGTAATGGCGCGTTTTGTTAGCTGTCGAATAATTAATTTATTTAATTATTAAATATCGATTGGGCGATATCGATGACTTGAATTAAATAATATTGAATATTTAATTAAAGTGTATAATATAATAATATATTATAATGTCGAAATAATTGGAAATCACAATATTCTGTGAACGGGGTCGTCACTTAGATTTAATTCAGCTTGGAGTTGAATTATATTGACATATATATTCAATCGACGACAGTTTGAACGTATAATTATATTATAATTAAAATCGAGCTCGAAATGGCGCTGCAGTTCGTAAATTGGCGATTCGAGCTTCAACTGAATATACAGGATTCGTTTTAAATCGGATTGCTGTGAAACAAGAAACGTGTGGAGCTGGTAGAGTATATCTTTCTAGTGGAAGAGAGAGATCGGGATTTCGTCGTGTGGATTTTGAGTTACGTCCAAATCAAATTATCTGAAATGCAGCGCCCTGACCATAACGATTTAATTATATTTTAAATAAAGATTTAAATAGAAATCGAGCGTCGATATAACTCTGACGATGTGATTTCGAGCTGTAAATATATACAGGAATATTCTGGAGCTGTATGGTATGCCACTGCGAATACAGACGATAATAATTAATTTTAAATATTTAATTTAATAATATTTAAATATATTTATATATTTAAATAGGCTATTTAGAGCTTTGAAAAATAGCCACTTTTGCATACGAAGTCGGAATTCGACGAAACCAGTTTTGTTAGATCCGCAATGTCAAATAGTTGTTAGATTTCAAGTTTCGTGATTTTTAGAGTCACTGTGTAACCGTGGGGATTTTTAGAGTGTAAAACAGTCGGTATTTTGACAGTTAAAAATACGCTGTGTGAGCATACGGAGTCGGAATTTGACGAAACCAGTTTCGTTGGGACCATAATGTCGAGCTCTAGCTACACGTCCAGTTTGGTGATTTTTAGGCGTCGTATGTGTTCACAGTGATTTTTAGAGGACAAGAACGAGTATATAAATAATATAAAAATCAAATTAAAAATATCTTCCCCCATTTCTTTGGTTCCACAACAACCCACGTCCTCCCATTTTCAACCACAAACTTCACCAACCACAATTAACCTATATAAACCCGTCGAACCATTCACAGCAACAAAAATTCCCAAAAGATAAATCAACCAAAATTCAAATAAAAATCCTAAAATAGTGTTATGGGTATATTTGAATCCACCGAGTGTTTATCTTCACATCTATGCCATTTTCATTGGGTTCGACGCAAGGTTTGAGGGCGGGGTTTTTTCACAGCGTCGCCTAGGGTTGTGGATTGGGATCGATTTTGGCAACAAGGTGGAAATTTGTTAGTAATTTCGAGATCTCAAGGTAGAAAGGAGTTTGTGGGAGGATTTTGATGAGGTTCGAACTCAAAATCAGTTCGCTGGTGCCTGGTAGGGTCTCGAAGACGGAAGTTCAACGGGGAAGGCGAGTTGTTCAAGAAGGAGTGGAGGAGGAAGAGGCTTGGACGAGGAGTGCTATGGTGGTTTTAGTTTGCCGATTCGTGGAGGATAGGAGGAGAGAAGGGGGATCCAAGAATTCGAATGAGGACATGAATACTGGAGCATCTCACGGCGTGTTTGGATTTGGGAAGAAGAGGCATGAGGCCGGTTTTGATTTGAAGGATAATGGGCTGGAAAATAGAGGGGTAAGGCCCACTGAAAATAAAAGTCAAGTTTTATTTAAATTTAAATAGTATTCGAACTTGTTTAAGCTATAACTCTGTCATATAATATCAGAATCACGAACCGTAATTTGCGTTGGGATCGTATGGATGAGTACTCCACAATGGAACTGACCGCGAGTCAATTAGAGCACGTCAAAATTTATAGAAAAATAAATTGTCTGAATCAAGCGATGGTTATCGTCGTTGACGATGATCGTCCAATGTGAGTAAATCTCACAAACTCTAAACAGTTTTATTTTCACGTTGTATTCTTAGAACTGTTAAAATATTATTTGTTTGACTGTTTGACTGTGTGTTGATTGTTTGATTTAACTGCTAGTCAGTTAGTTAAATTTCTATATTGATTCTGTTTAACAGAATATATCATATGGAACTGGAAGTGATGTTATCTATATTGTCTAACATCTGTGATGCAGGGAAACAGGTTGGAGGAATCCAACAGGATTCCTCAACAGTTATTTTACTGTGATTTTTATATTGTGATATAAAATGTGATGTATATAATCTGTGTGATTATGTGTGGTGGGACGATATTTATCGTTGTTATATGGTGTGTTAAATACCATGAGAAATACCAAAATGTAGGAGAGGGGTTTTCAAAGTATATTTTGAAAATAGTTTATTTATATAAAATCAAGGGATTTTATATATATATATAAGAAAAAGGATTTTTGAATATTAAGGAATATAGTTGGTAAAACAAATATAAAAGAGTTTTATTTGTAAATCAATATAAGGGAATATATATGTTAATCGAATATAAGAGGATATATTTGTTAGTCAAAATATAAAGGAATTATATTCGTTAGAACAAATATAAAGGATATTTATTTAGACATTAAATAAATAGAATATTATAAAGGGTATTTATTTAGAGATTAAATAAATAGAATTAAACTAAAGAAGATATTTATTTGTTAAATAAATAGGAGTTAACCAAGTGAATTGGTCGAGTTAACCAAGTAAATTGGTTGAGTTAAACGAAGTGAATTTGTTAAGTTAAATGATTAATCGATGTGAATTAGTTAAGTTAAACTAAAGGATTAATCGATGTGAATTAGTTAAGTTAAACTAAAGGATTAATCGATGTGAATTAGTTAAGTTAACTAAGTGGTTAATCGAAGTAAATTAGTGGAGTTAAACTAAGTGAACCGGCTAGAGTTAATCAACGTGAATTAACTAAGTTAAAGTAAGTGGATTAGTTCAGTTAATCGAGACAAGTAAATCAAGTTAGGGTAAACCATTTAAGTTAACCAGTTAGAGTTAACCATTTGAGTTGACCAGTTTGAGTTGATCAGTTAAAGTTGACCAATTAGAGTCGACCAGTTAGGGTTGATCAGTTAGAGTTGATCAGTTAGAGTTGACCAGTTAGAGTCAACCATTTGAGTTGACCAGTTTGAGTTGATCAGTTAGAGTTATCCAAGTAGAGTTAATCGAGTAGAATTGCCGAATATCACCTATTCGAAGTAGAGTTATCGAATATAGTGTATTCAAGGGAAGAGTAATTGAATATAGTTTATTCGAGTGGAGAAATCAAATGTTATTCATTTGAGAAGAGTTACCGAATATTATGTATTCGAAGAGTAGTTATCAAATATTGATTATTCGAAGTTAGTTAATCCAAAGGAGTTATTCGAAGTTAGTTAATCCAAAGGAGTTATTCAAAGTTAGTTAATCCAAAGGAGTTATTCGAAGTTAGTTAATCCAAAGGAGTTATTCGAAGTTACCTAATCCAAAGGAGTTATTCGAAGTTAGCTAATCCAAAGGAGTTATTCGAAGTTAGTTAATCCAAAGGAGTTAGTCGAAGAGTTAATCGAATATAGTTATTCGAAAGAAGGTGTTAATCGAATATAGTTATTCAAGTAAAGTTAAAAGAGTTAATCGAATTTAGTTATTCGAAATGAGTTATTCGAATTAGATATTTGAATAGAGTTAAACACATTAGAGTGATTCGAATTACTTATTCAAATAGAGTTAAACACATAAGAGTTAATTGAATATTAGTTATTCAATTAGAGTTAAATCGAATTTAGTTATTCGAAAGGAGTTAATCAATTTGAGTTAAGTTAATCGATTTGAATTAAGTTGAATCGAAATGGAGTAAATCGATTAGAATCAGGTTAATCGAGTTAGAGTAAATCGAATATTGGTTATTCGAAGGTAAGTTATTCGAATTAGTTATTCGAAGGAGTTAATCAAATGAGTTGATCCAAAGGAGTTAGTCGAATATTATTTATTCGAATAGAGTTAAAGGAGTTAACGATTTTAGTTTGATCGAAAGGAGTTATCGATTAGTAAATCGAAAGGAGATTTTCGAATATAGCATATTCGAAAGAAAGAGATCGAATATTGTTTATTCGAAAGAGAGAGATTTCGAATATGAGTTATTCGAAGAGAGATAATCGAATATAGGTTATTCGAAGAAGAGTTAACCAAATAGAGATTACTCGAAAGAGAGTTATACGTCGAATTCGATTATAGCAAATTCGGGAAAGTACTATTTACTTTCCAGGGTTGAAATCAAGATTTAGTTATTGATTTAGAAATTAGGTGTCTATTAAATTATTCGAGTTAGGAGATAAAGTTATAATTAAGATTAGATATTGCAGAAGTAGGAATTATAACGTTATAGTTAAAATCAAACGCTGTCATATAAGAAGTGGATTCGTAACCTGAATCCGAGAATTTGCGTAAACAGATGATTGGAAAAAGTGAGTGACGAACTTCATCTATTTCACAGTAAAGGACGTTGTTCAATTAAGGTCTGAGAGGTAATTATACCCCAACTTGATTGACTTCAGAATTGACAAAGGAATAGTTGTGGTTCGATAGAAAAGGTTGATTTGAAATATAGTTAAGTAATAAGCGATTAATGGATTAAGCATAACGATGTTTTATACAACGTTCATTAGGAATCCGTAAATGAGTTTTGGAAACGTTTTCCAAATATAGTCAGATATGTTTTCTAAACATAGAAAATGAAATGTTTTCATGATAAGAATTTAAGAAATAGAGTTAAGCAAATTCAGAAACTGACTGGAGAGGGTAAGTTGAACGGTTTTCTAAGTAACGATCTGATGTTGGTTTCGACCTTCCGAATTGATACTTAAAGAATTGTCCTCATACTAGTTACAGTTAGGGACTGATAGTTGCGAAATAATAGTGATGTGAAAATAAGCTATGGAAATGTTTTCCAATGATTAATAACATATATTTTCTAAATATATGAAATAAGGAAATATGAACATATATATGTATATGATGATTGATCGATCAAATTTCCATTTGGAAATAAGATCGTTGTTTGTACACCGACATGGTTTCATTTGATAGTTGAATCACAGACTATCAAAGTTTTGACCATTTTAACGTTGTTAATATGGAGAGACCGGTTGGATTATTATCCAAAGAACCACTCTGTATTGGCATAAGCGTTGCGAGCAATATATGCCAAAGATAAATTGAAGACGGAGTAAAGTGCAAGGGCTGTTGTATAAGTCTTAGATAACAGTGACTAAGATGGATATACTGAATAGTGCCTTCGGTTTGTCCAGACCCAGGACAACGTATATAGAAGAAGGTCTGACAGAGTATATCCAATGGATCGCGTAAGTTGATCTGTTCAAACGTATTCACGTTTGGTGGCGGAGGAATTCGTTTCTCTTAGCTATATACCCGTGTTATTTTTGTATAAGTCAATTTGTGATTTGGCGGGTACGACAATGTGGCATTCAAAGTGAATGATGATCAGATGTTCTGAAGATAGACGTAGCTTCTAGCCTCACACCAGGAAGTAACAAAAGTTGGGCTAGGCAGCATGGCTAGTTGGGCCATTCCCAAGCAGGGTGTATTGTCACCGATCTAGGGAATATCCATATTTATACTTCTTTTTGATTCTGTATCTTCGGATGACGGTTTGATGGCCTATAACCGTGGTGGCAATATATTCGCGACACTCAAGCTAAATGAGTGAGCGGTCATGTGTGGCCGGGTTGCAAGACGTTCTTGTTGAACCCTGAGTGTATCACCTCTAGAGTACACTATTCAGAAGGTGCTCCCATACCTTGTCTGTTGGAATCCAATCTTCAATAAGCGCCCTGCGGTTTATGATTTTATACTATGTATGTAGAACGTGAGATGCAAGCGTTTCTGCTAGATTGATACCTATTTGTACTTAGACATTATTATAATATCACAATGATATTGCTTGTCAAAGTTGTTCAGTTACTCATAAGGGAAAAACCCGTTCCGTATTCACGGCGTGGTCTTATGAGATATCCTATACCTGTTTTAAACTATTTTACTCATACCAGTCCCATGACTGACCCGGAGTTTACTTTGTTGTTTTCCCTAAACTCTTGGGTGCCTAAATTTGTACGGGCAGTCAAGTAGTCGGGATTTACAGATATACTTGGAGAGCTTGGAGCAGGAGGCTGCAAGATTCTATAGCTATAGTTATTTCCGCTGTGTTGTAAGTGTTGTACTCTGATAAGTGCTATTGTATATATATAACTGTTTACTTCAAAGCTATGTTATATATTATATGTTATTCGTTCCGCTGTGAGATTCGTGTTACTCTGATGATTCTGATGTTCTTCTTCTTCTATTCTATTAGTTCTATCTTTTCTTTCTCACCTTCTAAATTCTTTCACTAACGTCGCGGAATTTCCGACTCTCGAGGAGTCGGAAATTTCCAGCCGTTACAGTTGGTATCAGAGCTTAAGTTAAGTGATTACCTTGGCTCTGTGGCATAACTCGGTAGAGATAGGGTTAGTAATACCCTAGATTGAGTTTGAGTGTATATATATGAGTGCGTATTTGTATTTGATATAAAACTGTTTTATATTGTGGAGATTCACTGGCTGAGTTGTTTATGAGTTCTGGTCGATCAGTTTGATCCACTGTATCGGTAGGAGTAAATAAACACTTGAATACGATGGATCGTCACGATATGTTTTGAAAGAGGGTAAGTGAATTTAACTTTACCCAAAGTATATTTTGATATAGAGGTATATATATGTATATCAAAATTATAATATATTAGATATATTGGTTGTAATCATAATCGAGCAAGATTGTATAGTGAAATGGTTATACATAACCAACTAGAATTCATATGAGTAAAATCAGATGAGTAAATCTGAATTTAAATCAAAATTTGGAATTAAAATAAGGAAATTTTAAGTTCCTGGGAGATTTTGAAAATGTTTTTCAATTAGAAATAAATATAGTATCTAACTCACCTGGATGACTGGAAAATAATTCCGAGGATGGATCGATACATCGTCGGTGTAATTTTCGAGTTTCTAAGTGGCAGATTACTACCAATGGTTTTGTTTTCAAATGGTGTTGAGGAAAACAAGTTGTTTAGAAATTCAAAAGTGTTGAATTGGTGTTAGGATTTGAAATTGATTTGAAATAAAACCCAGGAATTTAAATCTTGAAATTTAAAATTTAACTTGTTAAGTTAAATGAATCAAGATGGTAAAAACAAATAAGTAGATTAAAATTTAACTTGAACCAAGTTAAATAAATTGGGATTTGGTTAGAGAATAATCTGGATTGGAGAATTTGTTGAGATGACATTAGTATATGTTGGGTTGATAACAGGTGAGAGTGATAAAGTTGATATGCCCGACAAAAAGGTACAAGTTCATATTTGATATAAGCATGAGATTTATGAGCCGAATTGGCAAGCCGCTTGGCTGTTTGATTTTCTTTTGGGTTGGAGAGGGCCTAGAGAGGCGAGTTGTGGTTTGGCGTATTGACTGGTACAAAGGAGGTTATGGCGAAATTTTCCGAAAATTTAAAGTGTTAGAAAATTTTCAGAATTTTTGAAAATTTTAGTTAGTCGGAAGAATAAATATTTTAGTCGTTATTAATTGGTTCGGTTGAAATCAGAAATAAGGGGTAAACCAATCTTAGGAGTTCCAATATATAGGGTCATCCTCTAACTTAGCAATTTCGAGGGCGAAATTTATTTTAAGTGGGGAAGTCTGTAATGGCGCGTTTTGTTAGCTGTCGAATAATTAATTTATTTAATTATTAAATATCGATTGGGCGATATCGATGACTTGAATTAAATAATATTGAATATTTAATTAAAGTGTATAATATAATAATATATTATAATGTCGAAATAATTGGAAATCACAATATTCTGTGAACGGGGTCGTCACTTAGATTTAATTCAGCTTGGAGTTGAATTATATTGACATATATATTCAATCGACGACAGTTTGAACGTATAATTATATTATAATTAAAATCGAGCTCGAAATGGCGCTGCAGTTCGTAAATTGGCGATTCGAGCTTCAACTGAATATACAGGATTCGTTTTAAATCGGATTGCTGTGAAACAAGAAACGTGTGGAGCTGGTAGAGTATATCTTTCTAGTGGAAGAGAGAGATCGGGATTTCGTCGTGTGGATTTTGAGTTACGTCCAAATCAAATTATCTGAAATGCAGCGCCCTGACCATAACGATTTAATTATATTTTAAATAAAGATTTAAATAGAAATCGAGCGTCGATATAACTCTGACGATGTGATTTCGAGCTGTAAATATATACAGGAATATTCTGGAGCTGTATGGTATGCCACTGCGAATACAGACGATAATAATTAATTTTAAATATTTAATTTAATAATATTTAAATATATTTATATATTTAAATAGGCTATTTAGAGCTTTGAAAAATAGCCACTTTTGCATACGAAGTCGGAATTCGACGAAACCAGTTTTGTTAGATCCGCAATGTCAAATAGTTGTTAGATTTCAAGTTTCGTGATTTTTAGAGTCACTGTGTAACCGTGGGGATTTTTAGAGTGTAAAACAGTCGGTATTTTGACAGTTAAAAATACGCTGTGTGAGCATACGGAGTCGGAATTTGACGAAACCAGTTTCGTTGGGACCATAATGTCGAGCTCTAGCTACACGTCCAGTTTGGTGATTTTTAGGCGTCGTATGTGTTCACAGTGATTTTTAGAGGACAAGAACGAGTATATAAATAATATAAAAATCAAATTAAAAATATCTTCCCCCATTTCTTTGGTTCCACAACAACCCACGTCCTCCCATTTTCAACCACAAACTTCACCAACCACAATTAACCTATATAAACCCGTCGAACCATTCACAGCAACAAAAATTCCCAAAAGATAAATCAACCAAAATTCAAATAAAAATCCTAAAATAGTGTTATGGGTATATTTGAATCCACCGAGTGTTTATCTTCACATCTATGCCATTTTCATTGGGTTCGACGCAAGGTTTGAGGGCAGGGTTTTTTCACAGCGTCGCCTAGGGTTGTGGATTGGGATCGATTTTGGCAACAAGGTGGAAATTTGTTAGTAATTTCGAGATCTCAAGGTAGAAAGGAGTTTGTGGGAGGATTTTGATGAGGTTCGAACTCAAAATCAGTTCGCTGGTGCCTGGTAGGGTCTCGAAGACGGAAGTTCAACGGGGAAGGCGAGTTGTTCAAGAAGGAGTGGAGGAGGAAGAGGCTTGGACGAGGAGTGCTATGGTGGTTTTAGTTTGCCGATTCGTGGAGGATAGGAGGAGAGAAGGGGGATCCAAGAATTCGAATGAGGACATGAATACTGGAGCATCTCACGGCGTGTTTGGATTTGGGAAGAAGAGGCATGAGGCCGGTTTTGATTTGAAGGATAATAGGCTGGAAAATAGAGGGGTAAGGCCCACTGAAAATAAAAGTCAAGTTTTATTTAAATTTAAATAGTATTCGAACTTGTTTAAGCTATAACTCTGTCATATAATATCAGAATCACGAACCGTAATTTGCGTTGGGATCGTATGGACGAGTACTCCACAATGGAACTGACCGCGAGTCAATTAGAGCACGTCAAAATTTATAGAAAAATAAATTGTCTGAATCAAGCGATGGTTATCGTCGTTGACGATGATCGTCCAATGTGAGTAAATCTCACAAACTCTAAACAGTTTTATTTTCACGTTGTATTCTTAGAACTGTTAAAATATTATTTGTTTGACTGTTTGACTGTGTGTTGATTGTTTGATTTAACTGCTAGTCAGTTAGTTAAATTTCTATATTGATTCTGTTTAACAGAATATATCATATGGAACTGGAAGTGATGTTATCTATATTGTCTAACATCTGTGATGCAGGGAAACAGGTTGGAGGAATCCAACAGGATTCCTCAACATTTATTTTACTGTGATTTTTATATTGTGATATAAAATGTGATGTATATAATCTGTGTGATTATGTGTGGTGGGACGATATTTATCGTTGTTATATGGTGTGTTAAATACCATGAGAAATACCAAAATGTAGGAGAGGGGTTTTCAAAGTATATTTTGAAAATAGTTTATTTATATAAAATCAAGGGATTTTATATATATATATAAGAAAAAGGATTTTTGAATATTAAGGAATATAGTTGGTAAAACAAATATAAAAGAGTTTTATTTGTAAATCAATATAAGGGAATATATATGTTAATCGAATATAAGAGGATATATTTGTTAGTCAAAATATAAAGGAATTATATTCGTTAGAACAAATATAAAGGATATTTATTTAGAGATTAAATAAATAGAATATTATAAAGGGTATTTATTTAGAGATTAAATAAATAGAATTAAACTAAAGAAGATATTTATTTGTTAAATAAATAGGAGTTAACCGAGTGAATTGGTCGAGTTAACCAAGTAAATTGGTTGAGTTAAACGAAGTGAATTTGTTAAGTTAAATGATTAATCGATGTGAATTAGTTAAGTTAAACTAAAGGATTAATCGATGTGAATTAGTTAAGTTAAACTAAAGGATTAATCGATGTGAATTAGTTAAGTTAACTAAGTGGTTAATCGAAGTAAATTAGTGGAGTTAAACTAAGTGAACCGGCTAGAGTTAATCAACGTGAATTAACTAAGTTAAAGTAAGTGGATTAGTTCAGTTAATCGAGACAAGTAAATCAAGTTAGGGTAAACCATTTAAGTTAACCAGTTAGAGTTAACCATTTGAATTGACCAGTTTGAGTTGATCAGTTAAAGTTGACCAATTAGAGTCGACCAGTTAGGGTTGATCAGTTAGAGTTGATCAGTTAGAGTTGACCAGTTAGAGTCAACCATTTGAGTTGACCAGTTTGAGTTGATCAGTTAGAGTTATCCAAGTAGAGTTAATCGAGTAGAATTGTCGAATATCACCTATTCGAAGTAGAGTTATCGAATATAGTGTATTCAAGGGAAGAGTAATTGAATATAGTTTATTCGAGTGGAGAAATCAAATGTTATTCATTTGAGAAGAGTTACCGAATATTATGTATTTGAAGAGTAGTTATCAAATATTGATTATTCGAAGTTAGTTAATCCAAAGGAGTTATTCGAAGTTAGTTAATCCAAAGGAGTTATTCAAAGTTAGTTAATCCAAAGGAGTTATTCGAAGTTAGTTAATCCAAAGGAGTTATTCGAAGTTAGCTAATCCAAAGGAGTTATTCGAAGTTAGCTAATCCAAAGGAGTTATTCGAAGTTAGTTAATCCAAAGGAGTTAGTCGAAGAGTTAATCGAATATAGTTATTCGAAAGAAGGTGTTAATCGAATATAGTTATTCAAGTAAAGTTAAAAGAGTTAATCGAATTTAGTTATTCGAAATGAGTTATTCGAATTAGATATTTGAATAGAGTTAAACACATTAGAGTGATTCGAATTACTTATTCAAATAGAGTTAAACACATAAGAGTTAATTGAATATTAGTTATTCAATTAGAGTTAAATCGAATTTAGTTATTCGAAAGGAGTTAATCAATTTGAGTTAAGTTAATCGATTTGAATTAAGTTGAATCGAAATGGAGTAAATCGATTAGAATCAGGTTAATCGAGTTAGAGTAAATCGAATATTGGTTATTCGAAGGTAAGTTATTCGAATTAGTTATTCGAAGGAGTTAATCAAATGAGTTGATCCAAAGGAGTTAGTCGAATATTATTTATTCGAATAGAGTTAAAGGAGTTAACGATTTTAGTTTGATCGAAAGGAGTTATCGATTAGTAAATCGAAAGGAGATTTTCGAATATAGCATATTCGAAAGAAAGAGATCGAATATTGTTTATTCGAAAGAGAGAGATTTCGAATATGAGTTATTCGAAGAGAGATAATCGAATATACGTTATTCGAAGAAGAGTTAACCAAATAGAGATTACTCGAAAGAGAGTTATACGTCGAATTCGATTATAGCAAATTCGGGAAAGTACTATTTACTTTCCAGGGTTGAAATCAAGATTTAGTTATTGATTTAGAAATTAGGTGTCTGTTAAATTATTCGAGTTAGGAGATAAAGTTATAATTAAGATTAGATATTGCAGAAGTAGGAATTATAACGTTATAGTTAAAATCAAACGCTATCATATAAGAAGTGGATTCGTAACCTGAATCCGAGAATTTGCGTAAACAGATGATTGGAAAAAGTGAGTGACGAACTTCATCTATTTCACAGTAAAGGACGTTGTTCAATTAAGGTCTGAGAGGTAATTATACCCCAACTTGATTGACTTCAGAATTGACAAAGGAATAGTTGTGGTTCGATAGAAAAGGTTGATTTGAAATATAGTTAAGTAATAAGCGATTAATGGATTAAGCATAACGATGTTTTATACAACGTTCATTAGGAATCCGTAAATGAGTTTTGGAAACGTTTTCCAAATATAGTCAGATATGTTTTCTAAACATAGAAAATGAAATGTTTTCATGATAAGAATTTAAGAAATAGAGTTAAGCAAATTCAGAAACTGACTGGAGAGGGTAAGTTGAACGGTTTTCTAAGTAACGATCTGATGTTGGTTTCGACCTTCCGAATTGATACTTAAAGAATTGTCCTCATACTAGTTACAGTTAGGGACTGATAGTTGCGAAATAATAGTGATGTGAAAATAAGCTATGGAAATGTTTTCCAATGATTAATAACATATATTTTCTAAATATATGAAATAAGGAAATATGAACATATATATGTATATGATGATTGATCGATCAAATTTCCATTTGGAAATAAGATCGTTGTTTGTACACCGACATGGTTTCATTTGATAGTTGAATCACAGACTATCAAAGTTTTGACCATTTTAACGTTGTTAATATGGAGAGACCGGTTGGATTATTATCCAAAGAACCACTCTGTATTGGCATAAGCGTTGCGAGCAATATATGCCAAAGATAAATTGAAGACGGAGTAAAGTGCAAGGGCTGTTGTATAAGTCTTAGATAACAGTGACTAAGATGGATATACTGAATAGTGCCTTCGGTTTGTCCAGACCTAGGACAACGTATATAGAAGAAGGTCTGACAGAGTATATCCAATGGATCGCGTAAGTTGATCTGTTCAAACGTATTCACGTTTGGTGGCGGAGGAATTCGTTTCTCTTAGCTATATACCCGTGTTATTTTTGTATAAGTCAATTTGTGATTTGGCGGGTATGACAATGTGGCATTCAAAGTGAATGATGATCAGATGTTCTGAAGATAGACGTAGCTTCTAGCCTCACACCAGGAAGTAACAAAAGTTGGGCTAGGCAGCATGGCTAGTTGGGCCATTCCCAAGCAGGGTGTATTGTCACCGATCTAGGGATTATCCATATTTATACTTCTTTTTGATTCTGTATCTTCGGATGACGGTTTGATGGCCTATAACCGTGGTGGCAATATATTCGCGACACTCAAGCTAAATGAGTGAGCGGTCATGTGTGGCCGGGTTGCAAGACGTTCTTGTTGAACCCTGAGTGTATCACCTCTAGAGTACACTATTCAGAAGGTGCTCCCATACCTTGTCTGTTGGAATCCAATCTTCAATAAGCGCCCTGCGGTTTATGATTTTATACTATGTATGTAGAACGTGAGATGCAAGCGTTTCTGCTAGATTGATACCTATTTGTACTTAGACATTATTATAATATCACAATGATATTGCTTGTCAAAGTTGTTCAGTTACTCATAAGGGAAAAACCCGTTCCGTATTCACGGCGTGGTCTTATGAGATATCCTATACCTGTTTTAAACTATTTTACTCATACCAGTCCCATGACTGACCCGGAGTTTACTTTGTTGTTTTCCCTAAACTCTTGGGTGCCTAAATTTGTACGGGCAGTCAAGTAGTCGGGATTTACAGATATACTTGGAGAGCTTGGAGCAGGAGGCTGCAAGATTCTATAGCTATAGTTATTTCCGCTGTGTTGTAAGTGTTGTACTCTGATAAGTGCTATTGTATATATATAACTGTTTACTTCAAAGCTATGTTATATATTATATGTTATTCGTTCCGCTGTGAGATTCGTGTTACTCTGATGATTCTGATGTTCTTCTTCTATTCTATTAGTTCTATCTTTTCTTTCTCACCTTCTAAATTCTTTCACTAACGTCGCGGAATTTCCGACTCTCGAGGAGTCGGAAATTTCCAGCCGTTACAAGTTATCAAATACCTACAGCCGTGAGCTGTATCTAATTCATAAATAGATACAGCTTAAGGCCGTATCTAATTTTAAAAAATTACAAAAAAATACAATTAGCTTTATAACCTATGAAAAATACGTTGGTACCATAATAAGGCAAGAATGAACAACACTCTATCAATACATACTCGTGCTTCAAACTATCTTTCTCAACCACTCATCATTGTTAGAACATGCAACAAATCACCACTAATACCACAGTCACAAAATATAATACACTCAAGGCATCGGAAAAACATTTCAGGAATCGAGAGTTGAAAATCATATCAAATGCAGTAAGCTGAAATATATATTTCAAATGTACAGATACATTAACTAAAATGACCAACATAAATTAATTACTTGCAGACCAGCACCATCACCAGTTATAGTCAAGAGGTTTATGTTATCCATATCCCAAAATTTAATCAAGAACTCATCCATAATTATAAAATTCAAAAAACAAAAATATACGTTGGTAACAATATTTTTCATCAACATTGGAGATGCGTCAAATGGGTCGGATCTAAAGGAGGAAATGGGCGATTTGGCTATTTTTGGGTGAAATCGGATCACTTTCCCGAATATTGCAATCAGGAAGGATGGGATCGCTTAGGGATAACCAAAATGGACCTAATTTCACTGGATGAGATTCATCTTCCGATTTGGGGACATATTGAGATGGGAATCCATTCTTATCTGAAGAATGAAAAATAGACAATAACTACTATGATTAGAGAAATAATAATACACACTTACAGAGCAGTTTTCATACAAGAAGATCCCTTTTTATTGAACTTTCATTGAGAGTACATAGATGCAATAGAGAGAATTCTTGAATTAACTCAGCGTTCAGTTCATTTTCCTTTAGAGTACAAATGTAGAAAAAAGAATTATCCCCTCAAACGTGACCCCTGGGGTCGTATTTATAGTTGTTCAGGGCTCCTTCCACTGATGGGCTATTGGGCATATGGGGGTTTTTGTTGACCGCTTTTTCCTAGATTTCAGGCGATTGCCTTTCAACCGTCCTTGGAGTATCAGTTATGGTCTTCGAATGATATTTGAGTCTTTGATAACAGCTCCTGAATGTAGGCTTTTAGACATAAGCTTTTGGATGTAGACTTTTGGCTTTATCATGAATACTTAGAGGGGCTTGATCTCATGGTGTACGTTGATAACTGCTGGTTCGAAACCACTGCGGGTTTCGGTACTAGGTAGCCTAGTACGGGTATCCTGTATCCCTGCTTGGGTCTCGGTTAGCCTTCCTATAGGGCTTTTGCAGGAGCCTAGATTCCCAAAGGGTGGATTTTGATGTCCTTCCTGTTATTTGTGAGTTTGGCCTTTTGGTATTCGTGCATTAGATGCTCCAAAAGTTGGTTCTGGATGGCCTTCACGTTCTCTTGGTTTAGTGCCTTCGATGCTTTCGTCTTTAGGTATATCAGTATTTGGGCAGGTCATTATTGAAGATTCCTTCGGGCTTCGTCCATCGGGTTTATTGCTTCTGGATTACTTGGTTGCAGATTAGGATAACTCTTTGTTACAGGATCTTTTGTCAGATTGAGACTATCGGGGAAATCCTGCCGGATTGACCATGGCCAATGAATCCCGCCAGTCATATCCTGTAGCTTTCGCGATCCTTTCCCTTAGGAGGGTTCTGGTTGACGTAGCCTTTCAGGTTATCCGATACCCCTTCACCGTCAGCTTACTTCGATGTTAATTTTGGTAGTAACATTTACCCCATCCTCTAGTGAAGGGGTATTTTCGACTTTTCAAGTCAAACTCATGGTCTATTTCGAAGTGTCATGCCAGTGTCTTTTGGTCTTCCTCAATCAGAAGCGTTGATTGGCTTTTATTTGTGTGTCTAAGATTGATCTTGGAATTTGAACATAAACCTTTCTTCCTCATCGTTCCCGTTTTTCATCTGCAAATCAAATCCTTGGGCAAGATTACTGTTCTCCTAAAAAACGCTCGAATCCACCTCTTTCTTGAAGACCCAAGCTCGATTATTGGTGAGTGTTTTCACTTCTCATATGAATCGCAATCCTAATTACACGTCAAAATCGACACGAAGGTTAGTTAAGACTATGCTTGTTTATAAAAATAGGTTCAGGTGCCAATCTTATTGCCATTCCTAAAAGGATTCTAATGTCATTAGGACTATCTCCTTCGTTAATTATGTTGGTTTTGCTTAGGTCTCTAGGACAATTATGTTAGGCATAGTCGTATGTTAGCTAAGGCACAAAAGGTATAATCTTCTTCATGCCCCCCTCCATTTCGGTCTGATCTAGGTTTTCGCTTAACCAACCTCGATGTTTAAACAAGACGTAATGGTATTTACTGATGCTTCGTAGTGATATGTGCATTCGTGTTAACGATATTTTCATACTAACTGCACTGTTATGGCACGATGTTACCTGGTAGAATCATGTCTCATAAAAGTCCTGCTAAGGAGAAGGCCAAGGACTCCAAGGTTTCCCGTCCCAAGAAGGAATTCGCACCCAAGCAGTCTTTAATCATATCCCAACAGTCCGTGGATGCCATATTAGATAACTTTGGCATAGTGGGCATGGATGCCATGATTGCTGCTTCTCTAGACTTCCTCAAGAATCCTCCAGAGGATTCTTTGCGTATTCGTCCATTCATATTTGGCATGGGGGTTTTCTTCCTTTCCCCCCTTCTACAAAGGCTTTTGGTTGATTTGAAAGTTGCTCCTATTCAACTTTTTCCTAACACATACACGACCGTTTTGTGCTTGGAGGCTCTGGCGCTTGCTTCGGGTCAAAGTTCTTTAAGTCCCAATCTCATCTGTCACATGATCCGGTTCTCCAAGACCTCAGGAATCGCCGATCTGGAGGGCCAACCCGGTCAAGAGGCTGATCACTGATATTATTAGCAAAACTAGGCCGTGGGAGGACCAATATTTCCTTGTCCAATGTCCATCCGACATATCAGGACAATTTATTGACGAAGGTGGGTTTTCTTGCTTTTAGAAAATGAATGTCCTATAGTCGTTTTTTTACTTGAACTTTCCCCTTGTCGCAGAAACTCCCTCCAAGGATGTGACTTTAACTCTGGAGGAGGCTCAAGTGGTCGATGCTATCTTCAACGCACCGGTGAAGCATATGTGCAGATCATTTCTTTTGACTGTCGATAGACTTCGCGAGTATGGTTTGCTCCCTCCTGGACAAAAGATATTGGGGCAACCTCCATCCAATTCCCTAGTCCAAAAGGATTATTGTCGGGTTCTGATTTCTTTAATGCAGGCTCTCCCCTTCGCCCAGGTGTTTTAGACGAGATTCGTTCGTTTGTCTCAGCAACCTCTGCCATTCTTTTTCTTGTTTTCTAGTTGTTGCATTTTCTACTTCATCTTTCTCTCCCTCTGTGTTTTAGGATCATCAGCCCCTCAGGATTCAACTATCCTTGCTGCTTACAGTCGTTCTAGTGTTCTGGCCATGAAGAGGCTCGCTCAACCTGCTGTTGATCCTCCTTCGAAGAAGTCCAAATGTGACGAGTCGGCTGGCTTCTCAGGAGATTCTGTTGCTACTCCGAAAATGAGGCGGACTTTTGACCCTTCAACTATAGCTGACAAACAAGTGGTTGATATTGAAGCTTCCCCAGAAGTCTCCTCGAAAGGTAAATCCGTTGGTGGCCCTGTTCCTTTCGACGCTTCTGACGAAACATATGGGAGAGGGCTTGATCTTTCGGCCCCATTTTCTTCCTAGCCTGTTTCTTATTCCGTACCCCCTCCGCCGGCCCTGGATTTTGATAAGCTTGTGGAACTGGCTCTCTCTTCCCCCAAGTTACGAATATTATGTTCACTTCCGCCACTTGGGACTCAGTAAACTTCCACAGACAACAAATCAGGGATTACCTTATGGTATTATGCATACATATACTCCTCTCTTCTCCTCCATTTCCCTTTTTCCAGCTTACTTCTGTTTCTTTCATTTTTTTAGATGATGAAAACTTGGTATGCCTCCCGGGGAATAGTTTCCACTCCAGTGGCTGAGGTCGATACTTTAAGGAATGAGAATAGGGTGTTGTCGGACAAAGTGAATGCTTTATTGCAGGATAAGTCGGGGGGGACAACAAATGCGTGGAGTTGCCAGCCTCATTGGAGGGGGAGAATAAGGCTAAAGAGGAGTTGACGAGGCAGGTTGAGACCCTTAAGGCAGAGAAAGCGGAGCTAGAGGTTGACTATGCCGACGAGATAAACAAGATGAACACTCAGCTTCTACTGCAAAGGGAATCATTTGCGAGGCCAGCGATAGAATTTCAAATTTTTTGAATGTCCACCTTAACAATATAGCCATGGAGTATTACAAGGATGCTCTTCTCTTTGTTTTCTCAGACAACTACGAAAGGCTTTTGGAATTTAGCCTCTCCTCCATTGATCCCTGCATTCATGATAAAGTTCTAGAGAAGATCGAGCGAGTGAGACCGGAGCGTAAGGTTCCTCCATCAGACAAGACAGATCCTACATAGTTGTTGTATATTGATGAATTTTCTGAAGATTATGAAAAAGAAGGGGGAAGAAAACACAACAGACAGAGAGATGGAAGGTCATGTGGGTCAGTCAGATGGATCCGGAAAGGGTGCTGAAAAATCTACTCACTCCTCATAGGGGTTGTCGTCTAAGGAGGGCGATTGTTTAGATTCTAGGAAGAAGGGGACCCTCGATCGGACCGATGTTGGTGTCGCAAAGGTATGGCTTTCGCTCTCGAAGCGCTTTCCTTTCCCTTGAATTTCATTACTAATTAGGTTTCCCATGTTACAGCAATCCCCTGTTTCTTCGAAGACTTGAGTTGCAGTTATGTTTTAGATTCTGCGTTTTAGAAATTTAAGGGTCAAGGAGCTCGGTTCAGCATAAACAACTTTAACAAGGGATTTTGAATGTTATTGCATCAAGCATATATTATCTTATGGTATGTTCGTGAATTTTGTTGATTTTGTGATACTCGATAGTGTATGGTATTGTGATAATATGCTAGTGTGAACGTGGTATCTATAATGTGTATGAACTAGTAAATGATATGTGATTGTTTTTCTTTGGGATGTATGATGTAGTTAACATACACCTGATGTTTGCAATTTTCATATTACAATGTTTCATCTTGTCTATGGCTAGGACGATTCGTTCCAGACCCCCTCTTCACAATTTAGGGAGGAAAGTTCGAACGTCGTTGGTTGTAGAGATAATTTTGGCGATGCTCCCTTGTCAGGATACAAAAAGATGTATTACCTCCAAAAGGTGACGGTCAAAAACCTCGAAAAGCAAGTGTCCTAATTGATAAAGCAACTGAAAGAAAAAGATGAAATTATTTGTGATTTACAATGTAAATTAGCGACAAAATCTTTCGAGAGCTCTGATGTGGTGGTAGGTAGACTATACCAACAAATCGATAAATTGGAGGATGAGCTGAGGAAAGCTAAAGAGGACTGCGCTTCTCTGGAGTTTGCTTTGAAAAACCCTGATTCGGAATGAGAGATTTTCATTGTACGTTTGGGATGCGAAAATTTTCTTTTTTTTAAATGATGACTGCGCCCGTGTAATGTTTTATGTAGTGACTTCCGGCAGGGCTGCTGGTGTGTTGTGTGATCTACATGATGTACTACTTTTGTCAGAAATAATATCGCTGTAACCCAGGGTGTTGAGATGAGTGGAAACCCACTTATGCTAAGTGTTAGTAAAAAGTCTTTTTATGTCCCATCTGTTCTTGGGAAAATTTCTAATGAGAGATCACTTAAAACTAGGGGACAGTTAGTTATGTGATGTTATTGGAAATGTTTGGGATCCTTTTCCTAGCTTCTCCTTGAAACAGTGTATGATACGACTTCGTTTTTAGAGTTATGTAAAATAAAGCTGACATGTTGAAAAGAAAACGAACCAATGAAATATAGGTTGAAGACACTTCCATGAGAAGATCATAAGCGCATCTTTAGTAACAAATTTAGAACTCTACTCGAATGTACGAGAAGGGTGAGCAATTCCTTCTTACTGAGATCAGGAGTTAAACTTTTCTTAAGTTTGGGGTAACCGTGATGACATCGGAACCTCACTTCCGACCGTGATTTTCTCCAGGATCCTCACGAGGTGTAAGATCGTGGGCTTGCTTTAGGACTTTCGGAGAAACCAGTTCAACCCAGATTTGGGTACTGATATGTAGAGGATCGAAACCCTTTTCGGTATTTATGAAGAACCGAATCCACCTATATTCGGGTACTTAAAGATCGAAGACCGGGAACCCTTCGGGTATTAATGTGGAGACAAATCCACCCATTTTCGACTATTTAAAGACTAAAGACCGGGAACCCTTTCGGTATTATTGTAAAGCTGAATCCACCCAGATTTGGGTATTTTAAGATTGAAGACTGGGAACCCTTCCGGTATTAATGTAGAGCCAATCCACCCAGGTTCGGGTATTTAAAGACTAAAGACCGGGAACCCTTCCGGTATTAATGTAGAGCTGAATCCACCCAGATTCGGGTATTTAAAGATTGACCGGGAACCCTTCCGTTATTGATGCAGATCTGAATCCACCCACATTCAGGTATTTAAAGAATGAATACCAGGAACCCTTTCGGTATTAATGTTGAGCCGAATCCACCCAGATTTTGGTATTTAAAGATTGAAGACTGGGAACCCTTCCAGTGTCAATGAAGTGGGTATCCCCTTCGGATTTGATTTGGGAAGAAGAGGTTTCACATGCTTCATGAGCCTCCCCTTGGGCTTTTGATGTCAAACCAGAGGATGTACGTGCTTTGTTGGCCATTCTCTGGGCCTGTGCGTCCGGAGCGCTTGGCTAGCTTATCCACAAGCAGGGCCCAAGGACTTACCTGACCTCCCTCCCGGAGGCGCCTTATCCTGACCATTGTAGGTGATGATAATGTATTAGAAACTTAGACGGGGCCATCATAGACACAGAACTTAGGTTTACTCTTTTGACGCTCTACATGGACCATCGTAGGTTCTGATAGAGGCTTATATACCACCCCCCCTCCAAGTGGTGCCCTATCCTGACCATCGTAGGCGATTATAAGGGTTTGCGTTCCCTTCTGCGGGTAACGCGGAACATAAGCAAAGGTAGGATGTGCTTAGTTCTAGCAGAGGCAGGGCGTACCCTTCTGCAAGCAGAGGCATGGCCTACTAATTTTAGAAGCAATGCCATGACTGGTGTGAAACGGCGGCTTATGCTTTTGATGCTTTAACCCTGCCCCCTCTGGTTTGGGTATGGAGAAATACTAACACACCATTCCCCTCCGGGGATGCCTCGCCCCGGCCAATTTGGCGATGACGAGGGATTTAATCCGTTTGTAATTGGACTCCTTTTGGGTTTTCCTTTTAAATTCCGAGAGATGAGTTATCCGTACTCTGGCATATATTTCTTAATCCTTTTCCTAAGGATTTTCTCGAATTCATCTTGATTTTTTTGATAAACTCTCGTAATTGGCCTTGGCTGATGAATCTAACGATGGTTTCCTCGAGAGTTCTGTAGTGATTAGTCTCGTGTCCATTCATCAAGTGGTAATGGCAGTAAGATCCTCCTGTTTTCCTTTCATATTTGGGCCTTTTCTTTGTGAATGACCAATAGTTGAGTTCGTGTTTGGTTAGGAAGTAAACGTTTTCCATCGAAGTAGTGAGGCAGCATTCTTGGGGTATTTTTGGAGCACGTTCTTCCTTTTGCTGCCGAGGTCTAATCCTCCTATGACTCAGCCTAGGTATGGTGCCTATACTTTTCGTTCTTTCTTTCCTAAACACAATGGAATCGAGGTGATATCTCTTCAGACCATTTTTTGGCGAACTGGTTGAAATCGTCCATTATTTCCCGCTCGAGTGTCGTTCCCTTAACTTGCCCGTAGAGAGCGTTATTTGAGTGAAAGAGAACGCTAGTATCCCCTAATGTAGATCCACTAGTGGGAACGCTAAGGTCTGTCCTGTGTGGGAAAGGCTGCTATCCCCAATAACGCAAGCACGTAGCTTCATTTTCTTTTATGTTTTATCACCTACAAGGCTTTTGCTCTTAACCTTCGTTCCTCCATCACCCTGGGGTTGGTGATGTTTGACCCATCTGCTCGAGATCTTGAAACCTTTTTGTGGGTCTCATACCCATAATTTTGCTTCTTCAAAGCTTAGTCCAATCTGGGATAGAACAGCTCAGATAGATGTGTGTGGCTGTTAACTACAAGGTCGAAGGTTCAGTCCCACCTTCTAGCGCCAAAATGTTAACTATATTTTTCGTCAACACCGGAGATTGGTCGACTGGAATGGATGTAAAGGAGGAAATGGGCAATTTGGCTATTTTTGGGTGAAATCGGATCACTTCCCCGAATATTGCAATCAGGAAGGATGGGATCACTTAGGGATTACCAAGATGGACCTAATTTCAGGGGATGAGATTCATCTTCCGATTTGGGGACATATTGAGATGGGAATCCATGCTTATCTGAATAATGAATAATATACTGCAATTACTATGATTAGAGAAATAATAATACACACCTACAGAGCAGTTTTCATATAAGAAGACCCCTATTGAAATTTCATTGAGAGTACATAGATGCAATAGAGAGAATTCTTCAATTTAACTCTATGTTCGGTTCATTTTCCTTTAGAGTACAAATGTAGAAAAAAGAATTCCCCCTTGAAATGTGACCCCTGGGGTCGTATTTATAGTGGTTCAGGGCTCCTTCCACTGATGGGCTATTGGGCCTGTGGGGTCTTTGTTGATTGCTTTTTCCCACGTTTCGGGCGTTTGTCTTTCGGCCGTCCTTGGAATATCAGTTATGGAATACTTGAGTATTTTGTAACAGCTCCTAAATTTATGCTTTCGGATGTAGGCTTTCGTCTTTATCATGAATACTTAGAGTGGCTTGACCTCATGGTGTACGTTGATAACTGCCAGTTCGAAACCGCTGCGGGTTTCAGTACTAGGTTGCCTAGTACGGGTAGCCTATATCCCTGCTCGGGTCTCGATAAGCTTTTTGATGGGGCTTTTGCGGGAGCTCGGATTCTCAAAGGGTGGCTTTTGATGTCCTTCCTGTTATTTGTGAGTTTGGCCTTTTGGTATTCGTGCAGTAGATGCTCCGAAAGTTGGTTCTGGATGGCCTTCGCATTCTCTTGGTTTAGTGCCTTCGATGCTTTCGTCTTCTGGTGTATCAGTATTTGGGCAGGTCATTATTGATGATTCCTTTGGGCCTCGTCCGTCAGGTTTATTGCTTCTGGCTTACTTGGTTTTGGATTAGGATAACTCTTTGTTACAGGATCTTCTATTAGATTGAGACTGTCGGGGAGATCCTGCCGGATTGACCCTGGCAGATGAATTCCGTCGGTCATATCCTGTAGCTTTCGTGATCCTTTCCCTTAGGAGGGTTTTGGTTGATGTAGCCTTTCGGGTTATTCGATACCCCTTCACCGCCAGCTTACTTCGATGTTAATTTTGGTAGTAACATACGTAAACACCTTGCGCCATCAGGCATCAACACTGTAAGACATAGTTGTGCACCATTGACCCAGGGCTCTTTAATCAACTTTTGAACCTCCATTATCATACAACCAAGCTTTTATCTTCATGTCAAGATAAGTTGAAAAGATAAACTGAAAATTTAAGAATAAAACAGAAGTTATGGCATGATACCAGTTGCATCTTAAGTATGTTTGTAAAAGCAATTCTGACATTACCAGTGTTGTAAAATTATATCACCAATGTTAAATAATTAAATAATTAAAATGAGACAATACTTGAATGTTTTCGTTCCAGTGTGGACATATGGAGTAAACAGCAGCTTCGTGGCCTTCAAAATATACAGCTGTCAGCAGTGATCCCTTAATTTATGGCATTCCAAACCTGATGGTATATTACTATCAGTGTTAAAGGCACGTGATCATCATAATATTAAGATTTCCATGTTTCTTCTTATCAGATAAGAGTTACCTTGATTATTTTATCTTCTCCACAACTTACAACACATCCCTTGTTATTAGGTTGAGAGAAAGCAATGTCATTAATGAAAATTCGTGTACGTGCTAGTAGTACACACGGATCGTGTAATATGGTGTATAACAGGCGAGTATGAAATAATAACGAATCACAGATATAAAAACGGAAAATGCAGTAAAATAGAAAAATCACACAAGGGATTTTTATACTAGTTCATAGCACCGTCCTACGTCCAGTCCCAGACTTCTATCGGGATTTTCACTAACGATCACCTCACTTCACCCGGAGGAACAAGTATACAACACCCGAGTAGACGAACGGGATTTCACACCTTTAGTAACACCGAGGACTTCAACACTTGCCTCTTACAACACCGAGGACTTCAACAAAGATGAATGTAATTGTTGTTGACGATATGTGTTCTCAATAACACGATTTTGTCACTTGTAGTACAAACTTCCTATAGTCTTATCCTCAAATAGAATATTTGTGTAGATGAAGATTTGGAAGTGGATATCATATTGAATCAAAAGAATGTTAAATATATTCTAGGATTCAAAACGATATAGGATAGAATATAAGCAATTTGAGCGCTTTTAGAGTTCAACAAAGAGATCAATAGAATAGAAATTTGATTGATACAATCGGTGAATTGAAATGATGAAATCATGATGTTTATATAAGGAATAAATAGTTGTAACCATTTGTGAAAAGTTACAAATAATGGTCATGATCATTTGTGAAGAGAAAGAGAAGTAACTCTTGAAGAAATGGAAGTGTCAATACGAAAGGTTGCTTCTGTTAAAAAACGGTCGACATGTTAAAAAGAACCGGTAGATAGGAATTTGAATATATATATATATGTTATGTACACTTGTGCACGTTATCTGTGCTTTCTGAGCAGAAACGGTCGACTGCCTGGATTCAACCGGTAGACCGGTTTGGCCCAGATTGCACAGTTAATGTGCACACACACACACACACACACACACACACACACACACACATATATATATTCAAAGATTAAAGGTGTGAGATTATTTGAGGATAGATTTTAACATAAATAACACTACTAACATACCAAATAATCAACTTCTAATGTATGTAGCTCTTTGTGTCTCTTTAAACCAATGAATAACTTCTTTTTGTCGATCACGGCTTATCTCTTTGTCATAAATCAAAACTCTATGAAATTCTTGACTCAACATTCTCCCCCTTTTTGATTGATGACAACAGAATTCTGAATCTCCCCTGTATATGTGCTTGTAAAACTATATTTTCCTGCATATACATTGTTTGCACAATTTTCTCCCCCTTTGTCATCGACAAAAAGGAGTTGATGAATAAATAAGAGCATAAATGATATGAGCTAGATTATAAGCAACATAAACCACTACCATAGAACAAGAGTTATCAAGAGTCACAAAATACGATCACACACATAAGTCTAATATGAAATAAACTATGACACTATTTAGATACAAGTGTCGGATCATGTCTTAAAGAAAAATAAAGGCATAAGTATGTAAAAAAAAGTTAAAGAGATAAACTAAGAAATCTTATTCCGACCCTGTCTCATCTCCCTCTTCTTCTTCTTCTTCTTCAACAAGCTGACTTTTCCCGTTATTCGATACCCCGTAGGAGGGTTTTGGTTGAAGTACGGAGCGGGAAGCTTCATCCGTGAAATCGAGGCATTATTAATGCATTTGGGTTTTGAAACAGTCGAATTAGGAGGTTTGATGCCACAATCAAGCAGTAGACGCATGATATATTCATTATAAAATAAATGCGGCCTAGAACTCTCATTAACTTGCAATATTTTATCAAAAATCATACCAATCCAGTTGATACGAATATCCCCGTAGATTGCATATAATGCTTTGAAATTTTTTTTGTAGACAGCATCAAAATTTCCTATTCTCGAAAAAAAGGGAGTGCATAAGGGTGTGATGAATAACTCTTGCGGTAGGTCGTAATCCAATAGATTTTGTACTATCCTTATCATCTTCAATGAACTGATGACTAATATGATCACATACATGGATATTACAAAAGTTACTAGAGAATTTTTGACCTAAGAAGGAAGAACCAAGGACATTTTCCATTCTTTCACATGAGATAAAGACTTGTTTGCCACAAACCACGGACCAAAGGCATTAAGAGGAATTTTTGGGCTTGTATTTCTCTAAGTTTAGGTTAGCATATAATAACTTTATCATAACATGGTTAATTGCCACATTATTTTGATCAAAGCCAAGTAGGTTTTCAATATCAGCATTCTTTGCTAAGCCAAGAACGTGATAATTAGAGAAATCAGCGAATTTAATGTACGAACCTGGATGGATTTTAAAATCTTTCATCTCATTCCACCTTTTGACTGCAATTGGATCTATAAGCCATTTCATGACAGAGAGATCGAGTGGTTGTGTTTCGGATGATGAAGCTTGCTTTAATTTCTTTTGTGGAGGAGGCATTAGGGTGAGACTGGAAGAAGAATTGAATTCTAGGGTTATGAAGGGTTTTGGAGTAGAAAACGTATGAACAAAAAGAGAGTGGATGGTTTAAAAAATATGGCCGTATATGCCTTTTTAAAAACAGAATTTCCCGTTACCGGTCGACCGCCTGAAAATCATCGGTCGACCGTTTTCAACCAGAAGACAAAATGGTCGACTGGTGGATTTTGGCCTGTTGACTGGTTTGTCCGGTTGCAGTTTTTATGATTTTCTTTTGCTCTATTTCTATTTTTGAACGGTCCAGAAAAAATGAATTTATTTAAGAAAAGATACACATATATTAGTACATGAAATAAATACGAGAGTACAATCATAATATTAATAAAATCTAATGAGAGGTAGAGGAGTTGTGATCGGTAGGCTCTTCTTTGACATCATTAATGCGTGGTGTCCATGGTGACCACTTTTCTTTTGCCCCTTTGTTATGATTGTAGTTTCGTTCCCAAGAGTTTGGGCTTCTAGAGGATGAAGGTACGTGTGGCATTGGCTCATATACGCCATATTTGTTTGAACCGCAAAAGAATGATGTCATTCGTTCTAAAAGAGATAGACGTTCCGAAGTTATTTGTTGCTCATAATGTAGTTGTCTTTGAAGATCAATTTGATGTTTTTGATAATGATGAATCTCGTTGATCTTCTCTCTGGTGCGGGGTGAACAAAACAACGCTTTCTTTGCCCGTTTCGAAGTTGGCGTATTACCAGGAGTATGATTGCATTTGTGATGAAACTTTGATTTGTGTTTTGGTGTTTCGGGAGAGTAATACTCTTCCGGCTCAGAACTTGTGATAGAAATATGGGATTTTTGAGCACACTCATCACAAATATGTGCCATAATGAACTATATAAACTTTAGGTTCAGGTAGGGAAAGATGAAAAGGAGAAATTTTGACAAGCTTATATAGAAGTTCCTATATATAAACTTGTGGAGGAGAATTCTTAGGTAAAACTTGGCCGGAGAAAAAAATGAGAAGCTCATATTCAAATTTTAAAGATAGTAATAGCTAAAAATAGCTGATATTTTGATTAAACATAAACTGAATGTGAACAGAACTAACAAAATATAGTATTAGTGATAACATTACTTATCAAGTTCTTTTCAAGAAATGAGACCAAGCTCTCTACATAATTTAATGAAACTAGACTCAAGTAGAGGCTCAATGAAGATGTCCACTAGTTGATTATCAATTTGGACATATTCAAGACATATGTTTCCTTTTTCGATATTGTCTCTAAGGAAATGATGAAGGATATCAATGTGTTTGGTTCGAGAGTGATTTACTGGATTCTTAGAAATATTTATAGCATTTGTGTTATCACATTATATAATAGAATTTGATAAATGTATATCAAAATTTAGAAGTGTTTGTTGCATGTATATTACCTGAGTACAAGCGAGACCTGCTGATATATATTCAGCTTCACATGTTGATAGTGAAACACAATTCTGTTTCTTACTAAACCAAGAGACAAGTGATTTTCCAATAAAATGGCATGTACCACTTGTACTCTTTCTATCCGTTCGAGAGCCTCCGAAATTAGCATCGCTATATGATACTAATTCGAATGGACATTCTTTTGGGTAGAAAAGACCGGAATCTTTGGTATTATTAAGATAACAAATTATACCTTTCACTGCTCGTAGGTGTGATTCTTTTGGATCTGCTTGAAACCATGCACATAAACAAACACTCATCATTATATCTGGACGACTAGCTTCTTCCTGATTATACCCTTGTGCTACTAACCTTGATTTATTTCTGGTGATATTACCTTGTTCATCAACCTTATTTTTAAAGACCCACTTAGTACCAATATCTGATTGTTCAGTTGGTCTTGGAACAAGTTCCCAGACATCATTGCGCTCGAACTGATTTAGTTCTTCATCACCTTTGCCGATGATATAGCCTTTTGAATTATCTCCAAAAGTGATGGAGGCACCATCCGAGTATGTAATATTTGTTAATAAGCTCTTGTCTCCAGTCATGTGCTTTGAGAAACCACTGTCCAATATCCACTTTCCTCTTTTCTTAAGTGAGACCTGCAAAAAATAAAATTAAGTCCATGGTACCCAATTTTTATGGGGTCCTAAGAGTTAGGTCTTAGGAGTCCAAACCCATACGGGTCCGGTATCCCCTTTATATATATAATTAGAATTGAAATCCACAGAATTCATGAAATGCTGAATATATTTGTTCCTAATCAAACTGTTATTTGTTTTAGGAACCCATATCTTGATAGTTTTGACATTTTTCTTTTGAAAATACACAACCGGTTTTGGTTTGGAATATAATAAACTAAGATTTTTCTTAGCTTTATTTTTTACTACATCTTTTTTCTTGAGATGTTTCTTGGTTTCTTATTTTTTATATCCCAAACCTTGTTTATTTGAAGCAGATTGTGAACTTTCAATGATCTTTGTCAAGTTTTCTCGACCTTTGTTGAAGTTAGAAACGTTTTGAGTAATATTATCTAACTTAGTTTGTAAACTTGTTTTTTCTAGATCAAGAATTTTGACTTTTTCCTTTAGCTCATGATTTTCAGTAGTAAGAATGTTGTTTTTCTCTTTTTGAGTTTCAGTTTCTTGACTCAAAAGAGATAATTGAGAGTCAATATTAGATGATGATTCTTGAAGTTTTTCAAGTTCTTCTTCTAATATTTTCTTCTCGTCTTTTAACATATCTTGTTTAAACTCTGCTTTACTCAAATCAGCTCTGGCTTCTTTGAGTTGATGTTTCATGTCCTTATATTTGACTATCAATTCAGCATTAATATCGAGTACTTAATCAAATGTAGGAATTTGTACCTCATCTTTTGCTGCCATGAAACAAACATTTGCTTGTTCATCCTCCGTATCACTTTCACTTTCTAATGAAGACGGGTCTGAATCATTCCACGTTACTGAGAATGCTCGTTTCTTTGATTTGTCCTTTTTGTATTTGATGATTTGTCCTTCTTGTATTTGAACTTGTCATTTTCTGACTTCTTCTTCTTTTCTAGACAATCTTTGTGCATGTGCCCCTTTTTGTGGCAGTTATAACATTCTATAACGGACGATGATGGTTTATTTGATCCAGTCTTCCTTTTGCTATAATGACTAGCTTTTCGTTGCTTTAGGAATTTGTTGAAACCTTTAGCAATGAATACCAGATCTTCATCTCCAGACTTTGATTCATCTTCATCATTTTCAGCATGGAATGCTACATTTTACTTTTCTTCTTTCTGTTCCTTTCTAGCCTGCAAATTAGCTTCATAGGACATTAGATTTCCTATCATTTCATCTGGCTTCATGACGGAAAGGTCATTAGCTTCTTCAATTATTGCTAATACTTTTCCTTCCCATTCACTAGTCAGAGAATGTAGGACTGTCGAAACAACATTAAATTTTGAATATTTTGTCCTAAACCACTTAGTGCATCATGAATAGTTTGAAACTTTGAATACATGTCATTGATTGTCTCATGCGGCTTCATTTTGAAATTTTGAAACTGACTTTTCAGCATGGCTATTTTGGCTTGTTTAACCTTGTTAGTACCTTCATGAGTGGTTTTTAGCATTTTCCAAATTTGATATGCAGTGGTACAGATACTAACACGGTTATATTCATTTTGGTCTAATGCACAAAACAACATGTTTATTGCCTTTGCATTTACGGTTGCTGCCGTTTTCTCAGCCGGTGTCCATTCTGAATAATCAGTTGTTGGATTCACTATTTCTTTTTGGGTAACATTCCAGGCATCATAGCTATTTGATTGCATAAAAAATGCCATATGTGTTGCCCAATAGCTATAGTTGAGACCATTAAAGAATGGAGGTCTTTGTGTTGATTGACCTTCCGTGTAAGTGGTAATGGTGGTGCTTGCGTTATTTGACATATTACTAGAACATATCAAATAACCGTGTTACGGTTATATGATGACCATGCTCTGATACCAATTGAAAATTCATGTACGTGCTATTAGTACACACGGATCGTGTAATATGGTGTATAACAGACGAGTATGAAATAATAACGAATCACAAATACAAAAACGGAAAATGCGGTAAAATAGAAAAATCACACCAGGGATTTTTATACTGGTTCGGAGCCGCGTCCTACATCTAGTCCCAGACTTCTATCTGGATTTTCACTAACAATCACCTCACTTCACCCGAAGGAATAGGTATATGACACCCGAGAAGACGAACGGGATTTCACGCCTCTAATAACACTGAGGACTTCAACACTTGCCTCTTACAACACCGAGGACTTCAACAAAGATGAATGTAATTGTTGTTGACGATATGTGTTCTCAATAACATGATTTTGTCACTTGTAGTACAAACTTCCTATAATCTTATCCTCAAATAGAATATTTGTGTAAATGAAGATTTGAAAGTGGATATCGTATTGAATCAAAAGAATGTTAAATATATTCTAGGATTCAAAATGATATAGGATAGAATATGAGCAATTTGAGCGCTTTTAGAGTTCAAGAAAGAGATCAATAGAATAGAAATTAGATTGATAGAATCGGTGAATTGGAATGAAGAAATTATGATGTTTATATAAGGAATAAACAGTTGTAACCATTTGTGAAAAGTTACAAACAATGGTCATGAACATTTGTGAAGAGAAAGAGAAGCAACTCTTGAAGAAACAGAAGTGTCTATACGAAAGGTTGCTTCTATTTAAATATGGACGACAGGTTAAAAAGAACCGGTAGACAGGAATTTGAATATGTATATATACGTTATGTACACTTGTGCACGTTATCTGTGCATTCTGGGCAGAAACGGTCGATCGCCTGGATTCAACCAGTCAACCGGTTTGGCCCAGATTACACAGTTAATGTGCACACATATATATATTTATATATATTCAAAGATTAAAGGTGTGAGATTATTTGAGGATAGATTTTAACATAAATAACGCTACTAACATACCAAATAATCAACCTCTAATGTATGTAGCTCTTTGTGTCTCTTTAAACCAATCAATAACTTCTTTTTGTCGATCACGGCTTATCTCATTGTCATAAATCAAAACTCTATGAAATTATTGACTCAACAATTAACTCCTCCAACATGAGCATCAATCTGAAAACATGAATGGTTTAGATAGGAAGAAGAGAAATGTATTTGTTTGTTGATATATAAATGTATGAACAGTAGCTTGAATTGGATTATGTCTGCCAACATAAGCTATGTTCCGCCGCTTTTGGAAAAAACAAAAAACAGGATAGGTGATTCATATGCTACTCAACACTATCTTTTTGCTAACACTTTTCTGGAGTACACGCATCTCTATTTAATAGGCATTAAATAGCTTCACCAAAGCTCAATACATTTTTTTAAATAGACTGTGTAAATACTAAATAGAAGTTAGAAACCAATTTGATTAACTGAACAATGGCTTGCTTTTTATATTATAAAAAAGTAAAGCCAAGTTATGTGCCTAAACTTAAATTATTACCTCTAAATGGTGAACAAGGTCCTCACGCCCATTGTAGTTAAAAACAAGATGCCTGGCGTATGCAACACTTAGACCGTAGAATGAAAATAAGCATTAAGTCAAAAACCATCAACTTTCATTCAATACAAAGATCAAGTTTGATTCTTCCATCTAGAGCTATTATTCTACAAATTTACATGGACATTATCATCCAATTTTCAGAGACTCAAAATGAATATTCTGAACATAGATTTTCATGTGCAAATGTGGTGTCCAACATTGATATCGAAACATACAAATAATAGTAAGTTTTGCATATAGGTTTTCATGTACCATAAATAAACTAATATACGACTTCCAAAATATCATGTATCATGTGTAACAGATAAATAAGAATCTATTGATTATGTCAGATATTCATCAAAATCTGAACATAGGTTTCATAATATAATAAATAAAGCAGTAACGTTAAGGAGTCCGAATTATCAAGAGGTAGATTGTTGATGACAGTAAATAAGGGTAGTCTATCAATCTTAAATCTATATTCCATACACCTATAAACAAAGAAACAAATTCTTTATTCTCAAATTTCATGCCTTATGTGCTTACTTGATTTAAATCATTAACGCATAAATCATCTACCTTCCAAGTAATGCAGGAAGTTCTACATAATAATGAAATCATGGTAATACATTGATCCAATAGGAAAATAATGACATGTCTGGACAAACAAAATATACATTTAAGATTTGGTGGGAGATTCTATAGTAAAATGTTGTGCTACCCCAGTATTGCTTGTCCCTTCATCATGATTCATGTTTTAAGTCAAACATAACTTTTCGCGTTATTTTATATATATCTAAAGTTATTTGAAAACCTAAATGTCAACTTTACCCCATGCATAAGCTTCCCGATATAGCAGAATCTAAGGTTGGCAAGATGTATGCAAGCTTACCTTCATTACTGATTTTTTTTTTAAAAAAACTTGTTCATTAAACCAAGTCCAAGCATTATACCAAGATCACATACGGAGCTACGTGGATTATTGTTTCTGAGATTTATCAAAGTGAAAAACAAATCTGTCAATTACTTAGAGTATGTCAGTTATTGCATGATAATGTTTGAAATGCATTTGATGGGTAAAAATAGTGTTTACCAATGGCAAGAACATTTAGTTTCTTCAGTGCAATTTCTGTGTTATATAGAACTTCTTTAAAATTTAACAGAACTTGAATTAGACTGAACCTTTAGATTAGCTCATTTCTTAATCAAAGTATTTTAATAATTAAACCGAACAGAATTCAAAATCAAAATCAATTCTGAAATCAAAATCAAAATAAATTTCCATAAGGAAATCGAATTCGAAATAAAGATCCAACTCAGTTTTGAAACCCAAATCGATTTTGATTTTAACATCCAAACTTGGCGGAAAAAAATGATCCTAAAAATCAAATGTATTTAAAATAGATAATGGTTGAAAAGGGAGATTTGTTACCTTAGGGAAGTGAGGGAAGCAAGTGAGGCAATCAAAATCCACGAAGGAAGATTATTGGCCATGACAGGGGAAGTTAGTGGCTGAATTTTGATTTATGGATTGTAGGAAATGAAAAATAGCGGGGGAACTGGAGGAGTGAAAATATGAGAGCCGTATCAAATAGAATTGATTTGAAGATTTCAAGATATAGGGTTAGATTTTAGGTGTTTCGAGTAGTGTGGATCGCAAAGGAAATTTGATATGGCCATAAGCTATAGCAATTTTGATACGGCTTAAACCCGCATCAAAGCTCTGCATGCTAGTGCGCCCAATTTGTTGTTTTGGTGTAGTGATTGCACCAGTAGTTCTATATGAAGGGTAAGAGGATACGTGGGAAATATGAGCTCCTCGAGACTCAAGTTAATGGGTCGATATGGATCCATGCATATGAATAGGTACTGATCCATTTCATTTGGGTTAGAGGAGTTCTAGTGCACTTCCATTCTTTATGATCTAGTGTTGCTTTATGTTAAGTTCAATAGCATTTGGACTTAGTTTGTTGGAACTTCGGACTAGACTCGAGTTAAACTGTACTTAGAAGATCCATTAATAACTTAAGCTTAAGACATTGGCTTGCAACCAAATTTGGTGGAGAGGATAATGGAGTGACCAAGGTTATGATGGCACTATCCATGATGATCATATACAAATCCTATGGATCTGTACCGAATCATAAGAAATGGATTGGTATCAATCTGCCTCCTTTTCATTATTTTGTTGAAACTTCTTAAGTCCCTTTTTGGTTGTCCTGTAAGCATTTTGGCTAGACTTCAAGTGACTCTGACCTTATTTTGACGTCTAATTTTTATGGACTTCTAATTTGGTTAAAACATGTTTAACCAATAAATTTAATCTATTCTGGAAATACGAATAACATTTGTATTTAGGCAGGATTTTACCTATTCTTTTAGATGATTGTAAGTGGAATGATAGGTAATGCTTAAATTATATATGATGAAGGGTATTTTGAAAAGTTCATGATTGAACCAAAAACTTATGCTTCCAAGTGAGCTGTTAATAACGATTAGTAAATATTTAATAAGAGACAAGTTTGTAATTTCACTTAAAATGTAAAATTTGAATTTCAACAATTCAATGGATTGAATAATTAAATTTATATTATTACAAAGGCAAAATTCCTCTTTAAGTTTCGTTGTAAGAACACTTTCTGATAAAGGAACTAAAAGTTGGAACTAAATTTATATTTAAACTTGAACTAGGCTAAGAAGGTGTGTTAAGGCCTGTTAGCAACAAATTAGGCTTAATCACCCAACATGGGAAATTACATATAGTCATTCTTCTTCTTCTCCATTCTTTTACTCTTCTTGTATGAACCAAACCATTAACTTAGAACTTATATATAAATTTAATTTAAGCAAATCTATGTTGAATTTAATACTTGTAAAGATAAGAATATCATTTCAAAGTGAGATATTTGGAGATACCAATATTGAAATTGATTCTAGGAGTTCGAAGGTTTGGAAAAGTTCTTGATAGCAAAAGGGAATGAAAATTCAATAAAATTAGAGGTTGTCTTAGATAATCAAAGGAAGTTCAAGTGCTAGGTGCTATAACTCTGGTATTACGAACAAATCAAGGTGCTTAAATTGAATATTAGTGAATATATAATCAGTGAATATAACTATAATGCAGTGGAATAAGTAAATTACTAATGCAGTTAATTTACGTTAGTGAAGACCTCCCGTGTTACGTTCAAATCCTAAAGCATCCTCTTTTGAATTCCTTAAGCAATCCTCACCTCATATCAAGGTAATAATCCACATTTTTTGGTAGCAATATTAAATAAAAATGATTTAACAGTTCTAACCATTGGAATTTTTTTTATTTAAGTAGAAATTGAATTTAGATATGAAACCTATGCCATTGTAACTATCTCATTTTTCTATGTTGTGTGGTATATTTGTCCAAATTGAGGCCTTATATGGAGCTGTCAATTACAAAATTGAAGATTCAAAATTTAAAATGGGTTGGCCCAATGTTATTTGAGTGTGCACTTTAATTTAATTATAAATAGGTTATTCACAATTAAGATAGAGAAATTTTCATTTCATATGTTACTTTACCGGTAACACCCCGTATTTTCTGTGAATATTAAAATAACGAATTAAAGAATACTTAATTTTAAAAGTGGGAATTAAGTAAAATGGGTAGCGCTATTGCATTCGTCTCGGAATTCTGGTTGGAATAGAGTCCAAGTTTGCGTAAATCGGACTCCGTATGAGGAAGTTATGAAGCTTAGAAGATTTCAGTTCAAAGCAGAATTAAATTAAATAATAATTAAAAACCAGAAAACGAATTCAAAATTTGAAAATCAGCCAATAAAAGATGAGCGGGAAAAATCCCGCCTGAGGGTGTTGACCCCCCTAGGGGGTGTCGACCCTATCTTCCCAGATCTGGGTGACAAATTCTGAAGGATTAGGGCTTATGTGTCGCGCTGTGGTTGGCTGGGTGACGTGTCTCTTTGGTTTGGATGGCTCTGATGACTCCTACGCTAATCTAACGGCCATAGTTTGTCTAATACATCTATAAATATCTATCTAAACTTAACCCTAACCTCATATTCTATGGTGCCTCGATGTTGTCCAGCCCTAAACTAGCCTAGCCTCCTTCTTCTCCAAACTAGAAATCAAATTAGAGAGCTTCAAATTGAAGAAAAGGTTTTCCGCTTCAATCAACAAAGAAAGATTAGAATCGCTACAACATCAACGAATTATCTTTTTCTAATCCTATCATTGTAAGTTCAGTTATTATTCAGATTTGAATACATAATAGAAATCATGACTATAATGAATCGAATCTAGAACTATGCCTAATTGTAAGATAATCAATTCTGTTTCATGCTTATTCTTTTGTCAAATCTGAAATTACCTATGCCTATGAGACTGTTGTGATTGAACCTATCATGTTGTACATCAAATTAGTAATTTCTTTATGTTCAATCCTATCGAATCTGTATACATATGATGTATTTTCCTTAGTTTGCTCATATTCGTTGTTAATGTACAACAAGCCTATTGGAACCATGATTCTTGTGTTTGGTACACCTTTACATGCCTATTTTCCCTTATGTCAATTCTTGTGTTTCTTCTCTATCCCCGTTCCGTTTTATTTTATGAGTACTTGGAATTTGGAAACCTTGTTGAATCTTGTTGTACGTGCGATTGTAACGCGGGGAATTGGGTATAACTTATTGGAGTAATCTTGGACACAACAAGTATATTGGTCATAACTTGAATTGACTACAATTGTGGATAATTGGCATACAAAAATTTAGACTTGGACATGAATGGTAAATATGTAAATTGGATAATAGATGAACATGCCTAACCCGAGGTTAGATTGAGTTGCGATGTAAGACTGCACGGAACCACCCGACATATCCAGCAACCGCAACAACAGGTCTAATGTGAGTGGTTAGCGCATCAAGCCCAAAACCCGAGGTTAGAATGAGTTGTGGTAGAAGTTTTCCCGGAACCGCCCGGCACATCCAGCAACCGCAAACAACAGTTCTAATGTGAGAGGTTGGTGCATTAATAAATTAATTAATGCCAATGAACAGACATGCTAAGAATGGTAAGGTTAAGTAACATATGAATAGGCGACACTTAACCAATCAACATGTTAATTAAACAAATGGGTGGGGTTAGGTTAAATTGAGAACACTTAACCGTTATAACATGTTGATTAGAAAACCCTAGCAACGGGGACCCATTTTAGCAGTAACCCACATAGACGTATCACGGTATCCTGAACTAGGCAGGGTGGAGCACGATTACTGGGCTGATTATAAGTGGTCAAAATAGCGGCAGGTGGTGCTTCAGTGTAGGTTCCGACAAAGTACGGGCGTGCACGTACTCTAGAGTGGAAAAATCAGGCACTGGGCATCAGTAGTTATACACTGTGCATCTTGAATTGTGTCGGGTCGCCATCATAGGGATTGATACACCCCATGGTGGGACCAGCACAGGTATCTACAAACAAGCAGGGCCGAATGACACAAGTAATAAATACATACGAGTAGAAGCCGATCGATAAAGGGATCATTTTATTATGAACACATGAGGCTAGTTGAAACAATTGTTAGTAGGTGAAGAGAAATAGAAATGGGTACGATAGCATATTCAGTTTATCTTGCCTTATCTTGTCTTATGTTATCTTGTTACTATGGTATTGTCTTATATTCGGTTTATTCATGTCATGATCCTTTTTCTTGTTTACATGTTGAAAATCACTGGACTTATCAGGCTTTATGTTTGACCCGTTTTCTTTCATCTTCTTTTCTTCCATTCCCCTCCCCCCCCAAGGTCCATAGGGAGGGAATACTTCAGCTTAGTTTAGACCTTTTCCAGCTTGAAGAGAGTAGATGTATTGCTTGGATTCTCTTTTCTTGGGCTATGGCTATGATTACACTTTTATTGGGTATTTATGCTTCTTTACTACTGTTTTATGCTTCTTTATGTATTTGGAGTTTTGAATCAAGACAGAGGTTTTATTGTTATGATTTGGAAGTTGGGTTTTGAGACAATGGTTGTAATGTTTTGACTGAACCACGCTGCTTATGAAATGATTTCAGTTTATTCCGCTGTTTGTATGTCTATCTTGTAAATTATCTATAACTTTTACCTATAATGCTTCACCAAAGTTAATGCATTCCCTTTGTGAGTGACCTTAACGGAGGTGGGGTGTTTCACTTGGTATCAGAGCTGATGGTTACCAGATCAAATAAAAGTTTTTGAAAACTGTTTTTCAAAAAGAAGTTTTAAAGAAGCATTTTCAAGAAAAGTGTTGCTTTATTTTAAAGGCATATTCCCCAAAGCCATATGCACTATCTTTCTATCCTTTGTTTTGAATCTTTTTCTTTTCATTTCAGCATGTCTGGGGATCTTAATCTTCCAGAGGGAGTGCAAGTACCCGCCTGGTTCCGTCGGTATTTAGAGGCTACGGCCCCCACCGAAGGACAAGCGGACGCTCCTAATCCACCAGCCGTAGATGTTGCTCCTCCTCCTCCCCAAGCTGCGGACGTTATTCCTCCTCCTCCTTCGCGTCCGAATGCTTTCTCGAAGATATGTAGGGACTTTCGAGCTATGGGCGGAAAGAATTTTAGTGGGACTGAATCATTCGTGGAAGCAAGAAACTGGCTCAAGGAAACAGAAGATCTGTTTGTTATCTTCGAAGTGGACGATAGGCGGAAGGTACAACTGGCTGTATGGTTACTTAAGGATGAAGCCTCTTTCTGGTGGGAAGTTACTAATGCTGAGAGACCAATTGAGACTTGGGAGAACTTCAGAATGAGGTTTGGGATGAAGTTCCTCTCGCAAGCTGAACAAAGCCTACAGATGGAGAAGTTCTTAGCACTCAAACAGGGAAGCCTATCGATTAAGGAATACGTCAACAAGTTCAACCAGTTGGCTAGATTCGGATTGGAGTTGGTAAACACTCCACATAAAAAGGCTCTCCGTTTCTCTAAAGGGTTAAATGAGCCACTGAACTGCCTAGCTATGTCCCATATACCTATGGGGGCGACTTATGAGAGACTGATGGACATGGCACTGTTACATGAGGAAAGCAAGGGCGAGAAGAAAGAGGTGAAGATGGAAGAACCTCTAAACAATAAAGTGGAGGAATCGCAGAATAAGAAGATGAATTATAAGAAGGGTGGAAAGAATAACAAACCCAGTGACAACAGGAAGTGTAATTTTTGTGGCATATTTGGACATCTGATTAACGACTGCAGAAAGAAGAAGAGGAAGATGGATGGTTGCTTTCAGTGTGGAGGGGCAGGACATATGGCTAAGGATTGCCCAAGAAGGCAAGGTTAAGGGCAAGGGCAGAGGACAGGATCTACCTCTGGAGGGAAGATTCACGCTTTCACAGCACCTATGTAAGCAAGAGGTAGAAATATTTCTGTTGAGAGTTTAGTTTATCTTTGTGATCATCTTGTTCATACTCTTTTTGATTCTGGCACATCACACTCTTTTATATCTACTGCTTTAGTTGAATCTCTACACCTAGATACCAGTATAATAGAGGTTCCCATGGTTGTTTCAAATCCAATTGGGGGTTCGGCTTATTTATCAATGATTTGTTTGGATTTCGAAATTTCTATACTAAGCGCTGGGGTTTGATGCAATGCTTATGTTTTGGGTTTCACGGGCTATGGGTTGATTCTAGGCATGGATTGGTTATCCAGTAATGGTGCCATCCTCGATTGTGAAAAGAGAGTGGTTAGACTTTTGACTCGCCTCGGTAATACTTTCGAAATCTCTTGTAATCCTATGAATTCTGTTATGCTTAGCTACCTAGAATCTCTTGATGCGTCTGTTGAAATTTTGCAATCTTTTAGAGTAGTCCGTGAGTACTCGGATGTCCTGAAGAAGTGAAGGGTTTACCTACAAAGCTAGAGATAGATTTCCGCATATACCTAGTTGATAATGCAAAACCAGTTGCTTTACCCTTTAGACACATGGCTCCAAGGGAAAGGAAGGAGCTCAGCAAGCAAGTTGAAAAGGGTTTCATAAAGCAGAGTATTTCTGAATGGGGTGCTCCAATAGTGTTCGCAACCAAAGCGGATGGTTCACTTCGCCTATGCGTGGATTATAGGGAGCTAAACAAGCTGACCAAGAAGAATAGGCACCCACTTCCAAGAATAGATGACTTGTTCGACCAGCTCGTAGGTGCATCAGTTTTCTCCCAACAAGATCTGGCTAGCGGATTTCATCAGCTAAGAGTGGCTGAAAAAAGCATAGATAAGACTGCGTTCAGGACTCCGGATGGTTTCTTCAAATGGCTTGTCATGCCTTTCGGTTTGACAAATGCACCCGCCTATTTCGTAGTCTTGATGAGTAGGGTGTTTAGGGAGTTCCTTAATAAATTTGTAGTAGTCTTCGTGGACGAAATTTTGATTTTCTCAAAAAGTGAGGAAGAACATGCTTTGCATTTAAGGAAAGTTATGGATACTCTTCGAGCACATCGGCTTAAAGCCAAATTCTCCAAATTCCATTTTTGGAGAGAAAAAGTAAGGTTTCTTGGACATGTGGTGTCCAAAGAAGGGATAGCTGTGGATCCCATAAAAGTAGTGGCGGTGCAAGATTGGAAGATTCCAAGGAATGCAACCGAAGTACAAAGTTTTCTCGGACTAGCGGGATATTACAGAAAGTCCATTAAAGACTTTGCGAAGATCTCAGCCCCACTTACTAGATTGATGAAGAAGAACCTAACTTTTGCTTGAGATTTGGATTGTGATGTTGCTTTCCAACGATTGAAGAGGGCTCTAACAACAGCTCTAGTTCTGACATTGCCTGATGGAAGTAAGATGTTTACAGTATATACAGACGCATGCGGCACGGGGTTAGGCGCTGTCTTGAAGCAAGAAGGTAAGGTAGTTTGTTATGGAGGAAGGCAATTGAAGGTACATGAAAAGAACTTCCCAACTCATGATTTGGAACTAGCTGCCACTGTTTTCGCTCTTAAGTCATAGCGTCATTACCTACTAGGAGAAAGGTTTGAATTGTTTACTGACCATAAATCATTAAAATACCTTTTCTCACAAAAAGATCTTAACTTAAGACAGCAAAGGTGGATGGAATTTCTTGTCTCATACGATTTTGAGATTGCTTATACCCCTGGCAAGGGTAATGTGGTAGCAGACGCCTTAAGTAGGAAAAGGCTGACCTTAAGTCCTCTCTTTATAGAAAGGCAAAACTTGGAGTACATAGCAACCTTTGACTTTAGACCCTCCTTTGAGTTTGTACTTGGTTTGTTAGCATCGCTAGAGGTGTGGCCTACACTTTTGGACTCAATAGGAGCCGCGCAATGTGAAGACCCTCACATAGTTAATGTGATGGATAAGTTAATTATAGGTGAGACTTCTAGTCACCTCAATAGATACTCCATGGATGACAAGGGTTGGTTGAGACGGGATGGAAGACTATGTGTCCCACAAGCAAGGGATTTGGTGAAGACAGTTCTTGAAGAAGCACACCATTCTAGGTTGACCATACACCCAGGTGGAGACAAGAATTATAAAGACATAAAAAGAGTTTTCTTTTGGAATGTCATGAAGAAGGATGTAGTTGAATTCGTCTCTAAGTGATTAATATGCCAGCAAGTCAAGGCGGAGTAGAAAAAGCCTGGTGGTCTGGTTCATCCTCTAGAGGTCCTACAGTGGAAATGGGATAGCATTTCGATGGACTTTATAGATGGGTTGCCTAGGTCAAGAAGGGGCAATACCAATATTTAGGTAATAGTTGATAGGCTCACTAAAAGCGCACACTTTATATCTGTTAAGAGTAGGTGGACTGCCTCATCATTAACATCCATTTATCTTAAAGAAGTAGTTCGACTGCATGGGATACCCTCTAGCATAGTAAGTGATCGAGATCCTATCTTTACGAGTGAGTTTTAGAAGAGTTTGCAAGAGGCTGTAGGCACGCAGCTATGCTTAAGCACTACCTATCACCCTCAAACCGATGGTCAGACAGAAAGGGTGAACATAGTATTAGAAGATCTTTTGAGATTGTGCATTCTTGATTTTGGAGGAATGTGGGAAGATCATCTTCCTTTGGTGGAGTTCGCCTACAACAATAGCTACCAAGCCACCATAGGCATGACACCCTTTGAGGCTTTATATGGAAGACCATGTCGATCACCAACTTGTTGGTGGGAATCTACAGACAATCTCGTACTTGGGCCCGACATGATCAAAGAGACTTCGGAGAAGGTGGACTTAATATGAAGACGAATGAAGACCGCACAAGATAGACAGAAGTCCTATGTGGATAAAAGAAGGACCGACCTTGAGTTTGAGGTTGGAGACAGGGTTTTCCTTAAAGTATCTCCTTTGAAGAATGTTGTTCGCTTTGGATCCGTAGGAAAATTGGAACCAAGATTTGTAGGGCCATTTCCTATCATTGAGAGGATTGGAACGATGGCTTATAAAGTAGAGTTGCCCGAAAGATTGGCTGGATTTCATAATATTTTTCATGTTTCTCATCTACGAAAGTGCTTACATGAGTCTGCAGAAGTGGTGGAGCCGAGCATACTAGAAGAAGTAGAAGTGGAATGAGAAGCGACGGTGAGAGGAGTTCCAACTCGTTTCTTGGGAACATAAGTTAAGAAGCTACGCAATCGTGAGGTCAAGCTAGTTAAAGTACAATGGAGTGACGCTGAAGAAGACGCGACTTGGGAGACTGAAGACAAGATACGCACAACCTACCCTTTTCTTTTTGAGGGTACATCCTTGATCTCTTTTTCATAAGTTTATGCATGCTTGTATCTATCTTTTAAGTATATCTCCTCGGTCCTATTCTTGATCCTTAGTAGAAACCAATGAATGTAAACATGTATTTGAAACATGTTATGATTGATGGTTGCAAGTAGTTGCAAGTGGTTGCTCGTGGTTGCTCGCGGATGCATATACACACACATTAGGTACTAGATCGGCTCAGTCACTTTCATATTGCATATGCATATATGTATTTGTACATGGATTGAAACTTGATGTGTTATCATATGGATGTTGCAATTGTATGAATGATTGTGCACCCATGTAGAAGTTATAAAGTACGATTAGGAATAACTGCATACATAATGGACTTATGGCACTGACATAATTCACATTAAGGAGGTCAACTGAATCAGTAGACCGCCTGATTTTGCATTAGATAAGGACATATACACACACTATGCATATGACCGTGAAAGCATTAGAATTCTTTTTTAGGACTATGGATGCCTGTGATTGATGGTTGAGTAGATGGATGTTGGATGTTAGGATACATTCTTCTTAACTTAGAGATTTCGGGGACGAAATCCTTTAAGGAGGGGAGAATGTAACACCCCGTATTTTCTATGAATATTAAAATAACGAATTAAAGAACACTTAATTTTAAAAGTGGGAATTAAGTAAAATGGGTAGCGCCATTGCTTTCGTCTCGGAATTCTGGTTAGAATAGAGTCCGAGTTTGCGTAAATCGGACTCCGTATGAGGAAGTTATGAAGCTTAGAAGATTTCAGTTCAAAGCAGAACTAAATTAAATAATAATTAAAAATCAGAAAACAAATTCAAAATTTGAAAATCAGTCAATAAAAGATGAGCGGGAAAACTCACGCCCGAGGGTGTCGACCCCCCTAGAGGTGTCGACATAGGTGTCGACCCCCCTATAGGGTTGTCGACCCCCCCTATAAGGGTGTCGACCCTTATCTTCCCAGATCTAGGTGACGAATTCTGAAGGATTAGGGCTTATGTGTCGCGTTGTGGTTGGCTGGTTGACGTGTCTCTTTGGTTTGGACGACTCTGATGACTCCTATGCTAATCTAAAGACCATAGTTTGTCTAACACATCTATAAATACCTATCTAAACTTAACCCTAACCTCATAACCCTATTCTATGGTGCCTCCATGTTGTCCATCTCTAAACTAGCCTAGCCTCCTTCTTATCCAAACAGGAAATCAAATAAGAGAGCTTCAAATTGAAGAAAAGGTTTTCCGCTTTAATCAATAAAGAAAGATTAGAATCGCTACAACGTCAACTAATTCTCTTTTTCTAATCCTATCGCTGTAAGTTCAGTTATTATTCAGATTTGAACACATAATAGAAATCATGACTGTAATGAATCGAATCTAGAACTATGCCTAATTGTAAGATAATCAATTCCGATTCATACTTATTCTTTTGTCAAATCTGAAATTACCTATGCCTATGAGACTGTTGCGATTGAACCTATCATGTTGTACATCAAATTAGTAATTTCTTTATGTTCAATCCTATAGAATCTGTATACGTATGATGTATTTTCCTTAGTTTGCTCATATTCATTGTTAATGTACAACATGCCTATTGGAACCATGATTCTTGTGTTTGGTACGCCTTTACATGCCTATTTTCCCTTATGTCAATTCTTGTGTTTCTTCTCTATCCCCGTTCCGTTTTATTTTATGAGTACTTGGAATTTGGAAACCTTGTTGAATCTTGTTGTACGTGCGATTGTAACGCGGGGAATTGGGTATAACTTATTGGAGTAATCTTGGACATAACAAGTGTATTGGTCATAACTTGAATTGACTATAATTGTGGATAATTGGCATACAAAAATCTAGACTTGGACATGAATGGTAAATATGTAAATTGGATAAAAGATGAACATGCCTAACCTGAGGTTAGATTGAGTTGCGGTGTAAGACTGCCCGGAACCACCCAGCACATCCAGCGACTGCAACTACAGGTCTAATGTGAGAGGTTAGCGCATCAAGCCCAAAACCTGAGGTTAGAATGAGTTTGCGGTAGAAATCTACCCGAAACCGCCCGGCACATCCAACAACCGCAAACAACAGTTCTAATGTGAGAGGTTGGTGCATTAATAAGTTAATTAATGCCAATAAACATACATGCTAAGAATGGTAAGGTTAAGTAACATATGAATAGGCGACACTTAACCAATGCAACATGTTAATTAAACAAATGGGTGGGGTTAGGTTAAATTGAGAACACTTAACCCTTATAACATGTTGATTAGAAAACCCTAGCAACGAGGACCCATTTCAGCAGTAACCCACATAGATGTATCACGATACCCTGAACTAGGCAGGGTGGGGCAAGATTACTGGGCTGATTATAAGCGGTCAAAATAACGATAGGTGGTGCGTCAGTGTAGGTTCCGATGGAGTACGGGCGTGCACGTACTCTGGAGCGGAACAATCAGGCACTGGGCATCAGTAGTTATACACTGTGCATCTTGAATTGTGTCGGGTCGCCGTCATAGGGATTGATACACCCCATGGTGGGACCAGCACAGGTATCTACAAACAAGCGGGGTCGAATGACACAAGTAATAAATACATACGAGTAGAATCCGATCGATTAAGGGATCATTTTATTATGAACACATAAGGCTAGTTGCAACAATTGTTAGTAGGTGCAGAGAAATAAAAATGGGTGCGATAGCATATTCAGTTTATCTTGCCTTATCTTGTCTTATGTTATCTTGTTACTATGGTATTGTCTTATATTCGGTTTATTCATATCATGATCCTTTTTCTTGTTTACATGCTAAAAATCACTGGGCTTACCAGGCTTTATGTCTGACCCGTTTCTTTCATCTTCTTTTCTTCCGTCCCCCCCCCCCAAGGTCCATAGGGAGGGAACACTTCAGCTTAGTTCAGACCTTTTCTAGCTTGAAGAGAGTAGATGTATTGCTTGGATTCTCTTTTCTTGGGCTATAGCTGTGGTTACACTTTTATTGGGGATTTATGCTGCTTTACTACTGTTTTATGCTTCTTTATGTATTTGGAGTTTTGAATCAAGACAAAGGTTTTATTGTAATGATTTGGAAGTTGGGTTTTGAGACAATGGTTGTAATGTTTTGACTGAACCACGCTGCTTATGAAATGATTTCAGTTTTTCCGCTGTTTGTATGTCTGTCTTGTAAATTATCTGCATCTTTTACCTATAACGCTTTACCAAAGTTAATGCATTCCCTTTGTGAGTGACCTTAACGGAGGTGGGGTGTTTCATTACCTCTCTTAGAAAAACTTCTGTTAAGTTCAAATAACGATTACTTATCCAGTTATCCATCAAATTAATTATCCAAGTAGGATGTCAAATAGCAAGTCAAGACCAATAAAAAAATAATTATCAGAATCATGAATAAGTAGAATTCAAGGAAAGCCTAATTCCAAGCAGCTAGCGATTACAAGTGAATTTGGTTTGTACAAGTGGTTATCATCTTCTTTAATGCATAACAAGTCAATCTCACGTAGTTCTTTTATAAATTATATATTATAAATGTAATTTGGGTTAAATTGGATAAATATTATGTTTAGATTAAACAAAATAGTATCAAATAAAATAGTTATTTGATTGTTACAACCAATGAAAATGAAGATTTGTTAAAAAAATTTACAAGGTAGCCGTTGTTATATTGGGCGTACCACTTTATTAATGAGAAAAGCACTAGTACTCTGCACATGCACAGAGTAACTTGTATGGTTTGAAGTGTCTAGCCACTATTAATACATCATAAAAGTTCAGTAACTACGTAGACATAATACAAAAGATAGTAACAGGTAAGCTACACTACTCAGCCTTTGAGTCATCCTCATAAAAGGTGTCAGTGTAGGGTGTCATGTTGCGCTTATAAGACCAGAAGAGAAAGGCTAAATCATCCACATTAAAAGGAGCGAGTAATCTATTCTTGTCCCATGAAGTATCCTGCATGATCTCAGAGTTGTTTTCACCAATAGCACGCTCATTCCACATTACCAATTTCTTACCATCCGGTCTGTATAAGAGACGACTATGCTCTACCACTTCATTGTCTACAGAAATAAAGAAAATATCTTTAGTGTCACAGTGCATTCCAAAAGGGGAATGCACCAGGCAGCCTCAAGCTCATTCAAGAAATATCAGGGTTTGGAGGAACGTCTAGAAAAATAGTTTTGGAGGGACATCATCGACAAGAAAATCCTATTCCACAACAAGAGGAGACATCCTACCTGTATGGACCCAAACTCGAATAGGAGGCCTAGAAAGGGGAGTCTTAACAGGGGGTGGCAAATTATCTTCATGTGTACATGCATCATAGCAATGACCAAAAGATTTACAAGTTATGCAAATATCTGGTTTCCATCTATACTTGACATCCACGTAATGTACTCGATTGTCTAAATTAACTTTGATCTGAGTAGGCAATGGTTTATCTTGGGTAATCTCAATCACGGCCCTAGTATAAACTAAGTTTCTTCTTGCAACAGTGTCTGCGTCAAAGCATTTGAGTTAACCTATATGACAAGCAAGCCAATTTACGCCTAGAAGAGGTTTTAGCATGGAGGGGATATAGGTGAACTGTGCCCAGATAGGAATAGAAAGGACCTGTTCACAAACTCTATCTATCAAAGCACTCCAAGAAGTCACAATAAATGGTCTTCAATCAATAATAGAAGGTGCAACTTCTAGTAGACGAATCCTCTCATCAGCAGAGGAAAACTTAAAGTAATAAAGGCCCTCAGCATATGTCATTTTCATATAGGCACGAATTTTCCATGAATTATGGCATGTTGTACGCATATCAACGGCAGGAGGCTTAGAATCCAAGGAAAATCCTATAAGGTGTTCGTTCCAGAAGTTTGCTACTTCAACTTGAATTTCTTGAGGAGGAACGGAGCCAGACTCAGTATGAAGTATATCAAATTCTACCGGCAAGTATTCCCCTACGAATTGAGGAAGAGAATCAAATAATGTCGTCCATTTCTTAGGAGCATTTAGGGATGCATTCATCGTTGTTGCAACACGAACAGGTGCAGCAAAATTTGAGGGTTGTTAACTAGCGAGGTTAAATATCGGGGTGTTCGGGGAGAAAAGATGAGCTGGTAATTGGGTAGCTGTATTATTAGACTGGTTGATTGAGGAATTTTGTCGAGTATGTGGAGTGCTTAAATGGACTTGGCTAGTTTCAGTGCAATTAGTTTGAAGGCCATTCAATCCATCATACCCAAACGACACATGATCTACGCAATCACCATTGGAACCCATGGCAGCACTCATAAAGTCTGAAGACTACCTTAGCAAATCAGGTGATTCAGTGGTAGTTGTCTTACCTAAAACATTACACAAGTTCACGTTACCCTTACCTCGTTCAGACAAGTCCAAAGACACATTCGCTCCAGGCGGAGGCCGGGAGGACGAAGAACGTTCAAGCAGTGGCGTTATAGACGACTTTCCAAGGGACACAATACCTTGTTCAGACAAGTTTAAGCACGAAGGACCAACATCATTGATGTCCAATATTAATTTGTTTAATGGATGACTATCAAGCAAGGTAAAAACAGATCTCTCTGGTGGTGAAGCAGCGCCTTCAAGGTCGACATCCGTGTCAGAGCGCGAGAGCACAAAATTGGGTCAACTTCCAGATCTGGTAGTCATAGAAGAGGGGTGACGCGATTTAAGTTTGCTTTTCTTGGCCATGAGATGTGAGGTAGAAGAGCGGTAAGGCAGAAGGGGATTAAGGAGTTGAGGCGCAAGAAAATTGGATATGGAAAGTGGGCAGGAAGGAGCGGACATCCACCATTTTTATTGACTGATTTCGATGAAAATTTCTTAATATTTCCCGGACTAATGAATAAACTATAGACAATGAGGTGAGTATGGACAAACTATGCGTTGAATTCATAAATAAATGAATAATTGTTATATTATAAAGGCATAGGATTGTAAGTTATGTAAAATTCAAAAAAAATCAAAAAATTGTTAGATTTTAAAGATTATATGACATATATTGATATATATATATATAAGGAGGAGTACAATTTATACTATAAAATGTAATTATATGTAAGATTTGTGAAAAATACCAGGATAAGTTATTAAAAAAATATTACAAAATTATTCCAAAAGTAATTAGATACATTTTAGAAAATAATGATGAATTAAAATAAATTTAATTTTATTTATTACATAATATTTTATAATATGTAGGAAAAAGGATTTTTGAGGAGAAATATAATTATTTGAAAAATATACATTATGAATGTATATAAATTTATGTAAAATATTTAAATTCCTATTATGTTATTCCAGATGATGTATAATAATATTTGTAAAATGTTTAAAATGCCTAATAGTACAATTGTTATCAAAAACTAAAATTTCAAGAAAAAACACTTTGGACTTTACTATTATCGTAATTTTTTCTAACAGAAACTTTGATCCAGCCGAATAAACAATGATGGATTAAGACATTGTTATGTTTAGGTTCTCTATTTTTGTCCTTGGCAAATTGTTGAAAGAATTCCAATGAATTATTGATGTTGTAAACTTGTTCTTTATGGTCAAATAAGGAGGAAAACAGAACAATTCTTTCTGGAGTCATGGAACAAGATTTTCAAGTCATCGTCTAAGCTCTTTTTTTGGGAAAATGAGAAACACATATTTAAGTATCACAATGCATCATTTGATTACTCTGTTATTGAAAAGTGCAGCGATCTACAATAATGGATTAATCACTTGATGTACATTAGTTGCTATCAACATGCATTGAAATCAAATATATCATCGAAAGCTAAACGTCATCTTAAAGTGCATATGCTGCTATCAAAATTTCAAAAGCATCTAATATAACTTACCTTGATTGTCACAAATGAATTTAAACAAAACAAAAGTTAAGACAATGCAAAAAAAAAGACAGTGATATTACCGACAAACTAAACCCAATGAAAGCAGCATCTTCACTAGTTGTCATCGTCCATATTGTTAGCAACAACACTTGAATTGACAACAATCATCGCGCAATGTGATGCTCTTCCTCTCATCACACGTGAGTTTCTTTTTGAGCGGCTGCTTGGTTGATTTCACTAGCATCTGGTCTGCCCTGATGGTTGCATGCGCTTTCTTGTACACTTTATATTATTATTTATTTTTTAATTTGATACACATGCTAAATTATATATCATGAGCTTGCAAAGTCAAACATTGCATAGTAGCTAAGTAGCATTAATAAACGCATACTGACTAGTTCACTAAAACACATGTTATTGTTTAGTAAAAAATGTTAGCAATATATGTTTATTGGTTAATAAAAAAACGTACAACTAATAGATTGCTTGACATATCTTATTCTTGGATATGTCATGGTTTAGCATTTACATGAAAAATAACATCCTAAATCATCAAGACGTACACCTTGCCCAATGAGGAAAAAAATGCCTTGGGTATGGTTTGACTAAATCATCAATATTTTAGCTGAAAATTGTTATAAATTATGAAAATATTGTATTTTATTATTTAGAACGGTTGCTGGCTTTTTTAGTGTACATTTATGAAGTGTTTGCATGCATTTATGTGCTTGTGCGCAAACACATGCATATACAGTACGATCATGCAGTGGTGTAAATTTTTTTATTACCGAGGATGATTTGTAGTGGTTGAGAAAATTAGAAATTCATATGCAAATTGCTTTCGTGCAACCTTTTCTGAATAAGGATCGAATAATATACAACATGTTAATCTTTGTTGTTACATATTTGCTCATTACTTTATTGTTTCTGATTCCTACCTGGCAAGATCATGATCAAATTACAGAGCATTGTCACCATAGGTTCGATAAAGCTAAAGCAGTTCAACAGTCAATGGTGCCAATGGATTCTCCACGCAAATAACATGCAACGTATGATATAAAGAAACATAAATCATGTATCACTAAATACATATCTAACCTTCATAATTCACATGATCATATTGAAGGTTCAAATGTTGAAGTAGCATACACCAAGCCGCTTTTTGACTGCGATTCCCCACCTTTATACCTACGTTAGCCAAGGACATTACGAAGTAATGTTATCAACTAACCCGAAGAATCAGGATGATGAGGAGCGACCATCAGTATAATAGCCTTGAACGAGTGTTAAACATGTCGGATAATATGACCTTACTTTTTCGAATCCGACACATGTAATTCAAGTTCAAATAAACTACATAGTGCCTATATATAATTCAGAATCAATATAAAAGAACATAACAATATAATCAGATTCAGACACAAATATTCACATCACGAAGGTGGAAATAGATAAAAGTATATCACATAAGAGTGTACAGAAAGGCAGTGGTCATACTCGATCCATTAGACCACAAAAGAATAAGTACTAAGGCTATACAAAATAATATGTATACAATGGAGTCTCTGTCTCAAATACATATAACCAAAAATTATAATGCTAATGTAGTTAGCTAAAATTAAAGAGATGGTCCCGCTAGAAGTCACGTGAAAGCACCTGCAATACCTTGGCCTGACCTTGAGTATTATATATAAGAAAATAAACAATAAACAGATTAGTGTAGTTGTACTTATCACAATAAACTGAGATAAAATAAGAGTTATAAACAGATAATGACATATATGTAATAGCAACAATGTTCATGTATCAATGTGAAGCCCCAAAATATGTCCACACAATATCTCAAAGAAATCTCAAAGACATAAAAGAATATTCCATTCTAAATTATATAGCAACTTACAAGAAACGATATCACTAGTCAAAACACCCATATAGTGCTAGACCAAAATGGTTTGAAGACTAATACGATCCTAGATCAAAATGTCTGAATACCAATACGATCCAATAGTCAAAATGGTCCGAAGACCAAAACGGTCCAATGATCAAAATGGTCTGAAGACCATCAAATGTGCAAATGCACCAAAAGATCACAATTGAACAAAAGTAGTGTAAATTACTCTAAGCTAGTAAGTATAAACTTAAGCTACATGTACCATAACCACTCGCTCTACTCGAATATTTACGAACAAGTTGTAAATTCCACTAGAAACACAAGATAATCGTTGCCACAGTTTTCAATCGAATGAGTTCAAGAACTAACCATCGCAGCAAACGCAAGTGTTTCATACCACTCGTTTTATATAGCATTTAATTGAATTTCTAATACAAGCGAGGAAAAGGTTTATAATATATGTACTAGTAGATTAGAAGATAATTTATAAAACAATTTTGTATGATGAAAGTAGAGTTAGAAAACATTTTGATAAGAGATTTGATATCTACTAATAATATAAAACCCTTTATAGTATGAAGTGGCAAATCCCATAAAATATAGATTGTAATAACAATTGGTCCCAAAATTCATGTTTTAATAACGTAAATTAAATCTCATAAATATCGATCATAAATTCGTTCACCGCGAATAAATCAAAAGTCTGTATAATTGAGCTGCTGAAATTCATGAATTAGAGCAACTGAGAAAATACAGGAAAAGAGCAAACGAGTTGAAACTCGGCCGAGAAGAAGGCTAGGATAACCTAAACTGTTGACCGTGGTCTCCACTGGTCAACGATAGAAAACAGGTTCAGTCAACTTAATACAGATTTCAGTCGACCGAACTAGGGAAAGACAAAATAATTATGTGCATGTACAGGATTCAGTTGACTGAAATCTGTATTCAATCGACTGACTAATATTCTGTCGACGGAATACTGATTTCAGTTGACTGGCATGTACATCAAATTATTCCCGAGAGCATCATCAGGTTCAGTCGATTGAACCTGCTTGAAAATGCAGTTTTCATCCTTTTAAAGGAAAAGTCACCATCTGATGATTCTGGTTGAGTACACATGAACAGTGGAGGCTTAGAACATTATCAAAGTGAGAATGAAGCTTCCAAGGCACGCCGAAACAATTTAAGAATTCACAACACAAATGTACAAAAAGATTTACGCTAGAAATTATCGATATGAAGTCAAAACTCATAAATTGGAAAATTCACACATAAACAAATCAAATCACAAAATGCATACACAACATATAAGTGCCAAAGGCACACATGCCAAGCCTGTCAACTTGATTACACAGATGTGAGTTCGCAAGAACTCAACTTTGAACACAACAAGTAAGCAGAGGCTCTAAAACCAAGCAAGATCACTTCCTCTTCCAGTATAGCACAATAATCTTAAATCTACACATAAATACACAAATTTTCTAATAATTTAGGTTTATAAAAATCTCAAAAATTGAAGAGGGAACAGGGTTGAGAAGATGGAGATGAACTTACCCAAGATTCTCCTTGAGTTTGCAAAGCTAATCACTCAAATTCCTTAAGATTGGAGCTTAGGAATATAATTTCCATTTCCGTTCCCCATTTCTATTTTTGCTTAAGTGTTTGGAAGAATGAGGAGAAAAGGGAGGTTAGGGGTTATAAGGACAAAAGGGGCTGATGGGTTATGTTCACAAACCCAAGCCTACTCGGAGTCCCAAATTTCACCAACTCCAAACATATTGATGTTTACAGTTTTAAATATCGTAAACGCATATTAAACTCAATGGAAGCGACCTCGAGTCGTGATTCAACAATATGCTAAAAGTGATATTTCAGACCTATACTCAATTAACAATGTTATATTTAAATAAAATATTTAAATATATTGTTGTGAAATACGCAGGTTGTTACAAGCACCCCTCCTTAAAAAATTGCATCCCCGCAATTATTTAAGGGATAACCCAAAAAATGACAAACAAGCATCAACAAGAACCTATAAAAAATTTAATCAATTCAAGAAATTATCCTTCGTTTTCATATTTAATACATCATTCTTATACTAATATCACTTATGAATCATTACATAAATTTTAACTTTTGAGTTATCAATCATTATACAACTTAAGTCTATGCATGTATAATGTTCCAATAAAACTCGCAAACATATACAAGCAACCAATTTATTCTTCCCATAAGTATTTTCAATAATTTAGAATTTTCCTTATTTAAATTCTAAATATTCTAAACTTCCACTTCATTAATTATTTTAATTTTAAATCGCGAACTACCTCACCGCTATTTTTCTAGAAATTTGAGTTAGATATAACTCAAAATATACAAAATGAAATTTAAATCTTTCTCTTCCATTAGAAAACTATAATCCAATAGATCTGTATGATTCTTGTTTCAAAGAATTCAGACTTATATTGAATCCTATACGTTCATTTGAACTTCACTTCTCAAAATCACGAACTTCAGCTATGCGACGAGCTCATTTTAATTAAATTCAATTAATTCGTTTAACGTTCAATAAGTTTATAAATTATAAACTTATTCTCTTATGTTATCAAGATAAACTAGTTAAACATTCAATTTCAACTCCGAACGAATAATCACATAATAAACTAAGTGTTGTTGATCCACCGACCGGATTTGCAATCCTTAGTGAAGTCATCGACCACAAATCATCCATATAATAAGCTCAACAAGTTATTATGATATAAATGAATGGGACATGTACGAGTCAAAAAAAACTCATGTAGGATGTCAATGAAACCCAGTGTAACGACCTGCACTCTAAGTATCAGAGGATTGTAGAATATTTATTTCTTCCACATATGAAGTTGTATGGTCGTGTAACTTTGAGAGACGGCTATTGGGGCCGTTTCCCATGTTCATGATTTTTGTCGAATTTTAAATGACAATTTTACCCCTGGACAATCTTGTTTCGCCTATAACTTTTGATTAGTAAGGAGTTTTGACCTGAAACCATTTTCATTGGATTCGAAAGATGGTTTACCTTTCCGTAGAGTGGTCACATTAATCAAACGGACTTATCGTTTGGAAGATATGGCTGAAATAAGGTTTGGAAGGTGAAAAACAGCTTAACCTAGCTTAATAGGGTAATTAGTGGAAGGGCCCATAACCCATTTCGGGATTAGTTTATGGGGAGGCTGAAATCAGTTAGGAAACCATCTCATTTCAGTTTTCTAGCCGCCACAAACATTCTTTGAACCCTAGTAATGGTCTCCACCTTCTAAATTCATATTTAATCACTTTCTAATCCAATATTAAGCGAATCTACATCAAATCAAGGCGGATTGACATTAAATCAGAGTTAGAGCCGCATAGGAATTCGACCCAAATCAGTGGAGTTTTAGATCTAAGAATTTATTTGTGGCTAAGGTGAGTGATTAGCATGTTTTTACACTAATTACGGCTAATTATTGGTGATTAGTGATAATTAGCTAAATTATGACTCAAAAAAATATGTAAAAATTCTTAAATATTATTTTATGCCTATGATAAAAATTTGAGTTAATTTGGATTAAGTTTGCTAATCGTATAGTTAAAACATGGTAAAGGGGATTAAGGGGAAATTCAAGGTTTTAGGGTATGTTTGATCCTAAGTTACCCATATGCTTTATGGGTTGATGGTCGTGATTGACTCTATATGCTATTACTACTGTTTGGAATGCTTTATGAATGTTTAGTAAGGTTAGAATGGTTGAAAACGCCGTCGTATGGCGAGAATGGACAAAACAGGCTTGCTGGAAAAGTGCCAGGATTCCGGATCGGATCGAGATAGGGGATCGGATCGGACATATCCGAACCGAACCAGAGTAGTGGCAAGACTTGTGCATGGAAAAAAGGAAGGCTATCTGCGTTGAATTGGAATTGGGATCGGACCGGAGCTTGGTATGGGGATTGGATCGGATCAAGTTAACTTCAATAGTTGGGCTTAGCTGCAGGACGTGTGCAGAGGGGTTATCGATATCTATAGCTTTAGTTCACCACTGAGAGATGGATTAGCGTCTATTGATCAATGCAATGGGACCGTTAAGACTACCAAGGGCAAGTGATCGTAGCATGGCTATGAGCCAGTGCACTGGAGTCGCATGACTCCATGGGGAAAAGTAGACATAGCAAAGGATTTGTCGTTATGAATCAGTGCAATGGGGTCATTATGACCCCAAGGGCAAAGTGATCGTAGCAAAGGATTTGGTGATCAAAGTGGTGGATATCATATACTTTACGCACTGAGTGAGAGATTTGGGGATGATTGCTATGTTTGATGTTTGCTATCACCATGTCATGCACCCTCCCATTTTACACTTTATGTTAGTGTTACCTCAGAGTACTGTACATCTTGTTGTGCTAACTCTTTGGTTGCAGGTCCAGGTTCAGGTATGATTATTTATATCTGTTATTGTTTTGTTTTGCTGCTATCGCTCATACCAGACTTTTGTCTGACCCAGAGTTTTATGTCTCTTCTTATTACTCTGGGTGCTCCTAAACGAGCAAACTAGAGACAGGTTAGGTGGTATGCACGAGTAGCTGTCCGGAGACGAGCAGGAGGCTCACACGTACTATTTACATATATACTCCCTGTGTTATTGCTGGTAACTACTTTGGGCATTAGTAGTGTACCTTTTCTATTTTTCTTTTAGAAATAGTATTTTGAAGTTTTAATAATGATGGTTTGGATCATAAGCTGTATTTTGGATTATGTTGCTATGATGATTTAGTTTTCAGCTTATGCACTGTCTCGCCTGTTTTATGTCAAGTTATGTTATTATTATATTTTATTCCATGCGTTGTTAGATATACTATAGGTTCTTTGGTGATTCATAGTTTTAAATCCTTTCCTTTGACGACCGTCCCGTGCTGGTCGGGCATTGGCCCAGCGCATTTCGAGGAAATGTCGACTAGTTTGGGGCGGCTGTCACACTTGGTATCAGAGCCTAGACTGTGTAGTTAACCTAGGTGAAGACATCAGGGAGAGAAATTATATGTATATGAGAGCGCGTATTTGTGATATTTTGATTTTCAATGGGCTATATATATACTATTAATATATCTAAGGATGAAGTCGTACTGCACTGGCACCACTATGGAGTTGGTTAATCGTTTTCTCTTTACAGATTGGATGATGAGCCGATATACGAAGGGTACGGGTTCAGGGGCCAATAATAGGAATGCTCCTGATATGAGAACGGTGTTTACTACCTTCATGAGAGAGATGCTTAGGGATATTTAGGGAGCATTTCCTAATGCTACTAACAGCGGTGGTGCAGCGGTGCAGGCGCCTAGAGTCGATTTCGCCAAGCTCTGCAAGAACTATACTAGTCTTGGTGGGAAGTCGTTCCACGGAACGGAATCGACTACGTATGTTCAAGTGGATGGATAGTTGTGAGCGCATCTTCGAGGATTTGGGAATCAATGATGCAATAAAGAGAAAGCTAGCATCGCGTCATCTTTAAGGACGGGCTATGAATTGGTGGAATACTATTAAAGCAGCTAATCCTGAGGATCAAGTTACTTGGAATCAGTTTAAGACTCGCTTCAGTGACAAGCTTATCCTAGCTGCTCAGAAATCAAAATTGTTTAGGAAATTTTTGGAACTTAAGCAGAATGGTAGGGCAGTCTCGGAATATATTGCTGAGTTTGATACTTTATCGAAATATGTATTATCCCTTATCGATACTGCTGAGAAGAAAAACGAGAAGTTCATAACTGGCTTAGACGAGTACTTAGGGGAAAGACTTATAAACCATATCGATGTGACATTCGAATCTATAGTGGGAAAGGCATTGAGGTCAAAGAGCCTTTACCCCAAGTCAAAGGCCGACGTTGCTATAACATCTGCAGGGGAGCCAAAGCCGCAGGCAAGCGGTGGAGGCAAGAATAATTCGCAGAATAAGAGGAAACAGAACTAAGCTAAGGATGGTCAGAAAAAGAATAAGAAAGATGTTGAGTGCTATAAGTGTGGCAGGAAGGGCCACTATGCCAAAGATCGTCGAGCAAAGCCATCGGACATGAAGTGCTTTAATTGCGGCCAAATGGGACATCACAAGGATAAATGTCCACAACCCCCTAAAGAGAAGCAGATTGTGAAAGCATATGCTATCAACGATGTTCCTTGTTCGTCGAATGCCCCAACTGCGGTGGAGAAGGGAAAGAATATCGTCATTCAAGGTATGCTTTCTGTTTATGATGTTCATGTTCGAGTACTGTTTGATACCGTGGCTTCCCATTCCTTCATATCTAGTGACCTCGTAGATAGGTTGGGACTGGAACCCGAGATAGTCGATAGACCTTTAATTGTGACGAACCCGATCGGTGGTTCGACTAGCCTTAGTATGATTTGTCGTAATTTGGTCTTATCAAGTCATAGATATATGTTTGGTTGTGATTGCTTTGTTTTGGGCTTTACCGGGTTTAGCATTATTTTGGGAGTTGATTGGCGCCAAAGATATGGGGTGGTAGTAGACTGTGAGGGGTCTTCGGTGATCGTTAGAGCAAATGATGGGCGGAGGGTACTGTTTGGTGGCCTACCTAGTGATGGGGGTGATGGCTAGTTTTCTAAATTCTCTCGACATCCCGCATGATGAGTTGTCAGATGAGCCTATTGCTGGCAAGTATCTGGACATCTTCGGGGAAGTGATCGGACTTCCACCACACTAAGAGATCGAGTTTCGAATTGATTTAGTGAAAGATGACAGACCTATAGTGATGCCACTTCGCCGTATGGCGCCAAGGGAGCAACGAGAGCTCGGGGTGCAAGTAAGCGATCTTTTGAAGAAGGGATTTATAAGAAGAAGTGTTTTTGAGTGGGGAGCACCAGTTGTATTTGCTACCAAGGCTGATGGTTCCCTTCAATTGTGTGTGGACTACCGCGAGTTGAATGAGGTGACGAGGAAGAATAAGTATCCTCTTCCACGGATTGATGATTTGTTTGATCAATTAAGTGGAGCAAGAGTGTTCTCCTAGTTGGATCGCATGACAGGTTTTCATCAGCTCCGAGTACCAGCTGAGAGTATTCCTAAAACGGCATTTCGAACACCGTATGGATTTTATGAGTGGTTGATCATGCCATTTGGGTTGACCAATGCACCCGCATATTTTGTGGATCTTAGGAATACGGTATTCAGGGATCAATTAAATAAGTTTGTTCTTGTGTTCGTGGACGATATTTTAGTTTACTCGAGGACGAAGGAAGAACACAAGGAACATTTGAGGACAATGATGGAGGTGTTGAGGAAACACCAATTGAAAGCAAAATTTTCTAAGTGTCACTTCTGGAGGAGGGAAGTGAGATTCCTGGGCCATGTTGTTTCAGAGAATGGTATTGAAGTGGACCCTGCGAAGGTGGCTATGATACAAGATTGGTCTACGCCCAAGAATGTAACGGATGTAAGAAGTTTCTTGGGGTTGGCTGGATATTATCGTAAGTTTATCCAAGGCTTCTCCGAGATAGAGGAACCGTTAACTCAGTTGACCAAGAAGAATCAAGCTTTTGTTTGGGACGAAAGGTGTGAGAATGCATTTAAGAGCCTAAAGGAAAAGTTAACGTGCGCACTAGTGTTAGTTATTCCTAAAGGGAATGAAGAGATGACTGTATACACGGATGCCTATGGTACTGGACTAGGTGTTGTAATGATGCAAGAAGGTGGGGTTGTAGCTTATGCTAGTCAACAACTGAAACCACATGAGAAAAGATATCCTACCCATGATTTGGAATTGTCAGCGATCGTGTTCACGTTGAAGATGCGGAGACATTATCTCTTGGGAGAAAGATTCGAGTTGTTTACCGATCATAAGTCATTAAAGTATCTTTTCTCTCAGAAGGATTTAAATCTTCGTCAGCGGAGATGGTTAGAGTTCTTGGATTCATATGATTTCAATATCGCATGCACACCCGGGAAGGGCAATGCGGTAGCTGATGCATTGAGTAGGAGACATGCCAACTTAGGAGCTATGTTTCTAGAATGGAAGCAACTGGAGTATATCGCAGGATATGATTTCAGACTTAAGTGCGAATTAGATCTAGCTATGTTAGCAAGTTTGACGATCAGACCAACTTTGATTGAGCAGATTGGTTCCATTCAGAGGGACGATCCTAACCTATTGGAAATCATCTCCAAAGTAGAGATGGGTATCGATAACGAGAGAATGAACAAGTATGGTCTTGATCGAGAAGGATGGCTTCAAAAGAATGGGAGACTAGTTGTACCCAATGTTAATGGATTGAGAGATGAAGTGCTCAGAGAATGTCATCACTCGAAACTGACTATACATCCCGGTGGTAATAAAATGTATCGAGACATGAAACAGACTTGCTACTGCAAAGGGATGAAGAGAGATGTTGGAAAGTTTATTTTCATATGCATGAATTGACAGCTAGTTAAAGCCGAGCAAAAGAAACCTAGTGGTTTGCTACAACCACTAGAAATTCCTAAATGGAAATGGGAACAAGTCTCAATGGATTTCATTGATGGATTACCAAGGACTAGATCGGGCCATGATAGTATTTGGGTGATTGTGGATCGATTGACCAAAAGTGCAAGATTTATACTGATCAAGTCAAATAGAATGGCATCTAAGTTAGCAGAACTATATATGAAGTGGGTAGTGAAATTTCATGGAGTACCTAAATCCATTGTGAGCGACCGAGATCCATTGTTCACTAGTGGATTTTGGAAGAGCTTACAAGAGGCTTTAGGGTCAGAATTACACCTAAGTACCACATACCATCCACAAACAGATGGTCAGACGGAGAGGGTAAATCGTATATTGTAGGATCTCTTGAGAGCTTGTATATTGGATTTAGGAGGGTCATGGGATGACCATTTGCATCTAGTTGAGTTCGCATATAATGATAGTTATCAATCTAGTATTGGTATAGCTCCATTTGAAGCTTTGTATGGAAGACCGTGCAACTCACCATCATGTTGGTTGGAAACCGGTGGGAAATTTGTGCTAGGCCCAGATGTAATAAGAGAAACTTCAGACAAGATCAAGGTTATTCAACAGCGAATGAAGGCTGCCCAAGATAGGCAGAAGAGTTATGCTGATAAAAGACGAAGAGAATTGACATTCTCAGTTGGCAACTTGGTATTCGTCAAGATTTCTCCGTTAAAGCATGTAATTCGTTGTGGCGGGAGAGGTAAGTTAGCACCAAGTTTTGTTGGTTCATTCCCAGTTCTCGAACAAGTTGCGTATAAAGTTGGATTACCTGACAAGATGGTTGGAGTTCATGACGTATTTCATGTTTCCCAGTTAAGAAAGTTCGTGCACAACCCTGATATGACTATTTCACCAGATCAGTTGGATGATATCGAGGTAGAGCCCGAGGTGGTTGGGAGTCGCAGACCGATTCATATTGTCGAGTACGATATGAAGCAACTTCGAAGGAAGACAGTGAAATTATTCAAGGTCCAGTGGGGTGATAAAGAGAATGATTGTACTTGGGAAACAATGGAGAATATAAGGAAGACGCATCCAGAACTCTTTGCCTGGTAAGATTTTAATAGTGATAGTTATTCCCTTATTAGTAAACCGCATGCTAGGATAGAATTGTTGTGTTGTTATGTATGTTTGATTGCTTGTAAATGGTTGATAGGCATGTTGGACACCTTTGTATGTTTTGGTTAAGGAATTTCGGGGGCGAAATTTCTTAACGGGGGGAGAGAGTAACGACCCGCATTCTATGCATCAAAGGATTGTAGAATATTTATTTCTTCCACATATGAAGTCGTATGGTCGTGTAACTTTGGGAGATGACTATTGGGGCCATTTCCCATGTTCATGATTTTTGTCGAATTTTAAATGACCTTTTTTCCCCTACTGAATCTTGTTTCGCCTATAACTTTTGATTGGAAAGGAGTTTTGACCTAAAACCACTTCTGTTGGACTTGGATGATGGTTTACCTTTCCGTAGAGTGGTCACATTAATCAAACGGACTTACCGTTTGGAAGATATGGTTGAAATAAGGTTTGGAAGATGAAAACAGCTTAACCGGGCTTAATAGGGTAATTAGTGGAAGGGCCCATAACCCATTTAGGGATTAGAGTTATGGGGAGGCTGAAATCAATTAGGAAACCATCTCATCTCATTTTTCAAGCCGCCACAAACATTCTTTGAACCCTAGTAATGTCCTCCACCTTCTAATTTCATCTTTAATCACTTTCTAATCCGGTATTAAGCGAATCTACATCAAATCAATGCGGATTGACATCACATCAGAGTTAGGGATGCTGTTTTGCATAGGAATTCAACCCAAATCAGTGTAGTTTCAGATCTAAGAATTATTTGTGGCTAAGGTGAGTGATTAGCATGTTTTTACACTAATTACGGCTAATTATTGGTGATTAGTGATAATTAGCGAAATTATGTATAACACCCCGTAATTTTAAATATTAAAATTAACAAATTTAAGAACACTTAATTTTTAAGAGAAGAATTAAGGGAAATGGGTTACGCCATTGCGTTCGTCTCGAAATTCTGCCTGGAATAGAGTCCAAGTTTTCGTAAATCAAACTTCGTATGAGGAAGTTATGGCCCTCAGAAGTTTCAGAAATTTTTATAAAATAAAACAGCTCAGGTTTAAAAATTCAAAATTCGAATTCAAAACAGAGAAGCGGGTGGGCAGGATTTTTCCCTCTCCAGGCCAGGTCGACCAGGGGGTCGACCTCACCTATACAGGTCGACCTGGGGGTCGACCTACCCCCTCGGGCAGATCTGAAATGTGAAGATTTCTGACTTGTGGCTGAGTCACTAGGGCTTAGGTGGCAGGTTTTGGATGGTTCCAATTGGTCTGAATGGTTCTGATTGCCCCTATCTTAATCTAACGGCTTATATTAATCTAAAACTCTATATAAGCACGCATAGACTCAAGCCCTAAACCTAAACTAAATTAATCTCATGGCATCCATGCTGCTGCTGGAATAGTTCTCCTTCTTCTTAAGGCTTAGTAATTGCAAGTCAGAATTCTTATACAAACGACGAACGAATTATTCTATTTTCTAATCCATATTTATGAGTACAATTTCTTTCACAAAATAAATAATAAATTAATTGTGATGAGTTATAATTGGGATTATGAGAACATGTCTGTTGAATCATGTGACGTTACTTAACTTTGCTATCGTCTGTTTGTGAACATATGACAGTTTTGTTAACTTATGTTGGTAGATCTATTTCATATATCCAATCACATATGTTTAATTTAATTCATTTTATGACACCAGTTTATATGCAAGTTTGGGATGTAAATCATATGCTGTTTGGATGTAAATCATTTGTTAAAATTGATGTGAATCATATGCAAGTCTGTATACGAATTATACACAAGTTTATATGTGAATCAAGTATATATATATATATATATATATATATATATATATGCTAGTTTATGTGTAAAACATGTGGTATTGCTTTACATGTTTAGATTCATATGCAAGTTTGTAGGAATCTATATGCAAGTTTGGGTGAAAACTATATTCACATATGCAAGTTTAGGTGAAAATCATATTCACATATGCAAGTTTAGGTGAAAACCTTATTTATATATGCAAGTTCACAATTTCATGTTTAGATCTATATTTAGATCCATGGCAGTACATAATTTATACAAATTTGTGTTCTATATGTCCATTGCCTATGCAAGTTATTGGCTATGCAAACTTATGTTATAATTCTCATTTGCAAGTTAGATCCATTTTATGTGTTATGCAAGTTGTGATATTTCTTTTCTTTTTTTATGAGTTAGACTATTTGTGAGTCTAACGTATTTCCTATTAAACGTACGAACAACGTGGGGACAAATGGGAAAATATTAAATATACATATTGTAAATTGGCATAAAATGTCTTTAAAGGCATACAATTAATTTGAGACATTAATTGGTATAATTTATATACCTGAAAACTATGGACATAATTTAGGTGACAATTATGGACATAGATTAATTTGGAAATTATTGAAAATTTGCATAGGGATAATTAATTCATATTGGGGTGAAATAATTATGTGTAATAAACGCCTAAGACACGAGGTTAGACTCGTTTGTGGTGTAAGACTGCCCGGACCCTCCCGGCAAATCCAGCAACCACAAATGACAGTCTAATGTGAGAGGTCGAAGGCATAAATTAAATGCGTAACAATTGTAAAGACACGAGGTTAGGCTCGTTTGTGGTATAAGACTTCCCGGACCTGCCCGGCAAATCCAGCAACCGTAAACGGTAGTCTAATGTGGGAGGTCTTTACAAGGTTACGGTTATAATGAATTAAGTAACACTTAACCAAGATAAACATGTGGTGGGACATGGGGGTTAAGTGGGTGACATAGGTGACATGTGAAATATGATTAGAAACACTTAACCAAGTTGAAACATGTAAGAAGACATGAATAAGAAGGGGTTAAGTGGGAAATCTTAGTGGGGACCAAGCATAGGTGGAAAGCTTGTATCAAGTATGGGGGCCCTTTTCAAACCAGTAACCCATTAAGTATCATTGTGAGCTCGAGTTAAATCGAGGACGGGACACGCTTACTGGATTTGATTGTAAGAGGTCAAAACGGGTTAGCGGTGGCAACGCAAGTCCAATGGGGTCATGTGCGTGCGTGGGCCCGGGCTGGTAGGTAAGACGTTGTTGCATCGTGTAGATATAAGTCATGCATCTTTAGTGGTATAGGGTTGCCACTTTGGGGAGTGATACACCCCACTGTGGGACCAACACGGGTATCTACGAGTTAGGGAGCCGATCGCATGGGGGTAGTGGGTACGACTAGTGGAGATGGGGGAAGGCGGCACCTATGAATACAACTAACTACCATTATGATTATTATGTTCAGTGGGCGGGATCAACTTTTCAGGTGACTAGTAATGATGCAGTATAGTAATTATCCTATAGTGATTAGGAGCGCAATTAACACCAGCATATTCCTCTGTTTGTTTTGTCTTGCCCACTTGTTTCACAATCATTCCTTGTTTTACCAGTTTATGCCTTATCCTAATTACTTTAATAATTATATTGTTAAAGTTATTGGACTTGCCAGACTTTATGTCTGACCCCCCCTTTGTTTTCGCCTCTTTTCGTCCTTCTCCCCCTCCCCTCAGGTTCTCAGGGTGGAACTAGTGCTAGTGGAACTTGATTTGGATCTCTTCCTCTCTCTTTTGGAAGCGCTTGGATTGCTGAAAGTATAGTTCAGCTCCTCTCTTTTATGGCTACTTATGTTGGGGTTATGCTTTTTACTTTATGTACTCTGAAAACAATTTATCAAGATGTATATTAAGTGTACATGGTTTTACTGTTGGTTTATGATGTTGTTGTAAAGAAACTATTTCTGCGCTGCAATAAAAGTTGATTTAAAATTTTCAAGTACCAATATATGTATCTGTCTTGTTATATTCTGTTCTATACACTAATAATACTCCATGAAAGTTAATGCATTCCCTTTGAGAGGACGTGGGGTGTTACACGTGGTATCAGAGCTGAAGGTTACCAAGAACAGATAAGTGATTTTGAAAAACTGTTTTTTTCAAAAACATTTTTATAAAGAAATACTTTCAAAAGTATGTTTTAAGGAAAGTATTTTCAAGAGAAAAGTTTGTTTTAAAAACATAACCCCCAAGGGCCATATATCTTTCCTTCGATTCTCCGTTTTGAATTTCTTCCTTTTTCTTTTTCAGCAAGTATGGGGAACCCGAGATACCCGAGGGCATACCGATACTAGGCTGGTTCAGAAGGTATCTAGAGGCTAGGGCCACCGCCGCAGGCCCAGCTAATGTTCCTCCTCCCCCAGGTGCAGCCACTCCTCCTCATGCCCGCGTTGAAACTTTTTCAAAGATATGTAAGGACTTTCGGGCAATGGGCGGGAAACCTTTTCATGGGTCAGAGACATTTGTTGAAGCTCGAAATTGGCTTAAGGAGGTGGAAGATTTGTTTGGTATCTTCGAGATAGAAGATGGAAGGAAGTTCAAATTAGCTGCTTGGTTAATGAAGAACGAAGCCTCGTTTTGGTGGGAGGTCACGAATGGAGAGCGTCCATGGAGACATGGATGGATTTCAGGCATAGGTTTGAGATGAAATTTCTCTTACGAGCAGAAGAGAATTTATACATGGAGAGGTTCTTGGCATTGAAGCAGGGGAATTTATCAGTAAAGGAGTATGTCAACAAGTTCAATCAGTTGGCGAGATTTGGCTTAGACTTGGTGAACACACCTGAAAAGAAGGCCTGAGATTCGTTAAAGGTTTGAATGAGCCGCTACACGGGTTGGCTATGACCCACATTCCTATGGGGGCTACCTTTGAGAAACTGGTTGACAGGGCGCTTATGCATGAAGAGGAGAAAGGTTCTAATGCTAAT